>JALGQJ010000007.1:1233466-1850200 GCA_023055345.1 Quercus wislizeni
GACTCCTAGGAGTGAACACTTTCCTAAATTTATTTAATCATTGACTGCTGGACTCTAAGTATAATTTCACCCCTACTGCTAGAGATAATACTGTACCGCTAAAGGACTGATTTGAACTATAATGTTGTAAAAGGACTAAAAATATAATAAACTAACAACAGTAACATGTTTATTGTGCTTTATTGTTGTTTTCTTGTTATGGTGCAGCCTCTATCTCTTACTTGGGCGGACTTACACAACACCAATAGCCTTTGAGCTTTATTTCAAGGGCCTATCATTGAGTTTCGGCTTGGCTACCTCATATTTTATTTGGGAACATCAAAATTTTCCCCTCAACAACTTTCAAATGCACACACTCTATTCTATTCAAAGCCCAAGAATACTTATGTTTGGAAATATTTGAAAAGCTTATGATTCAAGTCCATGGAAAAACAATTTTATCAATGGAATTTGAATCCATAATCAAAGCCCATGATTCAAACTCATGGCGATTCATTCATCCAAAACCCAATTCTCATTGGTAACATCAAAACTCAATTCTCATTGACAACATCAAAGTCCAATTCTCATTGGCACTACTTTATCAAAAAGAAAAGAGCTCAAGATTATCAACACTTGGCAAAGAAAAAATATATCATGTTAAAATGTTACCATGGCAATATTCTTATGAAGAAATTCATTGAAAGCTATCTTGAGGATTATGTTCTCGTATTATAAACTTATGAAATACATGTACATCATTTGCATCGTGACATCCATAATATACACCTTCAACACTCATGGTAAATATTCAAACCTGCAAGATCATCATTTAAGTTATGATGTGATTATTAGAAACCATAAACATTATTTGCAACATAAAATTTATCAAAGTAAATATTATTTACAAAAGTATTTTGAAACTTGTCCTATTGTTTCAAACATTACAACAAATTGTCCAAAGGCCCATTGTAAGTATTTATGAAAAACCAAAAAATATTTACTAATAAAAGTCCATAAGAAATGAAAACTCATGGCAATATGTGCACACAATCCAGCCCATGTGAGCAAAACCCAAGCAAAAAACACCAGCAGGAGACAAAGGAGAGTGGGTAAATAGCCCTTGTTCATTCCTAACCAAAAAGAGCAACTAGGGACTCATAGAAGGGAACCAAGCCTTAAAGGCTGTCCTATTAGTTTTCTGTCATCCTCTACCTGACGTGAACAGTGCCCAAGGGCTGTCATATCAGTTGTAGTCTAAAGAATGATTGGATTCCATCATCTTCCTCAAGACTGCACCTCCAGCAAAAGGGAAACAGAAACCAAATTATTCAAACTCTAACAAATTGATGTTAAAAATACTAAAAATGTTCAAGATGTGATTCATGTGCCAAGTCCATGAATCCTAAAGGGGAAAAATTAGGAACATATGGTTTGAAAGGCATAAAGGGATCTTCAGCGGAGCCCCCTGAAGTAGATTAAAACTTGCCACCTAGCTTGGGGTGTTAAATCTTACTTCCTAGGGGTCCGAATCTCGGTTGCAACATTAGGATTCGCTCTTGATACATGCTTCAAATCACAATAATTAAGCTCAGCCCCAAGAATTCTGGCATTTAATGCAAAACGCTCTAAAATCTCATCATTACCCAAAAAGGCAAAGCAACCCCTAAAATGGATTTTCCTACTTCTAATCAAAAATCCCAGGAAAGCTTGACTCTGATTCATCACCTCTGAGTGGTCATATGTTTTTTAGATCCTTGTCAATAAATGCTTCTCTAAAAACTCCATTGTAAAAGCACAAGCAAACTAACCAAAAAACCAACTTAGCCACCCCTCTGAGACTCTAAGACTCTGAAATTTGTTGGCCAATTTTACTAGTGGTTCAGCTCTCTTCTAGCTCACCATCCATCACCTTTAACCTACACCCATCTAGTCCCAGATATTCTTCTCCTCCCTTTACACTACCACAACTCATAAATGTCTTCCAGCTAGCCATAAACAACCCATTACCCATAAAAGACTTCAGTCTCAATATCAACCCCATCTCACTCACTCAAAAGTAGCCAACATTCATCTTATTCATGTCTTATAAATTTACACCCACTAAAATCTTAACTTAATACTTACTGCACTGAGCTGGGGATCTTTCTCTCCCTTCACACCATGCCGATTAATCCTCCATTTTTTCTTCCCATGGAACCTTTAATTTTTACATTTTACTTTACTGTTGAAAGATATGATGTATTTGTAACAATTGAACTTTTCCCTCACACTGATGTAATGATGGCTGAAAGCACAATAAATTCCTCTTGAATGAGACACATAAGGACCTAAAATTTGCTTAAATCTATCTAATTATTAATGGCTGGACTGTGTAATTCCACTTTTACCGTTGGACAATTCATCTTTTGGACTTAAGTATAACTTCACCCTTACTGCCGGAGAATTTATTTCCCTTGAACTATCATAACATGACAACTAATGTACTAACTAAGTATTATAAAGTATTTTTCATTGGGCCTTTGTTGTTGTTTTGTTAAGTGCAGTCCTTTTTTTTTCTTGCTTGGATAGGCTTGTCATCACACTGAAAGCCTATGGGTGTCATCTCAAGAGCCCATAGTTGAGTCTCGGTTTGGTTTCCCAACATTTCATTCAGATGCATCAATTTCCTCCTCAACACCCCCTTTCTAGACTGATGCTTTGGTTAAAACCAATCTAGGAGCTAGAACAGGTAGCAAAGAGTTTGATGTATGAAGCATACCAAGTTGTGCAGGATCAAGGAGATTCCTCTCACATTAGATGTGGAAGCACCCTTCCTTGGCTTGATACTAAGGTTTGGTTTTCTACTAGAGTGGAAGGTGAAGTGCAATAAAACCAAGTGGTTCACAATGATAGAAAGTCATAGTGTTGTGCTATTGAAGGTTAGAGATGTGAACAAACTCACTAGAATGTGAATGTATGCTACATAATATCACCTTTTAGCATAGAGCTATATCTGAAACCTTCAGTGGTTGAATTTAGCTAGAAAACATGCCTTGATTGATTTTGTAAAGAACCATTGGCTAAAGTCAACTATGATTACAAGGTAGACATAGTGCTTAGTAGTGGATATGTCTTAACTATATTTGGTAGTGATACTTTGTCAAGGTTTTTTAAACTTCATCAATGATCAACTAGAATCTTGTTTTCTTCTTCTTTTATGGGGTATTATGGGTTTACAACATAGATTATTATGGGATTTTAAGGGCTTGTTTTTACTAAATGTATTGCTAATGCAATTGGATCAAAATGCTATTCGGATTGATTAGTTGTCCATTACACTTTTAAATTTTTACACTAATATAGACAACGAGATGGAAATTGAAATTTTAACATTAATATAAGGTGTTAACTTTAGATTTTAAAGTTTGGAATATATTTACAAATACCCAATGTATAGGCAAGCACGTGCAACTCACATTAGTTATTTAAAAAAATACAAAAGAGAAAGAGAACTGTCTTTTGTCTTTATCAGCTAAAGCGGTGAAGCCTGAACAGCTAGAGTAAAACTCACACAAATTTGATTTATCTTTTTTCTTTTTCCTTTTTTTTTAATTTTTTATTTTGACAATAACAAATCACACAACTTTTATCATAATTTATCTATATGACAAGTTGTAATTGATAAAAAAAATTATGAATTTCTAGTAACGTTATTTAAGTGTTGTGAAAATACGTATGGTTGAAAAGTGTTGTGAAAATACGTATACTGTTGTTTAAACAATAAAAACTGTTGTTTAAATAACAGTACCAAACAGCCCTAAGTTACAAAAATTGTGTGATTTAGGCTCCATTTGATATTCACTTATTTTGTTAAAGTTGAAATTTTTTTTACTGAAAATATTGTAGATAAAGGTAAAAGTTAACTAAAAGAGTATAATGAGACTCATAAATAATACTAAAAAATGTAAAAAGATCCATAAATAATAATAAAAATAAACTAATTAATAAAATAAATTAGTGAAAATATTCTTTGCCACGAGACTTAGGGATCATTTGGTATGTGATTTTGAGCAATAATTTTCAGTTTTTAAATAATATTATATGTATTTTCACACATTTTTTTATTCACACGTATTTCTAAAAAATACAAATAACGTTACTAGAACAACATTTTTAAACAACCCTTAGGGTATGTTTAATACGCTGTAATAACTCCTGTAATAGAATAGTTATTCATGTGTAATATCAATTCAGTCATTTGGTTTCATCTTTATTACATGGATTAGTTATTACATTGGAATAACTATTCTTTAAATTGAAGAATAACTATTCCTCTTTAAAATTGATGTAATAGTCATTCCTTAATGTATATAATAGGTTTTAAAATTAATATATTTTCAAAAATATAAAGTTTCCTTATACATTATCTTTTACGAACTTTTCATATATAATAACCAAACTTATAAATAATTATTCTTATTTTGTTACAATATCTTTTATTTCTAATAATAAAAATTACTATTCTTACTATAATCTATATTCAATATACCAAACATACCCTTAGAATTTATTCGTCCCTTTTTTTTTCTTTTTCTTTTTCTTTTTTTCTCTACTCTATCCCTCTCACCTGCCAAAATTATATCACTGTCTAATCAAATTTTATCAAATGTCAAACCACATTTACTTCTTCCTTTTTCTATTTCCCAGATGCTCCTATCTTCACACATTTCTCCTTTTTACAAGTACTCCTCCCCGTATTAGACTGACGCTAGAGACATCAAATAACACAACTTCTATTGCAACTAGCTGACGTGAGTGGGCATTCAATGGAAATGTTATTAATTTCGTTTCAAATTTGGTTTGTTTAATAAAACCAAATATTTTGGTTTTGGCCAATTTTAACGTATCATCTCAAAATATTTTGGAATTTTTAAAAATAATTATAATATATATAATTTTGTACCAAATAAATTTCTCATTATAGTCATAAGAATAATTCTAAAATCATAGATTATTTTATAATTTTTTTTACCACAACTCTAAAACAGCAAATAATAAATAATTAACTTTCACTTACATATGAATTTACAATAATTTTGATTTAGTTAACTCGCACTGTGCTTCACTGCTTCCCCCTCCCCCCCCCCCCCCCCCCTCTCTCTCTTTTTTCAACCGGTTTTATTTGTGCTTTTTGTTTTTTGTCTCTATATATAAAGAGCCTATGCCATCTACACTGATTTTGGTTTATTAAACCCGCACTGCACTTCACTACTTTGACCTTTTTTTTCTTTTAAATATTTATTATTTATATGTACATATTCAATTACCCGCTTTAATAAATTCTTATAATATTTTTACAATTATTTGATAATCTAAACCCGTTCATGAGCCTCTTTTTCTTTTCTTTTCTTTTCTTTTTTTCTTTTTTCTACTGTATGCCGATTTTGTTTATGCTCTTTTTATCTTTTCTTTTAAATATTTATATGTGCATATATAGTTACACTGACACAACACATTCTTATAATATTTTCACAATTATTGAAATATCAATTTTTTAAAGGTCAAAATAAAATAATAATAAAAGAGACTGAAAATTATTATCATCTAAAATTTAAAATACATGAAGAAAATTGTGAGATGTTAAAATTTAGTGAAAATATTTTACACATTTATTCCCATGCGCAAACAGTATTTTACACAGTGCATTTGATTTGTTCAACCCGCACTGTGCTTTGGTTTTTTTTTTTTTTTTTTTCAGCCGGTTTTATTTGTGCTTTTTGTTTTTTGTCTTTTCTTTTAAATATTTATTATTTAAATGTATATATTCAATTACGGAAAATTATTAGGTACTCTCGGAGTACCATAAATGTGTGTTCCCTCCTCTCACATGAATAGTAGGTCCCATCATGAATTTAATTAGTGAGGTCCACCATTCATGTGAGAGGAGGGAGCATGCATTTATGGTACTCCGGAAGTACACAATAATTTCTCTTCAATTACATTGACTTAATAAATTCTTACAATATTTTCATAATTATTTGACAATCAGCACCATTCATGGGCCTCTCTTTTTCTTTTCTTTTTTCTTTTTTCTTTTTTCCACCGTATGCCCGGTTTTGCTTGTGCTATTTTTGTTTTTTCTTTTAAATATTTATATGTGCATACATAGTTACACTAACCCAACACATTCTTACAATATTTTCACAACTATTAAGGCGTTAATTTTTTAAAAGTCAGAATAAAATAATAAAATAAGAGACTAAGAATTACCACCATCTAAAACTCAAAATACATAAAAAAAAAAATTTTGGGATGTTAAAATTTAGTGGGAGTATTTTAGACATTACACAATAAATATTTTAAGAATCATAAGTTTTTGTTAAGGCTTAACTGAGAGAATAACAATATTAAGGGAAAAATATTAAGGGAAAATTGCTTGATTTTAAAATTTAAGGAATAATGCTATATCCACAATATTTTCACAATAATTTCACAACAAATTTTATGTGATAATGTATTTTTGATGGATAAAAGAGTGATATCAATAGTGGGCTCAGTTTAAAACCAACAACAACTTGTCATTTAGAATTTATTCTAAAAATATTATCGATGTAGGCATGTAGCATTTCTCTCAAATAAAATAAAAAATATCTCTTCATATCCTAAAAATGAAGGTATTGTAAAAATATTGTAATATTTTGTTGTATTCTTAGACTCCTTTTTTAATATAGTCAAATTGGGTGAGCCAAAATTCAAGGTTTCACATACAATTTTCTTGTGTTGTCTTTTTGTTTGTTTGTTTTTAATGTATAAATTTAAAACCAGTAATAATTTTTCACGTAATATTTGTTGTAAAAATACTATAGATGTAAAATATAAAATAATAATATCAAACTGAGACCTACCATAGCTAGAGTAAAAAAAAAAGCGAAAAACATATTTTAGTCCCTAAATTTTCAGGCTATTCCCATTTTAATTCCTACATTTTATTTTTACCGCTTTTAATCTCTATCCTGAAAAACGCTTCCCGTTTTAATAAGTACAATAAGAATATAAACCCAGATCCAAACAAACAAACCATAAATTAAAAAAATAAAATAAAAAAATAAAAAATAAAAAAAAGAAGACAACCTGATCCAGAATAGCCAGAGCTCGCAACCTCGAATCCTTAAGCTCGCACTTAGTCGACCCTTCTACGCCACTCACCACATCAAGCAACACGTGACACCCTTCAGGGATAACAACCTCGACGTAGAGAGACATCCCAGTTTGCAAAATCCAAAGGCCTTGCAAGTAGAAAGCAGCCCCAAGTCCCACATCGGCAACAAAGAGCCTGGGCTGGCAGGCGAGGATTAGACAAAGGAAAGAGATGAGAGCGGAGATTTGCACAGAGATGGTGTCACAGTTGGCTTGGAGATCGAAGGTCTAAACGGTGGCAGCGATGGAGGAGACAAGAGTATTGCAAGAAGAAAACGGCTGAGCCGAGTGCGAAGAAGAGATCGAGAGGGAGAGGGAGGAGGGAGGAAAGGGAGTCAGAGAGGAAGAGGAAGAGGACAGCAACGAATTGGAGGGAAGTGAAGCGGTGGACGGGGGTGTGGCCTTTAACGAGTGGGTCGGATTCGGCAAATAAAAGGAGTTGGTGAGCAAAAGCGATGATAAGGCAGAGGATGACGAGGTAGAGTTGAAGGTGTCTGAGGCGATTGTGAGGGAAAGGGTGGAAGGGTTTGGCAAAGTAGGACTGTTGTGGATTTATTTTTTATTTAATTTTATTTTTTTATTTAATTTCTGGGGTTATGTTTTTGGATCTGGGTTTGTGATCATGCTCAAGATCTCAATTCATATAATTTTTAGTTTTTAATTCTGTTTTTAATTTTTTTATTTAGATAAAATTAATAAATTAATTTTTTTTATTTAGATGCTGACGTGGTATTTTTTAATGTCAAAAAATATTTTTTATTATTAATTTAGGTCACATGGATATTAATTTAATATTATTTATTTCTGCTATTTGTCACGTCAGTTTTTTCTGTTTCTGATGTAATGGCAGGAACCAAAACGGGAAACGTTTTTCAGAATAGAGACTAAAAGCGGTAAAAATAAAATATAAAGACTTAAATGAGAATAGCCTGAAAATGTAGGAACTAAAATGTGTTTTCCACCTAAAAAAATTGTGAAAATGTTGTGAAATTTTGTTGTGTTCCTAGGATTCTTTTTTGTGTGACATTTTGTTTTCTTCTTAAGCTTCTTTTTTTGTTTTGTCAAATTCGGTAAGCCAAAATTCATTGTTTTAGGCACAATTTTCTCCAATTGGCTTCTTTTTTTTTTTTTTTTAATGCACGGTCAAAAGTGGTTAGTCTAATTTAAAATCAGTAACAATTTATCACCTAGGATTTATTATAAAAATATTGTGGATGTAACATGACCCTAAAATAAAATAATAAAATATCAGACCAAAACCCACCATAGATAGAAATAAAGGTATTGTAAAAATATCGTGACATTTTGTTGTGTTCCTAGACTTCGTTTTTGGTTTAGTCAATTTGTTGAACCAAAACTCATTGTTTTATGCATAATTTTTCTAGATTGATTTATTTAACACATTGTTTCAAGTTATAAAATAAAATAAAATAAAATAAAAACACATTGTTTTACACACACAAATTGACGAAGTAGCACTTTTCTCCTTTATATTCGGGGTAGTTTCATTTCCCCCTAAATTAAAATTGAATAATTTCTTCCTTTATATTTTGTAAATGAGTATATACTCCTACTGTTATTCTCTTAGTTAAACCTTAACAAAATCTTATAAATCCTAAAATTTCCATTATGCAATGTCTAAAATACTCATACTAAATTTTAATGTCCCAAAAATTTCTTCTTATATTTTGAATATTATGTGGTAGACCGGTAGTCATGCTTAGAAAGTTAGAATGATGATATATAGTGTTCTATTTGTTACCTAGAGAACACTAATTTATTATATTTAAATCTTCTATACTTATAATTTTATTTAATAGAAACTTTGATGACAGATGTCTTTTGTTATTTTGTTCTTTTTTTAATTTCTTTTCCTACTTAAAAATGTGTTCATTAAAAATAAGTAAGCTAGACATCGTAGTTAGACTCATAAAATAAAATGATAAAAGAATAAAGTATGAATGACAAAATCTTCATTGTAGATGGTTGCAAGTATTTAAATTGATGAAGATTTTCAAAAAAAAATTGTAGCATATATCATCATTCATTGCAAAAATTTAAATATTGTGAAAAGATGATGACACTTATTATCATTCTTTGTAGCATTTTTTGGTGAGTAGATATTACATTTAGTAAATAGGTTCTAAGAAATTATCATAGTAAATACTAAATAGATATTCAAATGGCTATTTTAAATTTAAATACATGAATTCATACTTCTTTAACAAACAAAAAAAATCTATATTAATTCTCTCATTAAAGAAGCAGCAAGTGACTTGCACGTGCAACCCACACCGGTATTTATCCAAAATGCCAATTCAATTATACAGTTCCATGAGAAAACCACCACAATTAATAGGGTTGACAAGCAGAAACACTAATACAGCAGCTTTACTATCATTGTGTTGATATATGAATTATTGATTGTCATTGGGGTCTACCAACACCAATTTATTTTCGTTTATAAAAGCAGAAAATGATATGTAGAAACACTAATACAGCAGCTTTACTATCATTGTGTTGATATATGAATTATTGATTGTCATTGGGGTCTACCAACACCAATTTATTATCGTTTATAAAAGCAGAAAATGATATGTTTGAATTCTATTATCAAGGTGGGTGTACCTTTGAATTTTATTATCAAAGCAGGTAATAATACTAATATTTGGTTATTTTTAAGGGGTAACAAATGTCTAAGAGAATTATTTTTTATACTTTTTATAAAAATAGTATGAAAACATTCCAAAAATAATTAATTCATTATCTAACCAATGTCCTTACTGTGAGTACGTGGCACAAGGAATCTTATTGGTTCATCTCAAACCCACCGAGTACAAGCACATTGATGCTCTATCTATAAGCATAGGTACGCAGCCACCTTCATCTCCATCCATAAACATTGACTCAACAAGCCAGTCACCTTATGGATTGCAGGGTCTTACAACTTGTGATTCAGTCAGCGCAAGGATTGAGAAACGTCAATCGTGTCACACCAATGAAGCCTTACGCGCTTGTTTCCATTCGCGACAACCTCAATAACCTCCATTCATCAGAGGAAAAAACACCGGAGGACACAGGAGGTGGTTCAAACCCCACATGGAACTCCCAAGTTACGCTCAACCTCGACATCACCAAGGCCAAAGAGAGCAACCTTGAACTTGTTGTTAAGCTCATATCACTCCGGACGGATCACTGGTTTAGGGACAAAGAAATCGGTGAAGTCCGTGTGTTGATCACAAAATTGCTGGAAGGTTTTGGTGGTGAAGCTAAAGCTGATGCAGTAGTAGCTGAAAAACAGATGAGTGCCAGTGTTATGGCCACAGATGAAAAGCCCGAAGGAACACTAGTCTTTTCTTACAAGTTTGAGAGCGTGACTACTGTCCAGAATCCAGCGGGGCAGAGGCAGATCAATTCTCCAACTGCGCCGCAAAGTGTGCAGCAGGACACTGAACAACCTGCTGGGTGGGTGGATTCGTTGATCTCCGAAACGGCGAAAGGGATTATGGGAACTGTGTTGAACAATTTCGGATTGTCAAGTGTGGTTGCCTCTGATGCTGCTGCAGCCCCTCCTCCGCCTGCTATTCAAACCCGTGTTGCTGCTGCTGTTGATCAGCCTGGTGCTGATGACCCGTCTGGGGATAATAATGAAGGGATTTCGGGAACTGCGTTGAACTCAACCGGATTGAAAAGTGCGGTTTCCTCCGATGCTGCTGCCCCGCCTCCGCCTGCTATTCAAACCCAAGTTGCTGCTGCTGTTGATCAGTGTGGTGCTGATGACCCGTCTGGGGATAATAATGAAGGGATTGCGGGAACTGCGTTGAACACTACCGGATTGACAAGTGTGGTTGCCTCTGATGCTGCTGCAGCCCCGCCTTCGCCTGCTATTCAAACCCAGCATGTTGCTGCTGCTGTTGATCAGCGTGGTGCTGAAGACCCGTCTGAGGATAATAATGATGAAGATGAAGGTGATGATTATGAAGATGAAGATTTTGAAGATTAAGAATGAAGCTAGATATGGTCATGGAAGTAGTATAGAAGGATCTCAACGGTGGTTATATTATATCTAGGTATGCATATAATAATTAATAATGTAAGTCCACCTCAAATTAGCTATATGTACTGGTTTCTGCTGTTTCTGTGTGAATCTTTGTCTAGTCTTTCTTAGAATGTCAAGCTAAAACTGTGAATCATCTTAATGTTCTACTTCTACTATGTGTATCAGTACTGTTTCTATTTTGGGGATGATAATTAGTAGTTCTTGTGCTTACTTAGTTTTCATTTTTGGCAGTGTTTGCTCTGATTTTGAGTTCGTGTAATTTCGGACTTAATCAGATCTTTGGAATCATATTCCTTATAATTTTTATGTGCATATAGGGTGGAGCAAGAAATTTTTCCGGGATAAGACCAAATGATATGTATATGTTTGACCCACTCATTATTGTACGTACTAATAAATTTTCAAGCATCAATTTTCAGACATAAAGACAAATTTGTTTGTTTTGACATTTGTGTGAGATTTTTTATATAAAATTAGTGGTGCCATATACCGCACTATGAAAATTTATTTTGTAATCAAATATAGACCGTCAATTGGTTTAGTGTTCCTCAAAAAAAAATTATTGGTTTAATAAGTAAAAGGAAAAAAAAAAATCATCAACCATAAAATAAATAAATAGAAAATGAAGTAAAATACTAAAATAGAAATAAAAATGAAAAAAAAAAAAAAGAAGTAGAGAGATTGAAGAGAGTTAGGCCCTGTTTGGTTATCATTGGGGTGAATTCATTTTCTCTTTTCATTTTGTGAAGGCATGTATTCCTTTTCTCTACTCAACTCATTTCATATTTGGCATTATTTTTCAGTCTAGATTTTTTTTTATTCACTTTATATATATCTTTCAATTAAAAATTCAATACAGTGGAGAGAGTGTGTTTTTCAATGTTAATGGGATCTACAAATTTTTTTTTACAAAAATACCACTATAAATATTTTTAAAAAAATAAAAATACCAAAAAATTGTATTTAATTTTTATATTCAAATATTTTTTTTATACTGAAAATAAAAACTAAATACAAATACAAAACTAAACGTATTTTTAAGTGGTGAATTTCATATAAAAAAAAACTGAGAATAATACAGAGTACACCACTTTTCTCTCAAACCAAACAGGCTTTAGTGTGAGACGACTATGAGAAGACTTGCATTTGCATTGACTGAAAAGGTCTTTTGGCAGGCGGCTAGAAAGCAGAATATTGGATAATGCAAACTATATATGTGGTATAGTTTTGTTATGATGATGGGTTGGGCCAGGAGGAGATAAATTTGAATGTAACAATGACACATGGGGCCAGTCAGTTTCATTTGAGGGAAAGCTTTTACAAATGTACTTTTAGGACCTATTTTTTTGGGCTAGCAATAATGTTTTTTTGGACATTTCCGCCCCTTCCCCTCCCACGTGTTTTGTATGGAAATCATCTGCATAGACTATTAAATGGGATAATAAATAAAAGGAAAAAAAAATCATCAACCATAAAATAAATTAACAAATAGAAAGTGAAGTAAAATAGAAATGAAAAAAAGAGAAGAAGAAAAGGAAAGAATAGACAGATTGAAGAGCAAAAATGCTACTATCTGAACAAAATTCACGGCTCATTATGTGACAAGTAATAAATGGTAAAATAAAAGTGATAAGTTTATAACTCTACCACTTATATCTTATCACGGGAATAAATTGTGGCAAAATTATGAATTTTGTTGTGATATTTAGCATAACTTTGTTGAAGAGAGTTAGAGTGAAACTTTGAAAGAGACCTGTTGCATGGAGAGACGAAGTCTTTTAGAAGGTTGCTAGAAAGAAGAATATTAGAAAAATGCAAATTGAAAAGATGAAGTAAAGGAAGCTAATATTAGTAATATATGGTACTAAACTTATAAAAATTGTAGGATGACGGTATTTTGGAAGAGGAAAGCAATGACACGTGTGGGGCCAGTCAATAATGCTTTACAAAATATTCTTTAGGTCCTATCTTTTAACCAGCTATAATGTCTTTTTGAACATTTTTGGGGGCATACTAAAACGTGGTTCAGCATAAAAGTATTCAACTTATAGTATGAGTTTGGATAGCATCCCATGGAGGTATTTGCATTTTTTTTTTAATCTCGTACATTGTTTACAAGACCCATAAGTACAAAAAACGTAAATAAATAAATAAATAAACAACAACAACAACACGAATACTATTCATAGTTTAAAAATTATTTTGTTACAGTATTTTCATCGGTAAGTTTTCAGTAATAAATATATATATATATATATTAATTATTATTATATAAAAAATAATAGATTAATATATGCAATTTTTTAAGATCTCAAATAAGTGTGCATATTATTATTAAAAACAATTGCTTATGGTTCTTTTGTAAATAAAATTAACATTTTGGGTAATTCTACATAAAGAATCTTCCAAGAAGGTTCACTAACAACTCTTTTTCTCATTTCCCAAACCCACCCACATGAATGCAATCAATTGGTTTCCTTTTGTCTGCTCATCCCGCCCGTTTGAGTCGTTGCAAGCTGGAAAGTGTACCGGCAATTTGAGTCGTGAAAGGGCCGCTTGCTTTATTATATTATTATAATTAATAATAGATATATAATATTCTATATATATATATATATATATATATATAAACAATAAGAAAATCTTTTTTTTTATCCAATTCTTCATTCTTGGGAAGAGGAAAAAGCAGATAGACCAAAGGCCTCCTCTTTCCGTTCGCTCTTTCCCGAAGTGAGCAAATTTCATGTAGCGATTCGTGGGGGCTTATAGTTTAATTGGTTGACACGTACCACTCATAACGGTTATATTATAGGTTCAAGCCCTACTAAGCCTACCGCCTCTTCTCTTCACCCGATACAAGGCAATCGAAGTCCCCGCCACCCTACCGATCTCAATCTAGCAACGACACCTAGAACCACACTGCTGTCGTTGCCCTTCGGGCACGCCTCCCATGCTTACCACTCATCGACGCTCTTGCAACATGCCCCCTTCTAGCAATACAGCTTTCGTAATACGTGCAACGGCTGAGCGATAGCTCTTCGATCACTATATTCTTGTGATAGAGGGAAAGATGCACTCAATCCGTTTCTTGTTGCTTTATTGCTCCCAATTCCTCACATTTGCACTCGTCAAGCCAACTTTGCTTTTTGGGAGGTGAAACAACGGTTGAAGCGAAATGCGTTCCAGAAAAAGTGGCCTACTTGAAAGAAAGGGGGGGCACTTTCATGTTTCAACCACACTATTCTATTCATAGTGGTGAGGCACTATGTACTTACAGCCTCTATGATAAGCAAGTGAATGGGGCCGATGCATGGCAAATGGAACGGTTCATCAGCCATTTCTTGCCTCAATCTCCTAAATAGGAAGAGAGGTACTTTACAAATAGGGGTAATTACTTCGAACCTGACTGTGATAGCCCTCTCGATATTTTATTGGAGCTTCGTAACTAGTGGTCGGTTTCCCATCGCTAGAGCGTTTTCCCAGTGCGCGAAGCCCCAACGAGAAAGGTCTTAGTGCTTTATCATTGGGTCAATAATGCTAATCCTTCTTTTTATGCTACTTCTACTCTTAGGGCGGGAAGAAGATAAGAAAACGCAAAGCGTTCTCTTGGTTTCCCAACCTGTTGCTACTACAAGGATCCTGTATCCAGCAACCCAACCTAAAAAAAGGGCATAAAAATGCCTTGTCTAGGTTGGAGTTATGAACCTTATTATTTTGAAAAAGGGAAGGGGCTTTTTCAACTTGTGCGCAGGAGCACACTTCCATTTTCCCTTTACTAGTAAAGGGTCTCGTGGTTCCTATGCCGCCGCATTTCTCGGTCCTTTTCTTTTAGTGTTTCAACCCGAAACGATAGCTTCTAGCTAGTTCAATGGATAAGATGGTTGCGTTCCAACTCACTCAAGAATGGGACAGCAATGGTTTGCTGGCAAGCTCATTCTGATCTTGGATGCAATACATTGGAATCCTGAAGCACCACCATGAACGCTACCACGCATTTGCCTACAGTGCGGTAAGGCTCCACCGCCTCTTCACTCTCCTTCAGCCAATTTGGATACTGAATCATATCTCTTGGAGAGAGGCCTGTTGAGAATGAAGAAAAAGCTTCTATCAATATTGTGTCGCCATAGGGAACCCCCTCTTTCTAGTTAAGAAGGTTGCGGAATAGGCTTTTTCTTCTTGATTTTTTTTCTGGTATGCCACTCTATGAGCAAGGAGTGCATCAAACATGATGTGTGCAAGGCTATATCGAACTTCTTTCGAAGTGGAATGCTATTAAAACAAGTTAACTCCACTTTCCTTAAGCTGATCCCTAAGGTGGATACCCCGGAAGTCTTTAAGGAGTTCAGACCTATTTCATTGTGCAACATGCTCGTAAGGAAAATCTCGAAAAATTTTTGGCATCGGCTTAGGGAAGTGCTTGATGAGTTGGTGGGTACCCATTAGTCAGCTTTCATTAAAGGCAGACGCAGAAGAAGCAAGAGGAAGAAGCTGCAACTATCATCTGTGTCTGAACATCTGATAGAGAGAGTGCAGAGACTCAGAATAGAAACTAGCAGAGTTGTCCCTCCATAAGTAAGTTGTTCAGTCTTTCCTTCTTATGCAACATGGCTACAGCAGTTGTGGCTGAACCCTTGTCAAATTCAAAGGAAACCACTTCTCTATATTAATCACACTTGTATGACCCTTCTTTCTAATGACCGGCATATCTATGATTCTTTTCTCCCAGATGAAGCAACAAGCATCGGTCCGTAGAACCTATAAAAAAGATATTAACCCACCTTTTTCTAAAAGGGATTGTAGTAATATTGGTTTTATTTGACTTAGAATGGCTCTCTCATATTGAGAAATTCTATCAAATGGCATTCAATCACAGAATCCATTGACAGCTGCATAAATGACTAGAATTTATTTTTCAATTGGAAGTGGTGCATATTGTGTTTGTTTCAATACTTCTGTAAGCCTTACACCTCTATTGAGTAATTCCTGAGTCGCAGCATCAAGGTCTAACCCAAATTAAGCAAAGGTGACAACTTCTCGATATTGTGCCAATTCCAGCTTTGAACTACCTCAGACTTGTTTAAGATCAAATGCAATTCTAAACCTGGTACAGGCTACACTAATCCATGTTTCTGGCAAGTCTGGAATCTCTTGACATATTGAAAGAAATCGGACAAGAGGGTTGGCCAATAATGGCCATGCCTTATAATCAGCCAACGCATTTTATGCCCTACTTGAAGTGAGCCACAGCCTACTTCTATCCATCATGGACTTGAAACATAATTTTTTCGACTTCTTGCTCACTCACACACCTGAGGAGCAGTCCGTCCTTTCCACACTAATACAATATCCTGTCAATCAAAGCATAATTCAAAGCTCGTTGTTTTACTTACCTGAGAGTTTCTTTAGAAGGATTGGACAAGTACCTGACGAAAGGGTTAAACTTCCTGCCTAATCTCTTCTAACTCCATTATGTAATAGTCAAAGGTTTTCTGGAATGCTATTGAAATCGTCCTTTGAATGTTTATTCAGTTGTCTGATTAAGAAAGCTCAAATGTCAAAGACAGCTAGGCCATTGTGTTAGCCTCTACATTGCGCCTTCTAGGTACATGTCCAATCTAAATTTCATCAAACACGGCGAATCGAATCTAGGGCTTTTTTTGTGTATGGCTGATGCTTTGCTTCTATTGCCTGATACTTAGTGATGACTTGTCTCACTACTAGTTAAGAATCACCCTTATTAATGTTAACGTGGATGGATCGCATGCCCATTTCTGCAACTAGTTCTAATTCGATAAGTAAGGCTTCATAGTCAGCTACGTTGTTCGTGCATAGGAAAAAAAGGCGGTATGAATGGTGAGAAACTAGACCATTAAGAGAGATAAAAAAAACAATACCTACTCCCGCACCACCTTGCGTAATGGAGCTATTGAAATACATTTGCCATGGAGCCATGGTCAGACAAATGACCTCTCCATCATTCTGATTAGGCAACTGCTTGCCTAATTAAGAAGGCTATAGGGCTTAAATTGGTCTATAAAGTGAAGACTCACTCTAATGGCACACTTGAGCGGTACAAAGCCCATTTAGTAGCTAAAGGTTTCACCCAGGGGTATGGCATTAAGTATTTGGATACATTTGCTCATGTGGCAAAGATCATAATCTTGCCCCAGAACCCTACTTGCTTTGTTGTCGTTGCTATCCACCTTAATGTGGTAAAGGGGTACAGGAGGGACTTGACCCATTATTTGCCATAATTTCTCATCAAACTGATCCATCATCCCCGGTGATAGGTACGTGGCGAACATCGGTTCTTCTGTGTAGGTATAGTGCTCCCCCTTGACTCTCTTAACGTCAAGCTAAGTGACTTTGTAACCTTTGCGTAGCGTAGCAGAATGAAGGCTACGCATCAACGCTCTCTTATCTATTAGCCTAAGCATCTTCGCTAACTCACTCGCCTACTATACTATACTCTACTATACAATTCATTAGTAGAAGTAAGCGGATGCCGTCCTCCCCGATGGCTGTATAAATGGGTTGTCCTTTGCTGTTGCGTTCTATTAGGCTATGGATTACAGGAACAAATGTAATTGAATGAGACAACAAGCGGGTTACACATTCCATTGTGCCGAGATGTTAGGTGCAGGTGGTGATGATCACCCCGAGGTATGCGTTAGCGCCCTTGACAAGCACTCCAAGACCCGCCAATGCTCATGAAAACCCGAGTCAATCGGTCCTCCATTCATCCGACCGAAGGTGTGGATAACGAGGCCACCTTCACAACCTTCTCCCTTTTGTCCCTATGTTGTAGTAAGGTAGGGCAGTTCGCTTGAGTTGCTCAACCGCCCTTTAACCCGGTGCTCATGACACGCTATGGAACCTCCACCATGCCAAGGGACCAAGCAAGGCATAGCTAGCGGCATAGGAGCCAACTTAGTGTCAACAGCTTCATGTCGCACTGGAGTAATCCAATATGTGGTTTCACACATTGCACCACTTCTCCATTCATTTCCAATATTGATCGTGAAACACCATGAGCAGCAGGATGTTGAGGTCCAAAATTTGAAGTGAAATTTTGGATTTGCCTGTTGCTAGTTGTCATGGTAAAGAAAGGTAGAAATAAGAAAGAAATTATTCTCTAAGAGCTTGTCTAGTACTACCAGTACCAAAAATGCATCCCCTAACATAATAGTAAAGCGACGTACACATAATAAAATTGAGTTTTTTTTTTTTTTTCACACATGTTGAACTGAGAAACTTTTACTACTTCTCATTTGGGATCATTATTAACATTTTATTTTATACATACTGCCATTAACAATCTGCTATATTAATGGGTGTCAAATTATACTTAATTGCTTCATCTATTTTTTTATTTTTTAATATTTCCTCTACATTTCGACAAAATTTTTAATTTTGGATGGTATTGACTGAAACTGTCCAAAACCCTCGGAATGATCCAAAATGGATCAAAATTTCATCTGAGATGGAACATTATGATTTGCATACCAATCCGAGATTTTCTGTTTGTTCTGATAGGAGTGGAATGAATGATATTCAAAACTATTAAGAGTTGTGTACTGTAAGTTGTAATTTAGCCAAATTTGAATTATCTCATGGAAAATGTCTAGTGTACACATAGTATACACTCTCCAAAAACAAAGGAACTGTCACAGTTTCGAAATGTGTGTAATCCACCATACCCTTCCCTCCAGGCCACCCAAAATTTTGAAAATTTTCTTAATATATATATATATATATATATATATATTTTTTTTTTTTTTCAAAATTTAGTCTACAAAAATAAGAGCTGGCCCTCCAAATATTTGAATTAGTTCAATGATGCTCTTAAAATAAATAATTAGTCTAATAGTTATAGAAACATAACTTTATTTTTAGCAATTTTATTTTTTTATCACAAAATGTGCTTTTATATCTATTAAATATTTGATAATATTTGGCACTAAACATATTTGAATCTATCTTTTTCAACCCATTATGTGGCATGTATATGTTTGTTTGTGTGTGGGGAGGGGGGTGGGGGAACTTGGCCCACAAACAAAAATTCTTGGCTCCGCACTTGCTTCCCTTGTATGGTAGCAGCATATTCCAAGAGGAGAGAGAGACATGATTCTCGTTGTGCATAAGTGAATTGGCAAATGGCCATACCCACACATGTTGCGTGGTTCTTGGCGCAAATTATAGGCTATATGATTATCTCGACTTTAGTTGTGAAAGGAAATATTAAAGAAGCTAGGTGTTATTTTTTTATTCGTGGTACATAGAAGTGGAGTATGGTAAAGAACTTGATTGATAGTTACAATTCATGAAGAATGTATGATGCACCCATGGCCATGAGGTTTTCACCGGATAGACATTAGTTAACCAAGCGTGAAAGTAAATAAAATCACCTATAAAAATTGATGTAATTGGGTCATTGACTCATTGACTCATTGTTTTAGGTGGTATTCGTGGATCTTAGAAGGTAAGGTTTGGGAGAAGTGCGAATTTACCTTTTCTGACCTAGTTATAGACCTAGTTATATTTTGTTTAACTAAAATAATTTAGTATATCTTTGTCTTTTCCTTCAAATATTTTTATTTGATTATTTAGCTACAATGATTAAAAATTTAACTTGATTTTAAAAATTTTACATTCTTCTCAAATCTAAATAAAAAAATGTGTAAATTTTTTAAAAGAACACGATTTGAATAGAATATTGTCTAAAATATGATTTCCGATATAGACTGAAATAAGACTATATAACTTTAGAAGAATTAATTTATAGACTGACTATACTTTAGACCCAAACAATGGGAGTTATATGGGAGTTATACATTAGGATAAAAACTAGTTTCTTTTGTGGCGTATCATGGCCTACACATAATTTTGAGTCTAATTACAAGGATCTAGCTTGATCACAGTTATAAAATAATGAAATTTGTTAAGAATATGAAATCTAATAATATAGTTATTGTTTCAACTCCAACTAAATTCTTTGAAGCATTTGAACTAATTACAAATTACAATTTTGATTGCTCTAGAACACTTTGCAAATTACAATGTCATTTTTAGTATTTGCATTTCATTTGTCCAACATTCCATTTGAACTAAACAACATTTATAAGCTTATTAAGTTCTATTCTAATATAACTATGTGACCTCATTTATTTTACTTGTAAATGCGCTTTATCTAGTTAGGACTTGGTTATTTATTGAGTTGTCGAACTCACCACCCCACCCCCCCTTTCTTTCCCTTTCAAATTCAAATCCTAAGGATTAACAAGTGTTGTGGCAGGGTGTGCGCATGAGAGTTGTTTAGGAATATTTTGAAGTAAGATTGGGTGTATTTAGTATTTTATGCACTTGGAATTTGGACTTTATTTTGATTAATGCTATGGAGACTTTGACAATTAAATTATCGGTTATTGGATTTAATTTTACCTACTGATTGTTTGAGGATTGTTTTACTCTTTTATGTAGACCTTGCAAGCTTGTTAGGTGAAAAGTTTACAAGTGTGTAGCCATTGTCATGTACCTAGCCTACTAGTTTGGTTGGGGCAGGGGCATGACAATAAAATGGTATTAGAGTAAACCTAATAATGCTATTTGATTCGGGGGCACTATAACACAATGTGGGCCCTAATGAGGAAGTCAAGAATTTAAGTAGGAGAAATTGTGATACCTCAAATTGTGTAGATTTGATTGGATTGTGATTGGATTGAATTGCTTAAGTGTGTGTTGTACGAGCATGTGTTGAATCCCGCATTGAGTGTTTATTAAGTGAATCTTGAGTTTGTAAGTGATTACGATGAGCCCCAATTGTAGCCTAACTAAGCCTTTTGGGCTATAAGTGCAAATGTGTCAGGGGCTATACTTTAGTCATTACAAAACAATTCTAAATCCCTCTCCTTTGAGCATTACTCTTTGTGAGATCTGTTTAGAGTTTTACTTTGAGAGTTTTTCCTTTAATCTAAACCATTGACTCCTTGAAACCACAAAGAGTTGGTGTTATTTTTGCTAGAAGTTTCAGATTGTGGACGGGATTCTTTGGTAAAGGAGATTTGTGTAGAAGGATTCAAGAGGTTCTTGAACCATTGCAGTAGGAAGGCAAGTGAGACGTTTGCAAGGATTACAATTTATAATAGAGATTTTAGTTTCAAAGGATTTGTAAGTAGATTTTTGTAACTCTTATTTCTAATGATTTTTTTACCGGGTTGGATCCATCATAGTGGTTTTTCCTTCGTATAGTTTCTTCATTGGTTTTCTACTTTACTACCTTTTATTATTATTGTTTTTGAGTTGGTGATTGTTAATTGAGGTTTAAATATTATCCATACTATCTGTTTAGAATAATTCATAACTTTAATAAATTTATCTGCTGCATGACTAAACAGAATTTTTGAATTTGTATCATGACTTTTTTAGTGTACGTAATATGTAAGAAACTAAATAAGATTTTTGACATTATATGATCCTCAATGGTCCAATGACATAGAGTTTGTTTTTTTTTTTTTTTTTTTGATAACGAGTTTGTTTCAATTTTAAGTTACCGCAAAGGTATGTCCATTGCCCACGTATAATCTTTTTTTTTTGGGGGTTACGTGAGGGATAACGTAGGCCCTAATGCCATATAAAGGTCATGAAGTCCAGTTTAGTCCCACTATTAATGTGAACCAGTCAACAAATAGCCATGAAACGTGTGTAGGAAATAGACTCAGTCGCTTACCTCCCACTTGATGCCTATCTCTTTCATTTTCTCCGATGATCACAATGAGAAAGTGATGGAACATATATTCATCCATTTTTCTGTTTTTTAGTTAGAGTAATACTCGACAATTACAAAATATATTGTGAAAATATGTTAGTAATTTAAAACATATGGTTTTAAACATTTATTATGGCTTCCTTAAAAATGAAAAAATAATAATAAATTAAATTAAATTCTTCCGTCGCACACCCTCCTCCACAAATCTCAACCATGCCATCTACAAAGATTTAATTATTAAAGTCGTCTTGAATGGTTCACATTAACGATCATCATCAAAATGATTAAAGTCTTCTTGGATAAGTCAACCTATCTTGTAGTCAACCTATATACCCTTACATGCATCTATGAGAAGCTCACTTGTGAAACCAGGAATCTTCCAACGTTTTCTGTGTTTGCTTGCGCTTCTATAAGTAGATGAAGAGTGATGCTACATAAGCCACCTTACATTGCTAAGCCTAACATAATAGAATACACATTTACTCACATCCATACTCGTCTCTCCAAAGTCCACCCAATATGAGTTACAAGCCTTTAGAGCTTGTAATTCAGTCCGCTCAGGGATTGAAGTACGTAAATCATGTCAAAAAAATGAAACCTTTTGCCGTCGTTTTCATTCGCGACCACAACAATATCCTTCATTCCTCCAATAGAAAGTCATCGGTTGACTCAAAAGGTGGTTCAAACCCTACATGGAACTTCAACGTTAAGTTCACCATCAACCTTGCCGTAGCTAAGGAGAACTGTCTTGATCTGGTTGTTAAGCTCAAGTCGCGTTGGAAAACTCACGGTTTAAGGCACAAGGATATCGGTGAAGTCCGTGTGCTCAATATTTCAGAACTGCTGGAAGGCTTTGGTGATGATCATGATGCTGCAGAAAATGAAAAACATATAAGTAAAAGCATTGTGACCTCAGATGGTGAGGCACAAGGCGCACTAGCTTTTTCTTATAAGTTCGGGAGGACTGTGGAGCACTCACCTACTGATCCGAATGAGAAGCAGAGGCCTAAAAGAGCTGTTAATGGCTTCGCACGTCCATTTGTTGAGGGGTTGGGAGAAGGGTTAGCTCGGGGCTAATGGGTGTGTTGGGCATGGCGTTTTTCTATGTTGCTGATATGCCTGATGTTGAACAGCCTGATGATGATAATGAAGATGAATATTCTTGAAACTGGGTGTGATCAACAGGTCAAGGAATTATAGGAATCTAAAGGGTCATATGATATCTAGGTGATAATGCAAGCCCATGCACCTCAAAAGCTATGTATTGGAAAGTGGGTTAATTAGTCTTTCTGCTTTGGTGGTTCGTGCTGTTCAATTTAGTGTTGTATTAGTCATTCTAAGAATGTCTTCTAACGATTAGTAATCGAGTTGCAGTGTATTGCCGGTGTAACGTTGGCAGCTTTTGTAGCTGCGTGAGTCTTTTTTAATCCATCAATTATCTTATGTGTTGTATTAGTCTTTTATTATTTTTTGTTAGATCTTTAGTTCACCCATAAAGTTTTTACAATCAATGCTTCTAGAGAATTTTCCGTGCAACAAACTTATATCAAAACCAAAGTTTGCTACCTAGGCAGCAGACAACTTTGTTATATTCATTAGAGTTGAGGACTGATATTTAAGGGCTCTACAATATTTTATATTATTTAATTCATCCTATAAAATGATACCGAGTAGGATAATGAAAATGATACAGCATAATGAAAAATGATGTGACATTATTTTATTGGATGAACTAAACACATATATCAATCTTGTATGACACTTAACAGAAAATATAAGCGGAAAGATTGCTTATGCAAACGGAATATAACTTCAAAGGTAAATTGTGTAAGTTCAAATGAGAGCTAGGAACTATTTATGTCAAATTGTCAATTTTCAATGGAAAAAGAAAATATATATATATATATATATATATATATACAAGGTCAGATTGCACTAGAGAGAATTTAAACACAGTTTATATATGCAATCTTCAAAATCTATATGATGCATGATGCATAGACACAAGTGATGCATGAACTAATGCAATAACAAGTTCAATTTTCTCACAATTTTGAAAAATTGATCCAGAAAATCAAGTTTTATGAAAAATCCCCAAATTTTTGAAGAACATAAACCCTAATTTTTTAAAAACACACAAATTGAGTAATTGAACATCACAACAGGTATAAAACATGTTATAAACAGTCAATTGATCAAAAACTGGTCAATTTTACCCAATTGAACAAAATCTTCAATTTCCTCAAGAACATATGGCCATAATTTCGAAAATTTTCAAAATTCATGAAATTTTTCAAACTAAATCTGTGGAATCATGTATATATCATGCACACACAAAAACTCATTAATCGTTTCAAAAAAAGACACCCAAAATCATACCTAGAGTATAGAAGAAAACCTTGAAGCTTTTGACTTGAATAATGACAAAAAAAATTTCTAAGATGAGGAAACAAGAGTAATCAAAGAGAAAGAAGATGAAAAGGACAAGGACAAAAATGATTTGTCAAAACCTTTAATAATTTGAAAAATTCGAATTTCAATCAATCAAGAGGAATCGAGCAATGATCGAAATGACAGACAAACAGATTTCGACTGATCGACTAAGAGTCGAACAGGAATCAAAATAGGCAAAGAGTTTTGGCCTAAAAACTGAACTTTTTCAATCGATCAAGAATCAGATTCGAAAATTAAAGACTATCAATCACATTTGACTCCAAAATTAAGAAATAAAATTTTGTCTAAAAATAAATAATTTATGACACATGGTACAAAATTGAACTTCAATTGTAGAATCTAATTAAATTTTCTCTAACCCTAATTATAACTAACCCTAATATTAGAAAATTAAGAATTTATATTTATTTATTTTTTTACACACATGCACAATACATGAGAGCTCATTAATATGTTATGGTTATATTAATTGGACAAGATTTAATTACAAACTTGATTGTAACTTAAGGCTATACCTTCACTCAATCTCTTTTTATTAAATGTGAATTTTGATAAATTCACCATTGAATTATAATTTCTTTTAATATCCTTCATACTTGTAAAATTTCTAGAAAATTAAAAATCAATATATGTCACCAATTAATTGTTTAAATTGCAAGTTTATGTATTTTAAAATTATGCATAAAAAATAAGTTTATTGATCATATAGTAAATAATATCCTATTAGCACAAAATTTGACATATTTATTAAGAGCGCAAAAAATATACAATGTAACGGTTAAATGTTTAAAATATGGAACAATGTAACAAACCTTGTCCATTTTAATTATTGGGCATTGAAAAAATATTGTTTTTATTAGACTTTTGTCTGGTCTAATGTTGAGGTAGAGTATAGAATTTTAACTTTTAAACTTAGTTTATGATGGATTGATGATAACTATAAACTCCTAATGTTGGATAAAATCATAGCTAAAACTTGTCAAGAGTCATCTCGAAAGTAGGAGCTAAGAGAGAAAGACTTGCCTATGCTGAATGTGCGCGTGCAAATATAAAGATGGGGTAATTACACATAACCCACCTATGATTTTGGCGAAAATCATTTTACCTACCGTGGTTTGAAAAATATCACTTAACCCACCTGTGGTATGTTCTGTTTGTTTTCCATAACCCACCTCTGTTAAAATTATGGATAAATATGTATTTTTACTCAAATTTTATGTTTCTCTCATCCCAAAACAAAAAATAAAGCAAAATGTAAGAGAAACAAGATCAAAAGGTAGTATTTGTCTCTCTCTCTTCACACAAATTTTGAACATGAAGAACATACCCCAAAAAAATCATTCACCATGACAATCATTCATCACAGAAAACCCATATTCACTTTCTTATATATCATCAACCTTAATTAATTACTACTTCTCATATGACCATGACCATGACCACTAGTCTCTTCTTCTTCATTTCCCTCCTCTCTCTCTCCTCCGCCTCTCACCACCCCCATGACCATTCTTCCTCCAACACCACACCCACCACTACTTCAATCCAACAAGTCTGTAAAGCCACTCGCTTCCCTGACCAATGCATGAGCTCCTTATCCAATCCAAACTCCCTCCAAATCCAACTCCTCTCCAGTGGCAGTGAAAAAGTCCGATGGCGGTGGTGGGTTTAAAGTTGGGGTTCCGACGGACTTGAAGGCGGACGTAATGGTGAGTAAGGACAGAAGTGGGTCTTATAAGACGGTGCAGGAGGAGGTGAACGCAGCGCCGGAGAACGGTAGTGGGAAGAGGTTTGTGATAAGTATAAAGGCAGGGGTGTATGAAGAGACGATGGGAATTTCGTTGGCAAAGAAGAATGTCGTGTTTTTGGGACATGGGTTTGTTTGCAATTTGTGTGGAGGAGATGTATCTTCTTTTGTTGTTTTTGCTTGCTCATTTTTTTATATATTATTTTCTGGGTTTGTTATGTAGTTTAAGGCTGCTTGGGCACTTACAAACATTGCATCAGGAACTTCGGAGAACACGAAGGTGGTGACTGACCATGGAGCAGTTCCGATCTTTGTTAAGTTACTGGGTTCTCCTAGTGATGATGTTAGGGAGCAGGTATATATTGGAATGAATGTATTTTTCTAAGTTTTTAAAGCATAGGTTGTGTATTGTTTGAGGCTTTATTTGAGCACCCGTGGAACCTGTGTATTTTGTGTTTAATTTTTTTTTTTTGGGTATGTTCTTCGTGTTATTTATGTTCAAAATTTGTATGAATGAAAAGAGAGACAAATACCACTTTTTAATTTTGTCTCTCTTGCATTTTTACTCTATTTTTTGTTTTAGGAGGAAAGAGATAAAATTTGAGCAAAAATACTTATTTACTCTTGATTTTAATAGAAATGTGTTGCGGAAAACGAACGAAACATACCACAGGTTGGTTAGGTGATACTTTTCAAACCACGGGTAAGCAAAGTAATTTTCGCCCAAACCACAAATGGGTTTAGTGTAATTACCCCTATAAAGATAATTTCATGGCGTCAAGAGGTAATAAATAAAATGCTATTTTTCTTATAATTAATTGTGTTCTAGTAACAAGAACCTTTTTTTTTTTTTTGAATCTTACACATGTGGTATTAGAACAGATTATGTTAGGGCTATAGCCACAAAAATCAATATTCTTAAAATAGAGGAATTTAGAGTATATAAAATTTGTGAACCTTTATCTCAAAAAAAATCGTACCTCCAGTCAGCATCCGGTAATCAAATCCATGGAACTTTCGTTTCTCATTGGTCAATATTTTGTTCCTCTTTTGATAATAAAATTTTTTTACTTTTTTATCCATATGGTTGATATCAAAAATGTTTGTTTGTTTAGATCCTTTAAAACTATATAAGTTTAACCTAATAAATTAGTCAACTGTTTATTTAGGTTAATTATGAGATTTAGGTTAAACACATGCAAACATATTACTTTAGTGCGGAAATATATTCAAAACAATAATATGATCATTTAGGAAAACTAATGAAAATAACAATTTCAAGGAAAAACCTGAGGAGGATTTAAAATAATTATCCTCAAGGTAAACAAATCCACTATGATAGAATGAAAGATTACAATAGATTTAAACCCTAAATGTAAAGCTACCTCATGTAGAACTCACTAACATGACCACGTGCAGCTCTGACTCCACAGACTATTTGATCTTGAATTTGTTGAACACAATCTCCCTATTTGTGACTTTGAGATCTTACTTAAAAGTTTGGCAACACAAACTCTCCATTTTGTGACTCCAAGACCACCCTTGAAGGTTTAAATCATAAGCTATGTATGATCTTGTTGCACAACTTCAGATCTACCGGTTCTAATGGTATGAGAATGATTTCCGGTAGTAACTTTGAAAGGAGAAGGCACAATACCTTTTAAATCTCACAAGAGCACCTCCAAAGTCTCCACAAAACATGTCTTAGAGTTTCCTTTAAATACTATGTGAAATAAATTTGAAACCCTAATCACTTAATGGGCTTAATGAGTAGTAGGCCGAAATTAAAATCTGCAGAATTCACATCTCGATCCATAGTTGTCAGTATCATACGATACGCGATACGTATTGTACGATACGTATCGTACCGTGTACAAAAAGTTTTGTATCGTAAGTGCTCGTGAATCGTACGTATCATATGATACATAGACATGTGGGTTTAAAATGGGTTTTTTTTATAAAATTTGTGGTTTTATTTGATTTAAACAAGTTGTTAGACTTTTTAACACAAATTTATTGGGAAACTTAATTAAGTCTAATTCCCATGAGTTTTTTTTCCCTCCATTCTCTTTCTCCAACAAAATTTAGACTATACTCATAACACTCACTTTCATATATGCAAATATATTTTCTATGCTATTAATAATAAAATGAAAATATAATTATTTTTTATTTTGTTATTATTATTATGAATCTAAAAAGCTAGAATGCCAAGAAAAAATATATAGAAAAAATTATTAGCATAAAAAAACAAAACAAAAATAGTAAATGTTGATAATAATGAAAAAAATGTCTATGAAAAAATAATTTTGCAAGATGTTGAACATGATGATAACATTGACTTAGATGGAGTTAATTAGATAAGATGATGAAAAGATATTATATTTTGGTTCATATATCATGTATTTTCACTTCTGAGTTTAATCAATTTGAATGTTTATGTTATAAACATAAGTTAATTTAATTTATTTAGTTAGCTTTGTTAAATTTTATTATATAAGTAATGATTAAATTGGTATTTAATTGAATATATTTCGAATTTATAATGAGTATATCTTTTATATACGTATATCTATAATTATTTTATAATTTTATTAGATGTTTGTGTATCTTACGATACACGATTCAATACGATACACAATACACAAAAATTAAAAATCGCTTCACGATATGATTCACGATTTGACAACTATGTCTCAATCGATCAAGACTTGTTCTCGATTGGTCGAACCTGGCATGTTTTGAACTCCTGAACCTGCAGTTTTCTTTTTCTTGTATTTTGACTTACAACACCTGGAAAATTGTCTAATAAATCCTATAGACTCTAACATCTATATCTAAATAAATTTGTATTCACAGTTTGCCAATTGCTCTAAACTTTTTGTTGAGGTCAAAAAATATCACAAACACCAAGGCCCAAAGAAATAGCACAATGGGCCATGGAGAAAAGTAAATCTAAAGAAAAGATTGAGCCTACCAAGGGAATTAAACAGGCCCTAACACTTGTAAAATAAAGGGAAGTAAGAGAAAAGGCCCAGCCTACCTAAATCAGAGAACTGGAGAGAGCCCAGTAGGAAGAATTAGGGCGGGATCTTGGAGGCTGTCAAAAGGTTTAGGATCCTCGGGACTCATGGGACAGGATTAGGACAGCTCAAGGGGAATACCAAAAAGGCACAGGAAACGAAGGGCAGATATGTCCTTCTCAAACGGTCAGTGATGTAGCAAGAAAGCTAAAAAGTTAGGATAGTCATTCATGACCAAAGGGACAGTACCCCAGGGAACTCAAGATGAGGAGCTATAAAGGGAGGCAGCAGAGAAAACCTTCGACCCAATAGGAATGGATTCCGCCCACTTGGGAAAAATGACAAAGAAAGAGAACGATCAAAAGTTGAGTCTGAAAGGGTGGAGCTTGGAAAAAACGGGAAATCAAGAACTACTCCCTAAGCACACCCTGGAATGGAAAGTCACCCATGGGCTTTTAAAGAAACAGCACCAAAGGGAGGAAATTATGAAGAATAGGGAAAGAATCAGTCTTTTGGGTGATAGGCGCAAAACAGGCTCTGGTACCCAAGGGAGCAAGGGAGGGGGAATCAACAGGACCCTAAACCCTTGGAATGACACTATAAAAAGGGGAAGGCGGCCAACAACAAGGGGCAGAGCGGATGATAACGAAATCATAAAAGAAAACTCAGCCAGAACTCAGAAAAGTAAAAAAAGAGGGAGAGACATTTCCTGTTATCCTAAACAACCACTATAGAACATATTTGATTTCAAAGGGATTCAAACTTTGCAAGTCTTAGAGACACGAGTAGTCATCCAAGTCTATAATTTTTAAGCCTATTTGGACCTTATAACATGTCTTAGTGAGCACTTTGTAATTTGTAATTGAGAAAAGATAATGAAATATGAGATTTTAACTTGAGGACCTCTAACATTTAATCATGTCCTCTACTATTAAACTTGTGGCCTTTTTTTTTTTTTTTTTTTTTTTTTTTTGCTTTGGCTTTTTGTTGTTCCCAAATATTCTTGTTTGCTGGTATGTATTTCTTGTAGGATCTTGCTTTGTCTATCACTTGGTTTGTAAAATAGTCATTTAGATGCAGTGAACCAAGTCCAATCCCTTCAAACTATAACAATCGGGCCTAGGATCTTTGCTTCAATTTGGGCCTGGACTTTGTCAAAAAGGACCCTCACACTTTTAAAACCTAACAAAAACCTAAGAAGCGGGGACATAGAAAGGTCATGAAGTCCAGAATATTCATCCACTTCTCTATATTTTCTTTTTTTGACTGAAATGATAGAAATTTCTCTGTACTTTCCATTAGAATAATACTTGACAATTACAAAATATATTGTGAAAAAATGTTAGTAATATAAAACAGATAGTTTTCAACATTTATTATGGCTTCCTCAAAAATGAAAAAAATAATTAATAATAAATTCTGCAATCACACACTTCCTCAAATCTCAACCAAACCATCTACAATAATATTAATTATTAAAATTCGGTTAGCAGATGTTATTAAGGCATATGTTAATGAACCATTTTTAAAAAAAAAATTGATACCACTTTCATAAGGTGTAGAAAATGTTTTCAATTTTTTTTTTCTTTTCCTATAAATTTTTTTTAATAATGATTCATTAACTAATTCCTAAACTTTACCCTAATTATAAAGTCTTATTGACTAAGTCCGCCATCTACAAAAGGTTTTAATTTTTAAAGTCTTCCTAAGTCTGTCATCTACAAAGATATTATATCAATTATAAAAGTCTTCTTTGACTGGTTCACATTAAAATGGTTCATTTGTGATACCTTACCAGGAATATTCCAACCTTATCTCTGTTCGTGCACATAAGTAGAATATGAGCGATGCTAGATAAGCCACCTTACATTGCCAAGCCTAACATAATAGCAAACCAGCATATACATTCACTCATATCCATACTTGTCTCTCCAATTAAGTCCACACAACATGAGTTACAGGCCTTTAGAGCTTGTAATTCAGTCCGCTCAGGGATTGAAGTACGTAAATCATCTCAAAAAAATGAAACCTTATGCCGTAGTTTTCATTCGCGACCACAACAATATCCTCCATTCCCCTGAGAGAAAAACATCTGTTGACTCAGAAGGTGGTTCAAACCCTACATGGAACTTCAACGTTAAGTTCACCATCAACCTTGCTATAGCTCGGGAGAACCATCTTGATTTGGTTGTTAAGCTCAAGTCACGTCGGAAGACTCACGGTATAAGGGACAAAGATATTGGTGAAGTCCGCGTGCTCATCTCAGAACTGCTGACATGCTTTGGTGATGATGATGATGCAGCAGAAGATGAAAAACATATGAGTAAAAACATTGTGACCTCAGATGGTGAGGCACAAGGAGCACTAGCTTTTTCTTATAAATTCGGGAGGACTGTGGATCACCCACCTACTGATCCGAATGTGAAGCAGAGGCCTAAAAGAGGTGGTGCTGATGGCTTCGTACGTCCATTGGTTGAGGGATTGGGGGAAGGGTGCTCGGGGCAGATGGCTGCAGCGGGCATGGCGTTTTTCCAGCTTGATGATGATAATGATGAACAGCCTGATGATGATAATGAAGATGGAGATCCTTGAAACTGGGTGTGATCAACAGGTCAAGGAATTATAGGAATCTAAAGGCTTATATGATATCTAGGTGATAACGCAAGCCCATGCACCTCAAAAGCTATGTATTGGAAAGTGGGTTAATTAGTCTTTCTGCTTTGGTGGTTCGTGCTGTTCAATTTAGTGTTGTATTAGTCAATCTAAGAATGTCTTCTAACGATTAGTAATCGAGTTGCAGTATAGTGTAATGTAGTGTTATCAGTTATGGTGTTGGAAGCTTTTGTAGCTGCGTGAGTCTTCATTTAATCTATCATGTTGTATTAGTCCTTTTATTATTCATTTTATTAAGTTACTTGGAAGTTTCATTCAATTCAGATGTATTGACATTTGGCACTCTTCCGTTTTGGATTAGGTGAAACTCATAATCAAATCAATAAGATTATTTGATAGAATTTGAATCAAGTTTGGAGATCGATTTGACTCATCTTTTGATTTGATGCTTAATTTCTTGGTATAAAAGATAATCTATTAGTTCTCAAATAAGTTAGTGATTAATTAGTTATTGTTCGACAAGAAATAGATATCGAAATCTTATAAATAGAAAGATTTGAGAGAACATTAGAGAGATTTTGCTACCCATGCACATAGTTTATTATTAAACCGCATAAAACTTTAGTGTTTTGGCTTGGATGACAAACATAAAGAGATATTAGATAAAGATTAGGAGAAGATCAATAGACAAGCTTATGGCACTATTTATTTATATTTGGTGAAGGATCAAAAATACTTTGTTGATGAGAGAACGATTCTTTTTCAGAAAATTACAACTACCAGTCTACCAATATGTTTCAAAAGGTAATCATTGGGATCAAGTTCCAACTCTACTTGGACTTGATCAAAAAGCATTGTGTGTTGATCAGCAACTTCTTGTACATTTTATGCCCTATTGGTGCATTTGAAGGTAGCTAGGGGTTATATGCACTTTATTCTTTTGGTTGGACTCTATTTTTCGCTTTGGTAACATTTTTGGGTAAATTTGGCGCCTATTGGCGCATTTAAAAGTAGCTTGGGGTGATATGCAGTACTGAAAGTTTAAAGTTTTTGCACTCCATTTGTGTAACCCCTTTAATTCTTTTTGGCAGTTGAATGGGGGGTTTAATTATGAAAGTTCCTAGAACCCAACATATGGTTTAATTTTAGATAGAATGTATGGTGATGGATTTTAATTTTTATTGTTTTAAAGGTCTTTTTAGGAGGGAACCATCAGGTTCCAACTACATTCTGTGGGTATGAATACTTCTAATAACATCCGCTTGATTTTGTATTCCGCGTGGAAAAGTTACCTTGATTATAAGGTTTATATTTGTAGCGTCTATATTGCGTTGAATTTCAATGGCTTCCTCTTTGTTTATAGCTTTAGGATAAGAAACATTCGTGGAAGATTAGTTCGTCATCATTTGCTATAAAAAAGGCCTCAAAAACTTTACTGAAAGTCTAGTTGATGATTCGGATATAATTGATTAAGATAGCTAATTAAGTGAAGAGAACATTTTTATTTATTTTTCCAGTGAAGAGGACTTAAAAGGAACCATGCATAATTGCACCACCATGGAGAGTGGCTCGGAGGTAAGAGATTTCATATAGATTTATATAATACTTGGCAAGTTGAGTAGTTCGACACGTAATACTTCAACAAATAAATTGTGCCTACAATAATAATCCTATCATGTATTACACACATCTAAACTGAAATCATGATTTTAAGTCACAATTTCAATTTATAAAACACATTATATGTAAACTATTTATGCACTAATATTTACATTAGGTTTGTCCTATTAAAGTCTTCTTCAAAAAGTCAACCTACCTTATGGTCAACCTACCTTACACTAGGGGCTCAAATCTTCCAACTTTATCTCTGTCTGCATGCACTTATGAAAGTTCCTAGAACCCAACATATGGTTTCATTTTAGATAGAATGTATGGTGATGGATTTTTATTTTTATTTTTATTTTTTTAAAGGTCTTTTTAGGAGGGAACCATCAGGTTCCAACTACATTCTATGGGTATGAATACTTTTAATACCATCAGCTTGACTTTGAATTCCGCGTGGAAAAGTTACCTTGATTATAAGGTTTATATTTGTAGCGTCTATATTGTGTTGAATTTCAATGGCTTCTTCTTTGTTCATAGCTTTAGGATAAGAAACATTAGTGGAAGATTGGTTCGTCATCATTTGCTATAAAAAAGGCCTCAAAGACTTTACTAAGGGTCCGTTTAGATACTGTTGAAAATTAAAAACTGAAAATACTGTAGCAAAATAATTTTTAAATATGTGAATAGTATCGTGAGACCTATTTTTAATGAAGAAATTACTGAAAAAAGGAGGTTTATGGGTCCCGTGAACAGTGCACGAGACCCACTGGTGTGACATAAAGCCACAAAAAAACACACTTCAAAAAAATAATAAAAATAAAGGTGAAACCAAGGTTATCAAAATCGAAATCTTACATAGAATCGTAGGAGGTAGATGGGATCGTAGATCGTAGAATCGAATCGTAGATCGTAAAATCCTACATTATTTGAGAAGAAGAAAAAAACAAAAATGGTATACATTAGTATGTTAAATAATCACATAAATTATACATTTATTGATATAATTACCATATATCACTACATCCATTTGTAAGCATCATTTAAAGAGGCCAAAAATCTCAAAATGTGACACTCTATTGGAATATTTTTTATTTGAGTCCAACTGACACTCTCTCTACATTAAAGTGGAAAAACTTAGTCTATTGGGATTTTATTTTTTATTTAAATCCAACTGAGCATTTTGTCAAGTTAAAAAAGATTACAAGAAACCAAAGTCGTTTGGAATCGTCAAAATCGTACAATTCTACCGATCTTGAACGATCACAAAGATTCTTAAAATATTCGAATTTTTTTGGGCAGGTGAGATCGTAAAATCGTAGGATCGTAGGATTCAGATTAGGATTTTAACAACTATAGGTGAAACACAAACATAGATGTGTCAGACGTGTATCCAAACGGATACTAAATGTGTAGTTGATGATTTGGATATAATTGATTAAGATAGCTAATTAAGTGAAGAGAACATTTTTATTTATTTTTCTAGTGAAGAGGACTTAAAAGGAACCATGCACAACACCACCATGAAGAGTGGCTTGGTGGTAAGAGATTTCATATAAATTCATATAATTTTTGACAAGTTAAGTAGTTCGAACATAATGCTTCAACAAATAAGTTGTGCCTACAATAATAATCTCATTGTGTATTACACACATATAAACTGAAATTATAATTTTAAGTCAACCTGCCTTATGGTCAACCTACCTTACAGCAGGGGCTCAAATATTCCAACTTTATCTCTGTCTGCATGCACTTATAAGTAGATGATGAGTGATGCTAGATAAGGCACCTTACTTCGCCAAGCCTAACTTAACAGCAAACCTGCATACACATTCACTCCACCCAAACCCATCTCTCGAAAACCAATACCTTATGGATTACAGGCCTTTAGAGCTTCTAATTCAATCCGCACAGGGATTGAAGTACGTAAATCATATCACAAAAATGAAATCTTACGCCGTCGTTTTCATTTGCGCCCACAACAATGGAGGAAAAAACATTGGCCGACTCGGAAGGTGGTTCAAACCCAACTTGGAACTTTCTCGTTAAGTTCAACATCAAAATCGCCCAAGGCCTAAGAGGACCGCCATGCTCTGGTTGTTAAGCTCAAGTCGTGTCGGAAAACTCACTGTGCAATGCAAGGGACAAAGATATCGGCGAAGTCCGTGTTCCCATCAAGGAACTGCTGGAAGGTTTTGGTGATGCAACGGAAGATAAAAGACATGTGAGTGTAAGTGTGTTTTGAACTTTGATGGGATTGCCGAAGGAACACTAGCTTTTGCTTGTAAGTTCGGAAAGACTCTCGAGCACCCACCTGCTGATCTTCCACCGGTGAATATAAAGAATGCGGCGCCAAAGGTGAAGCGTAAGCGTAACAACTTTGCTAGCGTCTGGGATGAGTTGGTAATGGCCGGTTTGTACGGCGCTTACACTTCTGGTGCTGAGTGCTGACCCAGATGGTGACAATGAAAACGAGTATGAATATGAAGAGTGACGTTGGGTGGTCAAGGAATTATAGGGATTTAAAGGTATTAGTCATTCTTGGAATGTCTTCTAATGAGTAGTAATCAAGTTTCAGAGTGTTGTCAGTGTAATGTAGTGTTATGTGTTTGTAGATTTTGTTGCTGCCTGCATGACTCTTCCTTTAATCTATCAATTATATTAATGTTGTATTAGTCTTTTATCTATATAATATTGTTTTGCTCACTATTTTTAATTCATCTTATTTAGGCACTTTGAAGTTTCATTTTAATTCGGTTGAGTTGTAGAGTTTGACTCAATTTGTGACTCTTTGAATTTAAAATTTGGATTATTAGGTGAAACCCCTAACAAAAGAAAAGAGATTACTTAATGAAATACAAGTCAAGTTGGAGATTTGTTAAAATTTGATTCATACTAATTTTTTGATTTATTTTATTGATTGGGAAGAAATTTTATTCCTTGTCAAAGAAGTGAAAAATCATTTTTTGATAAGGAATGAATTTCAAAGTCTTATAAATAGATAGGTTTTGTGGTTAGTCAAAGAGTCCTCCCTTAGTGAGAGATTTTGAATAGATAATTAGAGAGATTTGTTTTTAGTGAGTATATAAACACTTTGTAATTTATATCTGTGAAATAATGAATTTATCATCAGCTACTTATGCTTATAGGTTATTATTAGACCTCGTAAACCTTGGTTTTCTTCTCTTCTCTGTGTGATTGTGACTATTGTTCTTTTTTTTCTTTTTTTTTCTTTTTTCTCTTTTTTTTAATTCCTGCTGCTAGTTTGTTAGAACTTTCTCACACCCATAATAGTTGTTATAATCAATCTTGTGTGGGCGTGCTTTTAGAGGTTTGTTCACGCAACAAACTTATTTCAAAATCAAAGTTTGCTACCTAGGCATTTGGATTTGTTCTTTTTGGAGATTTATTGCTAAGTGGTTCGTGAATATATATAATCATTATAAAGAAAGATAAGTAAGTCCTCTATACAAATTTTGGCAATTAGGACTTGTATAGTCTTTAATGTAAAAAATTTATTAAAAAAATTGATGGAACGAACAACTTCGACATGTGCTAATGCAAAGTTATAGATTTCTTAATCCAATAAAAGTTGGACTAAATGACAAACCTAAAGAGAAGTGAGTTAAATATTGGAAGAAGATGAAGGAGACAATATTTTGTTGATGAAGGAGATATTCTTCAAAAAAATTATGATTTGCCAACTTGCTTATAAAGGTAATCACCTGAGATCAAGTTCCATCACTACTTGGAGTTGATCAATATGGATTGTACTTCTGATAAACACTATGCTTATTGGCACATTTGAAGATTACTAGCTTGGATATTATGCACTTTGTTCTTTTGGTTGGACTCTATTTTAGCTTTGGCTATTGGCACATTTGAAGGTACCTTGGGGGATATGCATTTGTTCTTCAATGTTTTTGCGCACAGTTTGTGTAACCCCTTTCCTTTTGGCACATGAGGGAGGTTTTAAATATGGAAGTTCCTAAATCTCAACACCGGGCTTCACTTCAAAAACTATGTGGGGTGATGGTTTTCATTGTTTTAGATGTTTTTTTTTTAAGGTGGAACCATCGAGCTCCAGCTACATTCTCTGGGCATGAATATTGTTCATACCATCACCTTGATTGAGAGTTTTATGTTGTTATTAACCAAAAAAAAAAGAGGTTTGTGTTGTTTTATTTTGTATTCCACGTGAAAAAAGTAACCTTGTTTTATTTGTAGCATCTATTTTTGCATAGCTAAAGGATAAGAAACCTTCATGGAAGATTAGTTCGTAATTTGCTATCAAAAAGGCCACAAAACCTTTACCTATAAAGTCCAGATTGATGTTGATACGGATAAGAATATTGATTAAGATAGCTAATTAATTAAGTGAAAAAAATAATTTTGTCTTTTTTTTTTTTTTGGATAAGTTTTTTTGTCTTTTTTAGTGAAAAGGACCTAAAGAAACCACAGCCACATCTAGGTAAATATATAACCGGACCGAGCTTAAAACAATTATGTTGTTATCCACTTGTGTCTTTATCACTACCTTCGAATGTGCTTGCAGCATGCATGCATATAGGGACAAAAACCACAAATTTGTTGGACTTTATGTTTATAGAGTTTAGTTGTATTTGATCCATATTATAACTTGACCCGAAATAATATTGTTATGGTCTTTATTAGGAGATTTTTTGAATCTCATGCGCAGGATAGAAAAAAATGTTGTTTTGGAAATTAGGGTTTAGGTATATTGTTTTTAAGGAGAAAATTATACTACCGCATCCTGTATTTTTTCTTGAGAAAAGTGAAATCCTTGCAATTCCATGAACGTAGACAAATAACCGAATCATATAAATATTTTCTTATGTGATTATTTTTTTTAACGCATATTTATTCTATATTTTTTGCATCTCACATATCTGGGAATTTCTTGAATATCCCCCTTTAAAAGTCGTTGTAGACTTTGTTATTACGCAGCTAATTAAGGTTTCAGATACCATTTGTGGTTAATTTATAATATTCAACAAGGTCTTAATGAGAAAAATAATGAATTTTGTTCTAATGACCTTATGACCATTCTTTTCTTGGAATTTTTCCATCAATTTTTAAGGTTGATTATGTATTTGGCCTATAGTATAGTCATATAACTAGATGTTTGGCATTATAAAAAATATTATCAATTTTCACTACAAACCAAACACAAAAAATAATTTTGATTTAATTTCAAATGATGCTAATAAACATTAAAATTTTGATTTTTTTTTCTTCCATGTAAAACGATAATTTCACCAGGTATTACAACTAAGTAATTCTCATACTCTGACATTCATTGTTTCCAAAAACTATATTTTACTAATGTAGCAACAATGTTTTACTCACTATTAGATATAATACAAATCAATGGTTTGGAAAAGTCTCTTTTCGTTGAATTATTAGCTTAACTAATCAAATTTCTTATTATTGAATTAAAAATTTGGGGTTCCATGGATCTTCTTGTTTTTATTGAACTAGTGCTCAGTCTAATATATTAAGGTAGTGTAAGGTTTTTAACTAGCAAGAGTAGTCCTGAAAGTGGAAAGCATGTAAATAAAATGTTATTTTTCTAATAATTAATTGTGTTCCAATTACTTGAACGTTTTTGTTGAATTTTACATGTGGTATCAAAACTAGTTATGTTTAGGGCTAGCGCCAAAAAGTAATAATATCCTTGAAAAATAGTAAGAATTTACAGTATAATAACAATTTTGAACCCTTACCTCTCCAGAAATAGTATCTCGACCAGCCACGCAACCTGGCAACCATGGAACTTTTGTTTCCTCTTTGGTCAAGCTCGTGCCTTAATGACTGACGTTGAAAATTATTAAGTTCGTATGTGAAACTGTTTAAAACCATGATTGAATATACTGCTTTGCCGTTTATTCATGAGCATAAAAAGAAAATTGATTTTATACTCAACACTTGAGTCAGCTTGTAAGAATTAAAGAAGAGTAGCTATCTTACCAGTGAGTTATGCACAAGGTTGAAGTCAGGAAGACTTGAGTCAGCTTCCCCCTTTTTTTTCGAACAGTTGAAGAAGCCTTAAAACGTGTGGAGGTGAGATTCAAATCCTCTAAATTTTTTATGGTACTCTATTAATAGATTTCTTGATATCCTAACCACTCTTTTATGATTTAAGAGTCTAGATTTTATTATGTTAACATTCTACTAACAATAATCTTAATTGTTTTGTTTACAACATTATTGTTGGTGCAATCACAATAATAATGAAAATAACACAACGAGAAACTGAATAATGCTTCTGAATATTATTAGTATAAAGAAAGGAATTACACAACACAATTTTTGGACTGAGGCGCGGCACTCGCTCTCTTTAAGGAGATTCAAGCCCTTGATTGGCTAAACTTTGTAACCGATGCAGACCTTCTCTGACTTGTCTCCCCCGGGATACAACAGCCCTACAAGTGTTGTATGGCTAGAACAACCTCTGCACAAAGTGTTCAAGCCCAAAGCTCCACCAGAAAGAACACCCTTCCTTGCCAAGAATCTCTCTATTTTTTCTTTTGTGTATTGTGAATTGCTGTAACTTGAATTGGGTCTGAATGAGTCTATTTATAGGCTCAATGGGCCTCACGAAATTACTACCCAATTTATTTTGATTTAATTAGGTCCATTATTCTGATGTAGTGGGTGTTACAAGATTAATTGTTGGATATTAATCTGATGGGCTGGAGTTACATAATTAAATGGTGAGACAAGGAGTTTTTGAAGAATGAATAGGCCCAAACGGAAAGTCCATTAAGTGGGTTAATGGCTCTTTATTTTCCATAATAAAAATGGAGTATTAATTCGGGCCATTTACTCACCAACGGATATGGTAATTTCTCTGAATGGGCTGTCAAGTAGGAGGATCCAAGAGGCTGATTCATTTCCAATTTTGATACCTCCACTCTTCACCTCCCCCTTGCGCACGTATCTAGCCCAATATCTGAGACAATACATTTTAGCCCATTAATCACCACTATTAAAAAGAATAAAATAGTCTCTCTCCTTTTCAATGTGGGATTAACCATTTTCACTAACTCTTCATCTTCCTTATTCATTCTCATATCTTTACATTTATGTTATAACATTTATTTATTTTAATTATTTAATATTAAAATGCTCCAACAATCCCCCACTCATTTTAATATTAAAACTTTTAGTTAAAGAGAGATTACCAGGCAAAGACGGGTCACTATGCATCATGAAGGTGTGCTCTGCATTGAACCTTCACTTAGTAAAACAGCAATCTCAACTCCAGAGTCGTAGTGGTCTCCGACTTGAACTAGGACTGCTTTAGGGAAATTAAGCATCACTGCTTACACATAATAACCCAGGTGTTGACATGAGCTTTTATAGCTAGCACTTTACGGCCGTGTGCTGATCCCAGTTTCATGAGTGTATTTGAGACTAAGTCCAAATCTCATAGGGAGCGGCCCCACCCCCACACTCACATAGGTGAAATTTTGTCAAGGGTGCTCCTGTAATTCTGACACCCCACTCATACGAGCTACAAATTTCATTAAGAGTTTTTTAACTCATCCTCTCCACATTACAGGATAAATGCACTTACATCATAGGGATGAACAATTAAAATTATTTACAAAATAAATAATTAAAAATAAATAAATTGTGCATTTCTTACGACCATCGTATGATTCGTTTTTCCCATTGAACCCAATTCTCAGGATCTCTGGTCCTTAGGTTGGGTATCCTCATACATGGCTCATGATTCTATGGACTTTAGTCCCATCCCCCTCGATGTATTCCAGACTCTATCTTTTGCCAAGGCCTTGGTAAATGGATCTGCAAGATTATCATTAGATTTAATATAATCCACATTTATGATGCCACCACTCAAATAAGATCGCACGGTACTGTGCTTTCTTCTTATAGGTCTGGATTTACCGTTATAGTAACGGTTTTTAACTCTACCAATTGTGGCAGTGCTATCACAATGAATTAATATCGGTGGAATTGGCTTTTCCCAAAGTGGAATTTCATATAACAAATCTCTAAGCCAATTTGCCTCTTCACTAGCTGAAGCTAATGCTATTAATTCAGCTTCCATTGTCGAATTAGCAATTATTGTTTGCTTTTTAGATTTCCAACAAATAACACCACTACCTAAGGTAAAAATATAACCAGTGGTAGAGAGAGAATCACCTGACAAAGTATTCCAATCGGCATCACTAAAACCTTCAATCACAGCAGGGTACTTTTTATAAAATAAGCCATAGTTTTTGGTACCAATTAAATATCTCATGACTCGCTCCATAGCTAGCCAATGATCTTTACTAGGCTTGCTAGTAAATCTGCTAAGCACTCCTACTGCATATGCAATGTCAGGCCTAGTACAATCAGTAGCATAACGCAAACTACCAATGATACTAGCATAATCCTTTTGATTAAAAATCTCATCATCATTATTCACAGGAAATAAATGAACACTATAATCAAAAGGAGTAGCAACACTTTTGTGATCATGAAAATTATATTTTCTCAATATTTTCTCAACATAATGTGATTGATCAAGATATATTCCATCACATGCTTTTGTAATTTTCATGCCTAAAATAAAATTAGCCTCACCAAGGTCTTTCATGTCAAAATGGCTTTTAAGCATAATTTTTTGTCTCATTTATAACATGCATATTTGAGCCAAAAATCAACATATCATCTACATAGAGGCTAATAATAACATGTAAATTATTCCATGATTTAGAATAAATACATTTATCACATTCATTTGATTTATAACCATTCTCAATCATGCAGGAATCAAACTTTTCATGCCACTGCTTAGGTGCTTGTTTTAAGCCATATAGGGATTTAATTAGCTTACATACCTTGCTTTCTTGTCCAGGCTCTACAAAGCCTTCGGGTTGATCCATATAAATCTCTTCCTCTAGGTCCCCATTTAGAAAAGCAATTTTTACATCCATTTGATGAATTTTCAAATCAAAAATTGCAGCAATAGCAATTAACAATCTAATAGATGTAATTCTTGTTACCGGAGAAAAGGTATCAAAGAAATCAAGATCAGCTTTTTGTTTAAAGCCTTTTGCAACAAGTCTAGCTTTAAACTTATCTATTGATCCATCCGGTTTCAATTTTTTTCTAAGGACCCATTTACAACCTATGGTCTTACAACCCGGTGGAAGATCTACTAAATTCCAAGTTCTATTAGAAATTAGAGATTCCATTTCATCATTTACAGCCTCTTTCCAAAATATAGCATCAGGTGATGTTAAAGCCTCTTTTAAATTTTGGGGATTTTCCTCAATGTTAAAAACATAATAATCAGGACCAAAATCCTTTTCAACTCTAGCTCTTTTACTCCTTCTAGGTTCCATTTCAAAATTTTCTTGATTTTGTAAATGTGAAGTAGAAGAACTAGGTTGTGACAAAATATTTTCTTCACCCCCACTATTTTTCAATTTAAAAGGAAATTTTTCTTCATGAAAAATTGCATCACTAGATTCAGAGAACTGGAGAGAGCCCAGTAGGAAGAATTAGGGCGGGATCTCGGAGGCTGTCAAAAGGTTTAGGATCCTCGGGACTCATGGGACAGGATTAGGACAGCTCAAGGGGAATACCAAAAAGGCACAGGAAACGAAGGGCAGATATGTCCTTCTCAAACGGTCAGTGATGCAGCAAGAAAGCTAAAAAGTTAGGATAGTCATTCATGACCAAAGGGACAGTACCCCAGGGAACTCAAGATGAGGAGCTATAATGGGAGGCAGCAGAGAAAACCTTCGACCCAATAGGAATGGATTCCGCCCACTTGGGAAAAATGACAAAGAAAGAGAACGACCAAAAGTTGAGTCTGAAAGGGTGGAGCTTGGAAAAAACGGGAAATCAAGAACTACTCCCTAAGCACACCCTGGAATGGAAAGTCAGCCATAGGCTTTTAAAGAAACAGCACCAAAGGGAGGAAATTATGAAGAATAGGGAAAGAATCAGTCTTTTGGGTGATAGGCGCAAAACAGGCTCTGGTACCCAAGAGAGCAAGGGAGGGGGAATCAACAGGACCCTAAACCCTTGGAATGACACTATAAAAAGGGGAAGGCGGCCAACAACAAGGGGCAGAGCGGATGATAACGAAATCATAAAAGAAAACTCAGTCAGAACTCAGAAAAGTAAAAAAAGAGGGAGAGACATTTCCCGTTATCCTAAACAACCACTATAGAACATATTTGATTTCAAAGGGATTCAAACTTTGCAAGTCTTAGAGACACGAGTAGTCATCCAAGTCAATAATTTTTAAGCCTATTTGGACCTTATAACATGTCTTAGTGAGCACTTTGTAAATTGTAATTGAGAAAAGATAATGAAATATGAGATTTTAACTTGAGGACCTCTAACATTTAATCATGTCCTCTACTATTACACTTGTGGCCTTTTTTTTTTTTTTTTTTTTTTTTGCTTTTGCTTTTTGTTGTTCCCAAATATTCTTGTTTGCTGGTATGTATTTCTTGTAGGATCTTGCTTTGTCTATCACTTGGTTTGTAAAATAGTCATTTAGATGCAGTGAACCAAGTCCAATCCCTTCAAACTATAACAATCGGGCCTAGGATCTTTGCTTCAATTTGGGCCTGGACTTTGTCAAAAAGGACCCTCACACTTTTAAAACCTAACAAAAACCTAAGAAGCGGCGACATAGAAAGGTCATGAAGTCCAGTTGAGTGACTTTAGTCCCACCATCAATGTGAACCAGTCAACGAATAGCCATGAAACGTGTGTAGGAAATAGACTCAGTTTCTTAACTCCCACTTGATGCGTTTCTCTTTCATGAAAATCATAACAAGAAAGTGATGGAATATTCATCCACTTCTCTATATTTTCTTTTTTTGACTGAAATGATAGAAATTTCTCTGTACTTTCCATTAGAATAATACTTGACAATTACAAAATACATTGTGAAAAAATGTTAGTAATATAAAACAGATAGTTTTCAACATTTATTATGGCTTCCTCAAAAATGAAAAAAATAATTAATAATAAATTCTGCAATCACACACTTCCTCAAATCTCAACCAAACCATCTACAATAATATTAATTATTAAAATTCGGTTAGCAGATGTTATTAAGGCATATGTTAATGAACCATTTTTAAAAAAAAAATTGATACCACTTTCATAAGGTGTAGAAAATGTTTTCAATTTTTTTTTTCTTTTCCTATAAATTTTTTTTAATAATGATTCATTAACTAATTCCTAAACTTTACCCTAATTATAAAGTCTTATTGACTAAGTCCGCCATCTACAAAAGGTTTTAATTTTTAAAGTCTTCCTAAGTCTGTCATCTACAAAGATATTATATCAATTATAAAAGTCTTCTTTGACTGGTTCACATTAAAATGGTTCATTTGTGATACCTTACCAGGAATATTCCAACCTTATCTCTGTTCGTGCACATAAGTAGAATATGAGCGATGCTAGATAAGCCACCTTACATTGCCAAGCCTAACATAATAGCAAACCAGCATATACATTCACTCATATCCATACTTGTCTCTCCAATTAAGTCCACACAACATGAGTTACAGGCCTTTAGAGCTTGTAATTCAGTCCGCTCAGGGATTGAAGTACGTAAATCATCTCAAAAAAATGAAACCTTATGCCGTAGTTTTCATTCGCGACCACAACAATATCCTCCATTCCCCTGAGAGAAAAACATCTGTTGACTCAGAAGGTGGTTCAAACCCTACATGGAACTTCAACGTTAAGTTCACCATCAACCTTGCTATAGCTCGGGAGAACCATCTTGATTTGGTTGTTAAGCTCAAGTCACGTCGGAAGACTCACGGTATAAGGGACAAAGATATTGGTGAAGTCCGCGTGCTCATCTCAGAACTGCTGACATGCTTTGGTGATGATGATGATGCAGCAGAAGATGAAAAACATATGAGTAAAAACATTGTGACCTCAGATGGTGAGGCACAAGGAGCACTAGCTTTTTCTTATAAATTCGGGAGGACTGTGGATCACCCACCTACTGATCCGAATGTGAAGCAGAGGCCTAAAAGAGGTGGTGCTGATGGCTTCGTACGTCCATTGGTTGAGGGATTGGGGGAAGGGTGCTCGGGGCAGATGGCTGCAGCGGGCATGGCGTTTTTCCAGCTTGATGATGATAATGATGAACAGCCTGATGATGATAATGAAGATGGAGATCCTTGAAACTGGGTGTGATCAACAGGTCAAGGAATTATAGGAATCTAAAGGCTTATATGATATCTAGGTGATAACGCAAGCCCATGCACCTCAAAAGCTATGTATTGGAAAGTGGGTTAATTAGTCTTTCTGCTTTGGTGGTTCGTGCTGTTCAATTTAGTGTTGTATTAGTCAATCTAAGAATGTCTTCTAACGATTAGTAATCGAGTTGCAGTATAGTGTAATGTAGTGTTATCAGTTATGGTGTTGGAAGCTTTTGTAGCTGCGTGAGTCTTCATTTAATCTATCATGTTGTATTAGTCCTTTTATTATTCATTTTATTAAGTTACTTGGAAGTTTCATTCAATTCAGATGTATTGACATTTGGCACTCTTCCGTTTTGGATTAGGTGAAACTCATAATCAAATCAATAAGATTATTTGATAGAATTTGAATCAAGTTTGGAGATCGATTTGACTCATCTTTTGATTTGATGCTTAATTTCTTGGTATAAAAGATAATCTATTAGTTCTCAAATAAGTTAGTGATTAATTAGTTATTGTTCGACAAGAAATAGATATCGAAATCTTATAAATAGAAAGATTTGAGAGAACATTAGAGAGATTTTGCTACCCATGCACATAGTTTATTATTAAACCGCATAAAACTTTAGTGTTTTGGCTTGGATGACAAACATAAAGAGATATTAGATAAAGATTAGGAGAAGATCAATAGACAAGCTTATGGCACTATTTATTTATATTTGGTGAAGGATCAAAAATACTTTGTTGATGAGAGAACGATTCTTTTTCAGAAAATTACAACTACCAGTCTACCAATATGTTTCAAAAGGTAATCATTGGGATCAAGTTCCAACTCTACTTGGACTTGATCAAAAAGCATTGTGTGTTGATCAGCAACTTCTTGTACATTTTATGCCCTATTGGTGCATTTGAAGGTAGCTAGGGGTTATATGCACTTTATTCTTTTGGTTGGACTCTATTTTTCGCTTTGGTAACATTTTTGGGTAAATTTGGCGCCTATTGGCGCATTTAAAAGTAGCTTGGGGTGATATGCAGTACTGAAAGTTTAAAGTTTTTGCACTCCATTTGTGTAACCCCTTTAATTCTTTTTGGCAGTTGAATGGGGGGTTTAATTATGAAAGTTCCTAGAACCCAACATATGGTTTAATTTTAGATAGAATGTATGGTGATGGATTTTAATTTTTATTGTTTTAAAGGTCTTTTTAGGAGGGAACCATCAGGTTCCAACTACATTCTGTGGGTATGAATACTTCTAATAACATCCGCTTGATTTTGTATTCCGCGTGGAAAAGTTACCTTGATTATAAGGTTTATATTTGTAGCGTCTATATTGCGTTGAATTTCAATGGCTTCCTCTTTGTTTATAGCTTTAGGATAAGAAACATTCGTGGAAGATTAGTTCGTCATCATTTGCTATAAAAAAGGCCTCAAAAACTTTACTGAAAGTCTAGTTGATGATTCGGATATAATTGATTAAGATAGCTAATTAAGTGAAGAGAACATTTTTATTTATTTTTCCAGTGAAGAGGACTTAAAAGGAACCATGCATAATTGCACCACCATGGAGAGTGGCTCGGAGGTAAGAGATTTCATATAGATTTATATAATACTTGGCAAGTTGAGTAGTTCGACACGTAATACTTCAACAAATAAATTGTGCCTACAATAATAATCCTATCATGTATTACACACATCTAAACTGAAATCATGATTTTAAGTCACAATTTCAATTTATAAAACACATTATATGTAAACTATTTATGCACTAATATTTACATTAGGTTTGTCCTATTAAAGTCTTCTTCAAAAAGTCAACCTACCTTATGGTCAACCTACCTTACACTAGGGGCTCAAATCTTCCAACTTTATCTCTGTCTGCATGCACTTATGAAAGTTCCTAGAACCCAACATATGGTTTCATTTTAGATAGAATGTATGGTGATGGATTTTTATTTTTATTTTTATTTTTTTAAAGGTCTTTTTAGGAGGGAACCATCAGGTTCCAACTACATTCTATGGGTATGAATACTTTTAATACCATCAGCTTGACTTTGAATTCCGCGTGGAAAAGTTACCTTGATTATAAGGTTTATATTTGTAGCGTCTATATTGTGTTGAATTTCAATGGCTTCTTCTTTGTTCATAGCTTTAGGATAAGAAACATTAGTGGAAGATTGGTTCGTCATCATTTGCTATAAAAAAGGCCTCAAAGACTTTACTAAGGGTCCGTTTAGATACTGTTGAAAATTAAAAACTGAAAATACTGTAGCAAAATAATTTTTAAATATGTGAATAGTATCGTGAGACCTATTTTTAATGAAGAAATTACTGAAAAAAGGAGGTTTATGGGTCCCGTGAACAGTGCACGAGACCCACTGGTGTGACATAAAGCCACAAAAAAACACACTTCAAAAAAATAATAAAAATAAAGGTGAAACCAAGGTTATCAAAATCGAAATCTTACATAGAATCGTAGGAGGTAGATGGGATCGTAGATCGTAGAATCGAATCGTAGATCGTAAAATCCTACATTATTTGAGAAGAAGAAAAAAACAAAAATGGTATACATTAGTATGTTAAATAATCACATAAATTATACATTTATTGATATAATTACCATATATCACTACATCCATTTGTAAGCATCATTTAAAGAGGCCAAAAATCTCAAAATGTGACACTCTATTGGAATATTTTTTATTTGAGTCCAACTGACACTCTCTCTACATTAAAGTGGAAAAACTTAGTCTATTGGGATTTTATTTTTTATTTAAATCCAACTGAGCATTTTGTCAAGTTAAAAAAGATTACAAGAAACCAAAGTCGTTTGGAATCGTCAAAATCGTACAATTCTACCGATCTTGAACGATCACAAAGATTCTTAAAATATTCGAATTTTTTTGGGCAGGTGAGATCGTAAAATCGTAGGATCGTAGGATTCAGATTAGGATTTTAACAACTATAGGTGAAACACAAACATAGATGTGTCAGACGTGTATCCAAACGGATACTAAATGTGTAGTTGATGATTTGGATATAATTGATTAAGATAGCTAATTAAGTGAAGAGAACATTTTTATTTATTTTTCTAGTGAAGAGGACTTAAAAGGAACCATGCACAACACCACCATGAAGAGTGGCTTGGTGGTAAGAGATTTCATATAAATTCATATAATTTTTGACAAGTTAAGTAGTTCGAACATAATGCTTCAACAAATAAGTTGTGCCTACAATAATAATCTCATTGTGTATTACACACATATAAACTGAAATTATAATTTTAAGTCAACCTGCCTTATGGTCAACCTACCTTACAGCAGGGGCTCAAATATTCCAACTTTATCTCTGTCTGCATGCACTTATAAGTAGATGATGAGTGATGCTAGATAAGGCACCTTACTTCGCCAAGCCTAACTTAACAGCAAACCTGCATACACATTCACTCCACCCAAACCCATCTCTCGAAAACCAATACCTTATGGATTACAGGCCTTTAGAGCTTCTAATTCAATCCGCACAGGGATTGAAGTACGTAAATCATATCACAAAAATGAAATCTTACGCCGTCGTTTTCATTTGCGCCCACAACAATGGAGGAAAAAACATTGGCCGACTCGGAAGGTGGTTCAAACCCAACTTGGAACTTTCTCGTTAAGTTCAACATCAAAATCGCCCAAGGCCTAAGAGGACCGCCATGCTCTGGTTGTTAAGCTCAAGTCGTGTCGGAAAACTCACTGTGCAATGCAAGGGACAAAGATATCGGCGAAGTCCGTGTTCCCATCAAGGAACTGCTGGAAGGTTTTGGTGATGCAACGGAAGATAAAAGACATGTGAGTGTAAGTGTGTTTTGAACTTTGATGGGATTGCCGAAGGAACACTAGCTTTTGCTTGTAAGTTCGGAAAGACTCTCGAGCACCCACCTGCTGATCTTCCACCGGTGAATATAAAGAATGCGGCGCCAAAGGTGAAGCGTAAGCGTAACAACTTTGCTAGCGTCTGGGATGAGTTGGTAATGGCCGGTTTGTACGGCGCTTACACTTCTGGTGCTGAGTGCTGACCCAGATGGTGACAATGAAAACGAGTATGAATATGAAGAGTGACGTTGGGTGGTCAAGGAATTATAGGGATTTAAAGGTATTAGTCATTCTTGGAATGTCTTCTAATGAGTAGTAATCAAGTTTCAGAGTGTTGTCAGTGTAATGTAGTGTTATGTGTTTGTAGATTTTGTTGCTGCCTGCATGACTCTTCCTTTAATCTATCAATTATATTAATGTTGTATTAGTCTTTTATCTATATAATATTGTTTTGCTCACTATTTTTAATTCATCTTATTTAGGCACTTTGAAGTTTCATTTTAATTCGGTTGAGTTGTAGAGTTTGACTCAATTTGTGACTCTTTGAATTTAAAATTTGGATTATTAGGTGAAACCCCTAACAAAAGAAAAGAGATTACTTAATGAAATACAAGTCAAGTTGGAGATTTGTTAAAATTTGATTCATACTAATTTTTTGATTTATTTTATTGATTGGGAAGAAATTTTATTCCTTGTCAAAGAAGTGAAAAATCATTTTTTGATAAGGAATGAATTTCAAAGTCTTATAAATAGATAGGTTTTGTGGTTAGTCAAAGAGTCCTCCCTTAGTGAGAGATTTTGAATAGATAATTAGAGAGATTTGTTTTTAGTGAGTATATAAACACTTTGTAATTTATATCTGTGAAATAATGAATTTATCATCAGCTACTTATGCTTATAGGTTATTATTAGACCTCGTAAACCTTGGTTTTCTTCTCTTCTCTGTGTGATTGTGACTATTGTTCTTTTTTTTCTTTTTTTTTCTTTTTTCTCTTTTTTTTAATTCCTGCTGCTAGTTTGTTAGAACTTTCTCACACCCATAATAGTTGTTATAATCAATCTTGTGTGGGCGTGCTTTTAGAGGTTTGTTCACGCAACAAACTTATTTCAAAATCAAAGTTTGCTACCTAGGCATTTGGATTTGTTCTTTTTGGAGATTTATTGCTAAGTGGTTCGTGAATATATATAATCATTATAAAGAAAGATAAGTAAGTCCTCTATACAAATTTTGGCAATTAGGACTTGTATAGTCTTTAATGTAAAAAATTTATTAAAAAAATTGATGGAACGAACAACTTCGACATGTGCTAATGCAAAGTTATAGATTTCTTAATCCAATAAAAGTTGGACTAAATGACAAACCTAAAGAGAAGTGAGTTAAATATTGGAAGAAGATGAAGGAGACAATATTTTGTTGATGAAGGAGATATTCTTCAAAAAAATTATGATTTGCCAACTTGCTTATAAAGGTAATCACCTGAGATCAAGTTCCATCACTACTTGGAGTTGATCAATATGGATTGTACTTCTGATAAACACTATGCTTATTGGCACATTTGAAGATTACTAGCTTGGATATTATGCACTTTGTTCTTTTGGTTGGACTCTATTTTAGCTTTGGCTATTGGCACATTTGAAGGTACCTTGGGGGATATGCATTTGTTCTTCAATGTTTTTGCGCACAGTTTGTGTAACCCCTTTCCTTTTGGCACATGAGGGAGGTTTTAAATATGGAAGTTCCTAAATCTCAACACCGGGCTTCACTTCAAAAACTATGTGGGGTGATGGTTTTCATTGTTTTAGATGTTTTTTTTTTAAGGTGGAACCATCGAGCTCCAGCTACATTCTCTGGGCATGAATATTGTTCATACCATCACCTTGATTGAGAGTTTTATGTTGTTATTAACCAAAAAAAAAAGAGGTTTGTGTTGTTTTATTTTGTATTCCACGTGAAAAAAGTAACCTTGTTTTATTTGTAGCATCTATTTTTGCATAGCTAAAGGATAAGAAACCTTCATGGAAGATTAGTTCGTAATTTGCTATCAAAAAGGCCACAAAACCTTTACCTATAAAGTCCAGATTGATGTTGATACGGATAAGAATATTGATTAAGATAGCTAATTAATTAAGTGAAAAAAATAATTTTGTCTTTTTTTTTTTTTTGGATAAGTTTTTTTGTCTTTTTTAGTGAAAAGGACCTAAAGAAACCACAGCCACATCTAGGTAAATATATAACCGGACCGAGCTTAAAACAATTATGTTGTTATCCACTTGTGTCTTTATCACTACCTTCGAATGTGCTTGCAGCATGCATGCATATAGGGACAAAAACCACAAATTTGTTGGACTTTATGTTTATAGAGTTTAGTTGTATTTGATCCATATTATAACTTGACCCGAAATAATATTGTTATGGTCTTTATTAGGAGATTTTTTGAATCTCATGCGCAGGATAGAAAAAAATGTTGTTTTGGAAATTAGGGTTTAGGTATATTGTTTTTAAGGAGAAAATTATACTACCGCATCCTGTATTTTTTCTTGAGAAAAGTGAAATCCTTGCAATTCCATGAACGTAGACAAATAACCGAATCATATAAATATTTTCTTATGTGATTATTTTTTTTAACGCATATTTATTCTATATTTTTTGCATCTCACATATCTGGGAATTTCTTGAATATCCCCCTTTAAAAGTCGTTGTAGACTTTGTTATTACGCAGCTAATTAAGGTTTCAGATACCATTTGTGGTTAATTTATAATATTCAACAAGGTCTTAATGAGAAAAATAATGAATTTTGTTCTAATGACCTTATGACCATTCTTTTCTTGGAATTTTTCCATCAATTTTTAAGGTTGATTATGTATTTGGCCTATAGTATAGTCATATAACTAGATGTTTGGCATTATAAAAAATATTATCAATTTTCACTACAAACCAAACACAAAAAATAATTTTGATTTAATTTCAAATGATGCTAATAAACATTAAAATTTTGATTTTTTTTTCTTCCATGTAAAACGATAATTTCACCAGGTATTACAACTAAGTAATTCTCATACTCTGACATTCATTGTTTCCAAAAACTATATTTTACTAATGTAGCAACAATGTTTTACTCACTATTAGATATAATACAAATCAATGGTTTGGAAAAGTCTCTTTTCGTTGAATTATTAGCTTAACTAATCAAATTTCTTATTATTGAATTAAAAATTTGGGGTTCCATGGATCTTCTTGTTTTTATTGAACTAGTGCTCAGTCTAATATATTAAGGTAGTGTAAGGTTTTTAACTAGCAAGAGTAGTCCTGAAAGTGGAAAGCATGTAAATAAAATGTTATTTTTCTAATAATTAATTGTGTTCCAATTACTTGAACGTTTTTGTTGAATTTTACATGTGGTATCAAAACTAGTTATGTTTAGGGCTAGCGCCAAAAAGTAATAATATCCTTGAAAAATAGTAAGAATTTACAGTATAATAACAATTTTGAACCCTTACCTCTCCAGAAATAGTATCTCGACCAGCCACGCAACCTGGCAACCATGGAACTTTTGTTTCCTCTTTGGTCAAGCTCGTGCCTTAATGACTGACGTTGAAAATTATTAAGTTCGTATGTGAAACTGTTTAAAACCATGATTGAATATACTGCTTTGCCGTTTATTCATGAGCATAAAAAGAAAATTGATTTTATACTCAACACTTGAGTCAGCTTGTAAGAATTAAAGAAGAGTAGCTATCTTACCAGTGAGTTATGCACAAGGTTGAAGTCAGGAAGACTTGAGTCAGCTTCCCCCTTTTTTTTCGAACAGTTGAAGAAGCCTTAAAACGTGTGGAGGTGAGATTCAAATCCTCTAAATTTTTTATGGTACTCTATTAATAGATTTCTTGATATCCTAACCACTCTTTTATGATTTAAGAGTCTAGATTTTATTATGTTAACATTCTACTAACAATAATCTTAATTGTTTTGTTTACAACATTATTGTTGGTGCAATCACAATAATAATGAAAATAACACAACGAGAAACTGAATAATGCTTCTGAATATTATTAGTATAAAGAAAGGAATTACACAACACAATTTTTGGACTGAGGCACGGCACTCGCTCTCTTTAAGGAGATTCAAGCCCTTGGTTGGCTAAACTTTGTAACCGATGCAGACCTTCTCTGACTTGTCTCCCCCGGGATACAACAGCCCTACAAGTGTTGTATGGCTAGAACAACCTCTGCACAAAGTGTTCAAGCCCAAAGCTCCACCAGAAAGAACACCCTTCCTTGCCAAGAATCTCTCTATTTTTTCTTTTGTGTATTGTGAATTGCTGTAACTTGAATTGGGTCTGAATGAGTCTATTTATAGGCTCAATGGGCCTCACGAAATTACTACCCAATTTATTTTGATTTAATTAGGTCCATTATTCTGATGTAGTGGGTGTTACAAGATTAATTGTTGGATATTAATCTGATGGGCTGGAGTTACATAATTAAATGGTGAGACAAGGAGTTTTTGAAGAATGAATAGGCCCAAACGGAAAGTCCATTAAGTGGGTTAATGGCTCTTTATTTTCCATAATAAAAATGGAGTATTAATTCGGGCCATTTACTCACCAACGGATATGGTAATTTCTCTGAATGGGCTGTCAAGTAGGAGGATCCAAGAGGCTGATTCATTTCCAATTTTGATACCTCCACTCTTCACCTCCCCCTTGCGCACGTATCTAGCCCAATATCTGAGACAATACATTTTAGCCCATTAATCACCACTATTAAAAAGAATAAAATAGTCTCTCTCCTTTTCAATGTGGGATTAACCATTTTCACTAACTCTTCATCTTCCTTATTCATTCTCATATCTTTACATTTATGTTATAACATTTATTTATTTTAATTATTTAATATTAAAATGCTCCAACAATCCCCCACTCATTTTAATATTAAAACTTTTAGTTAAAGAGAGATTACCAGGCAAAGACGGGTCACTATGCATCATGAAGGTGTGCTCTGCATTGAACCTTCACTTAGTAAAACAGCAATCTCAACTCCAGAGTCGTAGTGGTCTCCGACTTGAACTAGGACTGCTTTAGGGAAATTAAGCATCACTGCTTACACATAATAACCCAGGTGTTGACATGAGCTTTTATAGCTAGCACTTTACGGCCGTGTGCTGATCCCAGTTTCATGAGTGTATTTGAGACTAAGTCCAAATCTCATAGGGAGCGGCCCCACCCCCACACTCACATAGGTGAAATTTTGTCAAGGGTGCTCCTGTAATTCTGACACCCCACTCATACGAGCTACAAATTTCATTAAGAGTTTTTTAACTCATCCTCTCCACATTACAGGATAAATGCACTTACATCATAGGGATGAACAATTAAAATTATTTACAAAATAAATAATTAAAAATAAATAAATTGTGCATTTCTTACGACCATCGTATGATTCGTTTTTCCCATTGAACCCAATTCTCAGGATCTCTGGTCCTTAGGTTGGGTATCCTCATACATGGCTCATGATTCTATGGACTTTAGTCCCATCCCCCTCGATGTATTCCAGACTCTATCTTTTGCCAAGGCCTTGGTAAATGGATCTGCAAGATTATCATTAGATTTAATATAATCCACATTTATGATGCCACCACTCAAATAAGATCGCACGGTACTGTGCTTTCTTCTTATAGGTCTGGATTTACCGTTATAGTAACGGTTTTTAACTCTACCAATTGTGGCAGTGCTATCACAATGAATTAATATCGGTGGAATTGGCTTTTCCCAAAGTGGAATTTCATATAACAAATCTCTAAGCCAATTTGCCTCTTCACTAGCTGAAGCTAATGCTATTAATTCAGCTTCCATTGTCGAATTAGCAATTATTGTTTGCTTTTTAGATTTCCAACAAATAACACCACTACCTAAGGTAAAAATATAACCAGTGGTAGAGAGAGAATCACCTGACAAAGTATTCCAATCGGCATCACTAAAACCTTCAATCACAGCAGGGTACTTTTTATAAAATAAGCCATAGTTTTTGGTACCAATTAAATATCTCATGACTCGCTCCATAGCTAGCCAATGATCTTTACTAGGCTTGCTAGTAAATCTGCTAAGCACTCCTACTGCATATGCAATGTCAGGCCTAGTACAATCAGTAGCATAACGCAAACTACCAATGATACTAGCATAATCCTTTTGATTAAAAATCTCATCATCATTATTCACAGGAAATAAATGAACACTATAATCAAAAGGAGTAGCAACACTTTTGTGATCATGAAAATTATATTTTCTCAATATTTTCTCAACATAATGTGATTGATCAAGATATATTCCATCACATGCTTTTGTAATTTTCATGCCTAAAATAAAATTAGCCTCACCAAGGTCTTTCATGTCAAAATGGCTTTTAAGCATAATTTTTTGTCTCATTTATGACATGCATATTTGAGCCAAAAATCAACATATCATCTACATAGAGGCTAATAATAACATGTAAATTATTCCATGATTTAGAATAAATACATTTATCACATTCATTTGATTTATAACCATTCTCAATCATGCAGGAATCAAACTTTTCATGCCACTGCTTAGGTGCTTGTTTTAAGCCATATAGGGATTTAATTAGCTTACATACCTTGCTTTCTTGTCCAGGCTCTACAAAGCCTTCGGGTTGATCCATATAAATCTCTTCCTCTAGGTCCCCATTTAGAAAAGCAATTTTTACATCCATTTGATGAATTTTCAAATCAAAAATTGCAGCAATAGCAATTAACAATCTAATAGATGTAATTCTTGTTACCGGAGAAAAGGTATCAAAGAAATCAAGATCAGCTTTTTGTTTAAAGCCTTTTGCAACAAGTCTAGCTTTAAACTTATCTATTGATCCATCCGGTTTCAATTTTTTTCTAAGGACCCATTTACAACCTATGGTCTTACAACCCGGTGGAAGATCTACTAAATTCCAAGTTCTATTAGAAATTAGAGATTCCATTTCATCATTTACAGCCTCTTTCCAAAATATAGCATCAGGTGATGTTAAAGCCTCTTTTAAATTTTGGGGATTTTCCTCAATGTTAAAAACATAATAATCAGGACCAAAATCCTTTTCAACTCTAGCTCTTTTACTCCTTCTAGGTTCCATTTCAAAATTTTCTTGATTTTGTAAATGTGAAGTAGAAGAACTAGGTTGTGACAAAATATTTTCTTCACCCCCACTATTTTTCAATTTAAAAGGAAATTTTTTTTCATGAAAAATTGCATCACTAGATTCAAAAATTATTTTGTTTTCAAGATCAAAAAATCTATAGGCTGCACTATTAATCGCATAACCAAGAAAAGCACAGGTAGTAGCTCTTATACCTAATTTAGGCATTTTAGGGTCAGTAAGCCTTACATAAGCAAGACAACCCCATACTCTCAAATATCCCAAATTTGGCTTATGTCCTTTCCACATCTCAAAAGGTGTGGTGTGTGACTTTTTATGTGGCACCCTATTCAAAACATGACATGCAGTTAAAATAGCTTTACCCCAAAAATGTAAAGGTGCACCAGATTCAATTAACATGGCATTTGTTAACTCAATTAAAGTTCTATTTTTTCTTTCAGTCACACCATTAAAAGCAGGTGAATATGGTGCAGTGGTTTCATGGATAATTCCCAAAGACTGAACAAATGAGTTGAATGCACTTGATTCATACTCACGGCCTCTATCACTTCTTATTCTTTTTATTTTTCTACCGAATTGATTTTCAACTTCTTTTAAAAAATCTTGAAATTTTTCAAAAGCATCACTTTTATTTTTCAACAAATAAACAGTTGTATATTTTGAGAAGTCATCAATAAAAGTGATAATATATCTATTTCCTCCACGAGTTAAAATTCCCTCAAATTCACATAAATCAGAGTGAATTAACTCAAGCAATTCGGTATTTCTTACAACATTTTTATGAGGCCTTTTTGTAATCTTAGCTTGACTACAAGTTTCACATTTTTCAAAATTTTTTGACAGTCTTGGAATTAATCCTAAACTACTCATGATTCCCACATATCTACTATTTATATGACACAAACGAGCATGCCAAAAATTAATAGAAGAAAGCATATAAACTGAACTGGTAGATGCTTTATTATTCTCAACATTCAATTTAAACATTCCATCACAAGCATAACCCTTGCCCACAAATAACCCCTTTTTAGTGATTACATAATTATCAGATTCCATAGTTTGCTTGAAGCCAGCCTTGTTAAGCAAAAAACTTGACATCAAATTCTTCCTCATGGACGGAGTGTAAAGTACATCTTTCAATGTTAGCACACGTCCAGAAGTGAATTTCAATTCAACCTCACCACTCCCAAGAACCTTGGTTTTGCTAGAGTCACCAAGCATAACAGTTTTTTCTTCTTCAAATGGAGTGTACAATTTGAACCAATTTTTGTCATAGCAGACGTGCCTATTAGCACCAGAATCTGCCCACCACCCTTCAACATATTGCACTATATTGATGTCTGTAATCATAGCCACTAAAGGCTCTTCGGTTACGTTAGCCTGCGGGACAGATTCACGTTTCCGAAATTTGCAAAATCGAGCAATATGCCCACTCTTGCCACAGACAAAACAGGATCTATTAAATTGATCTTGTGAAGGGGGTACTTGGTTCTTATTGTAATTTTTATTTGGGTTTCCCCTTCCTTGAGGTCTATTATTATTTTTAAAGGCTCTTTTTTTAGGCTTCAATTGAACATTTCTAGGAAAATGATTTTTGGGCATATTATTATTGGATGAAATAAGGTTTACCTTTGTGGTGGAATTACCATTGCTCTCTTGTGTCATGAGTGCATCTTGTCCTCTAGCCTCCTCCTCCACACGGATGCGTGTGATCAAAGTCTCCAAGGATGTCTCCTTTTGTTTGTGCCGCAAAGTCTTTTGGAACTCCCTCCAAGATTGTGGTAGTTTATCAATTATGCCAGCTACCACCAAATTGTCTCCAATCTTTATGCCTTCGGATCTCAATTCTGCTACAATCATTTGGAAGACTTGTGCTTGATCCACCACCGATTTTCCATCCACCATTTGGTAACGGAAAAATCTGCTAGCAGCAGACTTCTTTGCACCAGCCTCCTCGGTATCATACTTGTTTTGTAAAGCTTTCCAAATTTTCTTAGCAGAATTGTAAGTTGTATCATAATAATCATAGAAATGATCCGCAAGACAATTCAAAAGATAAGAACGACAATTATATTCATCTTTTGTATACTTATCTATTTTTTCTTGATGAAGACTATATTCTTCCTTACTCATCTCATCGGTAGGAACTTTTGATGGATTCTTGTCAGTGAGGATGTAGGAGACTTTGAGAAGACTCAAGTAAAAGAGGACCTTTCCTTTCCACCTCTTGAAGTGGGCTCCCTTAAAGCGAAAGGGCTTGTTAAGATCTCCAACTGGCTCATTTGGTTTCTCTTGTGTAGGCTCCATGATTGAATCTCCTTAAAATTGTTGGTGCAATCACAATAATAATGAAAATAACACAACGAGAAACTGAATAATGCTTCTGAATATTATTAGTATAAATAAAGGAATTACACAACACACTTTTTGGACTGAGGCGCGGCACTCGCTCTCTTTAAGGAGATTCAAGCCCTTGGTTGGCTAAACTTTGTAACCGATGCAGACCTTCTCTGACTTGTCTCCCCCAGGATACAACAGCCCTACAAGTGTTGTATGGCTAGAACAACCTCTGCACAAAGTGTTCAAGCCCAAAGCTCCACCAGAAAGAACACCCTTCCTTGCCAAGAATCTCTCTATTTTTTCTTTTGTGTATTGTGAATTGCTGTAACTTGAATTGGGTTTGAATGAGTCTATTTATAGGCTCAATGGGCCTCACGAAATTACTACCCAATTTATTTTGATTTAATTAGGTCCATTATTCTGAATGGGCTGTCAAGTAGGAGGATCCAAGAGGCTGATTCATTTCCAATTTTGATACCTCCACTCTTCACCTCCCCCTTGCGCACGTATCTAGCCCAATATCTGAGACAATACATTTTAGCCCATTAATCACCACTATTAAAAAGAATAAAATAGTCTCTCTCCTTTTCAATGTGGGATTAACCATTTTCACTAACTCTTCATCTTCCTTATTCATTCTCATATCTTTACATTTATGTTATAACATTTATTTATTTTAATTATTTAATATTAAAATGCTCCAACAATTATTTTATTATTTTTAAAGTATTGTCAGTGGAATTCTGACATTTATAAGTAGAGTACCCTAAGAAATTTAGAGAATCTGAATATGTGGAGGTGGGAAGAACCAATTTTGGTCAATTAATAAATATTGTGAGAGTGAGACCAGATTTAACCTATCTTAGCAACGCATTTATGCCATTAAGACACAACCCAGTAAATAGAGAACCCATGACCATGAGTGCATGTGAGAATAATAGAATTCACAAAAAAGATAGGAAAAAAAAAGCAAGAAGTAAGAGTGTGAAGCATATTTACACGGTCTTTTTTTTTTTTAGAAGAATATTTACACAAAGTTAAAAAATCAAAACAAGCAATAAAATTCAATTTGAATAAAAGGTGAACTCGCGAGACGTGCCAGTCAACCAATCTTGCACCAAACCTGACTTGTAGTTTCAACGAGTGCACCAAAAAACTCTAACTAAGTGTGCATTTGAAAACCAATGAAAATTATAAATTATTACATTATTAAGCTTATTTTTGCTACTATTTATAGACCCTACTACACTTTTTAATACTGTGGAGGCTTGACTGGGCCTATGGCCCAATCCAAGGACATTAGCTAATCCGAGGATGTCTAGGTCTAATTATAAAGGGAAGAGGAATAAAGAGAAAAATATAAATAATATGAGATAAGTCCAATGAATGTCCGAGAATAAAAGCCATCTCGACAACAAGGGCCCGAGATTGGTGAGAGTGCCGTAGCATCATAGACTTCCTTCGAAGTTACATCATAACTAAGAGTTGGACGCTGGACAAGAAGTAAGAAAGGAGAAGAGCAACAAATATCTTCAAAAAGCTGTTACCTCCACATTAAATGTCTCCCAACTAACTCTCTGACCGCATTAATGTGGAGGTAATGTCTTAACAGTAGTCAAGCTGCCTTACAGCTACTAGTTAATGATTCTAGGAGGTGTTGGATGGGACAGAAAGGAGTTTCCAAAATCTAACCTACACGTGTATGGTAAAGATGATACCAAGATTGTAATATATAGCACAAGAAGATGTACTAAAAGGAAGAGAAAATCAAGCAATCTAGAACAATAGGAGAAGAAACTTTTGTAACTTTGTTCATCAATAAGACATTATACAAGCTCCTCAAGCCATTCTGAGGATGGTTCTTTTTATCTTATTTGTGTTTAATAGCTTTTAATTAGCAAGCCCCATCGTATTACTTCTGGAGTAGGTCTAGTTCTTTCATCCATGCTCTACAAATTTATTGTTTAGGCTTTTTGGGCTAAACTCCAACCCTATATTGAGTCCACCCCAAGTTCAGTCCTTACAGATACTATTCATGGGTCTCACTGTACTATTTCAACTAATTTTTACCTTTATCTACAGTACTTTCAGCAATAAATTTTCAGTTTTAGTAAAATAAGCGATATCCAAACAAACTCTAATTGCATATATTTACTTCAGGATTGGGGGGTCTATGTCTAATTTTACGACATCAATTAAAAATTTAGGTAGGTACCTAACTTAGGAAACGTGTAAGTTTGTATTTGCCACTTCTTTGAAATAGGGTCAAATAAATGGATTGAGATCAGGTGTAATATCTACAGTATTGTACCTAATGTAATTGTAATCAATAGTTGAGATTGAAAGTTGAAAAAACAACTTTCAATCTCAACCATTAAATAAAATATATTAAAGGAAAGTTAAAAAGTAAAAAATGTATAAAACAAAATTGTGAGAGAAAATGGATAAATTGTATCGCGTGCAATATCTAGAATATTAGACCTGACCTCAATCCCAAATAAACAATGTTGGATCTTTGTGTACCACAGGGAAAATATATTTGAAAAGAATCTAACGGAAAGCTTTCAAATTTTCCCTCTTTTCTCACAAAGTACCTACAATCAATCTTTTATTACAAGGACAAAAAAAAAGTTATAAAACTGATAATTCTTTTCTTTTAATTGTCAAAAAATTTTAAAAATAAAAATCTCATCTTTTAAAGCTAAGAAGTCGCAGCCTTAACAATTTGAGAACTTGCGTTTTATACAGTAGAGTGGCAAATAAATAACTATTTTAAATTTTGGTTTGCTTTAAGATAACTGCTTCAACATAATATGTCCAGGAATCTTTGCCTCAAGTCATGAGTCATGAAAATAAATATTATTTTTAGGTTCTATTTGGATACCGCTTATTTATTGAAAACTGAAAACTTATTACTGAAAACACTATAACAAAATAATTTTTAAAGATATGAATAGTGTTGTGGGACCCAAAAATACATGGATATACGCGTTTTGCTAAGTTTGGTAGTCTCATAAACAGTGCTGTAAGACCCAAAAAAAGTCCAAACGAAGCTGAAACGCTAGGCAAACACACACTTAGGGTCTGTTTGGATACCGCTTATTACTAAAAACACTATAGTAAAATAATTTTTAAACTATGAATAGTGCGACCCAGATTTATTAACTCTTGCTGCGTTTTCCGTACTTGCAGATCTCATGAACAGTGCACGGGACTCAGGAAAACGCAAAACGCCTACTGCGTTTGCGTAAAACGCACAGTTAGGACCCGTTTAATAATGTTATTCTAGTAACGTTGTTTGTATTTTTTGGAAATTTATATGGGTAAAAAATATATAAAAATATGTATAATATTGTTTAAACACTGAAAATTATTGTTTAAACAACATGCTCTTATTGTCCTGGGCATTCAGCGAGTTAGCAGACATAGGCCACATTTTGGACCCAGTGCAGCAACCAAAGACGAGGACGAAAGTCAAGGAACTCCTAATGCTTTTTATTATTTAAGAAATAAAAATACGAACGAAAATATGATAGGAATGACAATCAGAATGACTTCCTTATTTCAGAGTTACCATAATAATAGTATTTTACTAAGTTCAAAGAATCGGTGAGTCAATCGGTGAGTCATAACTGTTATCGTAATCCAATAACTACTAAAGCTAGTTGTGAATCCAACAAACATTTATCTAGTGCCCATTTAATGTAGTCACTTTTGTTGTTTGCTTTTACAATGCTTGTGATTTAAAAATAAATAAGTAAATGGTTTTTGTTTAACTCTATTATGTGTTTTGGCCTCTTTAAAAAAAAATTTATATTATTATACAAGTACAACAGAAATAGGATGAGGAAATTATACATCGTATCTACATTTTCTTTGTTCAAAACTTCAAATGGTTTCTTGAGGTATGAAAGGGATAAATAATCCTTCTTGTGTTAAAATATTTTTCCCTCCCCTTGTGTGTATTTGTTTCTCAAAAATCCTCTTTTTTCTAATTATTATTATTTTTAAAGGAGTTGGCTCTTGCATTTGTTCAGCATCTAATCATAAGCCAGAAAAATTACAAGTTCAATGCCATATACCATTCTAATTTTAACGCTTTGACCTATTGTTAATTTTGTTCTTCTATATAATAAATAAATAAAATAAAATAAACCCTTTGTTGTTCAGAGAAGAGCGGGCCTTTTCAAGCTATGCATTATGGGCTTCAAGAGGTTGAGTGGACACGCCTACTCTCATTCATAGGCTTGTCTTTTGAATAATCTTTTGAAGACTCTTCTTTTTTTTTTTTAAGCATAGTGTAAGTTTTTCACCATAATGCAAAATAAAGATGAAAACACAACATGAACATTAAAAAGTATTATTTGCAAATATACTTTTTATACACCTATTCAAGGATGGCAATGGAGCAGGGTAAGGCCAAAAGATGGGGTCTTCGTTCCCACCTCACATGGTTTTGTCTTACCCTATTCTTGCTCCGTCCCACAAAATAGGGAAAACTTTCTCATCTCATTTCCGCCCCTTGGGACCCCACGAAGCCCCCACCCCACCCCATCCCACCCCGTAAAACTCTACTTTTTATTAATTTTTCCAACAATTAGTACAATTTTTTTAATGAAACTTATTTCATTAATAAAAATATACTTGAAATTACAATTAAATTTATCCCATCAAATCAAATAAGTTTTTAAAAAAAATTAAATAATATATCCAAGTGTTTAACAAGACAATCACCCAAAAAAAAAAAAAAAATCTCATTGTATAACACATAACAAAATAAAGGCAGAAAACCACATTAAGTAGAATAAAATAAACTAATATTGATATGTTTGTTTAAATAGTAGGGTTTTAAGGTATGAAAAATTTACAATTATAACTCTTAGCAATGCGGGGACGGGGAGGGGCAAGGCGGGGCAAGTTTAAAAAGTCTAAACCCATCCCCACCCCGCCCCATGGTACGGGGTAAAAGTCTTGCTCCATCCCCACCCCACCACCTTTGTGGGGCGAGAAAACCTACGAGAGGCAAAGCGGAGAAGAACAGGTTAAGTAAGGCATGACAAAATTGCCATCCCTACACCCATTCAATGTATGTCTCCCATCTATGTAATCAATATTACATGATTTACATCTAGTAATTTCAATTTTAAAATCAACTAAATATGAATGAGAGATATATACAGAAGTTGTATATAAGAATTGTGAGAATAAATGTGTGAGAGAGAGAGAGAATGTTCAATGGGCCAGATTAGATTGGGCCAAGTCTATCAACTTTTCCACAACAAAAGAACCTGGGCTAGCAATAATAGTTGCAAGATCCATGGACTTGGGCTAGCATCAGAGCACATGTGGCCTGCACAACCCACGTATACATTTGCCTCCCGAATGTAACACAATTTATAGTGGGCCTTTCAAATTACAAATCCACCGTGACCATAAAATAAGATAAACCTGTCAAAAATTAAAATGCAATTAACACCCTCAACCCTTTTTTTTTTTTTTTTTAAGAAGTAGCTTTTACACCGTTAAGACAGTGGAAAACAAGTGGATTCTACTTCTAGTTAGCTCAATTGTTAATATTTGTTATGGTTAAATAAAAGATTTGGGGTTCAATTCTCGTTTAAACCAAAAACCAATTAGTGTTTTGGTATGATGATAAAGAGCATCATAAAAAACAGACACTATAGGTTGAAACTCTCTCCAAAAAAAATTGATGAAAAACAATATCAATATAGCCATTCGTTATGGACCATCACATTTTAGTCATTAATCTGTCTAAAAATAATGTCTTTTTTTTTACTATACTCAGTTTGAAACAACGTCCTTTTTAGATGAGTTAATTATAAAAAATATTAATGAAAATAGCACATTGATGTTTTTTGTATTATTTGAGGATGTAAATTGTAAGCTTTCACAGTCAATTGACCAATTTAAAAGCAATAAGACTTTTTTTTTTTTTTTTTTTGGAAAATCAAAAACAAACAGACACTTATTACACAATGTAACCCAAAAAAAAAAAAGGTATGAAGAACATAATATCTTGCTCTAAGCTTGTGACACACGGCCCACAGCTTTAGTAGGGTTTAGGTTTAGGGTCTAGTAAATTGTAAGTTTTTTAGTAGAACATGAAAAAAATAGTAATGATAAAAAAGGACAAATAAGTTTTGAGTTTTTTGGTAGGGGTTCCCTTTTGCGCTTTTTCTTTCTGAGTAAAAAATAAGAAAATAAAAAGAATATAATGTCTTGCTCTGAGTTTGTGACCCACTGCCCACATAGATTTGATGCTAAACTTCTCAAAATCCATCAAGATTGCAAACCTAAGCCCAATCCACTTCAATGGCTCCACCATTCTCCTGAAATTTTAACCTCCTATATGGCTCTATCCACAGAAAGACAAACCTGAAAACTGTGAAAATGCAAACACATGTGGGTATTTTTCACTTTTAGCCCTTTTCCTTTTTTCATTCTTGACCAACAAAACAACTCACATGAACGTCTAGTTTTGTGTTTTTTTGCTGAATGTAAATACAGAATATAAAAAAATTTTTAATACCCAAAGATACTCTTTTTACAATATTGATGCAAATTTTTGTTGTCTAAAGGTCACCATAACTTGTGGTTTTGAACTATGAAGGTGCTTATTAATTAACCGCCCGACAAAAATTGATTATGGGCCTCAAAAAAAAAAATTCTGACATGTCATGTGGCATAGTGGAACTGACAAAACATGAAATTATGGCATATATCTTGTTTCGCTTGAGAGAAAGAGCCACTACTCTTAGTACAATCATTCAAGAATGTGAAAAATAAGAAAAACCAGTCGTGTAAGTAATCCAAAACGATTCTATGGAATATATAGACTTCTACAACTACATGACAGAAACTGCCTGATCCAAGGCCATTTCAAGGACAATCACTCGTGGAGTCGTGGGACACTAAAAATACAGTAAAAAACACATAGGGTCCATAATATTTGTCTCGAGCCCCAACAATCTCCAATTCATTAATAAGGTTGCTATGTGCTAACTAGCCTAGTAAAGTTAGTTCAGTAGCCAGATTGGGCTCTGCTAAGTGATTGAATAGATTTAATATTTGGATTCATATTTGTTTATCTCACGCCTCAAGCCACTCTTGATTCTCTTGAATGACTATTTATGTGCTTTAGCATGCATTTGGATTAGCTTTGTACTGAAAGTTTATTTGCTTATTTCTTGAAATTTGACAAAAATATGGTTGTATATTTTTTTTTTTAATTGGGTTTGAAAAAATTATACATAAACAAATGTAAAAATAAGCTAATTAAAAAAAAAGAAGTAAACCCATATAGTTGACTAGCTGCGCATCTCAATTAGTCTTTAAAATAAACAAGCTAGAAAGTAAGATTGAAGCAGCACTTTCTGCTCTTTTTCTTGGAAGATTTATAAACAAGCGAGCCTCTTTTATTACTTTTTTTGAGCAAAACTAGTGAGCCTCTTTATCTAGCTGAGTTGAGGTAATTTTTTGGTTTCATACTAATGGTACAGGATTTGGGTCCAGTCCCCAATGTAGAAAAATATCCAATGTGGTCCCTCATCAGTCACCACATGGTGTTTGTTTCAATTCCAAGTTACCTCTAGGCCAAGCCAAATTGCCCATGTATACATGCAGTGTATGTTGTAGGTATGACTCATATCTCTCTTTTTATGGTTAGGTGAGAGACAACACAGAGCCTAATGCCTTATATAAGGTAATGAAATCATTTTTAGTCCCACCAAACCATAGATACCACTTAGCGAACCAAAAAACAGCAACATATATGAACTTCTAAGTGGAGCCATTAAAAGTGTGGGAAAGAGACTAGCAGTCTTAGCCTCCCATAATTCGACAATGAAAATCTTGATTTTTCAATGATGTGTTTCTTTTAGTTTCTTAATGGAAGATCACCATGAGAAAGTGATGGACCATTTGTTTTTTCTTCCCCCTTTTAATTATGGGGGTTGGAGAAAACTTAGACTATCACCCTCTAAATAGTTAGGCAAGTGCAACAACACTGGACCCACCTAGGGCCTATTTGCATTGTTTTGATTTGATGACTTTTAGCTACTTAAAAGCTTTTTTCTACTCTAAAATCCATGACCTCTAAAGCATCACATATTAAAAGCTTTTGAACCCTAAAATGCAATCAATACAACTGAAGAAAATGATAAGCTACTGAAGAGCAGAAAACATGCTCAGCTTTTCTCTAATAAAACGCATAAAAGGTAATAAGACAAAAAGATTGAGTCAAAATTATGAAAAAAAAAAAAAGGCTTCCAGAAGACAAGGTATGATGCATATTAAACAGCGTTTTGCAGAAGAATTTATGGAGATAAGAAGAGATATGTGTACATGAATCGAGAAGTAAAGAAGGCCCAGTACAACAACTGCCAGGCTCAGGGGTTCCTTGGAGTAGCATTAAAGGCTTTCTGACTTGATCTTCATTGCACATTACCAACACCACACAAAATAAAGGAGAAAAAGAATGAAACAAAAAGGAGAGACAAATTTATAAGCAGAAAGTTTCATTGGATGCCTTTGATGATTTTTGCTGCAAGAACATGGGTTATGATTCTGAGATTCTCCGCATGATCTTCATCATCATATTCATGCTTCTATCATTACAATACACCCACATTTTTGTTGCTGGTTCTGTGTTAAATGCAGCAGGAGACTTAAATGCTCATGGCTTGCTGTACCTCAGAGAGGACAATGGTGATAGGATTGAAAACAACATCCAGAAAGTTTCAGGAGAAGATGAGAATGAAGAAAAGGGTGCTTTAATAGTGGAAAAGTTTAGAGCTTTACTTGGACTGAAGAGCTTCCACATAAGAAGTCCATCACATAGAGGTTCTGAACACTTGTCCCCATCACCCTCTCCATCACCATCCATTGAACCTGAAGAAGCTCCAGCTCCAGCTCCAGTTCCTGTTCATGTTCCAATGCTGCATATCCATGCCCATCCTCATCCTCCATCACACAGGTCAAGTTCAATCCCACCACACCACAAGAAACAGGATGGAGATAGAGGCAGAGTAAGAACAATTCTTATTGCAACCATTGTGTCTGCAGGAGCTGCTTTCTTAGTTTGTGCTCTTGGACTCATCTGGGTCTGCAGGAAACGCAGAAAAGATAGAAAGAAGCCCTCAAGAATTGCGTCAGTCTACAGCAAAAAAGGAGGCACCAGAAGTAAATTAAAGAATGTGAGTACTCAAAATTCAGCAAGCAAGGTGAGCCAAAATACTGGCCTTGATCTCTTTTACCTTAATTCATTAGGTAATGATTTAGAGCAACAGGCTTGTTATCTCAAGCAAACTTGTGAAACTGTAAACACATCATCAAATCATAGCACCCCAAAATTTACATTGCTTGAGAGGGAAGAATCAAAGCAAGAACTTTTAAGGATAGAATCAGATAATGCTAGTAGTTCTTCCACAAGGGAAATTACATCTGTTCATGAGGATAATGAGTCAATCAAATATGAATCAGATGGTGGTAACTCTTCATCTGGTGATAAAATTATTCCCATGGAATGTCATTCCTCTGATGATGAATCTTTCCATTCTTTTGGAGAATCACTTCCTTCAAATGTCAGGCATTCCAATGCTTCAGCTGGTTGTCTTAGTGAGACATCAGAAATTTTCTCTAAAGAAGAGTCACATATTAAGCCTTCCTTGGCCAACTCTACAGATTTACCAATGCCTCTACCTACCCCAGATCTGGACTCAACCCGGGAATCAACTTCACCAACACGAAATTCACAATCTCCAAGCAATAATAAAAAGGAAGAACAAACATTTGAATGTTCTTCAGAGTGTCAGAAAAGTTTAAAGTCCCCATCACCACCACCTCCTCCACCTCCACCCCCTCCACCCCCATGTGTGGCATTTTTTCCTTCTTCAACTAGAATTGCATCTAAAGCTTCATGTTCTTTCACATTGCCAAATATATCATCTCCAAGAAATTCAGCTTCTTCATCAGGATCAAATTTAACTCCACAAAGAGACTTGCCATCTCCTCCTCAAACCCTCCCAAAACAACCACAAACTCCACCTTGCATTCCACCACCACCTTGTCCACCTCCTTTTCTGAAAGGAAAGAATATCTCTGCCAAAGGCCCCCCTCCTCCACCATCTCTACTGCCTCAATTTACTCCATTGGGCAAAGATGGAGCTCCATTACCAAAATTGAAGCCACTCCACTGGGACAAGGTTAGAGCTGCCCCTGATCGTTCTATGGTGTGGGATAAGCTGCGGTCAAGTTCATTTGAGTAAGTTGGTTTATTTTATTTGTTTACAATTTACTTCATCTTTCTGTATCGCATTGAACATATTATGAATAATGAAACAGGTTTGACGAGGAAATGATTGAATCACTTTTTGGATACAATCTACAAAATTCAATGAAGAGTGACGAAGCAAAGAGCAAGACTCCTTCTCCAAGCAAGCATGTCCTTGATCCAAAGAGACTACAGAACATAACTATATTGTCAAAAGCCTTGAATATGTCTGCTGAGGAAGTATGTGAAGCATTAATACAAGGTAAAACTTCTAAGCTCTAAACAGTAAGTAATTGTGATCAAGTACTACTTTTCAGAATGCAGTGATCAGGAGCATGGAGTAACAATAAATGTGAACTAAAAACACACTAATTTTACAAATGCCTAAATTAATTTGCTAGGTGAATTCTAGCACTTATGTTAGAATTGGACTTTCAAGTTTGAATGTCATTTTGTAAGATTGTTGATCAAGAAATTTTGGCATTGCACTACAGTTATTTTTTTCTATTTGTTGCATGACTAATGGGAATTTTTGAAGAATGATGGCTCTTGTAGTCCTGTAGTTCCAGCAAATGGATTATAAATTGCAAATTACTAAAAAGTTTCTCAAAACTAAGTTTTGGGGAGAGAGAATCTATCTCCAACATACAATATATGGTGTTTAAACAATTTAAAGTGCAGATATACACATGCCATCACCTGATTAAAATTTTTAACCAATGGCGGAAAGCAGGGAAGGGCTTTTCTTTGCAACAACTGGAGGCATTAGTGAAGATGGTACCTACCAAGGAAGAAGAGGCTAAGCTCTGTAGCTATAAAGGAGACATTAATGAACTGGGGTCCGCTGAGAAGGTTCTCAAACTAATTCTTAGGATACCATTCGCCTTTCTACGAGTTGAAGCCATGCTCTACAGAGAAGCTTTTGAAGATGAGGTGGTTCACTTGAGGAACTCTTTTTCAATGCTGGAGGTAATCATCAAATCACAACCACATCACTTTTCATCAAAACCAATGATTTCAATACAATGATCACTCTTAATCTTATTTATATTTGTTACTAGGAGGCGTGCAAAGAACTTAGATCAAGCAGGCTTTTCTTAAAGCTACTTGAAGCCGTGCTCAAAACAGGCAACCGTATGAATGTTGGAACAATCAGAGGAGGTGCTAGAGCATTTAAGCTTGATGCCCTCCTTAAACTTGCTGATGTGAAAGGAACTGATGGGAAAACTACCTTACTACACTTTGTCGTTCAAGAAATTATTCGGTCAGAGGGAATTAGAGTTTCAGATAGCATTATGGGGAGGATCAGCCAGAAAAATAAAAGTAAAACTGCTGAAGAGAAGGAAGAAGATTACAGAAGAATGGGCCTAGATCTTGTTTCTGGTCTAAGTACTGAACTCTACAATGTGAAAAAGACAGCTGCAATTGACTTGGATGTTATTGCAAGCTCTGTATCAAACCTATCAGACGGAATGGCTAAACTGCAACATCTAGTACATAAAGACTTGTGTAGGGATGAACAAAATGCGAACTTTGTCAACTCAATGAGATCCTTCCTAAATTATGCAGAGAAAAATCTGAAAGAGTTGCAGGGAGATGAAGATGTGGTCCTTACACATGTCAAAGAAATTACTGAGTACTTTCATGGAGACGTGAGCAAAGATGAAGCCAACCCACTTCGAATATTTGTCATTGTGAGAGACTTTCTGGGGATGTTAGACCATGTTTGCAAAGAGCTTAGAAGCTCGAAAGCTCCACGTAGTCCCAATCCTCTGGCACCATTCCGGTAGGCTAAATTACTTGGTGTGTTCAAAAGATACAGCCCATTACCAATCAGGTTGTAACATTTTTTTTTAATATTTTTTATTTTTTTATGTAGAGCTTTGAAATATGTAGATTGAATTGTTTGCAATGGTTGATTTTAAGGGACTGTTGGGTTGAATTGAGTAGAGTAGACTGAAATGTTATTTGAGGAAATGCAATGACAATTAATAGTATATTGAAACACCTAAATGCAAATCCAAATTAGAATTCACATGTTGCTGCTAGGAAAGACAAAACCAGACAGTAACAGTCATTAATTTCTGCCCTGAACAAATTTATTTTGTACTTCTATTAGGGGCAGTGGCTTGTCAAGCAAATACCTGTTTAAGAGAATGTCTGAGATGATTTAATCGAACAATCCTTGTTTATGTTACTGCACAATGCTTGTTTTTATTAGGTAGTTTTTTGGCTTTTTGCCCCTTTAAGCACTGATAGTCTAATACACCGTATTTTCACAACAACCTTTCTTATCAAAATCAGTACCTTATCTACTACAGAATTTTCTCCATGCAATGATTATAAACTTCGACAAACCAGTTTCCAACCTTTTAGGTTTCACTTTTCACTTTCAACCTACTCCCCTATGTAAAAAATCAAGAGATTGAACTCTGTAACAAGAACATATGTAATTACTAAATTCATTTAAAAAAAAAAAAAAAAAATTGACTTTGCCATGAATGCCATCCAAAAATTCTTTACTATGTAAATTTCTCCTTTTCACAAGGTAATAACTCATTAAAAATTCAAAATTTTATAAAATAGCCCAATAAGGACCAATGTAATCAAAAATTGTAAACTCAAAACCCTCTCAACTCAATGACATTAACTATTCTCCACAATCTAGGGTTCAAATCACCCTTCCCCAATTTGCAACAATTTATTCTAAAAAGAAGTCAATATATTGCAATGAATTACTATAGAGTCAAATTAGACAAATTTGTACTCCCAATCTGATCAAATTGTATGTTCTATACATATTCATACCAAGAAAACAAGAAAAAAATCAAATCGTTTACACAGCAAGAAACCAAGAAATCGTTTCTTGTGCATCAAGCCAAGCCAACCTTAGGTGACCCTTTTGGCACGGTTTCTTCTACTCTTGTCCTCCTCCGGTGCACATCTTTTCTTGCCATTAACTTGAACGTCTCGCCTCTCAACCTTATTAGTCTCTTGTTGTTTTCTCGGCAAAACCAACAGACCAGCACCAACATCATACGCTTTTCGACTCGTCTCGTCGCTGAGAGCCTCCCATGCGGTGGTAATTATTCGAAGAGCACCATGTGCAGCCGGGGAACAAATCACATCAGGGTGCACCAACTTGACCAACTTGCAGTACTTGGATGTGATAGTGTCTACGCTGAGAGATGGGTCAGGTTTTAGGCCAAGAATTCGATAGAGATCACTGTGTCCCAACTTGTTCTTCTTAGTCTCAGCCACATAGTAAGCTCTGTAAACAGCGTAGTGCTTGTCCACGTTGTAAAAGTAAGGGTCGACTTTGTTTGCCGCAGTCGCTAGCTCATACGCCTCATTGTGGTTTCCTTTGAGCCACTTCTCTTTGGCCATGTCTAACAACATATCAGTCATTGTTTGGTTTCAGAGTTTGATATTCGAGCAAAGAACAAGAACAACAAACGTAGGAAAGAAAAAGCCAAAGATGGTTTGGTTTCAGAGTTTGATTTAGGCAAAGAACAACAACGTAAGAAAGATAAAAACAAAGAAGAAAAAGAGAGTTTTGCGGTAACTTTTAGTCTGTGAATCTGTGATTGATGTTTGGAAAGTTTAATTTATGTATTACATATGTAGGTCGGTTAATTATGTGTTTCCGAGGCTTACTCGGTTAACTATGTTTTTTTTTTTTATTGGTTAATAACTAAATACTCGGTTAACTATGTTATTATTTCCGAGGCTTACTCGGTTTATTATGTATTTTCGAGGCTTAAAAATACTGTAAATACTATTTTTTAAATATATTATACTCTTTTCAATTGTTGTGCATCTTATTAATATGTTACTATGTTTGCGATTGTTGAAGGGTGTAAAAATTTTTTATTTTTCAAAAATTTTACTTTTCATTTTTCTCTATCAAAATTAAAATTAAAATTAATAATTTTTCAGATAAATTTATTATTGAAATCCATTATTAATTTCAACACTGCCAAGAGAGATAGTTATCATTTCAAACATCATATTTATTCTAATACGTATTGTTTTGATTTTTTTAGAATTAAAATTTTTAAAATACATTTTATATAAACATACCAAAAATAGTCCAATAACATATTAAAATATATTAAAATGATAAATTCTAAAAAAATTATCAAAATAGAAATATTATTTGATTGATATTTAGAAATAAGAGAAGATCCTACTAAACTATAGTCTTATGCTCAAAAATATGTTGAGATCATGGTTTCAAAAACTCGAACGGTCAAAGAATCGAAAATTAGTCCGGTTCCACCGTCGGTTTTCCTAATTTTCCCAAACCAGTTCAACTGACATGTGCATCTCAAATTTGAATACCTCATTCAAGTTGATACCCGGTTTTACCACATGTTGAGATGCCTAGATTGGATCTATTATTGTAAACAACAAATTTAAACAAGTTTGAAACGAATCTATTTAAACCTGGATGAGGTATTCAACAAAAACGATACTATTTAGAATTTACAATAAATAAATAAAATAAAATACTCTATGCATATGAAAAATCATCATAGGAATGTAGCCATATTTTGCATGAATTTCATTTAACATACCAATAACATGCTTAATATTTCATGATTTTGGCATGATCATGATAGTATTAATACAATGAAATTAAACCAATAGAATTGGAGCTATATTTTGTAAAGAAGTGTTTTACGAATACTACTACCATTAGGATATTGGAAGAAACTAATAAAGTTCCCATTTCAGATTAATTGTTGCCTACCCCAAAATTTGTTGAGCTAGTCCCCGGCTTGTACACCTTGTGTTTTCATTCATGATGCAACTTAACAACACGTCTTCCAAGGTTTCAAATTTTAACCAATGAAGGACAACAATGGTTTCAGATTTTAACTCACGAAAGACAACAATGTTGTGGAAGAGAAAGTAAAAAAAATAGAGTTTTGTGGAATGAAGTGGGTTAGTTTGCATAATTTGGTTGAAAAGAGTTATGTAAGTTAGTAACTTAGTGTAGTTTACAATGGGACACGTTAGAATAATAACCGATACATGTACAATTTTTTTCAACTCCTATAATATAACTAGCCATAAATCTACGCGTTGCACGTGATAACTATTTTTATGATATTTTTATAATTTAAACTAATTTAATAAAAAGTAGTGTATTTCGTAATAATATTTTTATTTATTATAGGAACAATCATAAATCATAAATCATAAATCATAAATTTGTCGTACCAAAATGAAAACAATACAAAAATATTCAAAAGGTAAGTTAACAAAAATATTCTTCTTTTAATAAAAGTTATTTATAACATTTTGTGAATCATTAAAAAGAATATAAAATTTGGAAATTATTGTTTTAGTTTTAAACAAACTTTCTCAACCCTATTTTTACTGTCCTACAATCCAAAACATTGAAAAACCTAACTAAAAAATTAATAAAACTTAACAATGATTAATTGGACCAATTAGGAAAACAATTTGTTGTTGATAAACTATTAAGGTTATTTGCTTTGCAGAAATTGTAATTTTTTCCACCCAAAACATATTATCAAATAAACAATTATTAGCAAAATCTAAGAATTAAATTACTATATATTTATTGTTATAAAATGATAATTGTAGGGATAAGGGCCCAATTCATATATTGGGCATTGTGCCTTGGCCGAGAGCATGAGTAGTCCGAGAACAAACGAATGGCAATGAGTGGTTCAGACCCAGGACTTAATGAGCAGAATACAAATTGGGAGGGTGGTCTGAGGAGGAATATCTCCCCGGACATAATAATTACAGCTCAAACATGTACTCCAGCTATCACGATGACCTTCCAGGAAGCTCCAGTGATAAGAACGTGTATCATAAACGTATAAGGATGATGGGAACACAGAAATATCTAAGGGAAAGCTACTACCACCGCATTGAATGTACTGCAACTACTTTTTTGGCCGCATTTATGTTCAGGAGACCCCTAAACAATGCTGTCTTTACTACCACAGCTCACAAAAAGCCAAAGAGAGTGTCTGATGGGACAGGTACTCAAGTAAGAGCTCAAATGATCAACAAGTGTAAGATCAATATGGCCCAGAATGAGCTATATAATGTAAGAGACCCTCCATGAGGAAAGGATCGGAGAAATAGAGAAATAACACTATAGCAATCTAAATTATACTTGTACCCAATTGTGATCGTTTTATATAAAAGTGACCTCCTCGGACTGCAAGTTCATTGACATAAACACCTCTTGTTTATATTTGATTGTCATCTAATTCTATAATAATTGTTATTTAACTCATTAGGGCCTAATTCTTTAACCCACTCTCTACAAATTTATTGCACTGGGTCAAGATCCAACACAATTTAGGCTTGTGTTGCAAAACGGGTCCTTACAATAATAATAATTAAAATAATTTTGCAAAAGCTAAAATTTGTAACCCATTCGATTATTTTCATTTGGCTAACATTTACTTTCTCTAACTAAATGATATTATAGAGTACTTCTAATACAACTATTAAGAGTACTTTGTTTATCACAAAGGATTAAAAAATAAACAAAAATTAGCAAAGTCTCATAGTTTAACATCTAAATTGAGCATTATAAAAAATCATGTTATGTAATAGAATAAATATCAAATTACAATAAATACCAAATTATCTAAATCATGCTATGTAATAGAATAATATTATATTTTATATGCTATGTTTAATTCTTTATAATGCAATAGGATAACATTTAACCCAAAAAAAAAAACAACAACAACAACAATTAAAAAAACAAAATTAAATCACATTAACCCAAAATAGAGTTTTAAATAATATAAAAAATTATCAACCTAAAACAGAGATGCAAGAAAAATAAAAAATAAAAAATCCACCAAAAATTTGAGAGAGAGAGAGAATCTTTTTTGTTGTGAGAGAAAACTATGAATAAAATAGAAAAAATGGTGACAAATTTATAGTAAAAGGGTGTGAATAAGAAGAGACAAAAATAAAGGAAGATGAAGGGAAAAGGGAAAAATGATATTAATGTAGAGGGTAGAGGAGACATGAAAAGAGAAGGGAGGGAGAAAGGTTGGAGAAATGTAAATATTAAAAAAACAAATGTTAAAAACAATTATAGGAAAATTGGAAAGAAAAAAGATAACGATGTGAACGCTAATGTAACTCAATTAGAGCAAAGCAACAATAAATGCTACCCTTCAACTTTTTAAATTTTTTTTTTTTTTTTAGAGATAATTATAACATGCTGCTAACCCCGCAACATGTTGTAATTCTAAAAAATAGATATGAAAATTTGTGTGCCAATAAACTTATTAATAGGGATGACTCCGAGATACTATTATAAATAAAATAAATAAATAGAGATGGAAACAAGTTAGTGTAACCTGCTAAGGAAAACCACATGGTAGGTAGTTTAACAGCAAAGTGGATTGGATATATTTTATTATTGAGATGACTTCAATATATTAATAATGAGCTGAAAGAATTAGAAGTGAGATTTAGAGAAAGCAAATATTTTAGGGAATGATAACAGAATTAAATTTTAAATATAAGAGTATAATAATAATTAAAATATATATACACATTTGGGTAAGACAAGACGAAACAGAATAGGGCAAAAAAAAACTCATGAGATAAGACAAGACAAGACAGAATAGGATAAAAAATACTAATGGAAATATGGAATAGAGGCATAGAGGAGACGGATGGGGCAAGAAAAACTATATGTATTTATAAAATTTACGGTTAAGAATTTTACGATTGAGCAAGGCCTTTTTCTTTATGTTTTTTTAGTTGTATCTTTTTTTTTTTTAATGTAAATCCAGCCCATTTGCACATCCAGTCACCAAAACTACAAATGAATCATGCGAGTATACTTCTTTACTACAACACCCATATACAAAACTCTTCTAAGTTTCAATCTTTGATACTGAAGGATCAAAACAACCAAATCACATTCAATACATATACCCTTTAATTAATTAATTCAATGAGACCAAAATGTGGAACTTGAATAAGATTGGCACTTGTTCATTGAGAGCAGCATATATATCTGCTTCAGGATAAGGTTCCTCCCCTATAGATTTCAGAAACTTCAGACCCAGTTCTGTTGACAATACGATGGGTTCATTCAGACACGCAAACAAACATAACTTTGCTTTAAACATTCCTTTACGGTATTTTAGGAAGCAGGACATGGACACGGTATGGGTACGATACAGTAAAACAAACAATTTCTAAAAAATTATGACAAAAAACGGCTGATACGATATCAATATGACACGAGTACGACATCAATATGATATGAATACGACACAGATACAACATGAATATGGTACTCGAAATAAAATGTTCGTAATTCCTAAGTAGTAATAGTCATGTGAGCACCTAATTTCCCCCAAAAACACTGTAAAACTAGTACACAATGTTTCTAGCGCTAAACTCTGCAAACCAATTTCCAACCTTTCAGGTTTCACAAGCCTCCTTCTCCTATGTAAACAGTATAGTGTCTGAAATTCTGTTACAACATATTTACTTCTATTGGGAAAGGAAATGTTTCGTAAGCATATATCATTATACACTATTTTTTTTTTTTTTTTCACTTTGCTATGAAAGCTAATTAAAAATTCTTCACTATTCAAATTTCAAAGATAACACTATTTTCCTTTTTATACAATTACTATACCTTCATAAAAAGGTTTTTAAGAACAATTTTGCCGTTCAAGAAATTAATAAAGTTCATAGCATGGCCCAGTAAGTACCAATGCAATAAAAAATTGTAAACACAAAAACACCTTCAGAACGTGAGGAAAAAAAAACAAGTAAAACATACTTCAATGAATTACTACAGCGCAAAATAAGACCAATTTGTACCTCCAATCTTAATCTCTTTTTCACAAAAATTGCTGCTAGGAAAGAGAAAACGAGACTATAACAGCCATTATTCTAGTCTCTAGCTAATCTCGATCAACAAGACAAATCGTAGTGCTTAATTAATTCTTACCCAAGACAAATTTATTTTGGCTCCATATTAGGAACAGTGACTTGTCAAGCATGTCTGTCTAAAAAGAACGGCTAATAAGAAAATCTAATTTTAATGTGGCACTACACAATGCTTATTTTAATTTGATAGTTATTGCCACTTTAAGTGCTGATCCACCATATGTTCACAACAAGCACACTTATCAAAATTAATTAGCACCCTCCATCTTTTTCAGCATTTTCTATAGGCAAGGATTATAAACTTTGACAAACTTCCAAGGCTTTCAAAAGTTGCTTTCTTATTAAATCACAAGCCAATTTTCAACTTTTCAGGATTTCACTTTCAACCTTCTCTTCTATTTAATTAAACAACCTTTCTCTGCTATGTAAACATCCTGATATGATACACTAAACCTTTTTTACTTTGCTATGAAGGCCATTTAGAAATTCTTCACTGTACATTAATCATGACACTATTTTTTCTATTCATATAATTACTATACATTCATAAAAATATTTATGAATGATTATGCATTTAGAGAATCAAAAATTGAAAAACTTTAACAAGGCCCAATATGAACCAATCTATATCTAATATAAGAAATGGATTTACTTATATCATATAGAGGATGAACCATTTGTAAAAAGCACTAGAAATAAATTTTAACCACCCATTACATTATTTACAAAATATCTCACTTTATATAATAATTGAAGGTAAAATGCATTATATTTCCTTAAAAAATAAAAAATATATATATAATAAAAATAATTAAAAAAATCTTGCAAAATTTAAAACACTTTCAAATAATAAATATAGATAGCTCAATTTAGAAATTTTAATATATTGTATCAACTGCCAACTATAGTTTGTTAAAAAATAATCACATCATTTTAAGAAAAGTTTGGAACTAATTCTTATAAGTCTCATCTACTATTTTCATTTTTCACTTAAAAACAATAAATCATCAATTTTTTTGGGTCATTGCACAAGTCTACAACTAGTGCCATATAAATATATAAAATAAAAATCCCAGTAGAATATATTGCAATGAATTATTACAAAGAAAAATAAGACAAATTTGTACTTCCAATCTGATTCACCAACTACCAACCCTGATCTCTTTTTCCATGCTTATTTCCTTTTTATCAAACCCTAGCCAACCTCAAAACCAAAAGAAAAGAAAGTCCTATCAATATTCTATACATATAGATAGCAAGAAAACAAGAAATAACAAATCTTCTACATAGCAAGAAACCAAGAAATTGTTTCTTTTGTACCAACAAAAACATCATATACATCGTAGCCAAGCCAACCTTAGCCTTAGGTTACCCTTTTGGCACGGTTTCTTCTACTCATGTCCTCGATCGGATGCACATCTTTTCTTTCCAATAACTCCAACGTCTTGCTCTCAACCTTACTAGTCTCTTGTTGTTTTCTCGGCAAACACAACAGACCAGCACCAACATCATACACTTCTCGACTCAACTTGTCGCTGAGAGCCTCCCATGCTGTGGTAATGATTTCAAAGATCACCATGTGCAACAAATCTTTTGCAGTATAATTGTTTTATTTGCACAATTTTTTTCTCTATCTTTTTGGATATATAAACCATGGTATTAAAACCACCCTGATTTCACCTCCTGTCCCTAAACACTACAAATGAATCAGGTTCTGTAATTGATTACAATCTTGGTATGCACTACTCTACTACAAGACCTATATACAAAACTCTCTTTTATAGTAAAAAATATATATATATTCTTCTCTTTTAACTTTCAATCTTTGATATTGAATTATCAAAAAAACCAAATCACATATTCAATACATATGCATTTTCATTAATTCAATGACCTTGATTTGTCATTTGTATTTTGAGAGTTTTGCTTCTATTCTACCTCTGACAGTTCTCACATCTGAGTTGTTTTTATTTGATTTTCTACTCCGTGACTTTCTTGACATCCGGGACTTTCGCTGCTTCTGTTTACCACGGGACCCATCTGGCTTTTGTCGCATCCTTTCTAAGCGCTGACGACGAATCTCAGGATCTGCCCAGCCCTTTCCCCATTCTGTGAAAGTTGAATAAGATGTGCACTTGTTCATTGAGAGCAGCATATCTGCTTCAGGATAAACATCGAAAGTTTCATCCCCTTTAGATCTCAGAAACTCCAGTCCTAATTTTGTTGGCTCTGGGAATTTTATCTGAACGTGAATCTGCACAAACAGTAGTGTAAAAATTAACTAAATGAAGGGCTTGCAACATGCATGCACACATAAGGAAACATAGGCACACAAACACAATACCACATGCATGGGATGCATTAAGACATGCAAGCATAAATGAACTTGTTTTAAACGTTGCTCTACAGTTTTAGGCAGGTGAGCACATATTTTCCCCGAAAACACAGTAAAACAAGTACTCAACTGTTTCTATCCCTAGTTGGAATTTGTGAGGGACAGACTTTTATGATCAACTCCTAATTTTGGTTTTTTAAAAAAAAACCTCTTAAGAATTTATGTTGTTGCATGACACAGATGACCAAATGTTTAGTACCCATATAATATTAGAAGACCAGACTTGTTCTTTTTTCTTCCAGTGAAATGCTGGTGACTATTGGACCAGCAGCTGGTGAAAATTTCAGCCAAATCCTTAAGCCATGGTAGCTGAATTGTCCAAGTAATTCCCTGAGGATAAAACCTCTCAAGGTGTTTGCCATTCCCATGATATAAATCGACTAAAATTTGCAGCAAACGTTATTTTCTGATTGTATATACCTTGTCATCTGCCTCTTGGATGTACCCTTTACCTTCCAGAATTCGTGCAAGGCCTCGCCACCATAGCAGATCAGTTGTCACAAATTTTTGACACTACACGTAGTCAATACATAAAAACAATCAAATGGCAAAGAATTTGAAAAACGTGTTAAACAGTAAACATCATATCAAGAAGCCAAGAAGCTCAGTGTGTGTGTGTGTGTGTGTGTGTGAGAGAGAGAGAATCACCAGCTCCCTTATTTTACTGACATACGCTCTGAGATTCAACATTTCCATAGATCCCCGTTGCTTAATGTCAGTGCATGTAGTATCATCATATGAGTCATCCATGAAAGTGCTCCCCTGATATTCAACATACATCTCATTTTAGGAATAATAATAACTGTCAGCTCCAAGAGCATATGATATGTCCATCAAATACTTGGAATGTTGATACTCCAAAGTAATATTCTTGACAAGTTGGCAATCACTTCTTAAGATGGACTCGTGCATTTAGTTAAATGAAATATTTTAGTTTAATGAAACATAAATCCAATTGTAGAAAAATGTGTTCCAAAAAATACCAAGAATGATCAAAAACCCCCATCCATCATTGGATAGTCAAAAATAGTAATGTATAGCAGCTAAGATGCAGGCTAATACCTAAAGAATAATAGAAGATTAGATCTTCCTACAACCTTTTTTTTTATATAAGAGATATCAACACAACTGAAATAATCATACATGATACTTACACAATTAGTAGCAATAACCCGCACTAAAAGATCCGCCTCCTCTTTCAAATTCTGCACTTGAGGAACTCCATCAGTGCACAGATCACACCTGAAAATGTAGAACAACATTAGATTGAGATTACCAACCATGACAATGTAGCAAACTAGCCAGTTGGATAATAACTATTGAGCTAGAAAAATCCTATGCCCACAACATTTTCACAACATTTTCACAACAAATTCTATGTGGCAAGTTGTTACGGATTGTTATTGGTGGGGTAGAAAAGTAAATATCAATTGTAAGTTCAAATTAGAACCAATAACAACTAACCACTTATAAATTGTTGTAAAAATGTTGTAAACGTAACACCTCTCATTGAGTTAACCTCTATAAAATTGCTACTCCAAAAAAGAAATGATGATGGCAGATGAAAGTTTTTTTTTTCTTTTTTTTTATATGAAAGATAGAAATGAAAGAAATTATTACATACAAGAGACATGCATCATAACTAAAATCCTCTCCGAAGTACTCCACAAGTATCTTAGCCCGACAGCATGAAGTATTCATCCCATATCTGCAAGTATATCAAAATAATTTGTAATAAAATGTTCCTAAAGGTAAAAGGCAAACATGGCTTTAAGGAAATCTATTTAACGTTAACCTGAAGCAATCAGATAGCATCTTATATGCTTGTTTTGTCTGATCTTCACTTCTTTTATTTGGCAAGAGTGACGGTACACATGTTAGGTTTGCATATAGAGCTGCTTGGAAAAAACATAAACAGATTTTGCAGAAACTTTTAGAATTCATAATGACAATTCCAAAACACATTTTGATTTTGCTTTGTATAACAGTTTACAACACACCATTCAGTTATCTAAACTTCACAATACGAACAATTTCCCAAAAGGCAAGATATGGTGAAAAAGGAGTTTCAAAATTCCGGTGTTAAGCATAGAAAGCACTCATTGTATACAAGTAAAAAAAAATTGCAAACATTTTTTTATTGGTAAGCTACACATGCATCTTGCAAATTTTGAACTCATGACCTTTCCACCACCTGGTTTTTATAAGGGAAGGAGATGTCATTTCATTTGAATCAGGCAACAACATACACTTCAAAAGCATAATTTATTACTCATTAAAAAAATAAAAAAGCTTACTGCAATCTGCTAATTTCCCATCCCTGCCAGCTCGACCTGCTTCTTGATAGTATGCCTCCAAACTCTGTAAGTAAATCAATGGTTAAAGCTCACAGAATCACACTACAAATACTGAAAAAATTTATAATCAAGAAAAAAACTAATAATTTTGGCAGGCACATCAGACATGCAACTTTCAACAAAGAAAAGTTCACTAATTGATATTTAGGAAATATGCAACAGTTAATGCATGGTCATTATAAATAAATATGCTTCTGCATTGGGAATATCTCATAGCGGGAAGGCCTAGAGATCATGAAACCCAGTAAATATGGCACTGGCAGCAAGATCAAACTTTAAAAAATAAAAATAAAAAAATCACCTGTGGCCAACCATAATGGATGATTCTTCGGACATTTGACTTGTCAATCCCCATTCCAAAAGCAATTGTTGCAACAACTACCTGCAGGTAGGAGAAAAAAAAAGTTAAAGAGTACAAAATGAAAATTTCTATCTCCGTATTATTCTCATCAAATAAACTGGAGGAATGAAATAATAAAGAGATTGTGTTTTATTGATTGATATAGCAAGAATAGGGATCAAAGATTAGTTTACATGAAACAGTATGGAATGCGAATGTCATAGGACCATAGACCAACCTCTATAGATGAATTTTATTCAGTATTCAAGTTAATTTATATCAAAAAAAAAAAAACTTAAACATTGCATTAATGACAAGAAAAGACAATATTTAAAATGGAGAAGTCTGGTAGGACATAGAAAGGAGAAATCCATAAATTTCCTTTTAAAAAAAGCTAATGAAATGGATTACACTGTAGAAAAGAATGATTGCACATTATAACTCATGCAAAACATGATTAAGGCAGGCAAAGGCTAAACAATAACAAATAACAAGTCTGAAACAATTAAAACAGCCATTTTGATTTTAGTAGCACCCACGGAGAGAAGGGTTAGGATTTCAAGTTGGAAAAGAAATAATATAGGGTACAGTATAAATAATTGACTGGAATTCAAGAAAAATAGCTAGCTGAAATTCTCAACAGCAATGTATATTTGGAACCAAAATAATGGAATCAAATACTTGTTTGAGAAGGAAGTCTTACTGCTCTTCTAGATCAAATATTTTAGTAAACCAAACTTCAATAAAATATAAGCAGCCTCATGATTAGGTAGTACAGAAATACACACCATAGGCGGTTTTAAATTAAAGTAGGCTTAAATATGCTGCTGGTCCTCAACTTTTGGGAAGTTTTCATTTTAGTACTCAACAAATTTAGTGTTTCATTCACGCCCTTACTGTCACCTAACTGAAGGAAATTGCTGACAAAGCTAATGGAATGCTTATGTGTCACTTATTATAATAAAAATATATTTAGTGGCACTTAAAAAACATCAGCATCTTAATGGGAAAAAAATCTTCATTCCTCAATTTTGAAGGGGGAAAGAGAAGAACAAAATGATTCAAAAAACCATCCCTACTTTCTTTTCCTTCACTTTCTTGGCAACCTGACAGATCACACACGCTCTCTCTTTGGATCCCATTCTCTCTCTTTCCAAACTCAATCCCCTCACTTGTTTCTTTTATACCCTCATCTCTACAACTCAGCTCATATTCAAATCTGTCACAGCTCACTCTTCCTCATCATAGCCACAGCCCTTCACTTCTAAGGTTTAGCATATGACCACAAAGGCCTCGCCCTCATCCAATTCCTTCACTGCAAGTGACAATATCAACTCTCTTGTTTCCTCCACCAATGCTGAAAGAGTTGATTACTCTGCCATTGAAATTCTCTCTCCTTAACACCGCCTCAAGGTCATTTTTTTTGTAAAACGGCCTCACAGTCATACTCTGATAATACCATTTCTTTTTCTTTCTTTCTTTCTTTTTCTTTTTTTTTTATTACATAGTTTGGTAGCTGAGAAAATGTGGGAAAAGGAAAATAAGTTATGGTCTGTTTAGGCGGAGAGAAAACCTAGGTAAGAGAAATGCGAAGTTTGGATCTTGTAATCAAGAAATTCAAAAAACTCGGAAATATATATAATTGTAAGTTAGGCTTGTTTGAGTGGAAATGGAATCAGATGATTTTTGTTTTGAGTTAAGCAAATTTATTCTTTATTTCTCACATTCTCAAAACCATACAGAAAGTGGCTTTCTTAGTTTGCATTGTATGGTAGTAACTAAAGTGTTTAAATATGCAACAAACAACACAAAGAGCTGGATGGGGTTTCATGGGAGGGGATTGATTTGTCAGGTAGGTGACAGTAAGGACAGGAATGAAACACTGTTAAAAGATTAAGGACTAAAATGAAAAATGAAATTTGTTGAGTACTGAAATGAACACGCCAAAAAGTTGAAGACTAAAAGCATATTTAAGCCTCTAGATTAATATAAGTGAAAATTTTATAACAAAGACACTGTTTACACTCAAATAGTAGTAAGTACACCTTGCAGAAAATTCTACTGATTGTGGAAACACATGGTTTATTCCTCTAAAGGTGAGAAAAGATAAAACTAAAACAATAAAATTATTAATCCAAAAAAGTTTGAATCTCATCTAATTAACCTCTTTCAGTTAACTAAAGAAAATCAGTAATTCCACTTAGACCAAGTAAAGGCCTAAAAGTTATATTTCCAATCCACTAATATCTAGTTTCTGATTTGGACAGCAACTTGACTCTTAATAGGTAAAAGATGGATAAAAAAAGTGCCATTTAACTCAGAAAATACACTCATAAACTACATATGACATATATACATCTATCTTTTTTTTGATGAGTAACATATATACATCTATCTAGTACATGCATTAAAATAACCCAATGGCCTAAAATCAAACACAGTATATACAGATCTAGTTATGTATCAGAGTGTCTATGCATATGCACGTGCACTCACACACAAAAAAGCCTCATGCATTTTCAGCATCTTCCATGAAAAGCTAAAATCCTTACCTCTAAAGTATTTTCATGAAATTCCTTGTGAACCTGCCTTAAATGTGATTTTGGCAACTGTGAGGAAATAAGGCCATATTAGTTCAATACCAAATGTATAAAATTTTAGGCAAAAATTCAATTTAGTCCCTCACAATGAGTCAATTTGGCCCTTCCATCCAAATCTGTTAGCAAACAATGACATTTAAAGATTCTTCTTTTATTAATTATTTAAATAAAAGCATTCATGAGATGCGCCATTTACTATATCTTGTTATGTGATGCGTATTATTTTAAAATTAATATATAAAAAAAAAAATGTTAAATGGCTCAAAAAGATATCCACTTGATTTCCCTTTCAATTGGCATTTCATCACCCTTGTGGATTCAACAATTAGTCAAGTTTCTGCAGTATATTGTAATGGCAACCCTAGATAAATCTTAATTTTGAATTTTTTAAGAAAACCCAGGTTCAGAAATATGGGAAACACAAGATAATGTCAAAAGAATTCCTGTTGGGCTAAGAGGTTGGTTAAGTGACCACACTTGCTAGTAAGTTGGGAATAAACTCTAAAATACAATGCATATAAATAAACTTCTAGTAATTGTCAAAAAATACCGATGCGTTATAAGCAGCTGCCTTCACACCAAAACCACAAAGAAATTTTGCGATTTTCAATGTTTCTTTTCTAGTAGGAACATATATGATGGTTGGACCTTGTTCTAAGGGCTCATGCAGAAGTCTTAATCTTTCTTCTGGTTTACTTGGTGGATCAATTGTCTCAGATAACCCTCTCATACCCCCTTCCTCCCAAGAAGATTGTCCATAGAATTCACCAAAGGCAACTGCAATAATAAAAGTGATTGAGATATTGAACAAAAAATCATTAATTAGCCATAATCTTGAATATTTGTTGATAGAACATTAATAAATGACCAATTAGCATAAGAATGGAGGACAAAATTCAAAGGTTTGTACCATCCCAATCATCCACACTCTGAAATACGTCAATATCATTTTCTAAATATTCAACTGACATCTCTTTTCCCTTTGAAGCAGTCAAACCATTTTCCTCCGTTGAATCTACTTCATCAACATCTCCACCAGTATAGGAATCCTCAATTTCATAACTATCAGAGCAATAAGATGTATCATCTAATTCTTCTGAGATGATAGTCTGTTTCTTCTCACCAGTCTTTCTCTTTCTGACATATATGTCTATCAATTCACTGAAATCCTTTGCATAGGAAGCTGGTGAAGATGTTCTACTATGTTTTACCTGTAAATGGCAGCAAGTGAATTGTTGATATTTCTTCAGTGACCAAAAAAAAAAAAAAAAAAGATGATATGGAAGTTATGAAGAAATTATGAGTTCAATCTAATAATTATTCAAAAAGAGTCCATTAGGAAATCCTTGAAACCATCCTCTAGCATAGTAAAATCCTAATAAAAATTGCATTGAAAGGACCAATCTGGAGAAGATATATCTCCGATAACATACTGAAAATGGAACATAAAAGAATAATATAAAAATCTCACCGAAAACCGAAGATTTGGCCTAAAAAATGAAGTAATAACAATTTTTGTTTCCTTTGACATGCACAGCGATTTAAGAATATCTTCCCGAACCCGAATTGTGGCAGTAGCAGTCAAGGCCATCAGTGGTATATCATATTTTAAGAATTTTAAATTGCAAGCACTGAAATTCTCCCGCAACACAGATAGTCGCCTGAAACATTTAAATGTGTAAGTCAAACAATTGCAAGTTTGCAACAAATCTAATCGTCTAGTACAAGAACTAGGTTGAAGAACCTCAGAGAGTGGACATTAAAACTTCAAAGGCACAGCAGATTCAAGCTGGATATTAAAGGCTCAAAGTGAATTATAAACTAAAAAGCGAAACAGTCTGAAACTAAATAGATACAGGACTTCTTCTCATTATCTTATTGAAAACATTGCAAGCAGGGTTTTCCAGGTTGGATTAAATTAACTATGATTAGTCTCTCCTGAATTTCATTTGAACCAAATGCATGGCTAAGCCATTGGTTATTGATAATATATATTCATTAGTAGTGAAGTAATAAAATCAAACCACTGCTGTGAAATATAGATGTACAGTCATCCAGAATGGGAAGCACAAACCTGTAATCAGGCCGAAAATCATGACCCCACTTGGAAACACAATGGACTTCATCAATGGCAAACAAAGCAATTCCACGACCTTCTGCAAGCCTCTGAAGTGGTTTTATCAATCTACAGACATATGGTTTCTTTATTCTACTTGAAACAAAAAACATAAATACCTCCATACATACATATGTATATACACACACAAACACACACACACACATGCACGCACACGCACATATATATATATATATATATATATAAAGAATGATATGTTAAAGAGGAAAGCAATAGAGAATATGATTTTGAATATGATCTGGCAGACAAGTATATTGGCCTAATTAGTTGATGAGGATCCATAGAGCCAGCCCCAATTTAATTGGTACCAACACTTAGTTGACTTTGAGTTTGACTTCTAAGAAATTAAAAACATGTTCCTCTTTAAAACACAAGTCACATAGTATGTCATCTACCTTAAAACTGTCTCTGGACAAACATATATAATGCTATACATGCCTCTCATTGCTTTCTGTTCCACAGTACTGTCAGGTTGCCCAGAACCAAGAAAGCAAGCAGAGACCCCGTGTTTTGCTAGCTTTAAGCATTGATCATGCATCAAACTAATCAAGGGTGAAATCACCACTACAACTTTCCCTGTTAATAACGCTGGAATCTGGAAACACAATGATTTCCCTGTCGAAAGTTATCATGTCCAACTAATTAGAGCCCAACAAAACTATATAATGCGTACAGTGTACAGACAGACAATATATTTTTGATAAAATAAATAAAAACATTACCAGACCCTGTGGCAGCAAGGACAAGACAATCTTGGTGAGCTAACCAAGCAGCCAAGGCTTCCTTCTGGAAATTCTTCAAGGATGAATACCGGAAATGCTTTTGCAAGAGACTGACAACTTTCTTCTCCCAATCTGATGCAATGTCCAGCTCCCAAGGGCAGTCAACTGGAAATAATTCCGACATAGTTTCAAGGTTACAATGCATGCCAGAAAGATCTTCCTTATGTTCTTCCACAGGAACCAATGCATCAGGTAGAAAACCAGTCCTGCGTTTTTTAGGTCTAGCTGTGGATTGGAAATGGTCCAATATGCTCAACTGTCGTAGTTGACCTGAAGAAGTTAAGGAGGACAAAGTTCTTTTACCTAGATTTTTTTCATTGCTTGTAGAACATCTAGAACTACTAGATGCACCCCGACTATTTCTATGAGAATAATTTGAGAGATACTCCAGAGCATCATCAAATGATGGACCCACTGCTTTTACAGCTTCCAAGACAGAAGAATTCTGAAATCCCATCTCAATCAGTTTTGCAATGACTTCATCAGAGGATAGGCCATTTCCATCCATGGTATGAAAATGTTCTCTAGGGAAAAGAAAAAAGGGAAATTAACATCAATAAGAGGATTGATTGAGGGAATATTAAAGATAGCTCAAGTACTACTTATCAAGAAAATCAAATAGCTACCCAAACTTGTACTTTGTATACATACACTACACAATGACAACATTTAATTTCCTATTAGCTTCATAGCAAGTATAACCCAACACCAATTTCAAGTCAGTGACAATATAGGATATTTAGACCTACTCATATATGCCTGTAAAGTATAAACCTAACTCTATAAGAGGTAGAGCCGCAATCAGAGTTGAAAACCCAAGAAATAACTCCCATTGAGAGGGGGGGAGGAAGAACTAAAATAAAAGAAAACCCAAAGGCTAAAGATTTAAGGCATAAAACCAAAGCATTGTAACACAGCATAATTGTCTCTTTGCTAAACCAAGTCTTTTGTGTTCGTTTTATTTTTAAAGCATTAAAACAGAAAAACAACCTTAGATGTGACATTCCAAGATTTATATTTTGTTCTTTACCACAATTTACTTAGCAACCAAACAGAAAGTCAGCAAAACCCTTTTAAACAGTCAACTCAGCAAATCATAAAAAATTGATCAAACAAAATAGAAACTGCTACATGAAAACAACCTCGTACACAATTTCTTAAACTCCTCTGATGGTGAAAACTGAAAAGTCTAAGGTTATAAACACTCAACCTTTTTCTTTCCTTCATTTTCTCAACTACCAAACAATCATAACAAGAAAATATCATCCATTCTCATTCCAATAAGTCAGCCATTCTAAATTCCATTCATCAAATTGCTGAGAGATAAATATAGAAATTTATTCAGGACAACATAAAAGAAAAAACTAACCAAAAAATGGCAAAACTACTTCCATGCCATAAAACAAGCAAACATATAAGATTAACATCATTTATATCCAGCTCTTTTAGTCAATTTTCTTAGCAAACAAACAGAGAGTCAGGTAATCCTTTTTGAACACAAATATCACAAATATACAATCAAGCAAAACAACAGTCCTACAACATGAATAAATAAATCAACTTGAGTACCCAATTTCCCAAAGTCAAACATCACGAACATTTTTCATTCTCTCTTCCTTAATTTTCTCAACAACCAATCAACACTGTATCACCCAGAAAAAAACTACAACACCAACAACTAACTTCCATTCCTCAACTAAAATTCAAAATTTCCCAAAACAATGCCATTTACATTTTTTTTTTTTTTTTCATTCTAGTTTCTCTTTATTTTTTCCTTCATTTTCTCAGCAACCAAACAATGCCATAACACAAACAAATAAGAGATAAAATAATAAATAAAAAATTCGTCCATTCCCATTCTAATTACTAAAGCATTTTACTTTTCAAATATATGAAAACAGAGATCAATATAAAAACAAAACCAAACAATGCCATAACATCCCAAAAATAAAATCTAAATAAATAAAATCTAAATTAAAATGTAAATCATAAAAATTCAAAAACACACACAATTATGAGAGAGAGAGAGAGAGAGAGAGAGAGATTTCTGACCTATCGATGAAGAAATGAAACCCTAAAAATACAGAGCTGATAATTAGAGAATTTGAGCTCTCTCTCCCTCTCTCTCTCTCTTAGGGTTTACAAAATTGAAAGATAATGGGAAGCTACGACTAGAGCTTGAGTAAAAATGTCAAATTATGAACAATTTCCGCCAAATCAAATTCCCGCCAGAATTTGGGATTTTTATTTTTTCTACTTGGCAAAAGAGAAGGGATTTTGTACAATTTTCAATCGTTTTCGATTAAAAACCAAAACGACGTCGAAGACTCGAAGGGTCGGTCTTGGAAGCCAGGTAGGAGCTCAGAATTTCGGGTCCTTTTTTTTTTTAAGGGTCAAGGATAAGGCCTGCTAAAGTTTATGGCCCAAAAGTAAAAAAGTCCACTATAGCATTGCAAATTACTTTTCAGCTTTCTCTTTTTCATTTTTTACTGTTATAAAATTGGTGATAAACTAATGTTACAACTTTACTCAATAAAATAAGAATTATTGTATATTTTTTACGCTCTTAATATACAAATCAAATTTTGTGTCAATTGAATATTATTTATTATATGATTTCTAAGTCTATGTTTTATGCATAATTTTAAACTACAAAACTTACAATTTAAACAATTTATTGATGACATAACTGTTGATCTTTAATTTTCTAAAAATTTTGAAAGCATAGAGAATATAAGAAAAATATGTAATCAAATGGTGGATTTATCAAAATTCACCTTTAATAAAAAAATATTGAGTAAGGTTGTAGTTTTAGGCTACAACCAAATTTGTAACTAAATCTTGTCCTCTTTTTTTTTTTTTTTTTTTTTTTTTTTTTGCTATCAGGTTAATCATATCAATATCATGGCGTGTAAGGTCTAAACAAAAGTTTAGTAAGCCAACCTAATAAAAAAATTTTGTCACAAATTATTCTTCTTCCTCTTGTGTTTGTATTTATAGGTTAATGATAAGTGCTCAAGCATTAATGGAAGTAGTTGCAAATGCATGGAAAAATTTAAAGATTTTTTTTTAGAGAAATTTTATGTTCATAACATTTTCATAACAAATCATATATGGCAGGTTATTACGGGTTGTTATTAGTAGGGTATAAAAGTAATTTCAGTAGTGGATTCAAATTAGAACCAATAACAACTAACCAACAATGATTTGTTGTGAAAATATTGTAGACGTAGTATCTTTCTTTCTTTTATGAAGTGAAAAATGAAAATAACAAATGAGATTTATATGTGTTAGTCTCAAATCTTTTTTAAAATGATGTAATTATTTTTTAACAAAATATAGTTTATACAATATATTAGATTTTAAAAACTAAGCTATCAATATTTTTAGGTAATATGTAATGGGAGGGATATGGGGGCATGGGGTTTATAATAGAGGTTGGAATCTATATATATGGTATCAACAAAAATGCAGCATCAGCTCTAGCTTTAAATTTGATTTATGGTGATATAAACCCTTTCACATCTCATCATCAGCATATGGGCTCATGAGTCATGACAGTGGCAATTACAATGTGCACCACATCACAATTGACTTTATTGTTTTTTGGATGAATGAAAAGATTTCGTTAATGAAACCTTTAACTACAACAAGCTGGTTAAGTAAGCAACAAAAACAGACCACTAACCAAGCACAACTAATTGCTTAAAAGGCAGTTCAGCCTCAACAACCACCCAGACCTACAACTTCAAATTCATCAAATGTCAGGCCTTCTAATGCTTCAGCTGGTGGTCATAGTGAGACATAAGACAATTTCCCTCTACAATAGTCACATGTTAAACCTTCTATGGCCAACTCTACAGGTTTACCAATGAATCTAGCTACCCCAGACATTAGCTCAACCCAAGATTCTTCACAAACCCAATGTCCCCAAACTCCATGCAATAACAAACAGGAGAAACAAACATTTGAATCTTCTTCAGACTGTCAGAAAAGTTTCAAGCCCCCACCTCCTCCACCTCCACCCCCATGTGTGACATATTTTCCTTCTTCATCTCAAACCTTTCCAAAATCATCAAAAACTCCATCTTGTATTCCACCACCACCACCACCACCATGTCCACCTCGTTTAAAAGGAAAAAATGGCTCTACCAAAGGCTCACCCCCTCCACCTCCACCCCCATATGTGACATTTTTTCCTTCTTCATCTCATACCCCTACAAAATCATCAAAAGCTCCATCTTCTTCTATTCCACCACCACCATTTCCACCTCCTTTTTTAAAAGGAAACAAGAATTCTGCCAATGGCCCATCTCCTCCACCATCTCGACCACCGCAATCTACTCCATTGGGCAAATATGCAGATCCATTACCAAAATTGAAGCCATTCCACTGGGACAAGGTTAAAGCTGCCCCTAATCAACCTATGGTGTGGGATATGCTGCCACATTCATTTAAGTAAGTTGCTTTAGCATTATGTTTTTAAGATACTAAAATTTTTACAACATTAGTCTTACAAATTGATGCGTCTCCAATCACCAAAAAAAAAAAAAAAAAAACTGTTTATTTTATGTTGTTGAAATAGCACAAATCACATTAATTGTCACATCATTTTGTAAGCATTTTGTAGTAAAATTGGTATTAGCTTTAGAATTTTTCATACGTTCTTTGGCTACAATATATTTCTTCTCTTCCTGTGTAATTGAACATATTATGAATCACGAAACAGGTTGGACGAGGAAATGATTGATTCACTTATTGGAGACAATTTAAAAAACTCTTTCAGTATAATTGAACATATTATGAATCACAAAACAGGTTAGACGAGGAAATGATTGAATCACTTTTTGGAGACAATTTAAAAAACTCAATGAAGAGTGATGAAGCAAAGAACAAGATTCCTTCTCCAAGCAAGCATGTCCTTGAGCCAAAGAGACTACAAAACATGAGTATACTGTCAAAAGCCTTGAATGTTACTGCTGAGGAAGTATGTAAAGCGCTAATACAAGGTATATCTTCTAAGCTCTAAACCATAGGCAATTGTGATCAAGTGCCTATTTTTCCACATTGTGAAAATGAAGTTGTGAGGAGAATGGAGTAAAATAAATGTGAACTAAAAAACAGTTATTATAAATGCCCCATAAATAATTTTGCAACATGAATTCTAAGCAATTCACGTATGTTAGAATTGGACTTTCAAGTTTCAGTGTCAGTTTTTTAAGATTTTTGGTCAAGACAATAATGAAGAATGATGGCTCCTGTAGTCCTGTACTTCCAGCAAATGGATTATAGATTACAAATTACTAAAAAGGTTCTCATAACTTTTAGAACAGGATCCTCTCCAAAAGTTAAGGTTTTCCAGCTTATGGAGAGAGGCCATTTCAAGATTAGGATTTTATTTCTTGGATAACAGTGTGTAGAAGTGGTATTTGATAGACCTTTGAATTTGTAATGTTTAATCTAAACCATGAAATGGATCCTCTCCAATTGGAAATAATCACGTTCCATAACTTTTGAGGAGAGAGTTTATATCTCCAACAAACAATTCTTGATGTCATATCAAGTACAAGTGCTGACATACTCATTCCATCAGCTGATTATATTTTTTATCAAACGGTGGGAAGCAGGGAAAGGTTTGGGTTTGCAACAACTGGAGGCATTGGTGAAGATGGTACCTACCAAGGAAGAAGAGGCTAAGCTTTGTAGCTATGAAGGAGACATTAATGAACTGGAGTCTGTGGAGAAGTTTTTCAAAGAAATTCTTGAAATACCATTTGCCTTTCTACGAGTTGAAGCCATGCTTTACAGAGAAAATTTTGAAGATGAAGTGGTTCAGTTCAGGAAATCTTTTTCAATGCTAGAGGTAACCATCAATCATAAACATATCAGTTTTGATCAAACCAACATTCTAACTCAATGATCACTTTGACTCTGATTTATGTTGTTACTAGGAGGCCTGCAAGGAACTCAGATCAAGCAGGCTTTTCTTAAAGCTACTTGAAGCCGTGCTCAAAACAGGCAATCGTATGAATGTTGGAACTAGCAGAGGAGGTGCTAGAGCCTTTAAGCTTGATACCCTCCTTAAACTTGCTCATGTGAAAGGCACTGATGGGAAAACTACCTTACTTCACTTTGTTGTTCAAGAAATACTCCTGTCTGAGGGAATTAGAGTTTCAGATAGTATTATGGGGGTTGAACAGAGTGAAGAAGATCACAGAAGAATGGGTCTTGATCGTGTTTCTGGTCTGAGTACAGAACTCTCCAATGTGAAAGAGACAGCTACGATTGACTTGAATGTTCTTGCAAGCTCTGTCTCAACCCTATCAGATGGATTGGCCACACTGCAACATCTAGTACAAAAGGATTTGTGTATGGATGAACAAAATGGAAACTTTGTCAACTCAATGAGATCCTTCATAAATTATGCAGAGAAAATTCTGAAAGACTTGCAGGGAGAAGAAGATAAGGTCCTAACACATGTCAAAGAAATTACTGAGTACTTTCATGGAGATGTGAGCAAACACGAAGACAACCTACTTCGGATATTTGTCATTGTGAGAGAATTTCTGGGCATGTTAGATCATGTTTGCAAAGAGCTTAGAAGCTCTTAAGCTTTACACTATCCAAATTCTCTGGCACCATTCTGGTTGGTTAAATTGCTTGGTGTGTTTAAAAGATACAGCTCATCACCAATCAGTTTGTAAGTTTATTTATTTATTTATTCATGTGGAGCATTAAACCATGTAGATTGAATTGATTGCACACTCTAAAAGATTGATCTGGGGTTGTTGAGTTGAGTTGAGTAGAGTAGACTGAAATCTTATTTAGGGATATGTAATAACAAATAACAGCATATTCAATCAGCTAAATGCAGATCTAAATTAGAAATTAACCCAAGTTACTGCTTGGAAAGAAAAACCAGACTATAACAGTCATTATCCTAATAAGTAATGTCAACTAGACAAATCCTACTATTCTAGTACTTAATCTTACCCGAGACAAATTTATTTTGTTTCCATACAGGGTCAGTGACTTGTCAAGTACATGTCTGAATAAATAGAATGTCCAAGAAGATTCAACCAAACAATCTATGTATACGGCACAGCACAATGCTTATTTTTACTTTTTAGTAGATAATTTTTGCCACTTTGTGTACTGATCCACCATACTTTCACAACAAGCACTCATATCAAAATTAGCACCTTACCTATTGCAGAAATTTCTTTCTCTTGGCCAGAATTACCCACGGTTAAATGTTTCAAAAGCCAATTTCCAACCTTCTCCCCAATGTGAACATTCTGAAGTTTTTTTTAGAAAGCTTGACATTCTGTTACAACCTACAACATATTTACTTCTATTTGGAATGAACTCATAAGCATCCTCATATGATACACTAAATTGTTTTTGAATTCGCTATGAAAGCTTTAAAAAATACTTCAATATATGAATACTACACTATTTCTCCTTATACGCCTAAGTACTAATCTTGATCTCTTTTTCCAGGTTCTAGTTATTGTCCAACCATTCGAGAGCTTCTTTCAATCTTCTCCTTATCGTCCAAATCAATATTATCTGCCAACTTGTCCCTGTCTCCAATGGTGCTCCTCATGTTGTAGATGTACATCTCCAACTCTTGTTCCTGGCATCAATTCTCTCCTTCGCCTTCTTATCCTTCTGCAAACTGCTCGGCCTCCTTCAGCGTCCTCTCAATTTCTTATCCTCTTCGGACTTCTTAGCTGCCTTTTTTCCTGCTTACACATGTAAGATACCATTGGCCAACCTCAAAGGTAACCTCAATTTGGTGGACTCCCCTGCAATAAGAATCAGAACATTGGTCCGAAACCACAAGCTATAGCCTATAGTTATATAGGATATAAAAATCATTGCAATGCAGTAAACTTCTATTTCCTTGAACAAATATCACAGTCCATTTTCTGTTTAGATTACCTTGGAGCTGGTGGAATGCCAGATAAATCAAACCTCCCAAGTCCACAACAATCTTTTGTCAAGCTTCTTTCACCTTTGAAGACCTGAAAATTTTCAAAAACACATTAGTCTCAAAACACTACATGCTACATGTTTATAATAGAGTAAGGTTTCTTCATTCTTGCATGGATTCATTTGTCATACCCTGATGGACACTGTGGTTTGCTAGTTGACACCCTTGTTTTTGTTTGGCTCCTTGCCATCAAAGAAAAGGCTACTTCTTCATGGAACGTCTTTTCCTCACACGTTTTTTAGTCATTGTGTCAGTCAACAAATCCTTGCTACAATTTCTTGACGAGACATAGACTACACCAGTTTCTTTATGGTAGCAGCATGAGATTTCTAATATGACATAAGCGTGGGATTGCCTTATTCCAATAGAAAATTGGCACACTCCATGTGCTCGTCGCGAAACTACTGCAAGGTTTTGGTGACATTGACGCAATAGCTTAAAAACATTTGAGGAGTAAGTGTTGTGAGCTTAGATGGGAAGAACCATGGAGAACCAATTTTATTTCCAAATTACTTCCTAAGCGAACATACATTCTGAAACTCACTATTTATATGGTAACTTGAATATATGGTAGTTAGAATTTTTGGAGAGAATTTATTTTAAAACTATTTTTTAAAGTAAAACATAGATGCTTCAAAGTAAAACATACATTCTGAAACTCACTATTTTTTAAACTGTTTTTTTGGAGAGAAATTATTTTAAAACTATTTTTGGAAAACAAAAATTCCATTTTTGAATTATATATCTAACCTCACTCAACATCATGGCACAACAAGCTCAATCTTACAATTCATTCCTTCAACTCATCTTTTTCATGCAAAAAGACAACAAAAAAAAAAAACACGGGCAGAGCTACATGTTAGGATGGGGGGGGGGGGGGGGGGTGCCATGGCCCCTCCAAAATTTTTGAAAATATTTTAGACTATATAGATATATTTAATATTTTAATAATTAGCCTCCAAAAATAGGACCCCCAAATATTTGAGTTAGTCTAATAATTTTCTTAAGAAAAATTGTCCAATTGGTCAAAGTAGTTATAGAGAACTAGTCGCAGACCTACACAATGCGTGATTATTTTGTGGTTAAACTTAATTATTTGAAAGAAAAAAATTTATAATAAAAATTTGTTAAGGATCATTTTATGAATCGCCAAAAGAAAATTCTTACCACATAAGTCAGTAAACTACCATTAATAAAAATAATAATAAAAAAGCCCAAAAATATAAGTATAACATAATTTATCAAATTATTCAAACAAAATTTTTTGAAGAAATCATTTAAATCAATTATCAAATATATATACGACATACACAAAAAATTTCATAATTAAATATAGTGTAGAGTAAATATGGCTTTTACAAAAACAATGAATTCAAATTGACATATTAAGCCAATGGTCTAGTAGCTGAATTGACACCTCCCCATGCACAAAGTGCTTGGGGGTTTAGGGAGGAAAGAGTTCGAACTGCAGAGTTAGCAGCATGTTGTAATTATTTCTCAAAAAAAAAATGACATATTAAGAATAATAATAATAATAATAAGTAGAAAAAAGAAGAAGAAGAAGAAGAAGAGAAACGGAAACCTTACTGTAAATTTTTGTGCAATTGAATATTTCTCTTTTGTTATGGTTTGTTCATACGTGTGTGTGTAGAGAGAGAGAAGGAGAGAGAGAGAGAGAGAATGTAATTATTATTTGAATGATTATTGTGATTTGCTGATAAAAATTAATAAAAAAATAATAGAAACTTAAAATGTATTTTTTTTTCCTAATAAAATAAAGGAGCCTAATTTATTGTCATTTAAAGTAATTAAAACAATAGAGAATATACTCACAAAGTGAGCAGTTTGTATTACCTATAAGCAAACAAAGAGTCATTCTTATAGCATTTGATGACTTTTAGATTCAATAAACTCATTAGAAAAGACTTTGATTTATTTTTATTATTATTAGAGTCACAATTTTTAGATAGTTTATTCTATTTTGGCAAAAATGACGTGGTAATGAAAATGAAGATTAATTGTAGCATAAGTATATTATATGTCTTATCATTTTTTTGGTACAATGCATCCTAATATGAAGTATTCATTATGCAAATTATTTTTCTTTATATCAACTTCAAAAATCCACTCTCAAAAAAAAAAAAAAAAACTTCAAAAATCCAGGTGGCCAGGTGGTAATGAAAAAAAAAAAAAACACCCCCACAATTGCTAGAACAGTTGAATTTTTTTTTAATTATTAAATATTGGTTTTTTTTTTTTTCTTTCTTTTCATTGGAATTGATCAGTGAAGAATTTGGGCTCTTATCATTGCCTAAATTTTTACTATCATCATTGCTGCAATAAATCCAAAGAAACACACCCATTTATGGATGAAGTTTATTAACATAATAGTATTCTTAAATATTCATTCTTCCTTTTTTTTCCCCCTACTTGAACATGACCATATTTGTTTTTTTTTTTTTTAATCCTTCGTTTAGTCATTTTATCAAACACGTGGAAATATAGAACTGCAAATATTTGGATTACCTTTAACATTGAAATAGAGAGCAAACCACTTTCCTGGCAGCATTTCATTGTAAAAGAGACAAAACACACACACACACACACAACACTACAATATATAAAATACGCTTGACATACCATATGGTTTGAAGGAATAGAATGATATCCCCATTTAAGAATATAGGCTTGTGGTTCTGAAAAGAGCTTTTTACTTGTAGGAGTTAAATCCAAAACCATTCCATTTCTGGTTAAAAGAAATAGATGACATCTAATTGTTTATATATCTTCTATTTGATTTATCTCTCTAATTTTATAGGGGCAGTAGCAACTGAATATTATGAACTGGTTGGATTCAATGAGAAGAGGAAGAGGCAATATATGAGGAGATGAAGAGTTTGAGGCATTAAAGAGCGTACATGGGAAGTTTAAAATAGTGGAGATAGAAAGTCATCAATGTTATGGAAGTTGAAGTGAAAATTGTAAAAGCGTTATGGAAGTTGAAGTGAAAACTACAAAAACATTAAAAGAATAATAGAAAAATAATAGAAATAAAATACAATTTTTTATTAATGAAAATAAAATAATGACATGACTGCTAATGTGGTTTAACTAGAGCATAGTAACAATAAATGTTACGCTTCAGTTTTTAAATATATATAGATGTATTGTTTCTCAAATTCATTTTTTGTTGTAAAATGTGTTCTCATATCTCTTAAAGTTTTGGATTATTCATTCGTTCAATTGAAAAAAAATTTACTCGCAATGGTAGACAATTTGTAATTAATATTTAAAATGAAAATTTTAAGGATTTCACTATAGAAGATGGTGAAAGATGAATTTAACTCTATAAAAAATTTAACTATAAGGATTTCACTATGAAAGATACTAAATTATGTGTGTGTGTGTGTGTGTGTCTAGATGTATGTGTTTGTGTATGTGTATGGAAGTTTGTATAGACAACAAATTAGTAAGACAAATCGGCCCCTCTAAACAAAAATTTCTAACTCCACTCCTGAAAAACATAATGGTTAAATTTGTGTGATTAAACATTTAATAAATATATAGTTCTTGAAGACACTTCATTTATTTATTTTGATGAAAATTGGCATTAAAATCAATGAAATGGCACTTTCATGATCTTGGGGCTTTGGGAAAATTTTCAGAGTTTTGGGTATGAAAATAAATTTTGGAAAAAAGTCTAAAGGTCAAAATGTAATTGATAAGTTTTGGGTCAAATTGTAATTCAGAAAGATTTTGGGGTCAAAGTATGATTTTTGGAAATTTTGGAGGCCTATGTATAATTTTGAGAAATATGGGTGACCAATATGTGATTTTAGGAAGGTTGAGGCAATTTGTAATTTTTGCATGGGCCTGATGGTGTTTTCGTAATTTAGTTTGAATCTGGGTGGTCGCCTGGTCGGTGGTTTTGTTCTTTGGACTCGAAAATTTGGGCTTGAGTTTATGAAGTAGTATTGGAATGTTCCGGGTTGGGTCAATGTGGGTTTTAAGTTTTTAAGATTGGAATGGGTCTTATTTGATCATCAGATTTAGCCAGTGTAGCTGGAGTTTGGTTTTGTTTTAAGTTTGAAGCTAGGCTTAGTTGAATCTGTTTGTGGGTTCAAGGGTTCGGATCTAGGCATTATTGCCCGTTTGGATCCGACTTATTGGCGTCTGTGTTTAACACTTGGTTTTTCTTTTCTTTTCTTTTTTCTTTTTCAGCCGTAGTTGTTGGCTTTTCTCTCGTAAAAAGTACACACGTGCATTGTTCACGAGACCAACAAACTCCACTTTTCAGTAACTTTTTAATTAAAAATGGGTCTCACGGTACTATTCACACATTTAAAAATTATTTTGTTACAATGTTTTCAGTTTTCAATAAAATAAGTTATATCTAAACAGACCCTTACCTAAAACTGGTTGAAAAGAATTTGGGTATGTACATATGGTCATGTCACAACTTACATGTGACTCTGAGGAAATAAAAGAGTAGTAGAGAGGATTTTAGGAATGAATGATAGGAATTTATGAGAAAATAAAGTCTCTCCCTTGTGTGAGGTGAGGCCAGCATATATAGGGCAGCGAAGAGGGGGAGGAGGTGGGGTTCCTCCAATGGCAATGAAATCCGAGTTCTTTGCATTAATCCAATTCCATAACAATATGATAATTACCCAATAATGAATGATCTCAAAATTAAAATTGGACACGCTCAGGGCTGGCTCAAAGTATTGTGGATTCTAAGACGACAACTTTAAATGAGATCTATTTTTATACTTTAAATATTAATTAAATATTTATTCTAGTTTTTTTTTTTTCCAGTTAAAACCTTTTTTTAGTGAAAAAATTACAAATTAAAACGAACCCATCGCATTCTATACAACTAAAATAAACACTATTTATTGAATGAAGTAATCAAATACTAAAAAATTATGATTAAAAATTTTAATAAAGTTATATAATTGATATCTCTAAATAAAATCTAAGTATAAATTTATTTACTAGAATAAGATCAATGTGTTCTTTTAACATTTATGTGTGAGAAATTAAATGATTGACCCATCCAATGAAAACATTTTTCTTTAACTGATTTTTCTTTGATAAAAAACTACTTCTTATTTATTGGTGAATATTTAGGGTTTGATTAATACTTTCATTGGTATAAGAATATTTCTATTCATAAAAATTTAGGGGCATTTTTTCATTGGGAGCATTAGGCGGTTGCGTATTTGGCTCATCCATTGAGTTGGCACAAGACAAGCTCAATAAATTGCCAGGACAATTAGATAGATTTATCAAAAGATAAATATCATGGGACCAATTAAAATAAATGTAAAACTGTCGACCCAATTAAAAATAGTGACTAGACTATGTAATTTTTTATTTTTTTTCGGGGCCAAAGCATGAGTGTATTTGTGCTTGTGTTTGTGTTTGTGTAAAACATTGAAAATGCTGACATATTCATGCCATCACCTGATTATAATTTTATCAAATGGTGGGAAGTAGGTAATCGTTTGGGTTTGCAACAATTGGAGGCATTGTTGAAGATGGTACGGACCTACCAACGAAGAAGAGGCTAAGCTCTCTAGGCTCTAGCTATGATGGAGACATTAATGAACTGCAGTCTGTAGGGAAGTTTTTCAAAGCAATTCTTAGAATACCATTCGCCTTTCTACGAGCTGAAATATATGCATATTGCACCACCATTCGCCTTTCTACGAGCTGAAATATACGCAAATTGCAACAAAAAATCTGTAGAATTTGATTTATGGTCATATGTGTCATGCTTTCTTAACTCAAAATCACAAACATCATCAGCATATGACATCACTATGTGCACATCACAATTGAAATAAATTAATTATGTAACAAAGATAATTCAGATTACTAGAAAATTATGTATATATTCTTGAAATTTTTGAACTCAAAAAGGAATAACAACCAGTATTGAGCATTTTTGGCTAACTACTAACAAACTTTTCAGGTCAGAAAAAAATAAAAATAAAAACTCCACAAATTTGAACCCCATGCTCCAAGCATTCTACAACTCATCGTTTGGTTCTTCATCCTCAGCTCCAGTAGAGCTTCCCCCACTCTTTTCATAAACTTGTTTTATAACTGGATTGCATACTTCTTCAACCTCTTTCAATTTCTCATCAAAATCTTCCTTCTCTGCGTTCTGGTTATCATCCAACCATTCAAGAGCTTCTTTCAATGCGCTTTCAATCTTCTCCTTATCATCCGAATCAATCTTATCTGCCAACTTGTCCTTGTCACCAATGGTGCTCCTCATGTTGTAGATGTAAGTCTCCAACTTGTTCCTGGCATCAATTTTCTCCTTCACCTTCTTATCCTCTTCTGCAAACTCCTCAGCTTCCTTCACCATCCTTTCGATTTCATCCTGGCTTAGACGCCCCTTGTCATTAGTGATGGTGATGGATTCTGACTTCTTAGCTGCCTTGTCTTCTGCTTTCACATGTAAGATACCATTGGCATCAACCTCAAAGGTAACCTCAATTTGGGGGACTCCCCTGCAATGAGAATCAGAACATTGGTCAGAAACCAAAAGCTATAGTTATATAGGATTTAAAAATCATTGAAATGCAGTAATCTTCTGTTTCCTTAAAGCTAGTGACAATAGACAATTATAGCAGTCCATTTCTGTTTTAGATTACCTTGGAGCAGGTGGAATGCCAGATAGATCAAACCTCCCGAGTTCACGACAATCCTTTGTCAAGCTTCTTTCACCTTCGAAGACCTGAAAATTTTCAAAGTCACATTAGCCTAACAACACCAAATACAGGATGCTTATAATAGATTAAGGTTTCTTCATTCTTGTATGTATTCATGTCATACCTTGATGGACACTGTGGTTTGCTGGTCTTGATAAGTGGTGAAGATTTGAGACTTCTTAGTTGGGATAACAGTATTCCTCGGGATCAATTTTGTCATCACTCCACCAGCTGTTTCAATACCCAGACTCAAAGGAGCAACATCAAGCAAGAGAATGCCTACAAAATAACGAAAGAGGGAAAATCTCATATTAGTTTGTCACCAATATGCCAAATCCATGAATATCAAACAACAAATTAACATTAAAACAAAATCATACCGCCGGTTTCTTCCCCGCCTTCACCGCTGAGGATTCCACCTTGAACTGCTGCACCATAGGCAACAGCCTCATCAGGATTCACACCCTTGTTTGGCTCCTTGCCATCAAAAAAGTCTTTCAACAGCTGTTGTACCTTGGGAATTCGGGTGCTTCCTCCAACTAGGACAATCTCATTTATATTTGTTTTCTTCACTCCTGAATCTTCCAAAGCCTTCTTCACTGGCCCCATTGTCTTCTTAAACAGGTCCATGTTCAACTCCTCAAACCTTGCCCTTGTTAAAGGCTCTGAGAAATCAATACCATCGACAAGAGACTCAATCTCAACTCGGACTTGGTGTTGGCTACTCAATGCTCTCTTTGCTCTCTCACATTCCCTACGAAGCTTCCCAAGAGCCTTGTTATCCTTGCTGATATCTTTGTTGTACTTCTTTTTAATCAACTTGATGAAGTAATCCATCACTCTGTGGTCAAAATCCTCACCTCCCAAGTGGGTGTCTCCACTAGTAGCAAGAACCTCAAACACACCATTGTCAATGGTCAAGATGCTAACATCAAAAGTACCACCACCAAGATCATAAACCAAAATGTTCAGCTCTCCTCCTTTCTTGTCCAGACCATAGGCAATAGCAGCAGCAGTAGGTTCGTTGATTATCCGAGCCACATTCAACCCGGCAATGATGCCTGCGTCCTTTGTGGCTTGCCTCTGTGCATCATTGAAATAGGCTACAACAAGCAACAGATATAAAACCATTAGACCATGAAACATAGATAGAGATAGAGATATAGCAATCACAAGTTCACAACTCTTATAAATATCAACCAAAAATCTGTCCTTTTTACATTGGTTATGCTGTACTGTTTTGCAGCTTTTCCTATGAATAATATCTTAAAAATTCAACATGCACTAATCCTAGAGTACAGAACATGTCCTTGTTCAGTTGTTCATTCAGGAGTTATATTAGCACTCAAAAATCCTAAAATCCCCTTTTCTGTATGCCAATTTGATATTGTACTATTTATATACATCACAAACGATTTAAAAACAAGTTTTTAAGAAACTATATATATACCTGGAACAGTGACAACAGCGTCTTTGATTTTCTTCCCCAAATAAGCCTCAGCTGTTTCTTTCATTTTCCCTAATATCATAGCACTGATTTCCTCGGGGCTAAACACCTTTGTCTCACCTTTCACCTTCACCTGAATATAAGGCTTCCCATCCTTTTTCACAATCTTATAAGGCAAAAACTTAATATCCCTCTGAACCTCCGGATCATCAAACCTACAAACAAAACCAAATCAAAACAAGCCATTCAATTTACCCCTCCAAAACACAAAACCCAAGCATATCAATCTAAATCTTAAACCATTAGATTCACCGTTTTAGTGCGAGTTGAAACTTTTGAAAATGGGATAAGTTGTCATAAGATCAAAGCAAGTGGTCCAATTTGCTTGATTAAAAAACAAGCTACAACCATCTAAATAATTGTTTGATTAAATTCACAATTTATTATTAATCAATCATTTTTTCATAGTATTAGTGCAAGTGAGACATTTTTCCTACTTCATCATTGTTCTCAACAAAACCACATTCAATATCAATCCAAAGTGTTGAAAAAAGTTCACTTACTTCCTTCCAATAAGCCGCTTAACATCGAAAATGGTACGTTCGGCATTGAGAGCCGCTTGATTCTTCGCGGCCTCGCCTATTAAACGCTCGGTATCAGTGAATGCAACCCAGGAGGGTGTGATTCTGTTCCCTTGATCATTGGCTATAATCTCTACATGACCGTTCTTGTACACACCCACACACGAGTAGGTTGTTCCGAGATCAATACCAATCACAGTCCCGAGCTTCGGAGAGGCATCATCGGCTGCCACTGCTATTCCTAACAAGAATTCTTCCAAAACACACACACAAAAAAGTTTAGTTAGTTTCAGCAAAAAACCCAATTCTCAACAACAAATTCAAGTGCTTTCAGTGAGTTTTCAGAGAACCCAATTCACCAAAAAGACATTTTAACGTTATTGCAAAATTCATTAAAATAATGCATTTCCTAGTCTGAGAAACCAACTCAGAGTCAGAGACATCTATGAACTAATCTTAAAAATAAAACTAAAACACAAATTTCGAAACTTCTCCGCTAAATTATAACACCCGAAATACCCAAAACCTCACAAACTTTCTGGTCCCCTGTTTAATTTCCCAGGAAAAAAGTGATCCAAAAAGAAAACAAAGCAAAACCCATAAATTTTTTTGAGTTATTTCTGTTTTCCCAAGAATTAAAATCTCAAAAATTAACTAACCCAGTTGTCAATTCTAATTCAAATCAAACAAAAAACAAAATTTAGCATTGTTTTAGGATGCTCTGTTTCTTAGAAGACAGTTTTACGGAAACATCATCTTAATCTTAACATTTCCTAATAACTCGTCTTTGTTTCAAGTGAATTTAGAAACATTTTTCAAACCAAACCAAACAGAACATTAGACATTAAAAATTAAACAACAAATGTTACCTGAAACAAAGAGAAGCAAAAACGCCACCGTCTTGTTCTGCACCCTCATTGTCGAATGTTGATTGTTACTTTACTTCGTTCAGCTCTCTTCTAACGATTTCGTTTCGTTTTTGAGTAACCGTGAATCTGAAACGTTTCGGGTTTTTTTTTTTTAGCGTATCGGATTTTTTTTATATTTTTCCTCTGAACTATGAAGTGGAGGGAAACGGAGGAGGAGTACTTTATAATGGTTTGGGCTGGTGTTGGCGGTGATAGTTTGCTAGAGTATTCCCGCGAATAGGATCGCGACACGTCAGCGTTATTGTTGAACTTGCTGGTCTTACACGCACGAGGTCAAATAGGATGGTGGCACGTAGGATGGCATGTTGGATTCGCTTGTGATCTCTCGAATGTTCTTGATGCTTGTGTGAAGAAGCTGAACTAGTCTAGAAAGATGAAAGCATTTTTGGATAAATATATATATATATATATATAAATTATATCTTCTCAGTTTGTTCTATTGTCATTTTGGTCTATGGAGTGTATATACTTCATTTTTGCCATTTTGGTCATGTAAATTCATATTTGCTTCTTCGTTAGTCTTTCTATCATTTCATTCAAAAAATTGCTATTATATAGGTAATAATAAATGTAAAATTATAAGACTAAAATCTCAATTAATTAAATTTAAAATTTGTGATTTGTATTTTTACAAGATTAAAATGATAATGGGTCAAATTTAAAGGATTTTGTTTGTATTTTTACTTACTTTAAATATATATATATATATATGAACAAGTCATTTCTTATCTAAATTATGAGGTTTGTGGATGATTAACGTATCTCGCTTGACCTATGTATGAATTAATAAGATATTTTTTAAAAACAATTGAATATTTTTTCACTAACATAAATCAGAATTGTTGCATTACACTAAAAGTTATGGTTAAAAAAAATATATAAGTTTGGTAAGGGTGTTTGATTAAGTTTAAGTTATGATTATCAATTTAAAGTGTTTAAACACTATATTTTAAAAGCACATTTAGACCAATTTTTAGTTTTAGAATAACAATGTTAGACAGCATTATTGTAAATATATTGAAAATTGTGAGACCCACAAGTTTGGCAACTGACTAACAGCACCTAATGGTGCATTCTCTCTCTCTCTCTCTCTCAACCTTTTCTTCAATCCTGTCTCTAATTACTTCACCTCATCTCTTTCTCTCTCTTCATCTCCATTGTTTTTGCTCTTCTCCTCATTGTTGGATGGGAAGAAAAGGAAGATGGAGATGGGAAAAAGATGCTGGAAAAAAGAAGAAGAGGAAAAAGGAGATGGCTAGGACTGTCTCTCTCATTCTCATCAAAGAAATTAAAAGCACTGTATTGTTAGAAAAAGTTGAAAAAAATAGATATACATATCAAACACAAAATTCTATTTTTTCACATTTGAAAATATATCATTTGAAATATGGTATCAAACACATTTTTTCTATTATGAGTACTAAATATGTGTTTTCACAACATTTTTTTACCTACAGTTTTCACAAACAATAATACTTAAACATTATTACCAAACAGGCTCATAGTATTTTCCATAAACACCCACAATTTAAATTAATTTTCTCTTCGACTGCATTACTATCGAATTATAATAAATAAATAAATAATAAACTCAATAAGGAGCCCCAATTTATGAAACTTTTGAAGAGAGTATTATTTTGATAAACCTCAAATTAGGGTATCATAATTTACCAAAACAATTTGTTTTAACAGCTTTATATGCTAATAGATTTGGACGAAAGGTCCAAATTGACTTATTTTAACAAAGCAAGATACTATCTAAATTGGAAAAAACTAATTAATTTTAAGGATTTATTTACAATTGAAGTATAATTCAAGGACTAAATTGAATTTTAGCTAAAAAATAAAGGAAGCAAAAATACTTCACATCTAATAGTTGTTGCAGAGATAAAGTGAATTATTTTACAAAGAAAAAAAAGGTGACAATATACTAACGTTTGTTGGTGTTCGTTGGGTGTCTTTGCCACCACAACTGAGCAGATGAGAACAATAACAGCAAAGAGGACACCTAGGAACATAAAAGTTTTGCAATTCATTTTCTTTTGGGGTACGTAAAATGCTTCTAACAAATCTCATCACAAATATTTGAGAAAAAAATGTACCTTTCATTGACCACTATTTATAGAGCTGGATGAGTAGTAAAAGATAAAATGTATATAAATGTATGCAACTGGTCAGTCTGGCCTAAGATAGAGATTGTCATTTCGTCCATAACAGAAATTTTAGTCCAAAAAGCAATCGAAATTTGAAAGTAGAGAAAGGCCTAAAATAATATGGATAAGAAATACTCATTAAAAAAAACGATAAGAAGTGGTAAAGAATGATATATTAAAAAGGAGAGCAACAAGAACATGATTTTAATTATAATTTGGCAGACAAGAGTATATCGGCCAACCTAATTGGTTGATGGGGATCCATAGAGGCGGCCCCAATTTAATTGGGACTAACGCTTAGAAAAATGATAATAATAGGAACACAACATTTTCAACATATAACTTAATGATTTTTTTTTTTTTTTTTGAGAAGTATGGGAGCCAATTGATCCCATAGGTACTATTCGTGTGGGAAAGGGTTGGGCCTATGGTCCAATATCCAGTTCGAGGATAAAAGCGTATCTGAGGACGATCAACAAAGGAAGAAATGAAAACTGTTTTATAGGAAGAGGTAAAGAATATTTATGGAGGACTTAACCGTGTCCGAGGATAATGACCATCTCGGAACCTCGGTCCGAGGTGGTCAGGAACCTTCTTAATCCCTTAATGTAGCATATTGGAAGAATTTTGCGACAAGGAGATGAGGAAATACCATATAAAGGATAAGGATGAGAGATAACAAATATTTGGAAGCACTGCTACCTTCGCATTAAATGCTGCCCAGTTAACTCTCTGGCCGCATTAATATGGAGGTGATGCCTGTACAGTAAACAAGCAGCCTGTACAGTAAACAAGCAGCCTTACAGCTAAGAGTAGAAAGTTCAATGAGGGGCAAAAAGGGACAGAGAAACTCCCAACACCGGACTCACACGTGGATGGAGAAAAGGGTACAAAAACCATAGTATATAACACGAAAAGGGATTCAAGGAAAGGGGGAGACAAAAAAAGAAAAAAAAGAAAAAGAGCGAAAGGTTGAAGAAAGACAACAGTAAAAAGAAAGAGTTTCATAATATTGATTATACTATTAGGGCATATCCGAGGATGCTTTTTGTATTTGTGCATGAGTAACTTTTTCCCTTTAACACTATTAACCAATATCTTTTCCCTATATTCAGACTAGCTTTTTCTCCTACTCTCTACAAATTCATTGTTTGGACTTTTTGGGCCTGAGCCCATTTCTATTTTGGGTTCGAGTCAAAACTGGTCATTACAAGAAGGCATATAACTTAATACTTCATATAGTCTAATGTGATTAAAGCAATATTATTGCTTTCATTTGGATCCATTATTGATATTACTTTAATTTATTTTCCACAAATCGTAAACTAATCATATCAATAATTATAATTGTAAAAAATGTCATGTCCTAATAGTCACTGAGAAAACCAAAAAAACTAAGTTTAGTTTTAGAATATGTCATACGTCATGTGACACATGTTATTAGTTTTTTATCATCCTAATGGTGAAAATGTCAAGTTCTTATGGAGGCAATAACGTGGATCTAGCCCGATCAAGGTGGTTAAGAGATGTTATTACTATTAGAAAGTGTTCTTTAAATGAGTTTCAAGACACATAACTAGTCAAAGACTCAAAGTCACGGAAGGATGGCCATACACACCCATTACCAATTGATTAGTTCAAAAATTGGTCCAACTAAGAGTCTCATCCGCTCATGAGTCATGACATGATGAGCTCACAAGAATACACACAGATGTGTATATATATATATATATATATATATAGATATTTGACCATTTTAATTAGAAAGAGGTGCCTTACCATTAGGAATACTTTAAATATTCTTGACAGGATAAAATGTAATCATCCCTAACTCAAATTCATGAACAAGATTGTAGTTTTAAGAGTTTATTTACAGGCAATGTGTATGGTTATTCATTTTGAAGGCAAGGTGTGTTCCATTAATAAACTACGATTAATGTGTGCCAAAGGCCCCAAAAGTCTAATTCGTTGTTTGACAAATGAAACGGTGGCACTTGAACACCGGTGGGTTAGTGAAATTCTAATTATGAATTTTTGACTACAGATTTGACACATAGATGAGGTATGATTAATAAGTTCTTTCAGTTTTGAATTGTAATTGAATATCCAATTGAATACTAGTTGTGGTGCACGAATCAATACATAATTACATACACCCTTCTCTCTCTCTCTCACACAAAATCAAGTCAATTACTCAACATAAATATGTCAAACACAATACAGATCAACCATCTTAGCCAACAACCAGCAAAATACTAATGCATAATCAAGGTTCATTATCTTCTACCTTAAGTGCCTTAAAAAAAATCTTCCACCATAAGAAAATAATAACAATAAAACTACATCTACCAAATCGAACTCCTTCGATCAGCATAATTATCCTTGCAATATATTAACCTTTTTATCCTCTTTAATCTCTCCCCCAAAACCCAAATTTTTTTAAAAAGAAAAATCAATCAAAAGTAACACAAATAATCTTGCTCAACATGTGAATAAAAAAAAAACACATAACTAAAATAAAATCCATAAAATTCATATTGACGTAATTAATTATTAATCAAGGTTCAGATCGATCCCAAATTGTCAGAAATTTCAGACACCCATTAGGACCTTGAATCCAATCTCATGCAGTAGTGGGATGGATATATATGATCATGTCAACCATATCCATATATACCCAGCATTACAAATTACATATATATATATATAGAAAAGATTATTCCAAAAAAAAAAAAAAAAACACACACACACAGATAGTCGTGTAATATTTTCAACCTTGGCACAGACGATTCATTTACATGGGCAACAGTTCCTCTTGACCGAGGTAAGAACAGCTAACTTGTCGAAGCTCGATCTGAAAAACGCATCGACCTCATCATGGTTCATGATTTCGAAAAACTGAACCTCGGAGAGTTTTCTTTTGCATGAGGATGCTCTTTTTGGTTTACGTGGCGCCGGGGGACAATCTAGGATCGAGGGAATTCTGTGTTCCTTGGATGTTGGAGTCCGACAGTAGTATTCTACGTCATTTTCATCCTCGTTAATCTTTTGTGCCACAACTCCGATGTTGTTGTTGCCACCATTGTTATTGGAGGCTTGGGGTGTTGATGAAAGTCGAGTCTTGACCGTGAGTAGCCGGGTTTTCGACATGTCGTGTAAGAATTCGAGATCGGTGGACATGGTGGAGAGGTTGTGGTTTTGTTCTGTGAAGGGTTGGTAATGAGTCGAGAGGTGTGGAGTTTTATTTATGGAGAAAAGGAATTGGGATGGAGTGCTTTGGAAGATACGAGAGAGAGAGGTCATTAGTGGTTCTTATAGGAAAGTGACTTGGAGTCTTATATATTATCTAAAGTAAAATTTACTACAAATCTTAACATAAAATTTTATAAGATTTGTAAGATTTATATGTAAAATTTGTACCACTATTATTTAAGTTAAAACAGGTTGAGCCATGGCACTTTTGGGGGATATTTATAATTTTTTAAGTAATGTTAGGAATAAAATATTTTTCATATTTGTTCATATGATTTGTTTTAATTAATTAAAGTAATATCACTTTCACTTAAATGTACTATGGATATTATTTTTATTATGTATCAATTATAAAATATGTCAATAATTATGAAAAATATAGTGTTCATTTTCTTTTCTCTTCTGGTTTGGAAAAGGGTGGTATTTCCATGTTTAATTGGGAGATGAGCTGGGCTAAGGCTGGTGGGATTTGGCTTATTATTATTATTATTGTAGCAAAGGATTTGGCTTTTTTAGGTAACAACTAAAAGAGTAGGAAGCAGCCTTGCAGCTGAGAGATTTGGCTGAGCTTAATTTGTTACTAACTTTGGCGTATTGGTGTTAAAAAGCAAATTTTACTCTTTTTTATCTGATTTGGAAATTTTGTCATACTGACATTGTGGACTGTAGAGTGAATGGTGATTAGTATTTTACATTTTTACCACTTATTTAATTACAATTATTTTATGTTGGTTGTTAATCTTTGTGTTACTTGCTTGAGTCAGATAGATATGCCTATAATATTAATTTTCCTATGACAAATAATTGTAGAATCTAAAACAATAAAGTTAATAACACAACAAAAGTTTATAACATTCTTTAATTAGTTTATCAGTTATCATCTCACACATAGTCCCACCATAATCTACAATTTAAATTTTTTTAATGATTCATGAGGTGTTTAGTTAATTTGAGAGTGTAATAAAACTATTGTGAATATTTTTGCTATTGTTTGGATAGGATTTGAGTAACCCAAACGCAATTATGTATTTAAATTTTAAAATAATAAAATGATTTTATTATTGATTTTCTTTACATTAAAATTAGTTTTCTACAATAAAAGTAGGTGTGTCTCTATTTCTATATTAAAATATTCAATTTAGAGTAAAAGTGCCTTCTAATGATTCCTCCTATTCATAATAATAATAACAATAATAATAAATAAATAAATGATTCCTCCATCCTCCTATCTGAACCAACTCATGGGGCTTTGGGCCTTTCAAATATAAATGAATGTATTTGGGATTGGGATGGTACCGTTCCTAACATTTTGTCATGTTAAATAATCTTTAAAGGATTTGAGTTCGTAAAAAAAACTTTTTAGTCTGGATAAAGTTTAATTATAAAATTAGTTGTAACTTTAGATTACAACCTTACTCAATAAAATAAAAAATACTCATATTTTACAAATTTAATCGTTAAATTGTATGTTCTTTACGTTTTTAATATATATGTCAAATTTTGTGTCAATCGGATATTATTTAATATATGATCTATAAGCTTATATTTTATACATAATTTTAAATAACAAAAATTTCAATTTAAATAATTTATTGATAACATATCTATTGATCTTTGATTTTCTAAAAATTTTGCAAGTATGGAGAATATAAGAAAAATGTATAATCCAATAGTGAATTTGTGAAAATTTATCTCCAACAAAAAAATATTAAGTAAGGTTGTAGTTTAAGGGTAAAATAAATTTTGTAACTAAATTTTATCTTTTTAGTTTTTAGTTTCAAATCTGACTCTTCCTACTAAATAAACATATATACAAGTCAACGGAAAATAATTTTTAGTAGAATAAAAAGGATTTTTTTTCCTTTTGAGAATAATTTTTTCCCTTCTATTCTGTTCTATGCATCAAAAAATATAATTGTTGAGAAGCTAATTAATTTAGGTACACATGACACATATCCTGGGTCACTGTTGCTCTTCAAAGTTCAAACAGCACGGCACTACAACTGGGGTGTAAATGCAATGAAATTACCTGTAAATCTGTACTATATAAAAGCTATTTATTTAGATTTATGAACAATAAATAGACTAAACAAATCACTGAAATCAGTAACGTTTTAGAGCTGGCACCTTCTTGACTTTTATGAAATTTAATTATGTGTTGATGTAGTTGTTAAATATCTAAGTGATAGTAAAGTCTCTGCCATTGATATATGAGTTGATGTACGTAAAGCTTTTGAGTCGCTACTAAAATGATGAAGCAATAAAATTAGTAGTTGTGTGAAGAAGGTGCTTAGAACCATTCAGGGCCGGCCTGAGAAAATTTCAGGCCTAGGACAGGAAATTTAAGTGGGCTTTTTTTTTTTTTTTATTGAAATAGTTTTCATTTATTAATTTTATATTATAATTTTTTTGATATGCAAAATTACTAATTACCTTTTTTTTTCAATTTAAGTTTTCCTAACATTTTTTTTTTTTTTTAATTTTTCCTTAAGTCCTAACATCTACTTTTTTTAATTAAAAAAAAAAAAGAAATTTTTGATAATTTAGTGGTTAGAGGTGAGAGTATTTTAAAATTTAAACCATAAATGTATTTGTTATAAATATCAAGAAATGACAATTTAGTTATAAGACTTTTAACAAAATTGTAAAATAAGTTTTAATTTAAGGTAAATAAAGTTATACATGGTGAAGAAAAGTTGAGATATTAGCGTTGAGAGAGAGAGAGAGAGAGAGAGAGAGAGAGAGAGAGAGAGAGAGAGAGAGAGAGAGAGAGAGAGAGAGAGAGAGAGAGAGAGAGAGAGAGAGTTTTGTTTGTAACCATGTGATAGATTGGGTAATAATATTGATAATCTATTGTGTGGGAGAGATTAAAAAGAGGGAAAATTATTAGGTACTCTTGGAGTACCATAAATGCGTACTCCCTCTTCTCACATAAATGATGGGTCCTACCATGAATTTAATTAGTGGGACCCACCATTAATGTGAGAGGAGGGAGTACGCATTTATGGTATTCCGGGAGTATACAATAATTTCCCTTAAAAGAGACATAAAAAAAATTAAAATCTCAAATTGGTATTAGAAATTGATCATTAATGAAAATTACATTATTCAATTTTATTATCCCACAATTTTTGGGCTTTTTTGAAGTGAAAAATCTCACATTTTTATTTTTATTTTTTATAAAAAAAATTATCAATTTAAAATATTTGGACTCCATTTTCTATTGGGGGCCCTAATTAATGGCCCGAGTAGCCTTGCCCAAGAGTCGGTCATGAAACCATAATAGTCATGGCTAAGGAAATCTAAACAAAAGGTGGATGCTGCTTTTAATCCTACAAATCATAACATAAGTGGAGGGGTAGGAGTTGTTCAATCGGACCAATGTCACCTTCCAAACTAAAGAGTTACTTAGGGAAATATCCAGATTTCGGTTTTAGGGTTTTTGCTGAAGTTTGTTGGCTAGAGGAACCATGGTTTGACCCTAGCCCCAATGTGAGGGTACAACTACAAACTCAGGTCTCATTGCATGATCTGGATTGGAAAGTTGGTTTCAAACAACAAAATATTAATACAAGCTTCAAGCAAAGAACGCGATTCAAGGCCCCTATTCTTGTTTCAGTCTAGCCCTCAAGTTAAGGATCTCAATGATTCACATATGGCTTTCCCAAGAATTCTTATTGGACCCTTATATCACCCATCAGCATTTAATGCCTCCAACTATCAAGAGAAATGGCTTATTATGAGTGATGCTAGGACCACAACTTTTACCACAATTTTATAGATCCACCACTCTTACTCTATCACTCATGACTTGTCTTGTGAGGAAGTTGTGGCAAATGTTGTGGTTTTAGCATTTTCTTAGCTATTATATATCATTTTACTTAAAGAGTTGTGGCAAGGGACAACTCAGTAGCTAGCACACCAATGTACTATACATATTTTGCAAAATGTCCAAACAGAATGAATGAAATTATATTAACTGTATAGTCACAATCAATCACACATTTAATTTCATAATTTGTTGATTCGTGCGATTGTGAGTGGTTGACATTTTTTGTCTTGTGCAACTCACCATTTTATTTAGCAAATTGTGAAATTGGGTATGGAAATGATGGTGTCCGTACGCCTACCAATGAAACTAAGCAGATAATTTCAAGTCAACAAACATTTCTTGTGAGGGGAAGTTTGCCATTGAATACCTTTACAAAACAAAAGAAATACAAAAAGAATTTTCTTCAACGAGAGGCATGGAAATATCCAACTTTACAATCCGAGAATCAGAAAGTGTTCTAGTAGTTTGGTGTAAAGGAAAACGAAGACCATTTATAAAGCAACCAATAGGTTCCCAAGTAACAAAAAAAAGAGAGAAGGGTACACAAAACTCAAAAGTAGCTTATTATAATCCCACAACCAAAGCAAAGAATCTTATGACACTTTTCTTCATCCTTTCGCCTATTTTCATATCTCCTTCAGAAGACAAAAATTCATGGATTATTGCCGCGTTGTTTTAGCCATAGTCGGTTTATCTTTCTCTTATTTCCTCTGTGTGCCAAACTTGAAGAAACGGCACAAGCAGCAAATCATAATAGAGAAGCTAAGAATGATTAGTGAGGCATTGGAACATGCTGAAGAGAGAGTGCTAAGGCTTCAAGAAAGACATGACAGGATTCTAAGCCAAATGTGCTCTTATTACTTTATCCATAACGAGCTTGAGGTGTCATTGGCAGATGCTCGAGCTGTCTTGGATGAGGCAATGGAGTCTGCTGGTAATTTAAGGAGAATGCAAAGGAAGATTATTGGTTATTTCCCTGATGAAGTTGATGTGAAGGATATGTCAAGCAGACCCCAACGACCAAGGGTCTGACTCTGATATGGCCAAGGTCCATTAGAATTTCATAGTCCAGTTGATGCATAATATACAGCCCAATTAAAGAGTGAATGTCATCATGTACAATGCTGATGTATATATATATATATATATATATATTTTTTAATGGGTTAGACATAAATGATACATGTAAGAGAAAAAATGTTGAATTCTGTCTTATCCTAACCACCTTTTATCAGGTTAGCTTTGTAAAATATTATGCTTATCTGATAATTCCTATTTCCTATTGCAATTTAAAGTTTTATTAATAGCTGGTTCATAACTTTATATATTTAGTAAAATGAAAATATTAAAACTACTACAAATTTTATTATTAAAATCTTAAAATATGATATGACAATGAATGTGATTAGTATCATATCAATAACATAATAAATAAATTTCTTAATTACTTTTTCGTATTATGGTTAAAAGTTGATAAATTAGTTTACAAAGACTATGCAGTAAAATTTATAATATTCCAAGCAACACTACTATAAAAGAAACATCAATGATCACACATTCAAAGCCTCCCACTGTTGTTGGTCACCCCCACCTCCCTTGGTCTTCAAAGTGAACTTAGATGGTGCAATCTTCAATGATTCAAGCAAGGCAACTATTGGAGTGGTTATCTAATGTAGGGCATTTCAATTAACTATATGCCTATATCCTAATCTTCTTGTAACTAATTAGTCAGTTAGTTAGATGATTTCTTAAGCATTTGCCAATAGGATTTAGATACTTGTCAACCATATAGAAGCTATCAATGCCAAAATATAAGTAGTAGAATGTAAGCTCTTTCATTGTAAATCAGTTTTGGTAATTGAATGAATTGTTAGCCTTTGTATGCTATTTGAAATCACGTGTTCTTGCAGAGGTACTTATCTACCTATCAATGTATTCTAATTAGCAACCCAGTCATTTCATTACTTCTAAACCATACACAAACAACCCATCACATTCTCTGCATCATTATTCGAAACAATTTGGGTTTAACCATCACTTCTTTATAAAAAAAGGTCCCCCTCCCCCCTTTGGTGCCCGATGTAAGAGCTATGGCTATTGTTCGAGCCTTAGCCTTTGCTCAAGATATTGGCCTATCTTCCATCATTCTTAAGGGAGATTCAAAAGTGGTCATGACAGTTTTAGAAAGTAATGATGACTCCTTCGCCTCATTTGGCCTCTTGATTATTGGTGCTCGCTTGTTTATAGTTACCTTTAATCATAATTCTTTTTCTCATGCTTGTAGACAAGTTAATTTTGTAACACATAACCTAGCTAGGCATGTAAGACATGTCAGTAGTTTATCTATGTGAATGAAGGATGTTCCTCTATACCTGACTGATGCACTTCTGGCCGACTATGTTTGCTATTTGGAACTATGTGTTCTTGTAGAGGTACTTATCCACCTATCAATGTGTTCTAATTAGCAACCTAGTCATTTCGTTGTTTCTAAACCATACACAAATAGTCCATCACATTCCCTGCATCATTATCCAAAACAATTTGGGTTTGACCATTGCTTTTTTATCAAAAAAGGTCTCCCTCCCCCCTTTGGTGGCCGATGTAGAAGCTATGGCTACTGTTCAAGCGTTAGCCTTTGCTCAAGATATTGACCTATCTTCCATCATTCTTAAGGGAGATTCGAAAGTGGTCATGACAGCTTTAGAAAGTAATGATGACTCATTCGCCTCTTTTCACCTCTTGAATATCGATGCTTGCTTGTTTATAGTTACCTTAATCATAATTCTTTTTCTCATGCTTATAGACAAGTTAGTTTTGTAGCACATAACCTAACTAGGCATGCAAGACATGTTAGTAGTTTATCTGTGTGAATGAAGGATGTTCTTCTACACCTGACTGATGTACTTTTGGCCGATTGTGTATGCTATTTGGAACTATGTGTTCTTGTAAAGGTACTTATCCACCTATCAATGTGTTATAATTAGCAACCCAGTCATTTCATTGTTTCTAAACCATACACAAACGGCCCATCACATTCCCTGCATCATTATCCAAAACAATTTGGGTTTGACCATCGCTTCTTTATCAAAAAATGTCCCCCTTTGGTGGCCGATGTAGAAGCTATGGTTACTGTTTAAGCGTTAGCCTTTGCTCAAGATATTGCCCTATCTTCCATCATTTTTAAGGGAGATTCGAAAGTGGTCATGACAGCTTTAGAAAGTAAAAATGACTCATTTGCCTCTTTTGGCCTCTTGATTATTGATGCTCGCTTGTTTATAGTTACCTTTAATCATAATTCTTTTTCTCATGCCTGTAGGCAAGTTAATTATTAGCGCATAATCTAGTTAGGCATGTAAGACATGTCAGTAGTTTATCTGTGTGAATAAAGGATGTTCCTCTGCACCTGATTGATGTACTTCTGGCCGACTATTGCTGATTTTCTCTTTTAAATATGATTTGAATTTTCTTTTTAACAAATTGTTGTTATGCATTAGCAGTAAATAGGCTATAGTATATTTCCTTTCCACATGTATTTTTCTTTCAACCCTATGGTTGCACACAAACATCCATACAATATATTAAAATGGAATTCGAATTAAGAATGTGAATTACACTCCAATTTTTGCCGATTGTCCAGATTTCTAATTGCACTAGAATTTGATATGAAGTATTACATTTTCTTAACAGCCTTGTAGAATCAAGACTCAAAATCCCATCTTCCACTTAATAATGTTGTTTTTTACAATTATTCCAATTGAACCATGCACTTTATTTAAGTGTGAACAAGTTAAATATCATTCTTTCCATAATATATGTATATTAATGATGATTAATTTGGTTTAACTCCTGTAATAGAAGCTTAAATTAAATTTATTTTGGCTTAATGTTCGGCCAAACATTGGCTAAGCTTGGCCTAACCTTATCTTAAATTTTAAATCCAAATTAGTTAAGAAGCAATCCCATTTGCTATATCTCCAGCCGTTGGATCAGCATCTTATATCCCAGGAAAACAGCCTTACATGCGGATCGCCAGCATGTCAATAATTAGCGGTCAGATCATATACATTCCAACCCAAAATCTCTCTCAGCCGTCAGATCTATACAGACCCATCCGTCATTTTGAAAAATCTCAAAGGACCATTTAGTCAATCCAAACACTCTTCCGCGCACCCAAAGAGAAACAAACTAAACAATCCCATTGGCCAAAACGAAAAAGCCACGGATCGCCAGCGTGTCACACATATTAACCGTCCGATCCCCACTACCCATCAGTCATTTTATAAATTAAACACAATCTCATTGGACAAAACCAAAATCACTCGGATTGCCAGCGTGGCACAACCCCACCCTATATAAATAGCCCCAAACCTCCTCAACTCCACGCCAAAATCAGTTTCAAAACGAAGCGTTCCAAATAGTTGATTTGCTCTTTGCTTTTCAGTTTCCCTCCAAAACGAATCGTTTTGTTTTGAAAATTTCGAATTGAAAAAAGAAAAAAATGGAGTCAGCGAAAACGACGACGAAGGGAGCGGGAGGAAGGAGAGGCGGAGATAGGAAGAAAGCGGTGTCGAAGTCGACTAAGGCGGGGCTCCAGTTCCCAGTGGGTCGGATCGGTCGGTTTTTGAAAAAGGGTCGTTATGCTCAAAGAACCGGTGTCGGGGCTCCGGTTTACCTCGCCGCTGTTCTTGAATATCTCGCCGCTGAGGTATCGCTCTCAGATCCGAAAATCTCTCTATCTGTTTTTTTTTGAACGTGTTCTTTGTGATTTCGTGTTTGGTAGGTCAGAAACTGATGGAAAAATTAAAGGAAAATGTATATTTCTGTTTATTGAAACTGTTTCTCACTCTCTGGCAAACACATTTTGGTAGACGTTTTGGCTTTTCGGTGTTTGGTTGGTGAGAAAGTTAGGGAAAATGAAATGTAAAATTTAGTTTGTGAGTGTTTTTACTGTTTTTCACGTTTTCTCTACACAATAGGGTTTGATTTCTCGTGTTAAAATTTGTTTGGACACCGAGAAAATTGCGGAAAATGTGTGGAAAGTAAATTTTTTAGGTCATAGGCTTTCTCTGTTTCATAAACAAAAACAAAATTCTTAGATTTAAAATTCAAATTCCTTTCTTGTACTGCATTTTCTCGGCAACCAAACAGCTCTCTATCTTTCTCTCTCTAATGATTTTGATTTTTGGATTGGAATGCAGGTGCTGGAGCTCGCAGGAAACGCGGCACGTGACAACAAGAAGACCAGGATTAACCCGCGGCACGTGCTGCTCGCCGTGAGGAACGACGAGGAGCTAGGAAAGCTCCTTCAGGGCGTGACCATTGCAAGCGGTGGTGTTCTTCCTAACATCAACCCAGTTCTTCTGCCAAAGAAGAACGCTTCTACTGAAGCTGGCGAGAAGACACCCAAGGCAGCCAAGTCACCTAAAAAGGCCTAAGAGACTCGTGGAAATTTCCCACATAATGAAATAGAAATTTAGTTGCTTGCTTTTGTTGATGTATAACGATCTCAATCTTTGAGATCCTTTTGGTTTTTGTTGGTTTAGGTTCTACTAGTAGTTGTGGGTATTTTTCATTTTGTAGTTATTTGGTGAATATTTTGTAGTTGGGTATATTTTGAAGTATTTAATGGAAAAATCTTCTCTGTTCTAGTTCCAAGTGATTTGTTTTGAGGTTGTTTGGTATTAAAGTCATGAGATGGTGAAAGACTAAGATGGTCACACCTTCATCTTTTTATATAATTTGTTAAGATAATTAGAGTAATATCATTCTAAGGGCTCATTGTTCACATTGTTGTTTTTTTTTTTATTATGTGTTTGTGTATCACAACAAGTTAGGATTCTAATTATGTAATGAAAAAAATTAGAGGATTATAATTAATTTCATATTTATTTTTACAATTATTTGATGTGTTTAATTGTAAATAATGGGAAAAAATGATAATTTATGTAAGATAATTTCAAAAATAATTGTGGTTTTATAATAACAAGAAATAAATAAAATACAAAAAATCGATTCGGTCTTAAAAATTGAATATAAGAAAATTATTGGATAGTTTGAGAATATATATATATATATATATAATTTTTTTTTTTTCTTTTTATGTTTTGTGGTTAATTTTGTTTTTTTGTTTTTAAAAGAAAAAAACTTTGGCCTATCATATTATAATGAGAAATGATATATCTACAATATTCTTACAATATTTTTACAATAAATTTTAAGCGACAGGTTGTTATTAATTGTTATTGTTAGGACAAAAAGGTAATTTTAATGTTAAGTGGCAGGTTGTTATTACTATTATAATTCAAGTAAATCCTACATGACCTATCGACTAGGCCCTCCCTAGTTTTTCTCTAATTAAAAAAAAAAAAAAAAAAACAGAGTGAAAACCGGGTTTTAACTAGGGTTTTGAATCAAACACAACTGCTCATTCTTTTGTGGTCTTCTGCTTTCATCGAAGCTATGTCCATTTTTCTGGTACTCTTCTGTTTCATCTTCTCATTTTTATTTCCGAACCTCATTTCATTAATATTCTCACAGTGCCAATTTTTTTTTTTTTTTTTTTTTTCATTTTTTTATCTAATTTTTTCAGAAACAATTTTGTGGCAGAGAAAGCTCTCAGTTTCCAATAGAAACTCTCTCCTTCGCATCATAGCAATCGCTTCTGCCGGGTCGGGGCTTTTGTATGCCAATAGCAACTCAAATTCCAGTAAGCTTCTAATTTTCTTTTCTGGGTTTTGATTCTTTTACCACTTCTTTGCTTTTTTTTTTTTTGTATAATTGAGAAGTATTAAAGTTTAAATTTTGATTCTTTCTTTGTGGGTCTTTCTTGAAATAGAAAACTGAGAATTGGGTTTTATTTAGTATGTTCTGAAATCAAACAGACCACAACAATTCCAATCGGTTCTTTATAAATAAAACATCTTATATGCTTTTGTTATGATAAATTTTAGGAGCAAATGTAGCTAAAGTTTAAATTTTGATTCTTTCTTTGTGGGTCTTTCTTAAAATACAAAACTGAGAATTGGGTTTTATTTAGTGTGTTCTTAAATCAAACAGACCACAACAATTCCAATTGGTTCTTTATTAAAAAAAAACTTATATGCTTTTGTTATGATAAATTTTAGGAGCAAATGTAGCTAAAGTTTAAATTTTGATTCTTTCTTTGTGGGTCTTTCTTGAAATACAAAACTGAGAATTGGGTTTTATTTAGTATGTTCTTAAATCAAACAGACCACAACAATTCCAATTGGTTCTTTATTAAAAAAAATCTTATATGCTTTTGTTATGATAACATTTTAGGAGCAAATGTAGCAGTGAAGGTTCCTGTGGCTCTGCAGGAATCACTATTGCTACCATGGCAAATTACGCAATACATATTTCCCTGCCCTTCGTTACTTTCATCGGATCAATGGCAACCTGGTTTGTTTTTAAATTTTATTTGGCAATAGATTGTGTCCTATTTATGTATATATATGTTTTTGGGTTCAATTCGAGCTTGAAATTGTAGGAATGCTTCCATTATTTTCTTCTAGAGTTGGTTCGGCTCCATCATCGGATATAAAGAAAGACAATTCTGGGGTGGTTGGAGGTGACCCCAAACCGTGTTGCAATTGTTTGGGGAGAGATACAATTGCAAATGCTGCCGCTAGGGTTGGTCCTGCTGTAGTAAATCTTTCGGTTCCACAGGGTATATATTTTGGGTTGTTGTATATGCTTGAGATTTAGTTAATTTGTTTAAAAATAGTATCTAACAGTTGTTTGTGATCTTTGTGTTTGATAGGTTTCTATGGCATCACTAATGGAAAGAGTATAGGGTCAGGAACTATAATTGATCAGGATGGTACAATTTTAACATGTGCTCATGTTGTGGTTGATTTTCAAGGCATGAGGGGTTCAGTCAAAGGAAAGGTCAGTGTCTTTGGTGCTTTGTATGTGTTGTCTCCCTTAATAACTTGTAATAATGATATTCTCTAGTAGTTTTGGTCCATCATTCAGCGATGCAAATGGTTGAGAGTTGAAATCTGATGGATAAGTAGATGTGTGGAGAGTGCATGCATTGGTTGTTTGTCTTTGCCTATGTTATCCCTGAAAGTTGTGCACAACATAAGTAGGAAAAAAGTTAAGTTTTGAATTTTTAGTACGATGCGTGCTGTTGCTTTATCAGTTTCTTTATATATTGGACTCATCATTTCTCTGTTTATTTAAGTTGTTTAGAATTTTAAGATATCATTGAATAGTTTTAGTACTGAGGTATACACCTCATATTGATGTCTGAACAATTGTTGCAGGTTGATGTGACTTTGCAAGATGGTCGGACATTTGAAGGTACAGTAGTAAATGCTGATTTACATTCTGATATTGCAATTGTAAAGATACATTCAAAAACCCCGCTTCCGACTGCAACACTTGGCTCTTCCAGTAAGCTTCGTCCTGGGGACTGGGTTGTTGCTATGGGATGTCCACTTTCTCTTCAGAATACCATCACAGCTGGTATTGTAAGGTATTCAGAATAAATTCAAACATTACAAAATTTCTATGTACTTTTATCCATTATATGTGTGTGTGTGTGTGTGTGGATTACATGGTTTTAAAAGAGTCTACCTGTCAAAAATTCTTGGACCATTTACAGATTTATGGTAGTATGTGTTGTCGGCACTCAAGTGACCTCATGTGTCATGTACTTCATTTTGGTATAATATGATAGATCTCATGCTGGGGCTTGGATTAATGAAACTATAAAGTTACTGATTCTTAATGCCTTCTCTCATATTGTTCCCTCTGGATGTAGTTGTGTTGACCGTAAAAGCAGTGACTTGGGCCTGGGCGGAATACGGAGAGAGTATTTACAGACGGATTGTGCAATTAACGTGGTAAGACTGTGTGTGCACGCACACACGTGTCTTTAGAGGGTTTAAAGTTGAGATGGTTGAAGTTGTTTTCATTTAAATTTATGACCCTAAGGGGATGCACTATCAGTTAGGGATCATGCCTCATAAAATGAATGTCACTAGTTTGAATCTTCCCTTCTTCTCTGGGGCCAAAAAATCTATATATATATATATATATATATAGTCTTGGAGGCTTTGTTACGTACTTGACATTGTTTTTTTCTACTTAATATGGCATAGGGAAATTCTGGGGGGCCCCTTGTCAATGTTGATGGAGAAATTATTGGTGTAAATATTATGAAAGTGCTTGCTGCTGATGGACTGAGTTTTGCTGTACCAGTTGATTCGGTCTTTAAAATTATACAGCATTTCAAGAAAAGTGGGTATGTTCTTATATTTTTGCATGGGACTACTTATTTTAAGCATAAAATCAGTACTTAATTGGAAATTTAGTTTGTATAGTGTTCATGTGGAATAATTCATTTAGTGTCAGATTTTAAATCTTGAGTGAGTGTGCTTGCAAAAGTTTGTTTGATGAAATATTGTCCACATTTTATCAAACCCTTCATTTTCTCATTGTGTGTCAAGATATTTCCAATTTATACATTTGGATTAAATTTTTCCAATGTCCTATGGATCAGTGGCACCTTCCCCTCCCTTAAGTTTGGTATTGGTGGGGTTGGGGGTTTGTGTTTCCTTTGTGTGTGAGTAAATTTCTGAAGGAAAAAAAGAAGAAGAAAAAGTGTGGATTAAGTTGCATTCAAATACTCAGTACATACCTGTAGGCTCGACCGGTTCCTTTTCTCCCCTTTATTGGCTGACCTCTTCTCACTGTTCACCCAAAAAAGGTTGCCTAGAGTTCTTTCTGACCATTTTCCTATCTTGTTGGAGGGCGGGTGTCAGCAAAGAGGTAGAATTCCCTTCTGTTTTGAAAATATGTGGCTGAGGGTGGATAACTTTTTTGACAAAGTGAAGGAGTGGTGGGCTTCCTATTTGTTCCATGGTACCCCTAGTTTTATTCTTGCTAAGAAGCTGGCTGCATTGAAGTTGGACTTAAAAAAGTGGAACGAGCTTGAGTTTGGCAATGTCTCTGTTAAGAAACAGGCTCTATGGTGTAAACTAAATGACTTGGATGCTAAAGAGGAGACTTTTTTTCTATCTGCTGTGGAGAAATTAGATCAATCTAATCTCCGTTCAGATATTGAAAAGTTGACCCTGATGGAAGAGACTAGTTGGAGGCAAAAGTCTAGGGTGTTGCATTTGAAGGAAGGGGATGCCAATACAAAATTTTTTCATAGAATGGCTAATTCCAACAGAAAAAATAATGGTATTGAAAGCCTTATGGTTAATGGTACTTTGACGTCGGATCAAGATACAATTGCAAATCACATTACCCATTTCTTCATGAATCTTTACTCCGAGCAGCAGGTTGAGCGGCTGTTTCCAGATTCTTTGGTCTGTCCAATGATTTCTGGCGAGAATGCGGACTGGTTAGAGAGACCTTTTGAAGAGGCAGAAATTTCTGATGTTATTCATAGTTTTCAGGGTGATAAATCCCCTGGGCCTGATGGCTTCCCTATGGCCTTCTTCCAAGCTTGCTGGGGGATTGTTAAGCCTGATCTCATGGCTGTTTTTCATCAGTTTTATGACAATGGTCAGTTGGAGAAAAGTTTAAATGCTACTTTTGTTACTCTCATTCCTAAAAAGCATGCGGCTAATGAGATTAGAGATTTTCGGCCCATTAGCTTGGTTGGAGGGGTTTATAAAATTATTGCCAAAGTTTTGGCCAATCGTCTCCGCTTGGTGATGGGGGACTTAATCTCTGCATCTCAGAATGCTTTTATGAGGGGCAAGCAGATCCTTGACCCTGTTCTTATTGCTAATGAATGTCTTGACAGTAGATTGAAGTCTGGGGTGTCAGGGTTGATTTGTAAGCTGGATGTTGAGAAGGCTTTCGACCATGTAAACTGGAATTTTCTGATGCAGATGTTAGAAAGAAGTGGTTTCTCTACCAAATGGAGGAAATGGATTCTCTTTTGCATATCTACTGTCCGTTTCTCCATCTTGATCAATGGCTCTCCTTGTGGTTTTTTCGGTAGCTCCAGAGGCTTGAGGCAAGGTGACCCGTTGTCTCCTCTGTTGTTTGTTTTGGTGATGGAAGCTCTTAGTAGAATGTTGGACAAAGCGGTTCTTGAAGGTCGCATGTCGGGTTTTGGTGTGGGTAACTTGGAGGGAAGATCCATGGCGGTGTCTCATCTCCTTTTTGCAGATGACACGCTGATTTTCTGTAAGGCTGATTTGGATCAAATTTTGATTCTCCGCATGATTCTTATCTGGTTTGAGGCGGTGTCAGGTCTAAAGATTAACTTGGGTAAGTCTGAATTGGTTCCGGTTGGGGTTGTGAGCAATTTTGACCTCTTCTTGGCTGCTCTTGGCTGCAAGCAAGGCTCTCTCCCAATGAAATATCTAGGTCTCCCTTTGGGTGCTAAATTCAAAGATAAGACTATTTGGAATCCCATTCTGGAGAAAATGGAGAGGAGATTGGCGGGTTGGAAGCGCTTATACTTATCCAAGGCAGGTAGAGTCACTCTTATCAAAAGCACCCTTTCTAACTTACCCACTTATTTTCTATCGTTATTTCGTATTCCTGCCAGTGTGGCTAAGCGTATTGAGAAGCTCCAGCGGAATTTCTTATGGGGCAATTCCGGAGAGAAGCCTAAGTTTCATTTGGTGAAATGGGATACTATTTGTTCGCCTATCTCTTCGGGTGGATTAGGGATAAGGAAGATAAGACTATTCAATGAAGCGCTTCTTGGAAAGTGGCTGTGGAGATTTGGGATGGAGGAAAATGCCCTTTGGAGGCAAGTGATTGAGTTGAAGTATGGTTGTGTGTGGGGGGGCTGGTTTACCAAAGTTGTGATTGGCCCTTATGGTGTTGGTTTATGGAAAAATATCAGTCAGGGATGGCCTTCCTTCTCGCGCCATATTTTGTATGATATTGGTGATGGGTCTAGAGTGAAGTTTTGGCAAGATCGGTGGTGTGGAGAGACTGCTCTTGCTGTTAGATTTCCTAACATGTTCAGATTTTGCAGGAATAAGGATGCCAGTGTGGCTGAGCTTATGATGTCCACCAATGGTGGCCTCTTTTGGGATGTGAGATTCGTTAGGGGGGTGCATGCTCGGGATTTTGGGGCTATGTCTGACTTTATGGTAGCTATTTATGGTGCGCCTATAAGGGGCCGTGGTGAGGATAAAATGTGTTGGATTCCTAGCAAAACTAAAGGTTTCTTGGTTAGAGACTATTATAGAATTTTAGTTGGCACCACCTCCTTTGGATTTCCTTGGAAAACTATTTGGAAGCAAAAGATCCCCTCTAGAGTTGCTTTCTTTGTTTGGACTGTGGCGTTAAGGAAATGCTTGACGACTGATAATTTACGCAAAAGGAAGATGTGGATCCTAAATTGGTGTTACATGTGTAAGAGAAATGGTGAATCAGTTGAACACCTTTTCCTTCATTGTCCTCTTGCTTCGGATCTTTGGTCTATGGTGTTGGGCCTTTTTGGAGTTTCTTGGGTTATGCCGCGCACAGTTTTGGGGCTATTATGGTGTTGGCAAGGCAGCTTTCGTCGTCACCGTAATGGTTGTATTTGGTCCATCATTCCTCATTGCTTATTGTGGTGTCTTTGGAGGGAGAGGAATAGTAGATGTTTTGAAGATACTGAGAGATCTATTCCGGACCTCAAGCTTCTCTTTTTTAGAACCTTAAGGGATTGGTTGTTTGCTTTGCAAAACAAATCTTTCCCTTCTTTTATTGATTTCCTAGAATCTTGTAATCTCTGTATTTGATTTCTTTTCCCTTGTACACTCCCTGTGCACTAGGGTGGCTTTTCTTTATCAATATATCTTTTATCTTTACTTATCAAAAAAAAAAGAAGAACATTGTCCTATGAGCTACATATTGGTAGGCTTAAACCCCCTTTTAGGTTTTATTCTAGGCTTCTTCTCATGTTGTTTATTCACCTACTTTGCCAAAGAGCACTAGCTGAAATGACACTTCCTCGCAAAAATGAGTGGAGGCGAGGTTGTGGTTTCAAAATATTTTTTTTGGGTTTTAGGTAAATAAAAAAATTTTGGTTTCAAAATGTATGGGTGCACAAAAGGAAGGATTTTATTCTAGGTTTCTTGTATGATCCCAAAGACTTTTTAAGATTCATTTGAAAGCATCTACTTATCCCCAAAAAAAAGGATTCATTTGAAAGCATCACAACTGTATGAGCACACGTAATAGATGGTAATCTTGTGCAGAAGGGTGGTTCGACCTTGGCTTGGGCTGAAAATGGTTGATCTTAATGAGATGATCATTGCACAGCTTAAAGAAAGAGATAACACATTTCCAAATGTCAATAAGGGTGTTCTCGTACCTATGGTATGTCCTCTAATTGTTTCCTCCCCCAATCTTATTTTGTAAAACAAAATGAAAAAAGTATCTTATGAGACAGTCTCATGAAACCTCCCTCTCACAACATTTGTGGGTCCCATATGCTACGAGAGGGTGGTCCCATGAGATACCCTTTTGTATTATAATGTACTTGGCCATGTTTTATGAAGGGTTATATGTTATACTTGAAAATATATCTAAGATCACAATAATTTGTTCTTTTTGTGTGATGCATGTTTTATTAATTTCTTTACTTATTTGCAAAATTACTCTTCAGATTCTTATCTCAATGGATTTTTGCTGGCTACATGTAGGGTTTACAATCACTGGTTTGTAGAATCTTGGATGGATATAGTGAACTGCTTCCCCTCCCCCCACCCCCTCTTTCATAGATATTAACCTTGCCTGTCACACTGGGATGGGAAAAATGGTTTTGGGTCTCTGACCAAATATTTTTATTGACTTTGCTTTGTTTTGACAGAGGCTTAGGTTAGATTTAGGGTCTGGATGGGGCCTGACTTTTGAGGGTAGTATGCTGTGCTTCCTAGTGAACCCTACTTTGATCAAAAGACTAGAGGCTCAAAAGGAACTGCATATTTATATTGCTGTGGTTGGGTTTGGGTTTATCTGGTGGAGTGGGTGGCTTCCCACTAAAGCAGTATTGGGCAAAATATATTTTTGATGTTTCCATTTAAAATTAAATCTGTAATAGTGTGCCTTGACGTGTGAGTTGGTTTTATATTATTTAGGAATTCTGTTCCCTTCTGTCATATTAACAAATGGAAGGATTATGCACTAATTCCATGCTGCGAAATAGAATTTGTGGTATCCTAAGGATTTCCTGATGATATGACGTTGTTGATAAAAATCAAGAAAAAAGGCATCATCTCATATCTGATGGTTTTCTGATTGTTTTACTAGGTGACTCCTGGATCCCCTGCTGATCGTGCTGGATTTCGTCCTGGCGATGTTGTGATTGAATTTGATGGGAAACCTGTTGAAAGCATCAAGGAGGTATTTGGGACCTTAATGGATGTCAGTAGGTGGAAATTATGCATGTTTGCAATGAGAATTGTAGAACACTAAAATATTTAATGGCTGGAATTTGAGCAGTTCATGATTAATGGAGAAATAACCTTAATCTTATATTTTTATGCATTTTCCTTTGATTAAACCACAACTTAGTGACTGCTGGCAGAAATTCTGGTCCTCAGGGCCTCATAATGGATTTATGACTGAATGTGTTGGGTGTCAGAATATTTTAAGTCTGTGATGAGAAACTAAAGGATATCAAAAGAGAATATAACTTACCTTCCAAAAAAAGGAAGGGAGAATATAACTTGATACATGTGGTGTGCAAAAATTTCCAATTTAATTGAGTTTGGGTTCAGAAAACTCATGCTTTTGCCTAATTGAGTTGTTGCTTACTATTTTTATGATTATGATTCTGATGGTCTATATGATTTGTGAATTGTTGCAGATTATTGAAATAATGGGGGACAGAGTTGGAGTACCCATGAAAGTGGCTGTGAAAAGAGATAAGGATAATTTGGTCACTTTGACGGTAATTCCAGAGGAATCCAAATCAGATATGTGACAGACAACAACTCTCCTATTCAAGACATATACATTGGTTAGATCTTTTGCATTACCAGTAATTATGGAGAAAACAAATGTACATTAGCAGGAGAGTTTCATAATTTAATCTTTAGGTTTCTTTTTTTTTTTAACTTATTACTTATAATTTTTTTTTTAATCTTTAGGTTTCTAGTTTTCGTTCTCTTTTTAGTTTATTCCTTTGGGCTTTGTTTAGGAGTTCATAAAGGAATGAAATGGAATGATAAAAAAGGAAGGGAAATGAATTGGAGCAAAATGCATTTAAGTAAGAGAAAAGAATAGAGTGAAATTAAGTGACATTGTTTGGATGATTTAAAATAAAGGAATAGAAATGAATGGAATATAAGTAATATCGTTTGTGAGTAACATAGAGGGAAATAAATGGAATCATTTTATGACAATATTACTATAAGATTTCTATTTTAAATTAAAGGATTGAATATATAGGGGTATTTTGGGAGTTTTTGTAAAAAATTCATTAAATCTAATTCTATTTCTCTCAAATTCCTCCAAATTTCAAGGAGAATGAAAATTTAAAGTTTTAAGGGAAATAGAGAAGAAAGAGTATTCCTATCCATTCTATTCCCCTTCACTTAAACTCCCAAATAAGAGAGTGAACTTTTTATTCTCTCTATTAGAACTCTCAAACAAGGGAAGGAAATAATATTATAAAATTATTCTTTTTATTCATTTCCTTCCTCACATTATTCTAAAATTTATGCTAGTGGGAAATACATTCTTTATCAATCACTTCTTTCAGACCCTGCAAACGTGGGAGCTTTGTGCTCAGAGTATGACTTGTTCTTTCTTGTATTGTCCTTTAGTGATCTTAGCACTTGCACCAACGTGTAAGGAATTTAATCTAATTGCAAATGCACACGCACGTATGTGCACACTTATCAGATCTTAGGTTTTCGAAGAATAAACTTGAACTGACCCAACTAATTTTCTTCTCTCATTCCTAATTAACGTACCATTTATGTGGAAGATTTGGGATTGCTTAGCTAGCCGGCACTGTATTAATTTAAAAAAGACAAATTAGACAAAAATAAAAAATCAGCGCAATAACCCAATTGCAATAAATTGCCATTAGTGGATATGACGCAATTATCACAATTCATGTATTATAAAAATTTGGTATTTACAATATCAACCCGAAATTCCTATTCTTCAGTGCAAGTCTTTCAAATTCTTTGCCAATGGCATTATCTGAAATTGCAGCACATACTGACAGCAAAAGAGATTCTTCGTTTTTGTTCATATCTCTTGTAGCCAGGAAAACTAAAAGCACTTCCAAGTATTTTAACTGGAAACTAACCAAAATCCTGGAAAAAAAATTTCCCAATATCAATATAGCAACGAAGTAATCATGAGATGCCAGGAGGAGGTAAGCTGATGAGAATACAAAGGCAAGTTCTTTCAAACATGATCCGCTGTTTGCCATTCTTCTCAAACAGCTCATATGCATGCATTGATGTTTTTCCCTGCTCTCCAATGCTTCCAGCCGATGCTCACTCTTGGCCGCCGCACAAAATTCTTCAAAGTCCATTTTTTTTGGTATTGAATAAAACTAATATGAAACAAACATAAGTACACAATCAGCTGCCACTCTTATCATTATATTTTCTCACGACGTAACATTTTCAAAAAAGGCAATTAGTTACAACGAACAAATATGATTTTTTATAGCATGATAGTGTTGGAATACTCTAGGGCCCATGAATTTTTCATTGAATTAGAGGAGTTTTTTTGTCACATCTTGCTAGATCCACTGATCTATATAACCTCTAATGTTAAAGTGTAATGTTTATTGTTGCTATCTTCCTGTTAAACCATATTAGTGTAGCATTTCGGTTAATTATGATCCAATTCAGTCAATTTTTGTCTACTTTTGGTCCATTCGGTTAACTACGATTCATTTAGTCCACTTTTGTGTATTTTGGTCCACATTAACTCATTCGGTCTATTTCAGTCTAATTCGGTCAATTTCCGTCCATCATGGTCCATTTGGTCTACTTTGGTTCATTTTGATCCACTTAGGTCCATTTAGTCTAATTCAGTTTGGTCTATTTTAGTCAATTTTGGATTAATTGGGCCTTAACTTGTTTTTTTTTTTCTTTTCAAATTTGGGCTCAAAAATTTATTTATATTTAGGCCAAACTCGTTAGTTTTAGGAAAAAAAAAAAGCAAAGAAAATAAACATTAGAAATTAGAGACATGAGCCTTAAAAAAGAAAAAAAATAAAAAATATTCACAAGATTACCTTAAAATTAAAGTTTTACTAATATAGGTATTATACTTATATATATATATATATATATTCTTGGATATGTTCAAATTAGTCAATAAATTATGGTATATTTAAAAAACAAAAAAAATTTATTAACATCTTCTTTATTTATATAAAAAATATTATAATTATGTAAAATTAAATCTTTTTATGAATTATGTGTTTGTGTGTGTGAGTGTGTGTATATATATTGTTGTGTATTGTTGTTGAATGCAAAATGTATTATATGTTCCATTATCTAAAGCTTATAAAAATAGAACATACTTTTAAATTCAAATTTTACATTATATTTTTATAAAATAATTATTATATTATATTTTTTCATGCATTACATGAGTTTGCGACTGGTTTATATAATATCTAAAAAATAACATGTGACATTTATTATTACTATTCTCATGTTAAGACACATTAGCATAGTATTTCAATCCACTTTAATCCATTCGGTCAATTTTGGTCCACTTTGGTCAATTTTAGTGTACTTACTTAAAAATGGGAAAAGACATGTTTGGATTGAAAGTAACTGTTTTAAATCCAAATTTTTTGAAAAATATAGATCTCAAACTCATTCCAAATTCTATTAAATTTTAGTAATTTAATCTCAAAAATTTTCAAGATATATTTAATGAATCCAAACTTATTTCAAACACATCTATTTATTTATTTTATTTTGCTTAAAAAGTAACAACTTAACATTACTTATTGTTATTTTCAAAAAAAAAAAAAAACAAACTTATTGTTAAGTTCTAAATCACAATTAGATCATATTCAAACCTTTGAGCCAATATATTTAGTCTTGACACCTAACATATATTGAGTAATATTAATCTATAAATACTTGTTGAACATTCTTTGATTAGGTGCCACACTGGGCTAGCATTTCAACCCATTTGGTTAGTTTAGTCCACTTTGGTCCATTCTATCTATTTGAGTGCCCTTACTTCAAATAATGATTTTTTGGCCATGTGTTTATTAGAATTGCTTGGTGCTCCAAATTGTATCACATTTTTGCGTAATATTTGTTTGATGGAAGTTCAGCCGTGTTCCTTTTTCTAACGATTGTGCAAGAAAGGATTAAGCCTATTGTGTGTTTGGCACAATCAGTTTTGAATGAACATATATAGGTTGTACATGTATCTTATTGCTTAGCCATATATATTACTTTCTGAAACTAACCAGGCCACTGACATGAACTCAACTCTTTGCACGCATCACTCTAAACAATGTCACTTAAGGGGATGAGATTGGTTTTCGCATACACCATGAAAGATTAGCCTTAATTCAGAGTTAACTTAAAACAATGCCATGCTTGAAAGCCTTGAATTTTATTTAGAGGTAGAATGCTTGGGCATGTAGACTAGACTCACTCAAGAATTAAAGAGAATGGATGCGAATACGTTAATTTGAATTCCTTCTTCATACTAGCAAATTTCTGTTTCGAGTTTCTCTATTGAAATTCTAACACTCAAATTTTTACTACACTTCTTCTAGTGCAAGAAACCCCAAACTCTTGAAAGATGTAAAACCTCCATCTAATACCAAATTATGCCCATTAACATGGCATCATCAGAAACAAGATAGAGCACAACATTAGCTACGTCATTGGGTTCACAACTAATTTTTATAATGGCTCAAGAGTATTAAAATAAGAGAGTATAAGATTAGAAAAACATCTGACATAGGGAATTGCAAACTTGAGTGGTTCTTTTCATATGCGGGATAACAGTTGAGTGGTTAATGGAGCCTGCAAACTTGAGAGCGAGGCTGAGAGAACGAAGATTTTTGAGTTTTGCATGAATGCCTATTGCCGATATCCATTTTCACAACACATTTTTCTACAAGCTTGATTCATGTATTATATTATATTTTATTCTTTTAAGCATGTCCTAAGTCCATGTAACATATTGGGGGAAATTGAGGAAGTGTGGTTTGGTGGGTATGAGTCAGTTTCTTTCGAATCTTTTGGATGAGCCCAGCCCATGCGTGTTACCAAGTGGGCAAAGGACATTGGTAGCACCTCAGGCTTATTGAGGAAGTCTTGCATGTACTCGAAATTTTCACCCCAAAAAAGTTTTTATACTCTGACTAATTGTGACCCAAAGTTTCTGCCCTAACCCATTTTTCACTTTAAAAATAGTTGGCTCTCATTGGCCAACTCCAACTGCTAGCCTTCACTTAGGTGAGCCTCCCAAGAGTCTGAAACAACTAAAAATGAGAAGCTAATGGGGGTTCAGTCAAATCTTTCCCAAATTATGCATAGAGCAATCTAACACTTTTACCCAACTAAAGCAAATATGAAACAAACATCAACTTAGCACCTTGGAGGTCCATGGCGTCGTCTTTTAGCCTAAAAACTAGTCATTAAGGACACCTAAAGGCTGGTATAAAATTCTCCCTCCACCTCAAAACAAAATTAACCATGTTTTACCTACATAGTTGAAACTTTAGAGCAAAAGCCCATTTAGCCAGCTAACATTCTCTTGATTCTGAAGCTAGGGGCTAGAAATAAGAAGTATAGGGGAACCTTTCCTCTCCTTCACAACCTCTCTTAATTTCCTATTCTTGCTGATTGTGGGTCGAAATTTCTGACTTGTGTTGTTTTTATGCATTTTTTAACATTTTGGTTATTGGAATTTTGATTTCTCTCTTATCAAAGCACCATTAGCTTTTATATACTAAATATTGGACTTTTGGGCTTGATACTCTCCACAAATAATCAATTTTAAATGCTTTGATATACTTGTGTTAACCTAGCCTTGTTTTACATTTGTACATGAAGCATAGTACGTTGTTAGTTTTCTTGTTTTGTTTATTTCCTGTTTTGTGTTTTTGGGTTGAGTTTCTGGGTATGTGTAGGTACACATGCTTCATGCATGCATACGCCTACAAATGGGATTTGCACGCATACCCTATGTATGTGCAAGTACACTCGTGCCCAGAAACCTAGATTATGTTTTTCTTTGTTTTTACTTGTTTTCTTTCATATGTTTAGCCTTGGTTTGGTCTGTTTTTCCCATGTTTGAGTCCTGAAATCGGTAGTTTAACATGTTTTGTATTAGATGTGTTAAATATTATTAACAACGTGATGTGATATACCATGTTGTGTATGCTAGAGTGGATGCGGAAAGGGAAGCATAGAGTAGGAACACTGTGAACACGAGGGTTACGTGGTTCAGTCTTGACGGCCTACATCCACGGAGGAATCCCTTAAGGGCTACATCTTTATTATGTATAAGTGTGTAATACAATAACCTGTGTTACAATGAGCCATAACATGAGTATATATAGACGACTAAACCCTAGACTACTAGTACAAGCAGGATTGGGCTTGGGCCTATTACATTGGGCTAATATGTCTAATATATATCTCTAACACCCTCCCTCAAACTCAAGGCGGAAGCTCGATGAAGGCTTGAGGTTGGATAAGCACGAGAAAATCTCTTGAAGATGCCATGAATAAAGCCTTTGAAGAAACCACAATGAAGAATGTGCCAATTGACCAATTTTGGAGTTTCAAATGAAGAAACGGAGTCCAAAATTGAAATCTACGTGAAAAATAGAGCAAGATAGGCCCTGTTGGAAATTTTGACTTTTGGTCAAAGGTCAACGCAAAAAGTCAAAGTCAAAGTCAACTGGTCCAGGGTCAAAGTCAACGGATACTGGTTCGGGTCGGTTCTGGGTTTCCGGGTCGGGTCACGGGTCGCAGCAGTAGAGCTGATGACGTCATCCTATGACGTGTCGCTGACGTGGCTGATGACGTGTCTAGGGCTTACGTGGCTTTTGCTTGCGTGGCTGGTGACGTGGACTAATGACGTCATCGGATGACGTCAAATGACATCAGCAGCTGAGTTCGGCGCGTGTCAGGCGCGTGCTCAGTCCACCGGCGCGTGGAGGAGCAGCCAGAAATCCAGGTGGCGCGTGGAGGCGCGTGCGCCGTCGGTTGAAAGCCATATTTCTTCAGTAGGCAGATCGGTGGTCGAAGAGGCCATCATGGCAGCGCGTGTGTACTAAGACGATCTGGAAGTCAGGGAATCTGAGGCGGCGCGTGGGAGTTTTCCGGAGACAACTGTGGCACGTGGAGGCGCGTGGCACAGATTCCGGTGACCGAATTTCTGGGTTTTCCTTACGAGAGACCGAGGAGCATGCCTGTGTGGTTTGTTTCTTCAGGCGAAGGCTAGATTTGCACAGATCTGTAAGGTGAGTGGTTCAACTTGCTTGAGAGATCAGAGATGTAGCAGCAAGGCAGCAACGGAGTTTCCGTGGGAGCTGCGTGATGCTGTAGACCCAGATCTGAAAGAAGGCATGGGCACTGTTGAATGTTACGCACGCGAGAATCTTCTTTGCTTGCTAGAGATTTTTTGTTTGATGCCAAGAACGAAGTTTGGCTCTGATACCATGTTAAATATTATTAACAACGTGATGTGATATACCATGTTGTGTATGCTAGAGTGGATGCGGAAAGGGAAGCATAGAGTAGGAACACTGTGAACACGAGGGTTACATGGTTCAGCCTTAACGGCCTACATCCACGAAGGAATCCCTTAAGGGCTACATCTTTATTATGTATAAGAGTGTAGTACAATAACCTGTGTTACAATGAGCCATAACATGAGTATATATAGGCGACTAAACCCTAGACTACTAGTACAAGCAGGATTGGGCTTGGGCCTATTACATTGGGCTAATATGTCTAATATATATCTCTAACAAGATGGATGATTAGGGTTTATATCTTTTTGGATACCGTGAACATGAACATGAATATGCATTGATGCATAGGTGTTGTGATACAATAAGGTAAGTGAGGTAAGTCATACATTGACCACATGAACATGCATTTGAGTGTTTGAACATGAGTTATTTAAATATTAATAGTATGCTTGGTTGAATGTCATGATGATTTGGTTGATGTTTATGTTTAGTTTTATATTATTGATGTTATTGCCTTGTGATATGTTTACTGCCTTTAGTGAATTTGAATTTTGTTGTTATAGATGAATGCTAGGTTTGGGGGTGATATGATGCATGTTAAATTTTGTGTGAGTTTAGAATATCATATTTGAAGACCTTTTGATGGGATTAGGATTTGGAACATAATGAGTAGAGGCCAATCTACGGGTCGGGTGAGGTTAGGTGCCTAACACCTTCTCATCCCCATATCTAAACTCTGGACACATGCTTTAGTAAAGATCAGTCATTTCACAAGGGCACTATATACATGATTCCTAGACCTAATCTAGGTGGCGGCTCCATCTACACCCTCTGTCACGGTCTATTCCAGGCCTAGGCATACTTCCCACGTGAAGACCTAAAACTTGTTGTGGATGCTTGCGCCCACAACAAGCGGCATGCCTATGTCATTAGTTTGCTCCCCCATTGTACGCTTTGTTTTAGAGAAGTGTGCATAGGTGGGGCTCGAGGATTGACCAAAACTACTAGATTGTCTCTATAGTCTTTCGGCATTGCTGCGCATGGCAACACCGAAAAAGTGAAACTGTAGATATCCCATTTCGTTTTGACCTATACCCTAGCCCCCCGGTTCCAATGATGAGAAATTGAATCATTACCAAAATGATTAGCGCCATGTGTGGAGCCCAATGACTTAATAGAGCTCAAAATGTGATCCAAGAAACCAAGCCTACGCCCAAAATCCATTTTCAAGCCCAATACCCATTTTAAAGCCTAATTTCCAAAGGGCTTACAAAATGTGCGTACGTTAGGTATATGATGCATATGAACCCAATCTACGGCATTCACACCTTTTGGTCAGAAGCCTAAAATTACTCATTTCCTTTTGGGTGGGATTTTTTGGTCAATCAATTTGACCAATTGACCGACCAAAATGTCTAACCAAATCCTAGCCTCTACTAAGCCTATAAATACCTTCACTTTCCACCACCAAAAGGGATCCTACTATTCACCCATAGTGGAAGCTATGCCAAAATTACTCCAAAATACTTATAGTCTTAAGTTTCTTTATCAGAACCAAAAAAGAACCTTTATCCAAGTTGTTGATTCACACATAAAGCTATGGTAGCTGATTCCAACCAAGGGATTGGTCAATCTACATCCTTGTAAGGTATTAAAGAGGTGAGATATATGTCTTTTCCATGACCATATCTCCCTCTTTGTTTTTCTCTTTATTTATACTACTATTTAAGAGGTTTCCCCTATTTGGAACTTTCATTTTAGATGCCTAATATTCCCTTAAATTCACCTATATAGAAAGCTTAAATAATATAGTTAGACATGTAAAATTGCTAATTTAAAAACTCCTAAATTTTAGCTAAATTAATTTTTTTTCCTCTATCTTAGGTTCATCTCTCTCTCAAAGGTAACCCCTTATCCATGTTCCTTAAAATTAGGCACTTCCACCTCTCTTTATTCCTTCTAAACAAATCAAACACAAATAAATGTCTTCCTTCCTCCTATTTAATCTTTTTTTTTTAAATAAAAAAAACCTCTCTTTTTCTCTCTCAAATGAAGGACCTACAAGGTAATTCTCTTAGTGCTCTTTATTTTTTTATTGCTTATTTGATTTTAATTTATTTGTTATAGAAATTGTGAGAAAAGAATTTGAAATAATAAACATTGTATAATAACTATTTTTAGGGTTATTGGACCAATTTAAGCTGTTGTATATTTGCTTTTATGGTGGCAAAAGTAAGGAACTTAGGACCAAATAGATTGAAGTTAGACATGAAAAAGATTCAAAAGATTGCACCGTTCTCTTACCCTATTTGCTTTCTTTTCTTTTCTTTTTCCCATTTTTTTTGCCTTTCTATTCTATTTAAAAGTTATTATTTGTTGTATATGAGTGAGTAACATGTGTGAATAGATTTTTTTTCCCCAATTTTTTGCATTCTTTTTGTTATTTTGTAATTCTGAACTATAAAATTTTGGGTTAAAAAGTGTAATTATTTACTTTATTGTAATGCAATAAGTTTGTCCATGATGATAGGTTCCAGAATGTAAGGACATGGAAATAGAAGAGATAAAGTAGGATGAAATTATTGTGAAAAACAAGGCCGTGAGTCAATGCTTAGTATTTATAGGAAAATCTGTAAACCTGATCTAAAAAAAAAAAAAGAGTCTCTTTGCACGCGTAATATTTTGTTTTATAAGGCTAGTTTGTTTTATTATTATCTTGTGTTCTTTTTATTTTTTGTTGTTTTTTAATATAGCCTGTGATATTTTGTTCTTGAGTGATAACATGTTTACATGTACTTCATTACTATTTTCTATGCATGACACAAACCTGGGAATCGGGTTGGAACCCTAGATGTGTACGCTAGCATAATGGTGCGTACACATTTCTGGGCAAACCCCATATTCTATTTTTATTTTATTTTTTGTTTATTTACTTTTTTATTTTACTAATGTTGTATATATATATTTTTATTTCTTTTCCATGTGGTTTAATTTGCTATTTGTATGTATATATCTCCTTGTTTAGTTTCTTTTCTTTTTAATTAATAAATACAAAAAATGCAATTTCATTTCAAATAAGTGGCTTACAATTTCATTTTAATTTGATTAGGATTAGTCAGGGCTTTTGATTAAGTTTTCTCCAGCACGTTACTTGAATTCGTTGATGTACATTAGTTTAGAATTTATTGCGTGTGAGATATTGCATATTTTGATGCTTTGACTATTTCCTCCTGAAGTGTCTTTTATAATCAAATGGGTAAGAATTTGAATAGGCAAGGATTTGTTTCCAACTAAAACTTATGCACGTGGACTTGACTAAATAAGATACTATGGCTTAATTTCATCAATTCAAATGGCATTGAATGTGGTCTTGCATATTAAGGTGATATAGTAATTCTTGGATTGATCAAGTGTTATTAGTTTCCTTTGCTGTATGATAATGTTTATTTCCTTTTATATCTAAACATGACAGCCAATGTATCTTCCCTTGCATTGTTTCCTAATTTAATCTTGTTTCTGGACATGCATAGCCAAATATCCACATGGAGTTTGGAAATAAATTATTGCATTTAATTGGGTAATCAATGATTTGATTAAAATGTGATTACATGATTTATTTTTCTTCCTTTTTTAATATTATTGACATGCGTTATAATTTCCTTGGACATTGGTCTTGAAGATTTGAGTTCAAATTTAAAATTGATTGGTTTTTTCCCCAAAAAAAAAAAATTTGATTGGTCAATTTAAGGGAAGTCTTTAGATAGCACTTAAAAGATAAAATCTTTCCTAATCAATGAGAATTAAATCTTTTGTCAACTATTTCAACGATGAGATTTTGAAAAGAAAGTGATCATAAATTCTTTTAATTCTAAAAGATTTTCTTTTGGAAATTAATTAATTTTAAATTAGGAAGGGAATTTGGCAAGTAAAAAAAGATGGTTGGACATTAAATTTTCACATGTTTACATGCTTTGATGATTAAATGCTCACATACGTACACACTTGGATGATGATATGTTTATCCTTGGATGCTTACATGCTCATGCAATTGGATGCTCATGCGCTCACATGCTTTGATGATCGTGCTTAAATGCTCAAGTGATTGGCTAGTAAGATGTATGTGTGCTCGGATGCTCACATGTTCATATTTTCACATGCTTGAATTCACACATGCTCACATGCTCATTTGCTCACATCTTTGGATGTTTACATGCTTGCACGTTCACATGCTCACATATCTAGATGCTTTCGTGTTTACATGCTTAGACATCTTGTGCTCACATATTTGGATGTATGCATGCTTACATGTTCACATGCTCCTATGCTCACATGATTAGATGTGTATATGCTTATACATTCCTTTGACCTTCACAAGATTGATTGCCTTTCACATTATCCTTTTTCAGCCTTCTGTTTTATCTTGACTCGCATGACTTGTAGACGAACTTTAGGGCTTAGAGGCATCCGTGTGTTCACATAGGTTCATTAGGTAGATCTCATTCGACCATTATCTAGTAACGATATATGAAGGCTAGCTATAGTTGGGTAGGCTTGGGGTGCCTAACCTCTTCCCATCCTATATCCTAACTCTAGACTTAGTTTGGTAGGTAGACCTTCATGAGTCATGTTTTGGTTCCCGGAACTATAAACAGGTAGCAACTCATCCGTCTCTTTTTAAGAGGCTCTGCGTACTCCTAAGCTTGCGCTAACTTTAAGTCTAAAACTGTTTTTAGGGAGATTAAGTACCACGTACCCCGCCTTTGCAAGAATGAACCGACATGCTGATGTGTCATAAATGAGGGTGATTAACAGAGGTCGTGATTTGATAGTTATATGAAGTTCGTGGAGTAAATTGGCCAAAATAATAGCTCAAGGGGTGGTGTTAGAGAATTTTTTCCGTTGTATTTGTATATGGAAATGTATATTCTACCATTTAAATAACACACAATGTGGCAATATTCTAATATAAGATTTTTAAATATTAAATATAATCTAAATTCAATTAAAAATATATATTAGAATAATGATGCATAAAAATCTTAGATCTATAAAACTTTAAGTTGTACAAAATTAAAAGGTCAACCAAATATGAAATGTCTTTGGTTTTATATGTATTATATATTATAGATTATAAATAAGTAACATTTCAATGTTCAGAATGACAATACATTGGCTTATCGCCTTGACAATACAGTGGCCACTTTAAGAAGCACATAAACAATTAAAGATGCATGTCACTCATGGAAGAACTAAGGAGCTCGATTAATTGATAAGATATGATATGGTTCTCCAAATATGATGTCAATTTTTTTTAATGCACTAATCTACTAGAAAAAAAGTTGGCTGAATTACTATTTTAGTCGGAAGACTAAATTAGTAATTACAAATAAATTTGAAATTAAAGAGAGAACGCTAAAAATATTCTATCTTGAAAGGAAAAATTTGCAGGGTTTTTTCTCTCATTCTTGAGTGATTATTAGAATGAAATGAGTAAATCATAAAGGAGTGGAATCAAAATATAAAAAAATACTCAGATTTGAAGGGAAAGTGTCAATCAAATTCTATCTCAATTAAATTTGTTTAACACTATTCATAAATATGGTAACAAATAAATTTAGAGTTGAAAGATATAATTTTTAATTTTTCCCATTTTTGAATAGTTAATAAAGGGAGCTGAATAGCCAACAGAAAATTGCAAGGTGGGATGACTGAAAAATTAAATAAAAAAGGATACCTTAATTAAGGTATTAAGAGAGGGAGAGAGAGATTTGTCTTTATATTCTCATATATATTAGGTGGCAGACCCATATTTTTAGGAATTTGATTAGAAGAATTACAATTAATGGTCATAAAATAAAATTTAAACTTGACAGAATTAGCTGACGCCCATCATTTATAAGGTAGTTTTTTTTTTTTTTTTTTCCTCTCTCCCTTTAGTAGTCATTAACCCATTATTTTAGCAGTTATTTCTTCTTTTAATTATGAATTATTTTTAGAAATATTTTAATTAAGAATTTAGGAGTCCAATCATTGTATTTTTAAATAAAATTTCATTTCCTTATAAAGAGAGAACCTTCGATGTAAAGTTAATGCACAATCTAAGTGGTTTCAACTTTCACTTATATATAACCTGTGGCGTATTTTTGAACACATAATCAAAGAGTGGAAGAATGTATACTAGAAACTTTTTTGATGTACCAATTGTATTTTCTTTCTTATTGACCTTGCTGATTTTCATGCTTACTTATCTTGGAGCCAATTGCTTTAGCATCAAGCTCATCCCAAGATACTCTATTGATTCAATGCTCTTTCCAAAAAATCTAAGCCTACTAGAAAAACTAGAATTGCTAAACTTTCTAAAGCTCGAGCTTTGCATTTCGAATCCATGGGTTTTGTAGATGCAGCAAGGCATTGAAGCACTACAACCTAAGATAGAGTATTCTTTGGGAAATTTTTATATAGCTCAAATGAACATTGGCACACCATCATACTCTGCATTATTGCTATTGGATATTGGTATCGATAATACATGGGTTCAAGCTGCTAAGTGCGCCATATATTTCCCCTTAAAATATGAATGTTTCGATTGCCGTAAGTCTGAAACATACTATGCCGCAGCTTGTAAACATCCCCTTTGTGTTCCCAAAATATGTAAAAATAACATGTGCCTTTATGAGTCCGTATATATTAATGGATTTAGTTCCACTAAGGGTATTCTTTCGATTGACACATATTCACATTCCCTTCCAATGAGGAATCTGTAAGCTTCCCAGATTTAGTTTTTGGTATGGGCTATGAAAATCAAAATATTAAATTTAGTTGAAAAATGGGAGGTGAGAATGTAATAGCAGGAATTTTGGGTATGGGATCAGGAAGACGATCAATCCAAAGCCAACTACAGTCGGTGACCAACCTACGTTTCTCATATTGCCTTCCTTCATGGAACAATGAAGCGGGAACCTACACATATTTACGCTTTGGCGATGATGCACAAATTAGTGGAAATACTCAAACAATGGTACAATCAACACCAATGTTACCCAATGTAAATAGATACTATGTGACAGCGTTGAGTATTTTCATGAATGAAGTGCTGCTTCCAATAGATGTAACTGTGTTTCAATTGAGAGCTGATCGTACTAATGGATTTGTTATTGATTCAGGAAGTGGAGCAACTTTTCTTGTTCTAAAAGCATATAACGTTATCAAAGAAGAGATGATTAAATACTTCTTGGCATATAACTGGCATCCCATGGAGATATCAGACCTAGTACCATATGACCTTTGTTATAATGTCATACCAAGTGGAGATAAAAAATTACCAACATTAAAAATTCGATTTATTGGAGCAGACCTTGATCTGGATTCCAAACGAATCTTCGAAGTAATTGACAATATGTTGTGCATGATTATCATGCCTATTAATGAACGAGGACCAAGTCTACTAGAGGCATTTCAACAAGTAGAGTATCGATTCTTGTTTGATGTTAAAGCATCTTTATTGTCGTTTGCCCCTGAAAAATGTCAATTTAATTAGAAGGAAAAAAAAAAAAATTTGAATAAAAAAACTCAGGAAAATGGAATATACATTGTAATTTCATTTTTCTTTGTAAGGGATGGGGCTATTATCGTTAAGTGTCAAATTTTTAGCAATGTTCTTAATTTCGTTTCATTCTAGCCAGAACGACCAGAATATCTTGTACCGGCATGCAATTTGGTACGGTAATACCACTTGTTCCACCTCGAGTCAAATTCTGGCCAATTTCGGGACGTTTCGGCCATTCTAGTAAATTTTGGCTGCTATTAAATTTTGGCTTTAAAAAAAAAAGAAAGAAAACACTTTACAAACCCATTAATCTCAAGTCACCACCATGTCTAGTTGCCGTTTTCCTAAATGAACCCAACCCTCTTCTTCTTCTCCGTTTTGTATCCACCGGTGAGTGGTGTTTACTTTTTTATTTTATGTTGTCCTTTAGAGTCTAGCTTTGTTGTCCTCTTTTATTTGATTTCAAGTTTCCACTTTCACTTGCTTCCTCGGTCTAATTGGGATTAGCTTATTTTGTTGAAATTGAAAACTTTTTGCTGAAAGTACTGTAGATAAAGGTAAAAGTTACTTGAAATAGTACAGTAAGACTCATGAATAGTATCAAAAAGTGCAGTAGGGCCTATGAATAGTAGTAAAAATAATCTGAATTGTAAAATAAGTTGGCTTTTTAAACTGGAGCCAAATGCACACCTAATGTGAGCCACATGATTATCTTTGTTATGACAAAGGAAAGTTAAAAAAAAAAAAAAAAAATCCACAATAATTGTCAGACCTATTAATTTTATTTCCTCTGAATAAGTTTTTATTTTTATTTTCCCTATTATCTAGGTACAATGGTACATGTTAATTTTATTTATTCTAAAAAAAGAGGTATTATTATCTATATTATTATTTAAGGGGCTTCTCCTGTTTGGAATCCTCAATTTTGAATATATCTCATGCGCGTTTGATACATTTTTTTCTTAAAAACTAGTAAACACTAAACCAGCAGTTTATTTCATTTCAAATCCTAAATTTTAGTTTCTTAAAAATTCATTCTTATGTAACCTTATTAACAATAGATAAATTCAAATTGAAAAATTACATTAAACTCAAAATAAAAAAAGAGCCTCATCTCACATGTGGAGCATGTGCGATGAAGATAGTAGTTATTATTATTATTATTATTATTTAGTTTTAATCCCATATATTAATTAAAATATTAAGAAATTTTTTGTGCATGCTGCCAATAAGTGCTTTGACTTTCACATATATTGTATTGTATTTTTTTTTTTGAGGAAATATTGTATTGTTTACTATTATCCAAAATATGAATTTTATTTGAAGAAAAATTATAAATAAATATATTTTTTAATCCCACTTTAACTTGAATTTTATTTATAGAAAAAATTATAAATAAAAATATTTTTTAATCCCACTTTAACATGAATTTTCTATGTTAAAGTAGAAAGATAAAAACTCTGTTAACCCGGGTCTGAAAACCATCAAAGCACGTTTTTCATTTATTACTTGCAAGTAGATTTTAGTCTAAACGTTGGCAGAGAGTCAGACTAAAATCTACTTGCAAGTAATAAATGAAAAAGAAAGAGTTTAACCCTCCAACATCCAACATATATGAGAGAAAGAAAGAGTGAAATTACCAGTGGATGGTGATTCCATATTTCCCATGATTATGTACATGAACAAAAATAGTATCTCCTTTGTGAACCAGAATGGTTGGCCCTGAGAAATTGTCATTTACACAGTCTTTGTGTTGCATAGTTGTTGAGGACCCTTTTTTCGGCCCACGTGGCACAACTTCATTGACAACCTATGTCACATCAACATATTATTGATTTTTTGGGTAAATCTATTTAAAACCCAAAATAAGCTCATATTTCATTCAACTACATGGATTGGGCTCACATGGCCCGTGAGATTCTTACTTCAAGAGGCAGATTCATGGCCCACATTTCCTTTTCATCAATTGGGATCATAACTCATGATATCATCAACATCAATATATGGATCGGGTTAAAGCAATGAATCAAAGCTCACGGCCCATATTACCTCTCTTACACTCATGGCAAGCAACTTCTTCAACAAGAGCCCATATTTACACAAAATGACAACAAAACCTGAGGTACGTCATCTCATTGTCGGCTTATGATCCAAACTCATAAGTCTTTTTGGGGAAATTTTGGAAGTTGTGGTTTGGAGGGCCAAGAGGTATGTTTAGTAAAGTTCCAGCGGTTTAAAGTTGATAAAAGAGACATGTTGCTTGGTGTGTCTTCTCCAACTCCCTGAACTCTAACGAGTCTGTGTGTAGCGGGTAACATATGATAAGAATCTCTTATCACGTAGCACTTAAAATGATAAAATTCCCCATTGCTTTTTTCCTAAAACTTAATATTCATCATGTGACAAATAATATCTCCAGCCATCTAACTGCTGAGAAAATAACTATTCATTCAATCCTCAGCTGTTGCTATACAAATTTAGAAACTTCATTATATTATTCTACATAAATCTTATTACTACTTTCAGCTAAATTCCAACTCAAACACATAACCTAATCTGATTGGCTATCTTTAATCTCTAATTATATACAAAATATTCATAATATCTCTAATACTCAGTTGCTATTTGCCACAATCTGACCATATATTTCTTTGTCAGTTGCCAGAGCAGAGCATTAAATACTCTTCTTGCTCACCAAGATTATGTCACAACATAATGGGACCTTGACTAAATCTCTAAAGCTTCTTTAACTTTCAACCAACCATTCTATTACTTACTAAAAATGTGTTGTAATTGAACTTTGGACCAAAAACATAAACACCCAAAAAGGAAACATTTCCAATTGAACCCCAGCAATGTATTCAGCATTTAACACCTAGCTGGAAGTAATATCATCAGCCATTTAATGTTGAAATCCCAGTAACCAGCTGCTATACCCAAAATAGTAAGATACCCTTCAAAGAGATTTTACCATTTTCAGCCAAATCTATAAAATAAATACTAAATGACCTCTTCAGCAGTTTGAAATCACCCAATTGACCTCATTTGCTTCTACCCAAAGCAAACAACTGTCTTATGACAATTATGATAGCTGTCTCAGGATAGCTGTCATAGCTTTTCCCTAACAGCTGGGATAGCTTTTTCAGAACAGCTGTGATAATTGGCCCAACAGCGTGAGCATTACTGATTTTTCCACATTTGGCTAAAACCAAAACCAACTAAGGAAACTACCTTTCTCTTGCTAAAATACTTTCATTTTCTGCTACTCTTTCCCCAACAAATTTTACCTAAAATAGAAATAATACCTTAAAACTAAACATACAATTTTTGGCCAAATCTTAAGATGAATTTTTTGAAAATTCATTGCTATTTGGGACAGATTTTGGCTGATATTCTTTGCTAAAATACCCCTTTAAACTCAGCTCTACAGAGAACCTTTCATCAATACCTCAAAAGGGGGACACCAATAGAGAAGAACTCTCTCATGAGCTTCTCTCTCCCTCTAATTATCTTCTTAAGCTCTTAATGAAGTACCGAGCTTCTGGGTTTTTAGTTCCCAAATTAGAAACTAAACTCTCCAGCCCTTAACCCATAAATGCCCTTCATAAGCCCTTGTACATCCTCCAATAGAAAATCCCAGCAACTTTGCTAAACACACTACAACACTATTACTCTTTTATACTCATTATCTCACTCTCCATATTCTAAAAATGCATATATCTTGCTGTCCATATCTCTAAAGATCTCTTTCTCCACTTCTCTTACACAATATCATACACACTTACTATACCATTACATATAATACATCACAACTCTTCTAAGTTCCACTCTCATACTCTCTCATTATGAAATTCTATTGTTTTGCTCCCCATAAACACGTTTCAATACTCTTTTACAACTATCTTATTGCTCCTATCTCCAAATACCTAAACACATCTCTATACTCTTCTTTTACAAAATCTTTACTCTTGGAAAGCAATCTCTACAACTTTTCCAGCAATTATAATCTTATATTTTTATTATCTTTAATCTCCATATCTCTCATACTTCCATATAAAACACATATTACAAATACTACATGTCACGACCCAAACCTGTACTTCGGAGTTTAGAGCATGACCGGCATGTTAATATCAAGTTTACCTCAATATTAACACGAACCAACCTAAAATGAAGATGCTTATCAAGAATTGTTTTCTTGAATTCCTGTTTAAAATCTTACATAAAAACCACAAAATACAAAAATGATGAAAATCTTGAAAATTCATTTCATTTGAACTTTGCAAGATTGTCACTTAGTGGAAACTTAGGGTATAAGGGTAAATATTACATAGATAAACGATTAGCAAAACTCATAATACAAACCTAACCCCAAAGATATACAACTGGGGTTCAAAACAGACTAAGATATTGAATTACATCTATGCTCAAGGATCAAGTATATCTTGATTCCTCCTATACAACAAAAGAGCTAACTGCTATACAACAAAACTCTACATTCTAACAAAACGAGGAAACACAGAATCCTTGCCACCTCTAATACTCTCGCTGCTTCCAGGAAGAACCTGTGCACTGAAATGTAATAGGGTGAGCTGCGAAGCCCAGTAAGGTTTTAAAGCTCCATGGGCCTTTAATAAGAATGCATGTAAATCAAATATTTTATGGATATGCCAGATTTGATAAAATGGTCTTCATACTGTTCGTATTGTTCTTACATAACTTATGAACTTTCAGATAAAAATACTTCATCTTCCTTTCATATAATAAATAAAAGGACATAATAAGAAACTTAGATATAATTCAGTAATCTTAACTTTGAACAGACTTTAACATTCTTTATCATCATACTTTTCTTATGGTTCCAAATAACTTAATAGTTCATTTGTAATACATATTAGTTAATCCAATTGTAAGTCTGTCACAACTTTGGGAGGCTTCCAGCATAGAGTGCCAGGCATCCAGCATTCCCCACAATGCCAGGTAATTCCGGAATCATATCATAATACATACTTTCAACCATGGGGGTAGGTTGACATCCTCCACAAGTTGGCTGTTACCAACAAGGGCGGGTACAGCAGAGCCAGTCCCACTTATAATGGCCAATCAGAATTTCCATGGAAATGCCAGTACTATAACCCCTACTGGCTGAGTTCAGAACATAACAAAGGAATAACCCGAAAACTATATTTTTCTGATAACTTTGCTTTTACATAATGTTTCATAATAGTAGCATATCCACTTCATTCTTAAATATCATGTTCGTGATATGAATAATAGCATCAATATGCTAAAATTATTATGTATATAAGATTGAACAACTCACGAACACGTATTTTACTTAAATCATGCATATATGTGATATCTCTAATCAAAAGCTTTAATACGTAATACGTTTTGAGATAATTTTTATACTTATCAAAAGCACATGTCACAAGTCCCTTACCTGAAAACAAAAGGCGCGAGAGAATGTACACGAGGAGCTCAAGTATCCGTGTTCTCGTTCTCGTCACCTAAATGAAAAACCAAAACTTATTACGGACAAACTCTTCCTAATATATAAACTTATACCTCAAACACAACCTAACACTCAAACTCAAGAAAAACTTAATTCCCATCACATAAAGTTCCCCAAAGCATATGATACAATCATCAAACATATTAAGCATCCAAACCATAGAGAAACCAGTTCATAAAATTCATATATGATCCTAACATAACAAGGAATAATCATATTAAATTATAGCTCAAAACATACACCCTAACTTGAGAATTAAAATCCACAAAGTCAGGGGTAGTATATGTTGTTCACTGCCCATTCCAGCAGCATATGCCCCATTTGTAAAATACAAACGGGCTATCTAAACACATCCAATTGTCATGAAATTTTACAGAACTACTCCCCTGTATGTCCAGTATGAACCATAAAAATTTCGGAGTCAAAGCTTCAACCCATGATTTATTAAAAATCACGCAAGACAGCATACTCAAAACTGTTCTGACAGAAATTCATGCAACTTAGAAATTAAACCATTATTTTTCTACTCATCCAAATGCTGTGAGACCAATTCCAAAACAACCATATGTGTCTTATAATTCATAAAAACTACTCCTAGCCTCTTAATTCACAGCATATGATTTAATACATAATTTTCTTGTTGTAAACACCAAATCTGTCACAGAGACAGCTTCAGTACATATTCTTACAAAATCATCAACAAATAGCAATGAGCCTTAATTCCATTTGGGTATTTTTATACCTTTAATAAACATACTAAAATATGTTATCAAACCTTCAATAAACCATAATATCATCAAACCATCAAACCACTAAAACAGAATCATAATTCAGCCTATAAAGTCAGGGTAGAAGTTAAAGAAGTAGAAATGAACAAATGAAGTTTTGATTTCTTACCCCCAACAATTTGAAGCTGAAACTTTAGTCTTAACCCTTTAATTTCTTCTTTAGAGAGGGTTAAAATGCTTTGGTGAGAAAGGGAGGGCTGCCGTGTAAGAAGGGGAGAAGAAGGAAACAAAAAGAATGAAAGAGGAATAGAGAAAGAAGAAAGGAGCTGCTGGACTTCAGATGCAGCCAAGAAAATAATAAAAGGAGAAGACTTTTGGGCAGCAAAACAGATAAGGGATGTTGACAATTGGGGTGGGCTACGTGTAGTACTAGGGAAAAAAAACATTACACCCACCTTTTCCAATTTTCTTGCATTCACACTTACATATATATATATATATATATATTCTTTGCATTCACACTTACCTACACAGAATAGTATCACTTTACACACACATATATATATATCCTTACCTTTATAAGGTTACATCCATCACCCTAAAAGAGCATATAGGTTCTATAATATCACAAAAAATCAAAGTTTCATGCACAAAAATAATTAAGACAATAACATACATATAAACTCATAAAATTAATTGTGCAACTAGGTTGGGGTATTACACTACATCCCACAGCACATCTATATCTTTTACCATCTCCACACTTCTTAAGAGATATCAAACACTCATACTAAAAGCCCTTCTCATAGAAGGTATGAACTTCTACTACTAAAGCCCTTCTCCTAGAAGGCACCAAGATCTTATATCAAAACTCTTCTTTTAGAAGGCACAAATACTCCGTACAAAGTACAAAAGTCCTTCTCATGAAAGGCAACATTATTTATAACTTCACAACAACTAAAAAAGTTGTCAAAGGGAAAAACTCATTTAAGTGCATAATAAGAGGGGCAAGCTTAACCAACTCCTACAAACAGCTAGGCATACTCTCTCTCCCTCAAGTTGCTCCCATTTTTCCCTTTCAATCTTGAAGTTATTATGGCAAATTGCCTCTCTACCACTAGAGTCATTTTGCTGAAATCCTATCAGCTCACTGACGCTATACAACTGGGGCTGCAAATTATCAGAGATAAGTGACTCTGCTTCCATATCTTTAAATTTACATCATTGAATACATGATTACTTCACATTTAAATACATATTACTTTATTCCAACTACTATTACAACTATTGACCAAGGCTTAAACTCATTTAAATGCATGATAAGAGGGGCAAACTTAACTTGCCTCTACCGTTGGCATTCTGCTGGAATCCTATCAGCTCACTGATGCTACACAGCTGGAGCTATAAACCATATAAAGATAAGCGACTTTGCTTCCATATCTTTAAATTTACATCATTGAGTACATGATTACTTTATCTCTAAATAAATACTACTTTATTACAACTACTAATCAAGGCTATCATATCAAACGCATATTGTATATTTATTCGACCATTGTCGTGATTCTTAGACTTTGGTTTTAATGGTTTTGTAGGCTTAAAAATACGCCGGTAGCCATTGGACCACGTGACCCAATGTTGAGTTCCAGAGGCAACTCCTCAAAAAGAACCCGGGTCTAGCAAGGTCATCCCTCCAACGGACCACACGTGGCTAGGCAACACAAAAAGGCTTCTGAACAATAGTCTTTTATAATTTGTCTCCTTCAACTTCCATCCCAAATTCCAGGATGGGGAAAAAAAAGAAGAAGTTTAGAAGATGGGCAAATATCAATGAATATCAATCATAAAACTCTATTTTGAACTCCTTAAATGTCACATAGGTTTTGACTTTTGAGCATGAAAATCTCACATGTGTTTGAAATGAAAAGCATAAAAAAAAAAAAAAAAAAATCAACCCATTTTTAAAGTTAATTGAATGAGTAGTGCTACAGGTATTACAAATTTTTCTATATTGAGCTTATTAATTTATTTGTTACTAAATATAAAAAGACAATTTAAATATTCATTTATAAACTCATTTTTTTAATCAATTTTTCTAACTCAACTCACTAGGGAACAATGAGAGAAATGTGCCTTTACTTTGTGATCTTCTTGAAGTGTTCATAGTGTAAGTAGCGTGCACAAGTGGATTTTCGCGGCAACACCATTAACATAACTAGCCGATATTCCATGCATTGTGCAGGGCATTTTGATAAATTTTGTAAGAAATTATTTACGACCCATTGATTTCATGAATTCTATTATTGTTAGTGTAAGTGCTAGAAAATTGATGGTCTAAGTCCACTGAGAATAGTGAGGCCCTTTCCTTCAAATTAAGCCCAAAACAATATAATTTGTATAGAGAGTGAGAAAACGATTCTGGTGTAAGTTCAATTAAGTTTAGGTTTGAGGCTGAAGATCCAAGTATGAATAGAGAAGAATGATTCGAAGAGTAATTAAAATTAATGCTATCCTTTGATCAATCCGAGGATGAGTTCTTATACAAGAATTTATGCAAGTCCTAATCTAGGTCCTCCACCCCAGTTCCAGTTCTTATCTTCTTAATTATGTTCTTCCAAACAAATAGAACCCGTCCCTTTCACTGGGAAGTTCCCCTCCCTTTTATGTTCTTTTTCCTTTGCATCCTAGCCCTTCACTTGTATACTTCAAGGCTTTCCTTAGGACACTTGTCCTATCAAAGTTTTGCTGAAGGTGGTAGAAGGGGTTGCTTAGCTGTGAATCTACTGTTCAGGTGTCGTTTCCTCATTAATGCAGTTGATAAGGTTGTTGCTATGCATTCAATGTGGAGGTAGTAGTTAAACTTTTACAGGAAACTTCTTTCCACTGTCTTGGCCCTCTCCTAGAAGGCCACTTCTCCCACTTGGGCGCTCATGAGACATTGTGCACCTTCCCTATCCTCTTCTCTGGTAAACCAACTTCTCAGGTCAAAGGCGGTTTACAAATGAATTGGTGAAGGACATAAAGCTTCTTATCCTCCTCGGTCCTCGAATTCCCCACAGTTAGTTATAGTTAATCTATGAAATTTTCTAGTAAAACTAAATTCAAACTAAATATGTAGGGAAAAATTCTTCTAATTCATGCAACCAACAAATGTCACTAGATCAAAGTTCACATTCTCACCTACAAACCTAGTGGTTCCTATGTGTATTTCTTATATGATTTAAGCTTTATATATAGATTCTATAGTGTTAATTTCTATGTTTCTTATGCCACCAAAATCTCTACCTCAACTGTATCAACACCTACAATTTTTATGTCAATGAAAGCTGCTTTTCCTTTAGTTTTAGAATTGATATGAGAGAAAAAATTATGGCCCATTAATATTTTAATTGAAGAAAAGTTTGATTTTCTAAGATTGTAATTATAATAGGGTAAAAACTGAAAGAAGGACATCTTAATCAATTAGATATAAAAACTGCTAGAATTTCATGATACAACAACATAAACAATAATGTCATAGTGACGCAACAATATCACAATTTAACCTCTAAATTTTAATTGAACTAAAAGCAGCCAAAACACCAAAAATACTACAAATCCTTACCAAGTACATGCATCATATGGAAAACCAAAAATCTAAATTGACACATAATATGAAAAAACCTGCCTAAACACATTACAATGCTACATTAGTAAAAACGTCTACATAAAATTTTAAAAAAATATTTAAGAACATAATATTTTGGAAATTAACATACCTCTCAAAAAGGGAACCACAGATATTGTGAGAGAAATTATGGAAATTTAATATTTAAGTTCGAAGGATATGAAGATTTATATTGGACAAATGTGGAGACAAATAATCATATTATCCAATTCATTGAATTTGACTTTTGCAATTCAGCATTGAAGTTAGTCTTGTGAAAAAAATTGAAAAGTTTTCTTAATTCCTACATTTTCCATGACTTTTTAAATTCATCCTTATCTATCCAAAGCATTTAAAGTTATAAATATATATAGTTTCTTAAAAAAAAGTTATAAATGTATACAACTTCTTTGAATTTTATTAATACATTGAAATAAATGCATATTTCATTACTTAATAGTTTGAAATTTTTTTTTTTTTGAGAAAAACTTAATAGTTTGACATAAATGCTAAATTTAGATAAGGTGAAAGTCCAAATGAAAAGAAGGTCATACAATGCATTACTTAGTAGAATCTCGTGCTATCTTGATAGTCACTTCACAAGGATAAGTGCTTGTGGGGTATGGGAGGATAAGGGCCGGGGTTCAAATCTCCAAGAGGGAGTTTCACATATATTTACAATTAGATTAGGTTAGAGTATAATTTCTATTTTGTATAAAAAAAAGAAGAAGATAAAATCACTTTTAAATGCCAAAATACGCATAAGAAAAATGAGTGTATATGTAGACTATAGTGTTCCTTGTCCAATTTAACATGTAGTTTATATGTGTAATAAACAGTAATGCAGTCCTAATTTTATTAGTTTATTTTCATAATTACCTTTTGGGACGTTGAGCTACATAATCGATTTCAGTATGTTTCTAATCACAGCTTTCACGTTACCTTAAAATAAGCAGTTCCATATGTTTTTTAGTCAATATGGCTTAGAAAAATAAAGGTTTGTTAGATCCCACCAACAGTAGCTCGAGATAAATGGAGAAATGATTTTTTGTTTTTGTTTTTTGTTTGGAAGCTATCTTTGCAAATCTAGTAGAGATTTTGATCGTGTAATCAACAAGTAATGTTAGAATATTGATTAAATTTACTATATAAGCTTAGCTTAAGTTTTTGGTATTAAGCTAGAAAGATTCTCAACTTTACAAGTGATGTAGAACAGACCACCATATGGCATTTCTAGACTCTCAAGCGCCCCTGAAATCGTGCGAGGCAAATGGTCTTATGGGCGATAGTGTCGGAATCGCATGAAATTTGACAGGCTGAAGGGAAACAGTCTTCTGGATAATAGTAGTTGTCTCACCATGAGGTACCCCTAACTTTGGCGAATTCTTCCGTTTAGCTTCAAAAACAACGATTTTGTCGTTTATAGTAATTTTTTGTTTTCTTAATAACTTTTTTGTTCAAAAGTCAGAATAAAGTTTCGCTTGTTTTGGGACAATTCTTAAGCTCAGTAGTCTAAGATTTTGTATTTAACTCAATTTTACCATTTTTGGTAAAATTTTGGTATTTTGCAACCTAATCTCATAATAAGTGCAAATTAGGGTTTCAAATGTTTCCTAATTGTCATAGGATTTTACTTTTTCAGTATTTATTATCAATATTATATAAACGTTTTGTCAATTTCTTTCTCTAGTGGATTCTAGTTTATCATCTTGTGGATTCAAGAAACCCCTTGTAGATTCGAGGTTTACTACTGGAAACTAATAATTTCTTTTGTCTGTAAAAGAGAGCATCATGTGTGCTTTCTTCAGGCTTCTGCGACATCAACAATTCTACATCTTTTATTTTATTTTATTTTATTTTTATAAAAAAACTTAGAAAATCCATGTACTGAACCTATTTATTAAGGGAGTGTCTAGACCTACACATAATAGGAGTGTTCAAATATGTTATATGATTAAATTTATGATTTCCTAATCATTTAAGATTTTGAAATTTCCAAACATGACACATTTTAAAAAAAGGGGCCAATTAACTCCATATTCATACATGTTATGTGAACATCAAAATATCAAATGGGTAGAGCAATGAAAACATGACAATTTAAAGAATAGGCAGAACTTGTACTATATTTGCCTAATGTTAACTTTAATTTGGCTAAACATTGGTGTTTCTTTGAGCTATTACTGTATAGATAAGGATCTTATATATATATATATATATATATATATATAGTATGTATAGACACATAGGCATTCAACATTATATTTGGTTCCTCTAGGTATGGATCCTGTTATCTTTTATATTTATAGATAGATACATAGGCTGGATTATAACTTTATGCGTTGATGGTAAGTTAAGTAGCCTCTGAGAAAGGTAACAAGTATGAAAGTGCTCTCGGGCTTAGGTGCATGGTAGCAAGTGGGAGTCCTGTAGCTTCTTGCAAGAGGTGGAGTGCCTCCCCTGTGTGAGGCAGCTAGTAGTGTTTTGTTTTGTTTCAGTGTCTAACTGTGTGGGTTCACTAAAAGTCCTACATAGGTAGACATTGAACGAGCTTGCTAACCATGGTAGAGGAGTTAGAGGAGCTGTGGAAGAAACTAACATTTACAGAGGAAGAAAACACGGGAATAAAGCTGGACAGCAGAAGCACAAGTGCTACAAGGAAGGTGGGGAAGTATTGTGCTGTAATGAAGATCCTATCTCAAAGGAGCATTAATGTGGATGCATTGAGAAAGAATTTAAGAATGTTGTGGAAGCCTAATAAAGGGGTCCAGATTTCTGAAATAGAGGAGGAACTGTTTTTGGTGGAGTTCGGTGATGAGAAGGATAAGAAGAAAGTGTTGGATATGCGTCCTTGGTCTTATGAGAAGCAACTAATTCTCATCCAAGAATACGTAGGAGAGTTGACTCCAAAGGAGATTGAAGTTAAATGGGCTCCTTTCTGGGTCTAGATCTATAACTTACCCTTGAACAGCAGGACAAAGGAGACAGGATGGGCCATTGGGTCATGTTTAGGGTCGGTTCTAGATGTGGACGTAACAGAGATCGGAGTACAATGGGGTAAGTGTCTCCGTGTTAGAGTCAAAATTGATGTAACTAAGAGATTGGTGTGAGGGAAGAAAATCTCATCAGAAGGTGGCGAGCCAAAATGGGTTAACTTTAGATATGAGAGATTACCCAATTTTTGTTATAGATGTGGGCTGCTTAGTCATTCCCTAAAAGAGTGCAGTGAAGGGCGGATACCAGGTGATAAGGATGGAGAAAGCCAGCTTCAGTATGGAGCGTGGCTAAGGAGAGAGCCATTGCGAAGGGGAGGGAAGGAAGTATTCACACAGGGAGCAAGAAGAAACACGGGGGATCGTACAAAGTTAGCTGAGGGAAGTCTGTTAGTCTCGCGGGAACAATGATACATGGCAAAGGAATGAAAGGAGGGAGGAAGCACCCTCGTGATTGACATGACAAGCCAGGCGGTTAGCTACCCTATACGAGACATGGGGGCAGTAACCACTCCTAAGGCTGTGTCAGAACTGTTATTTGAGGAGGGTAAGGTCAAAGAGATGGAAGAAAAGATAAAGGAGAAGGTAACTGATTTGGGGAGATTCGGTGAGGAAAAGTCAGTTGTCAATCCTGGTTTGGTAGAAGGAATGCAGTGGAAAAAAGATTTGTGTCAGGGGGTAAAGCTAATACCTGAAGAAAGCCTGGCGCCACAGAGTGATTTAAAAATGAAAGAAGCTAGGCCGAGTGTTGATAGTCCAGACTTAGGCCCATTAGCTTTGAGCTTTGATGATAAAAAAGACTGGATAGCCGAAACCTTGGGCCCAACAAGCAGGCACTGGAAGAGGCTAGCTAGGGAAATAATAAGCAGGAAACTCACGCAAGTGAAAGCTCGACCAAAGGAAAGAGGGACGGCCCAACACCACTTCAGGAGCTTGACCCAAACTCAGAAAATTTAAAACGCAGGAAGGGAAGTAAAGGAGGAATTCACGATCTAAATGGTCAGGAGGAAAAGGTTGGCGGTGTGGCGGTGGCTGCTGTGCAGCACCGCCGAGCTAAATGAGTTTGTTAGCCTGGAACTGTCGAGGATTGGGGTCCTCCTTAGCAGTTCGGACACTCGCCAATGAGGTGTGAGCAAAAGATCATCTTCTGGTTTTTTTGTCGGAGATGAAAGTCGGAAAAAATCGGATTAAGGGTATTCAAAACAAGTTGGAGTATTCTCAGGGTATTACAGTTCAAAGTGATGGGCGAAGTGGAGGTTTATCTTTGTTATGGAGAGAAGGTACTGATGTGCGCTTCAAGAGTTGTTCTAATTCGCACATTGATGTCGAGATTCACGATGGTTCCGCTCCAACCCAAACGCTGCAAAAAGGTATATTTCGTGGGAACTTATGGAGGTATTGAAGGTACAGAGTTCGTTACCGTGGGTTGTTTTTGGGGATTTTAATGAAATCTCCCATTCCAACGAAAAGCTTGGGGGTTCGGAGAGAGATGCCAGACAAATGAAGGATTTCAGGGAGTGCCTAAGTCAATGTGGACTATTTGATTTGGGCTATGTCGGGCAAAGGTACACTTGGAGCAATTGGAGGGCAGGGGAGCAACGAACCAAACTTCGGCTGGAGCGGATAGTGGCAAGTGAGAGTTGGATGGATATCTTCTTAGAAGCAAATGTTCATCATGTTTCTATGTCAATTTCTGACCACTGTCTGCTTTCGCTTTTCCTTTATCAAAGACAGCCTCGTAAGCCAGCTAGGAAGAGATTCTTCTTTGAGGCCATGTGGGTGCGGGAGGCAGGTTGTAGAGAGATTATTGAGGAAGTGTGGGATCCAGTGGGGTGTGTTTCTAGGAATACAATTTCGGACCACCTAAAGAATTGCCAAGAGTAGCTTCGGAGGTGGAATTGGAAGGTGTTTGGGAACATTAACTACACTTTGAGGCAGAAAAAAAACCAGCTTCAACAATTGGAAGAGGTGGATGGTATAATTGATAAAGCGAGGGAAATTCAGGGGCTGAAAAAGGAAATCAATGAGATTCAAATTCGGGAAGAGATTATGTGGAAACAGAGGTCTAGGGCGTTATGGCTTAAGCGGGGTGATCAAAATATGTAGCTTTCCACGCCACAGCTAGCCAACGGAGAAGGAAAAATAGAATTGATGGTTTGAAAAATCATCAAGGGGAATAGACAGATGATCAGGAGGATATTGAAAACATAATCTTAGAATATTTTGTGAAGATTTATAGGTCGGATAACCCCTCAAATTTTGACGCTAGCTTGTGTGCAATTTCCAAGTGGGTCACCCAAGAAATGAATAAGCAACTGGTGGCAGAGTTCAAGGCAGAGGAGGTATGGCAAGCTCTACAGCAAATGCACCCCATAAAAGCCCCAAGCCCTATCGGTATGTCGCCCATCTTTTACCAAAAATATTGGGATGTAGTAGGATATGATGTGGTAAATTGTGTTTTAGGAGCTTTAAACTTTGGTTTGTTGCCCTGTTCCCTCAATGAAACATTTATATGTGTTATTCCAAAGGTAGCTTCCCCATAGAGAATTTTAGAGTTCAGACCGATAAGCTTGTGCAATGTAGTGTATAAAATTATCTCGAAAGTGCTTGCAAATAGGTTGAAAAAAATTCTAAAGGAGGTAACTGACGAATCCCAAAGTGCATTTGTACCGGGTAGGTCAATAACAAATAATGTTCTAGTCGCCTTTGAGATGATGCAAGGAAGCTCTTATGGCAGTGAAGCTTGATATGAGCAAGGCATACAACCGAGTTGAATGGTCCCACTTGGAAGCTATAATGCGGAAAATGGGGTTTCATGAAGGGTGGATTGTTCTAATGATGATGTGTGTCAGTACGGTTTCCTACTTGGTCCTGATAAATGGGGAGCCAAAAGGGAAGATTGTTCCCTCAAGGGGCATACGACAAGGGGACCCGATCTCCCCATATTTGTTTCTATTATGCGCGGAAGGGTTGTCGGCTATGTTGAAGAAGGAAGAGAGTGAAGGGCATATTAAAGGAGTGGCTGTTTGTAGAGGAGCCTCGAGGGTCTCACACTTGCTATTTGCTGATGATAGTATTATCTTTTGTAGAGCGTCAATAGCGGAGTGTGAAAGGGTATTGAAGGTGTTGGAGGATTATGAAAAGGGATTCGGGTTAGAAAATCAATAAGGAGAAAACAGATTTATACTTTAGCAAGACCACGAGTAGGGAGGTGCAAGACCAAGTTAAGCAAAGGTTAGGGGCAAAGATTGTTAAACACCACGAGAAATACTTGGGGCTGCCACCTTTAGTAGGAAGGGGAAAGAGAAAAGCTTTCAACCGAATAAAGGATCAAATGGGAAGGAAAATTGCGGGGTGGAAGGGTAAGCTTTTATCCAATGCGGGTAGAGTAATCCTTATAAAAGCTATTGCACAAGCCACACCTACTTACACTATGGGCATGTTTGGTAGACTGTAATAGGCATTGTAATGTAGTAGTTATTCCTACGGTTTAGTTATTCTTTAGTTTGGTTATGTTTTTATTAGAAGGAATAGTCATTCCTCATGAATTCTTCATGAATAGTTATTCTTCAAAATAAGGAATAACTATTCCTCTTTAAAAGGTTGTATTAGCTATTCCTTAGTAAGTGCAATAATTTCAAAACTTAATATATTTCCACATAAACAAACTTTCCATATCCATCTAACAATTATAAAAATAAAAAATCATAAAAAATAACACATATCTCTCTTAAATTTAAAAATAATAATTTTTAAGGAAATATAATTATATGAGTAAGATATTTCCTAAAATAAATGTTAAGTTTCATTTTAATGTTATAACTCACAATCAAACTAATGAATAGGTTTAGTTATTACATTACAACACACTTTATTACTAGTAATAAAGATTACAATTCATGTCATAATCCCCATTCAGTGTACCAAATGTACCCTATGAGTATTTTCAAGCTCCCGGACTCGTTGTGCAAGGATTTGAACTGAATGATAGGTAACTTCTAGTGGGGTCAGAAAGGAAATGAAAGGAGATTGGCATGGGTTTCCTGGGAGAAATTATGCAAACCAAAGGCCGAGGGCAGTATGGGGTTTAGGGATCTCAAGGCCTTCAACCTAGCACTCTTAGCAAAACAGGGTTGGAGAATTTTGCAGCAGCTAAACTCACTAGTTCATAGAGTTTACAAAGCCAAGTACTTTGCAAATGAGTCGTTCTTAAATGCTCAAGTGGGAAGGAGGCCTTCCTATGTGTGGCGTAGTATTTTAGCAGCAAGAGATATAATTAAAAAGGGCTCTCGATGGTGTATAGGCAATGGGCAAAGAGTCCACATTTAGAATGACAGGTGGATTCCAACTCCAAGTTTGTCCAAAGTTTTAAGTCCTTGGAAAGCCCAATATAAGGAAGTGATGGTTTCTAACCTTATTGATATAGAGAGAAGGAGTTGGGATGCAGCTAAGGTCAGAAACATTTTAATCCCGCATGAAGCTAAGATAGTGTTGGGTATTCCAATCAGTTATAGGCTACTTGATGACTTAGTCATTTGGGCTGGGACCTTAAATGGAAATTTTACAGTAAAGAGTGCTTATGGAGTAGCGCAAAATTGCTTAAAGGAGGTGTCTTCAAGGTTTGATATGGGGTGCATGTCACGACCCAAATCCATGGAACATGAATTTAGATACATGACTAACTAAGTATAATTAATCCAAAATAATTCAATACTCCAAAGAAACAGTACTTTTAAAAAAAAATCTCTTACAAAATCTAAACACCACAAATGGGAAGTTAATCTCCACCATAACAAAACATGAATTACAAATTAAGGGTAACTAAAATCCTTTAAGGCTTTAAGTAATACTAACGTTGCCTACAGCTCCCACACTCTACCTTGCACCTTACGAAGTAATCCAAAGGTTTTGTTCCCCAACTAAACTTTAATCTGAAAATTGTAATAGATGGGGTGAGCCACACATCCAGTAAGCAATTATACATAATATACAACGGAATAGAGTCAAGCAAAGCACGAGTTTGATTTACAATTTCACTCAAAATATTCGATATAGTTTTTCTAAACATATAAGGAACCATTGAACACATATATATAATCAAATCTTAAAGTTATTTGAAAACACATACAGATCATTGATAAGAGCACAGTATCACATATACACATCACATATTCTCACATACAATCCTGTGAGTGGATACCAACATCTAACCCCTGCTGGTGAGGGATCAACACATATTCTCACATACAATCATGTGAGCGGATTTACACACATATCTGATATATCTGATCAATTCTAAAAACACTTATTTTAAGTCACATATCACAAAGCAAAGTTTATACAAAATATAATAATTTACTTGATATTAAAAATTTCTTTTCAACTACAGAGGCATATCAAAGATCATAATATTGAATAGAATATAAATCACAGGATGCTTGACTCTTTTGGGGAACGAATAGAGACTGAGGCGTTTATGTGAATATATTACAATTCTTGAGTAAATTTGAAAATTAAATTTGCTAAAAGAAACATTTTAAATACCATTTGGAGAATAGGAATACGATCTTGAAATCACTTGGTTTTAACAAAATTAAAGAACAAGAACTTTTTTAGAAATCTTACATTGAAACTCAATTATTTGCGAAAAATAGATTAGTTTAAAAAATCATCTTTTAAATGAGATTGAGACCATTCAAAATTTATTTAAAATTTGAAGTATCTCTTTAAAACATTATTTAATAGTTGAAATTTCTCTTTCAATGATACAAAAATACTTTTGACAAACCTTAGAAAATATAAGTTTGAAATACAAAACTTTTGAAAACTTCTAAGAACCTAATGGACAAAACTTGTGCACATTATGTATAATTACTTACAGCACTTGAATCACTTTGAAAGTCCAACTGAAACACCCTCCAAATAGGTCTCAAAATACTCTTAGATAGGACCTAGAATCAATCATGGAAATTACTTAATATCCTCCATAAAATATAAATCTTACTAAACTATACAAACTGACTCGCTAGTAAAATACTTTGCTGAACTAAATGATAGCACTAATGCAAAGCATCTCTACCAAAAAAAAATGTGTTTCCTTGAATTTATCAAATCTCATAGGCAACAACTAATACTATAGGATTTAAATATATAACCCCAAAGAAAAACTGTGGGCCAAATCTATTATGACTTTGCTCAAGGACTTAATTTCATTGACCCTAATGGATTTAATACCACAATATTACAATTTGGATAAAAGAAACAAATCTGACATTAATCCTTTTAAGAATAGTAGACGTGTTGGACCTTAAGGTATCACTTTGTTTGGAATTAGTTCACACCTAGGCAATAGATCATTAAAGCTACAATAAGAAGAATACGTCCTTGACAAAAATGAGAGATAACAAGTGACACAAGGGTGGGGTTGGGTGCAAATTCTCCAGCAAATTAGAATTAAAGTTACGGCAGCCCAAAAGTTCTTATGGCCCTACAAAAGTGACGCTAACCTTATACATGGATTTAACAATTTCGGCTTTTTGCTCAAGGGTCCAAACAGTGACAATCTAAGATTCCTGAATAATTGAAATCGAGTAAAACCATAATCTAAGAAATTACCAATTCAACAATCTACACATCACTAAAGTTTCTTTTATAATAAAATTCTAACTCCTTAATTCTTGTTTCTAACGGTGAGAAAATCATATCTTTAAAAATTTGATTGCCTTTTCAATTGTATATGCTTCAACTCCAAGGAAAACCTCTTAGCCTCTCTGATAAAACCCTTTCTATGAAAATTCTGACTGTCTCTTCCTCTACCCTGTAGTTTGTATTAGAGATGTAGGCTTAGTGGGTTAGCGGGCTGCAATTACTAATAAAAAGAATACCTATGGCCCATCAATTATCTTTTAAAAGAAAATATAATAATAACCTCAAATAAAAGTATGTGGGGGGTATTATAGTGCAGCTTTGACAATTCAAAAATGAAGGCTATATGAAAGATGGTCTAGCAATTGGAGTGTCCAAGCAAAATAAAACACTTCATGTGGAGGGCATGTAAGAACATCCTTCCTACTAGAAATAGGCTAAAGTTGAAGGGAGTTGATTGCGAGGACTGCTATGCTCTATGTGGGGCCTGCGAGACATCGGGGCATATTCTTTGGGACTGCACTTTTGCAAAGGAAGTTTGGTGCGAAACTAAAAGAAAACCCCCTGCTCTGCCTGAACCTATGAATGAGTTCTTGAATCTAGTATGAGAAGTTGTGGATTCTTGTACAAATGTTAATTGGGTGCTTTTTGCTGTGACTGCATGGAGTTTATGGAATAATAGGAATTCTCTAATTCATGGTGGAAATAGCAAAGGAAAGGAGGGGCTCATTAAGTCAGTGGTTGGTTATGTTGAAGAGATCAAAAGTGAGAAGACAACGCAGAGGAGAGTTCACTCAGGTGTTGCACAAAATGGACTCCTCCGAAACAAGGCTGGTATAAGGTTAATACGGATGGTGCAGTGTTCAAGGAAGCGGGATGCTGTGGCATAGGAGTGGTGGTGAGAAATGAGAAGGGTCAGATCATGGGGGCACTATGCAGAAAACTGGAGTTGCCTTTGGGAGCGCTTGAAGTAAAGGCAAAAGCTGTGGAAGTAGGGGTCCAATTTGCAAGGGATCTTAGCCTTGGTAAGATAGTAGTTGAGAGTGACTCTCAAGTGGTGGTCAACTCATTACGCGTTTAGGGCCTGACTCAGAGTTGTGTCCAAAAAGTAATTGATGGCATAAGAATGGATTTATGCTGTTTACAGTGTGGGAGGTGTCCCACACGCGTAGATGCTGCAACAATGCAGCTTATCTCTTGGCAAGATATGCCAAGTTTATAACTGACCGTGTCATTTGGGTGGAGGATACTCCACCAATGATTGTAGACCAAGTGTTAAATGATGTAATCTGTATGACTTCCATCTCAGTTTAATGAAATTTTATGTTGGGAATAAAAAAAAAAGTAGCCTCTGAGAAATCAAGACAATGCTCCTAGGCATGAGCATAAATTGTTTAGCCTGTCATGGGTGAATGCTCCCGGGTTACAAGGCCACTGATTATAGCAGGTGGGGTCAGTTGCAACTGGCTAGAGACAAGTCCAAAAGGCTTTTCTTTAAAAATGATCCCTACATTATAAAAAAAGTTAAGGAAAAAAAAAAAAATTCAATACAACATCAAATGAAAGGAAATCCAAATGGAATATTTGCACAGGAACACAGCTACTCAGTCTATGAAACATAAGATTGGTAATAAGCCATGTATTCTTCCTAGTTTGTTAAATCAACGACTTATGCTTTTAATCCATCAACCTGATGGCTTTGTTGCCAAACTAATATGCATCCTTATTTTTATAGAATATACAAAAAGCCAAAGGTACAGAAAATATAAATTAACTTTACAACTAGTTAATATTTAAGTCACCTGTTCAACCTTGATAAAATATTCTTCTCATTGGTTTTTGTGAATAAGAAATTTCAAACATAGGGTTTATGAATATTGTTATTATTGTAGGTAGCAGAGAGTAATAGAGAAAAGAGCATCAAATTGACTCTCTCATAGGCAACCTATTTCACAGTTATCACTTGCAAAACATACATAAGGAGGAAAAAGTGAAGTGAATTACCCTTGTAATATTCTGATATGAACAAAAAAACTGATGCTCCATTAGGTAGGTAGTGGTAGAACATCCCAAGTAGCAATTTCCTAAAACTGAAGCTATACTCATGAAACTAACATTCATAGAATCTTGGGTGCAAATTGAGGACTTTATTTTGATAAACTAAATCTGCCAATGGAAAGAAAACAAGATAAGGATTCTTAATCAAACTTTTGCGACAAGCTACAATGAAATAGGGACAGATAATTCAGACTCTTTTTTTTGCTTGTAGATGCATAAGTAGTACCAATTTGTTTTGAAGAAACGCCAATTCTAGCTGGTTTAGAAGTATGACCTTGTCTCTTATTTGCACAGAGAATCAAATAATTGAGAACCTTAACTGAGTTTGACCAAGGAAAACAAGATAAAGTTGGATATTTGATTAACAGAAAAGATTGAATCTTAAAGGAGATGTATGAACTTATAGAAATAGTGGAGAGTATGATGCTTCAAAAATCAATTCAACCACTGCATACCCATGGTGCAATGGTCATGTATAAGTGCTTGTGGAGTGTGGGAGATAAGAGCTGGGGTTCAAGTCTTCAGGAGGGAGCTTTACACACTATATACACTTAAAATTAGACTAGAGTTGAATTTCCATTCTGTATAAAAAAAAAAAAAATCAATTCAAATATCAAGGATAATTGTGCAGTGTTGGAGCAGTCCCCTCCTGTATCCACCTGACATCATGCTGATAAGTAAGGAGAAAAAAAAAAAAAAAACTAGAAAAATTTTAAAGCTATGTTTAATGCCGGTTTACAGAAAAATTCCCCCGGTTATTTGTTTAAATTCACTTGGGTTTTAGGATAAATCATTCAAACTTTAACATTTCAGTTCGTCCTGATTTTTTTTTTTTTTTTGTAATTAAATGCATAAATCAATCTGAAATTTAGTTCATTTCTAAGCTTTAAATTTCAAACTGTGCTTTTAATCCAATCATGCTAAAGAACAATAATTCAAAAAAGCATACAGATTTATGTGTTAAAATATCTTAAAATTTGAGCAAAACATGGCAAGGTAGGAGCTTATACATAAAAATAAATTTTAGCAACTAAATACTGATTAGTTATCCAAGTTGATCTTCCACAATGTCTCCCCAATATCAGCAAGTGGGACTTTCCAATCTGTTTAGGCACCTAAATCAATGAACAAACCAAGTGTATCACCTTAACAACTTGTTTTTGAGATACAATAATTTTTTTTTTTTTTTTGGGTTTATGTATTTTTCTTCATTTATTCTTTTCAACTCCCGGTATGGCAAGAAGTCTTATCTTGAAAGACAAATTTTACAAGTGAAGAAAATTAAAGAAAAAGCGGGCACTCACCAGTACCGGCATAATAAAAAAAAGAAAAAAAAGAAAAAGCAAATTGTAATTTGATACAGAAACTTTGTGCTGTTACAAATACACTCTAAGTCAATACTTAGTCTATTTATTAACGAAGATAATATGAGTCACTTGAACCTAAACTTTTGGCCTTCGAAAGCCATGTTTTGAGTGCCATGATCAGAGCATCAATATCAGACCAAGCACTATGCTGATGCTCTGTTCACAACTCACAAGAATCACAATTTGCTTCTGTTATATTTTTGGGCAGCCCATCCAAAAGACTCATAAGAATTCTAAGTCAGTAAACATATAAAAATTTGGATCCACAAAGTCAGCCCATAGACTTGGTCCCCATGGTTTCGAATTAGCACTTGAAAATTTGTTAGGCCCAAAAATACTCAAGCGAACTGCCCATGAGTTTGGTCTATGTGGTTGACCAAATAAACATTTGGGAGCAATTTAAGCTGGGCCCACAGATTCAACTCCAAAGGCCTTTAACGTGGCCCACAGTTTAATGAAATTAACCAAAGCCCATTGACATGGGAAACATGTGCATTTAAAGGAATCAACCAATTCATTTTCATTTTGGCATTTGACTTCAGAACATGGTTGTCAAAATCTTGATCTGAATCCTATGATTTTGTGATTTCATTTACCTAAAACGATTCGGATCTTTCAAGAATCTCTACAATTGTTTAGGATCGTACAATTCTGACAATCTCAAACGATCTTGGTTTCTTATAATCTTCAACTTGACAAAATGCCCAATTGGACCAAAATAAAAAATAACATCTCAATAGATAGAGTTTTACTATTCTAATGTAGAGAGAGAGAATGTCAATTGGACCTAAATGAAAAATAACATATTAATAGTGTCACGTTTTGATGCTTATGAATGTACATCAAATGGATGCAAATTATGAATGTATGTATAATTTATATGATTATTTAACATACCAATATATTTTTTTTCCTCAAATAATGTAAAATCTTACGATCTACAAATCCACCTACCTCCCACAATCCTATCTAAGATTTCAATTTTGACCACCTTCCTTCAGATACTGAATACCAAATAAACAAAAGCATTTCCAGTTTGTGAAATTAAAGACGTTGCTTTGTCCTCTTACCCCAGACCGATTGAAAGTCATAACGTGGCCCACAGTAGATGTTCTGCAAAAGATATTCTGAAAAACCATTTCACATTTTTCACCATTTTGTAGAAAAGAAACATTAAGCAACGGGATTATAGGGCCATCCAAATCAAAGAAACAACGACTGAAGCAACATTAAAACCACATCAAAATACAACTTTAACATTTTAATGTTCACCATAATTTACTTAAAAGATACATTTCAAAATTTGGATAGGTGAATATAAATAGTCTCAAACATCCATATGAACTTTGGTTTTCAGACCCAGTGAGTAGTGAGTACAAAAACTGAATCACTAAGATTTTATTTATACAAAGTTATTGAAGCTTTTCTCCGATGCTCTAGTTAATCAATGGAGACTGATTTCAAATTCTGAGAGCAATATGGAAATGCCAAAAACGCATCTTTTGCTGAGTTCTGAATGACTTCTTCTACAGAATATTGTTATGAGAAAGCTTTGGTGTGCAGTTCTTCCTTGCCAAATTATTTCCTCAATGTAACAATATTTTTCTATTAGGGGCACTTGATCCTAGCAATAGCAGATATCAATATAAGACATTAGTAGAAGCCAAAGGAACTTGATTTCAATAGAATTGAACTAATGCCTCATATTTCTTTATAACCATTTGTTTCTTGCTTGACTGCTAGCCATTGTTATTTCATTTGTTACCAACAAGCATTCAATTCAAAAACCTTCTTTATTATTAAAATGAATTCCTGGACTAGAACCTAAAAAATTCCAAATTTATATGATTTTTATAGATCTCAAACAAAGGCTGGATTATACCTCTATGTCTTTATGGTATGTTAAGCGCCATAATAATTCCAAGACCACATCAAAGATGAAAGGAAATTCATGTTATGTAAGTTCAAAACCACTTTCCAATTTCCATACAAGGCTTTAATGATGTCTTAATTCTAAAGATCCATCATAATAAAACAACCAAAATTTTGTCCAAGACTATAGCTACTCAGTATAGGGAACATAAAATTGGTAGTAATCCATTTATTATTCCTAGTATGTTGAACGAACAACCTATGTTTTTGTATACAAATATGCATCCATATTTTTCTTGAATATACAAAAAGCCAAAGCGACAGAAAATATAATTTTACTTTACAAACTGTTATACAATAACTCACCTACTGGATAAACATTTTTCTTAATAGTTAGAATAAGAAATTCCAAAAATATATAGGCTTTTTGAATATTGTTATTTTCATAGATAAAAGAATTATAGAGAAAATGTATCACACTGAATTCTCATAGGCAATCTATTTCACTAGCAAAGCAACTTTAGGGAGGAAAGTGTGAAGTTACTACCTTTCAATATTCTGATACGAACGAAATACTGATGCACCGGAAGATACTGGTAGAACATCCCAAGTAGCTATTGTCCAGTTGCCCTAAAGCTGAAGATATCCTCAAAAAGGTACTGGTAGATGATGAAACTCGTTACATTCGTTGCATCTTGCATGCAAATTGAATATTTCTTGTATTAAACAAAATCTGCCAATGGAGAAAGAACAAAAAGGATTCTTAATCTGACCTTTAGGAAGACTGTTACAATATAAAGATTGAGAGATGTAAGTCAATTTTTTCCTTGTAGATGCATAAGTAGTACCAGATTCTTTTTCCCAAATAAACACCGCTCTTGTCTGATTTAGAATTCTGACCTTGTCTCATTTCTGCATACAGAATCAAATCATTGAGAAACTTAACCAAATTCAAACAAAAGAAAAAAAGAGAAATTTGGGTATTTTCTTAACAGAAAAGGATTTAATCTTAAAGGAGTTGTATGAACCTTTCAAAATCCTGGACTGCATGATCCTTCAAAAATCAATTCAAATCTCAAGGATTAGAGCAGTCCCAACCTATTTCCACCTGGCATCATGTTAAAGAGTAAGGAAAAGAACATACTACAAAGTTTCCACTGCCATGTTATAAGGCGGTTTATAGAAAAAAAACTCATTAATTTTGGTATCTACAATTCCAATTATTTAAAAGTATATATTTCAATTCATACATTTTATATAATTATATGCATACTGTGTAATCCATCTAAAATTGAGTGCTTTTCTAAGCTCTATTTTTCAAGCTGTGCTTTTAATCCAATGAAGCTACAGAACAATCATTCAAGAAAGCTGATACAAATCAAGCAAAAGATGATAGAAACTTATACAAAAAATATATTTAAATAAATAAAAATAATAATAATTTATCAACGAATTACCTTGTTACTTTTTAAATGATCTCACAACACACTGTTACTCCTATATCAGCAAATGAGACTTTCCAATCTGTTTAAGTACCTAAATTGACGAACATACCAAATATATCACTTTACCAACTTGATTTTGAGATACTTATGTGCAGTGATGATTAGAAATTTAAGGAGGGCAGTTGACAGAGATGAGAGGAGGCTTTTTTCCATTTAGGGAATATAATAGAATTGAGAAGTTGAAGTTCTGCATAAATTAGTATAGGCAGATGGAGTTTGTCAATGTGTGGGATTGTTGAAGTGTGACACTGCAGGATAGATTTAAAGAAGATAAACCCTTCTTTTGGTTTATGTCGAATTTGTTTTTCTAGTGTATGACTGACAAGATCCTATGAATTAGAATGCAGATACCAATAATTTGAAAATAATTTAAGTTTAAATGCATACCTATTGTTAAAGATTTATCTTCAGAGTTCAGACATTAAAAAGCAAATGAAAAATATAAACAAATATACGATTAAGGGAATGGTAATATTTAAACTATATGGTTAACACTTCAACAATATAGGAGAGTTGTGTTCATTAACAATTAATTTCTGATTAAAATACCATTTGTGTGGCAGATTTGGGACTCTGCTTAACTAGCTGAAGACTCATGATACACAAAGAAAGACACAAATTTGCCCACCCCCCCCCCCCCCCCCCAAAAAAAAAATCAGTGACAACAAGCCAACTTTACCATCTTGCGATTAGTGGGTATGACACATTATCACAATTCATGTATTATACTGACATAGTGACATCACAAAAGATCCTTCGTTTTTGTTCATAATACTTGGAGCCATGAAAACTAAAAGTACTTCTAAGTATCCCAGTTGGAGACTAACCCAAAATCCTAGCAAAATAATTTCCAAAAACCATTATATCAACCAAGTCATCATGAGATGCCATGAGGAATACATAACCATAGAAAATTATTAGTTAATAGTGGATGCATGCCTAAAAAATTGAATCAAAACTTGCCATTTGAAACTGACGAGAATACAAAGGCAAGTTCCTTCAAACATAATTGGCTTGTTGACATCCATCTCAAACAGCTCATAGGCATGACTTGCATGTCGTTCCCAGCTCTCCATTCCTTCCAGCTGATGCAAACCTATGGCAGCCGCACAAAATTCTTCAAAATCCAATTTTCTGTATTGAATAGAACTAATTCACATACACAAATAGACAATCCGCTTCCACTCTTATCATTATTTTTTTGGGGAAAATTTTCAGTGACAACAAATAGAAATGTGATTTTTGACAGCATTACCATGGTTTGCATAATCTAGGGCCTGTGAATCCTTCATCAAATAAGGGGAATTCCTTATCGCACCCTGAGAAGACAGGAAATTTCAAAAGGCTTTATGAATATTGTTATTTTCTTAGGCATTAAATAGGCAATCCGTTTCACAGTTTTTACTAGCAAAACAAATATAAGGACGAAAAGTTGAAGTGATTACCCATGTAATTTTCTGATTTTAATAAAAAAAACTGATAAGGAGGAAAAATTGAAGTGATTACCTAGGTAGTGGTAGAACATCCCAAGTAGCAGTTGCCTAAAACTGAAGTTATCCTCAAAAAGATTTGTATTTTTATTAACTAAATCTGCCAATGGAAAGAAAATAAGATAAGGATTCCTAATCCTGACTTATATGAAGGCTATTACAAGATAAGGATTGAGATAATTAAGGGCTTGTTTGGTTGTGTTGTTTAAACAACAGTTTTTATCGTTTAAACAATACAACATTTATTTCCACAACATTTTTTCACCCACACATATTTTCACAACACTTAATATCGTTACTAAAACAACATTACCAAACGCGCCTTAAGACTCAAGTTTTTGCTTGAAGATGCATGAGTAGTACCAGCCTTTTTTGAGGGAAAACCAACTCTAGCTGGTTTATAATTCCAACCTTGTCTCACATCTGCATACAGAATCAAATAATTGAGGACCTTAACTGAAATTAAACAAAAGAAAAAAAAAAAGGAGAAAGTTGGGTATTTGATTAACACAAAAGGAATAATCTTGAAGGAGATGTATGATTATGAACCTTTAGAAATAGTGGATTGTATGATCCTTCAAAACTCAATTCCAATCTCAAGGATAATTGAGCATTGTTGGAGCAGTTCCCACCTTTTCCACCTAGCATCAAGCTGATAAGTAAGGAGAAGAAAATACTAGAAAGTTTTTAACGCTATGTTTTATGCTGGCTTACAGAAAAAACACTCCGGTTTATTTGTTTGAATCACTTGTGTTTTGGCCTCCAATTTCAAAAATAAATCATTCAAAAAACTTTTTTTTTTTTTAATTTCAACTAACCAAACATGTTTTTTATTTTAAAAATACAAGAAAATTGTTTTTTCTTTATATTCCCAAAAAAAAGTTTTTGAAAATAGAAAACAAAAACTATTACCAAACATAACCTTTAGTATTTCACTTCATTCATTTTTTTGGGTAACAAAACGCATAAAGTAGAATCTATCCAAAATCTAGCGCATTTCTATGCTCTAAATTTCAAGCTTGGCTTTTAATCCAATCTCACTACACAAGTAACACAACAATAATTCAAGGAAGCATAGAGATCTTTGTGTTAAAATATCTTAAAATTTTAGCAAAACATGGCATGGTAGAAACTTATACATAAAAATGAATTTCAGCAACTAAATACTGGTACTAGATTAGTTATCTAAGTTGATCTTCAACAACATATTGCTCCAATATCAGAACTTTTCAATTTGTTTATGCACCTAAATCAATAAACCAAGTATATCACCTTAACAACTTATTTGTGACATACAAAAGAAATTATTTGGATGAAGAAGCAAAAGATAGGTTTATGTACAACACTTTCAGGAAAAATTTTAAGAGAGAAGAAAATAAAGGAAAAAGAAGGTACCAACCGACCTAGTTTTTGACTGTTTGCACAATTGCAGAGCCCAAAAGTTTTTAAACAAGCAAAAGTACAACATTGGGACTTTTTCGATGATTCAATTGCTTTTGCATATGAGAGCAGTGGTACCAGTAGCATGCCCCTTTCCCTGTTGGGTTTAATTCCTTATATATAAATGCAAATGTATTTTAGTAGAAAGACCCAAAGGAATAAAAGAATTGGGACTACTCATACCTGAAAATTTGAAGAATTGGGTTCATCCACATGAGCAATTTTAGGCAATCCTACTATGATTCCTTTGCTCCCTTTCAGTTGTTTGTATAGTGCTTTGAAAATCAAAGATGAAAGGAAATCCATGTTATGTAAGTGCAACACCACTTTCTATACAAAGCTCTTATGATGTCTCGGCTTTTGACATCCATCTTAACGGAATATTTGTGCAGGACAACAGTTACTCAGTCTATGAAACATAAGATTGGTATTAATCCATTTATTCTTCCTAATTTGTTGAATCAATGAATTATACTTTTAATCCATCAACCTGATGGCTTTGTTTATAAACTAATATGCACCCATATTTTTATAGAATATGCATTTTATTTTTATTTGTAGTTACTTATCAAATTTTTTTTTTAATAGAATATACAAAAACCCAAACGTACAGAAAATATAAATCAACTTCACAACCTGTTAATATTATAAAGTCACTTGTTTAACTTGGAAAAAATTTTGTTTTCTCAATAGTTGTTGTCACTAAGAAGTTCAAACATAGGCTTTATGAATATTGTTATTTGTGTAGGTAGAAGAGAATTATAGAAGTAATCCATCATATTGACTCTCATAGGCAACGTATTTTACAGTTTTCACTAGCAAAAAAAAAAAATACAGGAAGGAAAAAGTAAAGTGATTACCCTTGTAGAATTCTGAATGAACAAAAAAACCTGATGCTCCATAGTGTAGGCGTCGAACATCCCAAGTAGCAACTAGCAATTGCCTAAAACTGAAGCTATCCTCAAAAAGGTATCGGTAGAAGACGAAACTAACATCCGTAGCATCTTGTGTGCAAATTTTGGATTTTTATTTTCATTAACTAAATCTGCCAATGGAAAGAAAACCAGATAATGATTCTTAATCTGACTTTTACAAAAGCTATTACAAATTTACACAATAAGGATTGAGGTAATTAAGACTCAATGTTTTGCTTGTAGATGCAAAAGTAGTACCAGCCTTTTTCGAAGAAACAACTCTAGCTGATTTAGAATTCTGACCTTGTCTCGTATCTAGATACAGAATAAAATTATTGAGAACCTTAACTGAATTTAAACAAAAGAAAACAAGAGAAAGTTGGGTATTTGATTAACACAAAAGGATTGAATCTTAAAGGAAATGTATGAACCTTTAGAAATAGTGGAGTGTATGATCCTTCAAAAATTAATTCAAATCTCAAGGATAATTGAGCAGTATTGGAGTAGTCCACACCTATTTCCACCTGGCATGAAGCTGTCAAGTAAGGAGAATAAAATACTAGAAAGTTTCCAACACTATGTTTTATGCTGGTTTACAGAAAAACACTGATTTTTTTGCTTGAATTCACTTAGGTTGTGGTTTCCCCAATTCCAAAGAATAATTTATTCAAAATTTAATATTTCAGTTAAAGTGGAATCCATCAGAAATCTAGTGCATTCCTAAGCTGAAAATTTCAAGCTATGCTTTTAATCCAATCATGATACACAACTATAATTCAAGAAAGCATAGAGATTTATGTGTTAAAATATCTTAAAATTTGAGCAAAATATAGCATGGTAGAAGCTTATACATAAAAATGAATTTCAGCATCCAAATACTTGTTTAGCTATACAAGTTGATCTTCCTGAACAATATCAATCCAATATCAGCAAGTGGGACTTTCCAATCTTTTTGTGGTAATTAAATGCATAATTTGGAATCTATCTGAAATCTAGTGCATTTCTACTCTCTAAATTTCAAGCTATGCTTTTAATCCAATCACACTACACAAATAACACAACAATAATTCAAGAAAGCATAGCAATTTATGTGTTAAAATATCTTAAAATTTGAGCAAAACATGGCATGGAACAAGCTAATACATAAAAATAAATTTCAGCAACTAAATACTGGTACTGGATCAGTTATCTAAGTTGATCTTTGACAACAATATCTCTCCAATATCAGTACTTTTCAATCCGTTTATGCACCTAAATCAATAAGCCAAGTATATCACCTTAACAACTAATTTATGAGATACAATAGAAATTATTTGGATGAAGAAGCAAAAGATAGGCTTACGTACAACACTTTTAGGACAAATTTTATGAGAGAAGAAAATAAAGGAAATAGAAGGTACCAACCCACCTAGTTGTTGACAATTCACACAATTGCAGAGCCCAAAAGTTTTTAAACAAGAAAAAAAATACAACAATGGGACTTTTTCTATGATTCAATTGCTTTTGCAAATGAGAGCAATGGTACCAGTGGCATGCCCCCTTTCCTGTTGGGTTTAAATCCATATATATAAATGCAAATGTCTTTCAGTAGAAAGACCCAAAGAAAAGAAAGAATTGGGATTACTCATATCAGAAAATTTGAAGAATTGGGTTCATCCATGTGAGCAATTTAGGTAATCCTCCCATGATTCCTTAGCACCCTTTCAGTTGTTTGTACAGTGCTTTGAAAATATCTGCAAATTAAATTGCAATTGAATTGGCCACAAACATCAATATTGAAGACAAAGAAGTCAGCATAAAAGAGAAAAAAATGTTGTATTTTTTATTGCATAGAAAGTACAAGTAGAGTTGTAGTACCTACCCAAAGAAGCAGAAGCATATTGGTTGCTGAACAAGAATTTAATCCTTAATTCCAAAATATGTGAACATGTGGGACATGAGCAATCCAATACTTGCCATTCTCTCCTGGTATCTTTCTTTCAAGAGGGGACAGTCAATGATTGTCAGGTTTGTAAATAGGAGAGGCGAATAATTTCTTCAGGAAGTGATTGGGGCATTCATAAATTTCAATATTTTCTTCTAGGGCACTCCAAATTTCCTATAAATAACAGATATCAAAAATAAGAAATTAAGTATAAAACAAGGAACTTGGTTACTATAGAATTGCACTAAGGGCTCACATTTCTTTCTAACTATATGTTTTTTCCTTGATTGCTATCTATTTGTTATTTTATTTGTTACCATTAAGCATTCAACTTAATTATTATTATTTTTTGGGTAAAAATGAATTCCTGGACTTAGGACATACAAGATTCCAATTTATACGCTTTTTTATAGATGTCAAACAAAGGTTGGATTATAACTTTGTGCTTTTATGGTAAGTTAAGCAGCCCTAAGGATTCAACTACATCAAAGATGAAAGAAATTCATGAAATGTAAGTGCAAAACCACTTTCTATACAAAGCTCTTATGATGTCTCAACTTTTGATATCCATCTTAACGGAATATTTGTGCAGGACAACTGCTACTCAGTCTATGAAATATAAGATTCGTAAAAATCCCTTTAATCTTCCTAGGTTGTTGAATTAACAAATTATGCTTTTAAATCAAAGGTACAAGATTGGTAACTATGCTTTTGATGGCTTTGTTTACAAACTAATATGCATCCATATTTTTATAGAATATACAAAAATTCATAGGTACAAAAAATATAAATCAACATGACAACCTGTTAATATTATAAGTCACCTGTTTAACTAAGATAAAATATTTTTTCTCAATAGTTGTTGTATCTAAGAAATTCAAACATAGGCTTTATGAATACTATTATTTGTGTAGGTAGAAGAGAGTAATAGAAGTAATGCATCATATTGACTCTCATAGGCAACACATTACAGTTTTCACTAGCAAAACAAATATAGGAAGTAAAAAGTGAAGTGATTACCCTTGTAATATTCTAATATGAACAAAAAAACTGATGCTCCATAGGGTAGGCGTAGAACATCCCAAATAGCAACTAGCAATTGCCTAAAACTGAATCCTCAAAAAGGTATTGGTAGAAGATGAAACTAATATCCGTAGCATTTTGCGTGAAAATTGAGGATTTGTATTTTCATTAACTAAATCTGCCAACAGAAAGAAAACAAGATAATGATTCTTAATCTGACTTTTACGAAAGCTATTACAAGATAAGGATTGAGATAATTAAGACTCAATGTTTTGCTTGTAGATGCAAGTAGTACCAGCCTTTTTTGAAGAAACACCGACTCTAGTTGATTTAGAATTTTGACTTTGTCTCATATCTGGATACAGAATCAAATTATTGGCAACCTTAACTGAATTTAAACAAAAGAAAACAAACGAAAGTTGGGTATTTGATTAACACAAAAGGATTGAATCTTAAAGGAGATGTATGAACCTTTAGAAATAGTGGAGTGTATGATCCTTCAAAAATTAATTCAAATCTCATGGATAATTGAGCAGTATTGGAGTAGTCCACACCAATTTCCACCTAGCATGAAGCTGTCAAGTAAGGAGAATAAAATACTGGAAAGTTTCCAACACTATGTTTTATGCTGGTTTACAGAAAAACATTGATTTTTTTGCTTTATAATTCAAGAATAATTTATTCAAAATTTAATATTTCAATTAAAGTGGAATCCATCAGAAATCTAGTGCATTTCTAAGCTCAAAATTTCAAGCTGTGCTTTTAATCCAATCATGCTACACAACTATAACTCCAGAAAGCATAGAGATTTATGTGTTAAAATATCTTAAAATTTGAGCAAAAAATAGCATGGTAGAAGCTTATACATAAAAATGAATTTCAGCATCTAAATATCTGTTTAGCTATACAAGTTGATCTTCCCGAACAATATCAATCCAATAAGTGGGACTTTCCAATCTTTTTATGCACCTAAATCAATAAAAACAAATCAAGTATATCACCTTAACAACATATATTTTGAGATACAATAGAAATTAATTGGGTTTATATATCTGCCTCAATTTCTTCTTTTCCCCTACTGGTATGGCAAGAGGTCATTATCTCAAATGACAAATTTTGTGAGAGAAGAAAACAAAAGAAAAAGAAGGTACTCACCTCCTAGTTGTTGACTTTTTCGCACAATTGCAGTGCCCAAAAGTTTTTAAACAAAAAAAAGTACAACATTGGGACTTTTTCTATGATTCAATTGCTTTTGCATATGAGAGCAGTGGTACCCGTGGCATCCACACCCTTCCTGGTGGGTTCAATTAATCCTTATACTTCATAGTTCACATAGCCAAAAAAACAAAAAAATCGACATATGAAATAAATGCAAATGTTTTTGGGCATACCAAGAATTGGGTTCATCAGTGAGCAATTTTAGGCTGTCGTCCCATGTTTCCTTGGCATCCTTTCAGTTGTTTGTACAGTGCTTTGAATAAATCTGCATATTAAATTGCAAATAAATTGGAAGAAGACAAAGAAATTGGCACAAAAAGAAAAGAAATATTACAAGTTGTAGTTCTTACCCGAAGAAGCCGAAGGATATTGGTTGCCGAACAAGAATTTAATTCTTAATATTAAAAATCACGATATTGAAAATCTGGGACATGAGCAATCTCGCCAATTCCCTTCTGGTATCTTTCTTTCAAGTGGGGACAGGTAATGATTATCAGGGTTTGTAAAGAGGAGAGCCGATGCATTCCTGATGGAAGTGATGTCAGATTGGGGAAACAAACGACTTGAAATCTTTTGAGTGATGTGAGATTTCCAATCCCTTCGGGGAGTGATACCAGACAGGGCAAATCGAAAATTTCAAGATTCTGAAGTGCAATAAGGTTGCCAATCCCTTCGGGGAGTGATACCAGACAGGGCAAATTGGAAATTTCAAGATTCTGAAGTGCAGTAAGGTTGCCAATCCCTTCGGGGAGTGATACCAGACAGGGCAAATTGGAAATTCGAAGATTCTGAAGTGCAGTAAGGTTGCCAATCCCTTCGGGAAGTGATACCAGACAGGGCAAATAGTGAATTCCAAGATTCTGAAGTGCAGTAAGGTTGCCAATCCCTTCGGGGAGTGATACCAGACAGGGCAAACTAGAAATTTGAAGTTTCTGAAGTGCAGTAAGGTTGCCAATCCCTTCGGGAAGAGATATGAGATTGGAGCAAATGGAAATTTCAAGGTTTTCAAGTACCGTAACAGATTGTGTGTCTTCATCACAGAATAGATCAACCTCCTCACACAGGCAAATAAACAGCATCTTGAGGGAGGTGAGATGTTGCATAAATAGAGACAGAGATAGAGATTTTAGTCTATTGCATCCCCCTATCTCTAGCTTCTCGAGAGAAGCCAGGTTTTGCAACCACTGCTCTGGCAGAAACTCTAAATCCTCAATATAAATCAAAGATAGAGACTTTAATTTGGAGAGAGGAGGGGAGGAGTTCGAAGCAGAGGGAACCGAAGAGATTGCTGTCATATTCATTGTTTGTTGCAATAAATTGCAATTGGATCCTGTCAGTCGTAGCGGTTTTTCAAGATTTGGAAACAACGGCATGCAAGTCAGGTTTTCGCAAGCACTAATATCCAACTGTAAAAGACGAGGAAAAGATACATGCGGCTGGTATTGTTGACTTGATGTTGCCACACCCACTGTATCCCTCCTCCACCATCCCTTTAGATTAGGGCAATCCTCCAAGTGGAGTGACTCTAGGGATGGGAAAAATGTTGATGAAGCAGAGATCTCTTCAGTGATTTCCCGGTCTGATATGTATTCAAGACGATCCATCTCTCTTAGAGATAGATCTCGGAGATTTGGGAGTTGATACATTGGCGATAGATGTTGGCACTTCGATTTTGATATTTCTAATATCACAAGACCAGTCAGCGAAGGAAGCCAACTCGGAAATCTCACACCCCGGTACCGTTCCACCTTCAATTTTTTTAAATTCCGGTGTGGCTGGAGACCTTCCATTAAATTTTCATCTTCACAAACACCTGCGACATCGTTACCCAGCTCATCATCCCATATTAATTCCAATATTCTAAGATGCTGCTTGTGCTTCAAATTCGCAGCCTTGGCTTTAGAGGTGGCATCTTTCACCCGTACCTCAATCGTAATTCTTAGTTTTCCTCTCAAGTTATTTAGCTTGTTCAATTCCGGAAGACCAGCGCAAGTAAGTTTCTCGTTTACAATAAACCACGGTAATACCTGAAGAGAAGCCAACTGCCCTAATCCAGGTGGCATGTGAGTCAAACTGTAACAACCTTCTAACTCAAGATTCCGGAGGTTGAACAAGTTTTGAATGTTTCCCGGTAGTTCTTTAAGCTTATAACAATCACTGAGATTTAATGTTTGCAAATTCAACAGTCTAGTAATAGAACTAGGGAGAACTTCCATGCTATTCCCAGAAAGATCAAGGTACTTTAAATATGTCAACTCTTCTATGGAATTTGGCACGTTAATAATACCTGAGCAAGCTAGGCTTAATGCACGCAAGCATCTTAAACTAGAAAAAAGTATTTCAAGAGGTGATTTTTGACAACTTGATTCTTCCTCACCTTGATCTCTAGCTTGATACATGTTAAAAGCCATAGGACCAGTTATTAAAATCAACGTGCGTATCTTCTTTGCTTTGAGTAATGAGCTTAAATCCTTCTTAAGCACATTGTGAGATAAAGTTGATAGGTGACGAACATTCTTTTTGACATTTTCTATATTTGAATCAATATATGTGCACTCAACTCTTGAGATTGATTGTGCAAGATCATGGATTAAATCATGCATTTTAAAACTAATTACATTCCCAAAATGATCTTCTGTAGCTTCTTGGAAGAAGGACCTCCAAAGTAGATCCATACAGTAATCATTAGCAACATCCTCCATATGTAGCTTTTCATTTGATGATTGGATAAATCCTTGTGCTATCCATAGATTTATCAATGACAACTTTGAAATCTCATCATCTTTAGGAAATAATGAACAATAAGCGAAACAACACTTTAAATGTGATGGGAGATGATCGTAACTCAATTTAAGAATTGGTAAAATACCACTATTATTTTCTTCTTGTGTTACGTTTGTAAGTTCTTTATTCTTGATATATAACCATTCATCCTGTGTCTTTTTGAAGTATAATATTCTGCCTATTGCCTTAATAGCAAGAGGCACTCCACAACATTTTTGTACAATATCCCTTCCAATTGCTTCAAGAATAGGATTAATCATCTCTTGCCCTTTTCTAAATGCCATTTGCTTAAATAGAGACCAAGATTGGTTTTCCGAGAGGTCTTGTAGATGATACGGTGAGATTGTGCTAGTAATCGCTGCAACCAATTCTGTCCGTGTAGTTATCACCACCATACTTCCCTTTGAGCCACCTATCAAAAGTCTTTTCAAGTTACACCACCTTTCCGCATCCTCATTCCACACATCATCCAACACAAGTAAATATTTCTTTTGGTTGAGTGTTTTACGAAGTTCATTTTGTACTTGCTCCATGTCAAGGTTTTCATGTTTCGAACCAGTTGCACATCTAATTATCTTTTCAGCAATTGTTTTTACATCAAAGACATCAGAGACACACACCCACATGCGCAACTCAAAATAATTCTTCACTTTCTCATCGTTGTATACATATTGAGCAAGTGTGGTCTTCCCCAGCCCCCCAATCCCCACTATGGATATAAACGAAACATTCTCTTGCACATCATAGTCCAATAATAGATCTATAATGGCTTTCTTATCCTCTTCTCTCCCAATAACTTCTTCTTCACATACAAATGAGTAAGTTTGATCCCTCACCCTAGTCACAACCCTTGCTTCTGATGGATGTACTACAAACTGAAACTTATTCATATCATTTGCTATTGCATCAAATCTCTCCCTCATCGATGTTAATTTTTTAGCCACATCACGACGAGAAACAAGTCGGTTTAATGAACTCATAATGAAAGTTGGTATAATGTAAGTAGTTAAAGAAGTACGTACCCTCTTCGCCGTTTCATCACCACCCATCACCCTTTGACGCATATCTTCAGTGTAGAATTCGGTCAGCAAGTCATCCGCATCATAGACTGCGTCCCTGAGCCTCATGAGCCAGTGCTTGACTTGATGGTTCTTGTCCTGCTGCTCCTCAGCATCCAGAAGTACAGCTTGAACAGCGGAAACAGTATCCTTCAATTTTTCGAACTCATCTTTGACACCCCACATGGATCCAATCTTATCGAAAGCCAAAGAGCCCAAATTTTCAATGATCGTCTGCGCAGCGCCATACAGGATTGCTTCAGCCATTTCTTCTTGGTAAGCGAAAGAAAACAGTGAAAGATAGATTAGATCACAAGAGAGCAGAAAGCAGCAGTGGTTGAAGTTGATTCTATCTTAGAAAAAGCTTAATAATGATTCTATCTTAGAAAAAGCTTCACCATTCAACTCCGCGTGAACGTGGCAGGGTCACCTTTTCCTTCTTGTCATTTTGTTCGAGTTCTTTTTACTTTTCTGTCTGTGTATTTTTTTTTTAAGAGTGTTGAAATTGACTCTGAGAGCATCCCCACCGTAAGTTGTGTCATTCAAAAATTTTTTTTTGGAGAATGTATTTAAAAATCAATTAGTTACGAGAAAATCACACTTTCTTAACATCATATCTCATAAGTTTATTTTTAGAGTAACTGAAAGGGGTCAAATTATGGTTCCCAACTGTTTTAAAAATTATTTAACAATACTAATTAATTTTTTAATAAGAATAATATTGATATATAATTATATTGAATATCTATATATTTTTTTACTTCTATTTACTTTTCTAATTTTTACTGTGATTATTTAATATTTTCAATAATTAATAGTGTCAAAATTCAAAGACTAGATATTGCAAAAAAAATAAAATATGATTTTATAATGATATTTTTAATTTTATAAATAAAATGGAAAATTACGGAATTAATTATAGATGATTGGAGCAATTTAAATTATTGTTTAGTTACATTTTAATAGATCGATCACAAATGATTGGGTAAAAATATGTTAAGAAACAATTATTTTATGGGTCATGTTAATGAGTGCCGTACGGCATTGGTTAAGAATCCATTTTAAGAAAGTTTTGGCATCACTTTTATGGAAAATGAAAAAAGCTGTTAAAATATTAATTACTTTTTTTTCTTTTTTCATAAAAACTTTCTTTAATTAGATTCTTAACCAATGCTGTACGACACTCATTAACATTTTTCTTATTTTATATATACTCCTTTAATAGAAACAATGATTGAGTAGAAATATGTTAAATTATTGTTTAGTTATATTCATTCCTAGTTTTTTCGAAGCAATTCTTAAGTACGTGAGAGAGAAGGTATAAGTTTGAAGTTGCTCCGAAAGAAGGTTGGGCTGTAACAAAGTTGAAAAAGGGCCCCCCACTGATCAATAATGATTCCACTTAAGCTTCACAGCTGCAATAATTTGACTCCGCGTGAAGACTATAAAGAACATGTCCACACTTTCAGCGACATATGCATGTGAAATGTTGACATAAAGTTTTATTTTTTCCATTGTTTTTTCTTGGTTTTGTTTTTTACTATTTGCAGTAGGGACATAAAGAACGTGGCTCTAATAAAGTTAAGTATTATAATTTAATGACAAATTCTAGATGATTTCTACTCAATTTTACTTTCTTCTCTTACCTATTAAAAAAAAACTTAAATCTCTTAAATTTATTCTATTTTGCCAGGAATTTTCAAGAGAATTTTTTTTTTCCTTCATTGTCTTTTTAAAACAAATTGAATAGGAATTAAGGGGTCTGTACTGCTCAGAAAATTAATTAGTTGGGCCTACCAATAAAATAATACTTACTTTCTATATGTTGGCAAGCTCATTCTACGTTAATCTTGATAAATTATCATGAAACAAGAAACTCGTCTACTCAAAAGATATTAGAAGAGAGATTGAGAATAACAAGCAAAAGAGAAGAGAGTTTAAGAATGGAAAATCAAGGAGGTGTTTGGTAGAGGAGTTTAAGTAATATGTTTTGGATATTTTTGATATATATGTGGGTAAAAAGTGTGTAAAAATGTGTAAAATGTTGTTTAAAATGCTCAAAAGTGTGTTCAAAATGGACTACCAAACGAGCCCTAATACATGAGAAAAGTGATAGAAATCTTTTTTAGAATATGCTAAAATCTTATGATCCTTGTAAGGTTCCAATCACCTGATATATAATTTCTTGTGACCTAATTAAAAAAATTGCATTGCTTTAAGTCAATGCAGTCAAAATATGTTGGAAAAGAATAGTGTGAATATCAGACGTTTGTACCTTTTGTTTCCAGAATTTGAAATATAAGAATATATTTTAAGACTAAAGGAAGAAACATAACAATATACAACACGTTTAGGAATTAGGAATGCAAATGATGTACTTATAAAAAAAAAAAAAAGGAATGCAAATGATGTAACGTTGTGCTAACATTTGTACAGGGTACGAGGAGCTAAAGTAAAACTAAGTAACTTGATGAAATAATATTCCAATCAACACTAAGAATTGCTATTTTGCCGTTCTATTTTCAAATAAATAGATAAATAAATAAATAAACCTATTGCCTAGTTAAGGAGAGAACTTTTGGTGAAAAGTTTCAAGTCAAATACTCATCAACTCAACTAAATGAAAAAAATAAATTGAGGAAATTCATTCTTTTTTCATTTTCATTTTTTTTTTCTCCGTTCTCTTTAAATCAAATGGAGTATATCTCACCGACCATTAAAAAGAGCTGGAAGAACCGCTCCATACAAGAATAATATTGGATATATAATTATATTGAATATCTATATATATTATATATTTTTTACTTCTATTTACTTTTATAATTTTTACTGTAATTACAAAACAAATATTTTCAATAATTAATAGTGTCAAAAATCAAAGACTAGACATTGCAAAAAAATAAAATATGATTTTATAATGAATTTTTTAATTTTATACATAAAATGGAAAATTACGGAATGAATTTATTATAGGTGATTGTAGCAATTTACATTTTAAAAGATCACAAATGATTGAGTAGAAATATGTTAAGAAACAATTATTTTATATATATTATTTTGCTTATATTTTGTCAATATATATATATATATATAAATATATTGATAGGTATTTTGTCAATATTAAATAGATGCTAGTTTTATTTATTATTTATATTAACTTAATTTTTTAATTTTAGTGTTTATTATTATTATTTTTTTAGTTTGGGCCCCTAATAAATAACAATCCAGATATCGTTCCTGCATTAACAAATAAAGAGAATGAGCAAAATTGCACATTACCCATAAACTTCCATGTTGTTACACTAAGACCTGCCAATTTGATACATTAAAAAGCCATGTTTTTAGTGCCTTGAATATATTACTGCCAGTAAGATGTGTGAGACTCTTTTTCTTTCCCATTGGTGCTCTTTCTTCAAGCTAAGACCCAATTCTTCGTTAATCTGCTGAAAAAACTTTGGTGCAAGTTTTGGATACAGTGTTTACTTCTCAAATAGGTCTATGATAGTGTGTTTCTGATTTATTATTTTTATGGGCTATTTTGGTACTCCCATTCTCAAAATTTCAAAATTTTGGTATGTACAACTTCATAATCAATAATGTTTGTGAGGGTCAAACAATGGAATAGAACATGTCCTTGAAAATATTTGTTGCTTTCAAAAATGCATTTGCAGATATTTAAGTTCGTTTACTATATTCCTTATCATCCCAAAGAGAATAGTGGGCAGATTAAAGTGATAACCATTCAAATTTGAAACCTTGACAACATATTAAGAGAAGTAGCTTCATTCCTTGTTCTTTTCGAAGCAATTCTGAAGTACGTGACAGGTATAAGAGTGAACTTTTAAGTTGCTCCGAAAGAAGGTTGGGCTGTACCAAAGTTGAAAAAGGGCCCCCCACTGATCAATAATGATTCCACTTGAGAAAAAAGCCTCACAGCTGCAATAATTTGACTCCGCGTGAAGACTATAAAGAACATGTTCACACTTCAGCGACATATGCATGTGAAATGTTGACATGAAGTTTTATTTTTTCCATTGTCTTTTCTTGGTTTTGTTTTTTACTTAAAAAAAAAAATCTGGAATGGAAGGAGGGTCTGTGTTGCTAAGAAAATTCATTGGTTGGGAAGAATGAAATTCGACTTGAATCGTATAATCTGATATGTAATTTCCTGCAATCTCATAAATAATCCACACAGGTTCAAAATCAATCCATTCAGAATATGTTTGGAAAGGAATGAGGTGATGATATAGAGATTCAACCTTTTCTCATAATGATGTAACCATATGCTACCATACTTTATAATCACTGAATCATCATTAGTTAATCGTGGATGCCTACCTAAGAAATGGCATCAAAATTTGCATTTGAAAGTGATGAGAATATCAAGGCATGTTCCTCTATAATAATCAGTTTTGTTCCCATTTCTCTCAAACAGCTTATAGGCCATGCCTTGAATGTTGTTCCCAATTCGCCATTTCCTTCCATCAGATGACTTATGGCCGCCACACAAAATTGTTCAAAATCCAATATTCTGTATTGAATAGAACTAATATGGAACATACACAAGTAGACAATCCGCAGCCACTATTATCATTATAGTGTTATTTTAGGAAGTAAATTTTTATTAAGGCAATCAGTTTTAACAAACAAGAGATACAAATTTTGACAGTATTACCATGTTGGCATAATCTAGGTCCTGTGAATCATTCATTGCATTGTTAGAGTTCTTTATCACAGCCTGATGCTAGATCTTCATCTATCACTATTACTAATGGCTCAAGAGTATTAAAATAAGAGAAGACAAGAATAGAAAAACAGCTGACCATCTTAAAGGTTTGTAATAAAGAGATGAAATCACTCATGCTAGGTCTTAATAGTGTGAATTGTTCCTGCGGATACACTAACTGAGCTACAATTAATGTCTTTGCAAAATCCTATCACGGTGGCACAAAATCACATGTTTACTCCTCCCTTTATATCTTTTTTTTTTTTGCTGAATTACTCCTCCCATTATATCCAATGTTAGAGCATTAGCATTGGAGAATGCTAATGCCATATCTAAGGACTTTTTGGCATTTTATGCCTCAAAACCGGTTGCATCAGAAAATTGTATACCCAACTATTGCAAAATTTTTTGCAATAGTGCTACAGTACAATTCTAAAGTTAGAATTGTACTTTAGCAGTATTCTAAAAAATATATATATATTTTATTCACTTTTTCCCCCTGAAATTTCTCTCTCCTCTGTCTCATTATTTCAGTTCTCTTCTCTCTCTTCCTTCTCTGTTTCTCCATTTGCTCTCTCCTCTGTTCAGACCCAAACACCATTCTTCCTTCTTTGTGGTTGCTTTTTTTTTTTTTTTGGGCATGGGTGACGGCGTGGGTCAGTGGTGGTTGTAGTTTTTGGCGTGGGTCACTATGGTGGTTGTGGTTTTTTTTTTTTTTTTTAGCTGTGACCAGTGCTTAAAGGGGTTGTGGGTCGTGGTTGGTCGTGGATGAAGTGGGTTGTTGTTCGTGGATCGGCGAAGCTTCACATAGCCTCTCTCTCATCTCTCATCGTGGGTCGGCGAGTTGGGTTTGGATCGGTGGGCTGGGATCAGTTGATGGTGGGTTTGAAACGGTGGATCTGTTGATTGGTGGGTGGATTGGTTGGGTTGATCATCGGTAGCTCCGATGGTGGCTTCGGTGATGCTTTTTTTTGAATGGGTTTGCTCCGATGGGTTTCAAATCGGTTGGGTTTCAAATTGGCGGCATGGGTTTCTAATCGGTGGCTTGGGTGGTGGGTGTGGTGGCCGTTGTTTGCTCCAACTGGTTTGATGGTTTGTGTGTGTGGCTCTGTTGATAGTTTGATGGTTTGTGTTTGTGTGTGTAGCTTTGTTGATGGATTGATGGTTTGTGTTTGTGTGTGTGTGTGGCTTTGTGTGTGTAGTGATGGGTTTGGATAGGTTGATCGGTGTATCATGGGTATGTGTGTGTGGAATTTGTGCTAGAGTTTGAGGGAGAAAGAGAGGTTGGAAAGCCTAGGAAAACCAAGTTTGAAAAAAAAGTGATGGTTGGAAAGAAATAATAAAGAAATATTAAAAAATAATATTTTAATAAAAATAAAGTTTTGGGATGCTGGAGGTATTGTAAAATGGAATGGTATAATGATAAAATGACTTTTTGGAATGGTAAAATAGAGTAGAATTGGAATTTTCCAATGCTAATACTCTTACAGATCAAGGATATTGTATAAACAAATAATAACTCTATTCACGGCTCTAATAAAGTTAAGTATTAGAATTTAATGACAAATTCTAGATGATTTTTAATCAATTTTACTTTCTTCTCTTACCTATTAAAAAAATCTTCGATCTCTTAAATTTATTCTATTTTGCTAGGAATTCTCAAGAGATTTTTTTTTCTTCATTATCTTTTTTAAACAAATTGAATGGGAATAAAAGGGTCTGTACTGCTCAGAAAATTAATTGGCTGGGATGAAATAAATTGGTTGGGCCTACCAATCAAATAATACTTACTTTCTATATGTTGGCAAGCTCATTCTAGGTTAATCTTGATAAATCATCATGAAACAAGAAACTCATCCACTCAAAAGATATTAGAAGAGAGATTGAGAATGACAAGCAAAAAAGAAGAGAGTTTAAGAAGGGAAAATCAATCCATGAGAAAAGTCACGGGAATCTTTTTTAGAATATGCTAAAATCCTATGATCCTTATAAGGTTCCTATCATCTGATATACAATTTCTTGTGACCTAATTAAAAAAATTGCATTGCTTTAAGTCAATGCAGTCAAAATATATTGGAAACGAATAGTTTGAATATCAGATATTTGAACCTTTTGTTTCTGGAATTTGAAATATAAGAATATAGGAAGAAACATAACAATATACAACACTATTAGGAATTAGGATTGCAAATGATGTAACATCGTGCTAACATTTGTACAAGGTATGAGGAGCTAAAGTAAACCTAAGTAACTTGATGAAATATTATTCCAATCAACACTAAGAATTGCTATTTTGCCGATTTTCAAATAAATAGATAAATAAATAAATAAATAAACCTATTGCCTAATTAAGGAGAGAACTTTCGGTGAAAAATCTCGAGTCAAATACTCATCAGCTCAGCTAAATGGGAAAAAAGGAAATAGAAAAGAGTGAGGAAATTCATTCCTTTTTCACTTTCGTTTTCTTTTTTTCTCTGTTCTCTCTAAATAAATAGTGAAAACAGACTTAAAACTTGGAATGTTATCATATGGATTATATCTCACAGACCATTAAAAAGAGTTGGAAGAACTACTCCATACAACTTGATCAAAACCCAGCCAAAAGAAAACCAATCCAAATGCTGACCTCCACATTCGCATGCTTAAAACAATCAATACAGTCAGATCAGTAAGGATTAGCGTTTAAAAGCTTGTTACACTGATGGGCCAAATAGAATGAAGATACAGATATCTAAGCCGTGAAAATAGTATATGATACAAATCAGATTTATGTATCAGCTTCCACATCACTCAGTTTATTTTTTGCTAACGAAGGTTGATTATAAAACACCCAAAAGTGAAGAAGACTGGAATAGAAGTAATTCTAAAATGCTGCCTGCCTGCCATTGGCATTGATCAACTAGAATAGAAGTTGTTAGGAATTAGATTTAGATAAAACTACTATGAGTGACTTTGCTTTGTTCCTTATTGTTGCTTCAGAGAATCACCTATGGCAAAAAAATTTATTTCAATTCCCAAGAATCATTGTAAGGATTTAATTTTGCTTATAATTGAATTATTTACCTCCAATAGCAAAGTTTGCTAATGGCCAAGGACTAAGAAATTTTCTTCTAAAATCTTTCTGTTCTTCCCATAGGTTGGATACATTGAGTTGCTAACAGAGCCTCATTAATTGTTTAGATGATATGGACAAATTCTGTAATCAAATAGTTTTGTCAAATGCTAAGAAGCTTAGGTTTGTCAAGATGAAATTGATAAATAGAGCAACTTAAGGCAACAACCAGTTGAGCTACAATATTTTTGGTTATTTTATTTATAGTTTAGGTCAGTAGAAACTATCTAATCATCTCTTTTATGATATTAAGTTGAGCAACATCAATAAAAAGAAAGATACAAATGTATTTATTATACTATAAAAATAATAGATGCTTATCCCTATAGTGAAGGTACCATTAAATCCAATGAAAAATTTGTTAATCCTCTCTTATTTGGGCCTCCTCAAATTTTAGAATCGATTCATAAAAGCCCAAAACAATTAACTGAAAGAACAAAACAACTTCGGTTCATTCCTAAGCCCAAATTCATCTAAATACTAAGCCGTATCCAGACTTCGACCTAGGCTTAAAGCCTCCACTCGATCACCGTCTCTAGCTCCATCCAGATCAGTCATCTGTTTGCAGTGGTACTAATGTCTCTCTCGCTCTCTCTGTTTATAGTGTTTGAGATTACAAATTTGTTTTGTGAATAGCTATGGCCTATGGGCTATGACTAATTGTGGGTCTGGGTATGTGTGAAACAAAAATAAAGGACTAAACTTTGTAATGTTTTGATAAATGTGTAGTGTTGTACAGCTTGCATTTTATGTGTAGGATGTATCGCTGTTGTTTGTTTTGCTTTAGTAAAAGTTGTGTAAAATGATATTTGCTTAACAAGTTTCATCTTTAAATTTAATGTTTATTATTTTATTTTATATTTATTAATTAGTTTTGAAAAAAGTGATTCCTTATTTGTTTTATTTATTTGATATTTATATTAAGTTCTTCAACCTTTACAATTTTTGTTATGTTGAAGTTGAAACCCTACTTTTTTATCGCTAACACTCACAGTTAACTATATTAGAATTTTGAACAAAAATTATAGTACAAAAGTAATGTACCTACACATTCTCATTTATATTTGACAAAAATTAAGTAATCTTTAAAATATTATTTATTATATTTTATAGTACTAGCATGTAGGTATTGGGATAAGAAAAATTCACTTTCAAAGTGTGTTAGTAATTTACACGGAAACTATTCACAATTGGTAAATATTTTAAGAGACAAAATGTTCAAGATTTAGAGACTACTCCTCAAAAAAAAAATTTTTCTTTCAAATTTTGAAAAAAGATATAAAAGTAAAGAAATAAATATTACTTCCTTAGTATTATGAAAGTTAATTTGTGAAATAAAGGTTTTTTTTTTTTTTTTTTTTTGGCTGAGGGAGTTTTTTACTTTTTTTTTTATTTTTTATTTTTTATATATTTACTTCAGTCTCCTAGAAAAAATTCCTAGCTCCACCATTAATTGTAATTCATTTTCTTTCTACATTAAAAATTTTAATGACAAGACTACCATATACCCTTGGTGCCATAATCACTTTATAAGTATAAGTGCTTGTGAGATGCGGGGAGTAAGGACTAGGGTTTAAGTTTCTAAAGAATATGTATGCACTTTGAAAGTTTCGATAACTAGGAAAGGTACGTACCATGGTTTCAAGGAAATAAATAACCGCGCATAGTATGTATCAAAATCAAATCTTCAAACAGATTCTCAAAAAAAAAAAAAAAAAAAAACCTGATAAACATCTTTGAAAAATTAAACCACTAAGCTTTTTAGAAATTTGTTTATATTTTATTATTATCTTATATTTGTCTTGGTCGAACTATACCTTATCATATTTCTATTCAAACTTATATGAGAAGTTAAAATTCCCCAAGTACTTTCCGGAAGAATCCTCAATTGGGTATCGAGCAAATTACTGAGATTCTCCACTACCATTTTTTCTCAAAAGTTCATGCAATTGTACTCTAACATCTGCAATTTTTTGTTTCCCAATGCACAAAACTTCACAACAATTTTGATGCCCAGAGCTCGAAGATAGTTCAAAATGTATTTTGTGGCCAGAAATCACAACTTCATCTGCAACTTCAACCTCTACTGGGAAGTCATCCCACTTTGCAATATTTCCATTGCCTTTCTTTGCCATTGGAGTCCTCTTTTCTTGACATCCTGGAACGAATATCTTCACGTACATTTGCTTTTTAGACAAGTGTGTAACGCCTTTAAGATACTGTATTGAGATAATACGAAGATATAACTTCATTTCTTTTGCTAATATTTGAGATAAATATCCAACATTTTTGGACAACTTAGAACTCTATATGGGTAGTAAGAATATTAACGGTGACAGCTGCACACAAATATTTCATCGTCTTTTTTAGAGGAAAAATATTTATTGTAGACAAAATTCAGGGTATTTAGAGATAAATCATGCTTGATATTTATTTTTTATTGGATATTATGCTATGGCGTGATTAGATGGAAGTACTATGGAAGTAATTATCCAAAAAGACACCACATACCCTTGGTGCGATAGGGTGTGGAAGGCAAGGGTTGGGATTCAAGTCTCCAAGAGGGAACTTCACACACATATACACTTAGATTATGCTAAAATAGAATTTTTATCTTGTATTAAAAAAAAAATTATCCTAAAAGAGAACATGAAAAAGATTATATTAGTTTTTGGATAATTCAAGTTGATCAGTTGGGGATGAGAGGACTTAAACCTTAGATGTCTCTATTTGAAATTTTAATAGGGAAATAATAAAATATCATATTGGACCACATTATTTTAATGTACAGTAAGAATCATTTCACTTGTGGGTTCCAATTAGCTCAACTGGTAAAGTATCTGATGGTTAAATAAGGAATTTGGGATTCAATTACACCAAAAATCGATTAATGTTTTGGTCTGATAATAAAAAATTATTATCAGGAGTGGACGTCATAGATTAAAAATCTCTTTAAAAAAAAAAGATCATTTCACTTGAAATTTTGACTAGGGAAATTTAAATAAGTATGATATCAAATCTACTTAAATGAAATTAAACATAAAACATTAAAATAAAATTAGGTTAAAACTCTCTAAAAAAAAAAATGATCATTTCACTTGAAATTTTGACTAGGGAAATTTATTAAGTATAATATCAAATCTACTTAAATGAAATTAAACACAAAACATTAGAATAAAATAAAAAATAATAATCAAACCCAACAATCAAAACTTTAAATCCCTGATGAAACTATTTGAAAAAAATCAAATGACTAAACTTTTGGGAAATTTATTTATTTTATCATTATTTATCTTATATTTATTCTGGTTGAACTGATCATAAAAAAAAAAAAAAAAAAAAAAAGTTTTGGTTGAACTATACTTTATAACTAATCAAAGAATTAGTGAGTTACACTGTTTTATCATGAATTTATAGAATAAATAATTGTATTGAGAAACAATAACTAAATTTAACATAATTTTAGAAGCTGCTTTTCAAGCAGGTCATTTGTTTTTATAGGTTCATGTATTCATTCAAATTTCCAAAGATAAAGATTCTGATGGGAATATGTACGAAATTCCCAGATCAGTGAGATGCAAAATAGAAAAAAAAAATATACATCAAAGAAAAATAATCACACACAAGACAGTATTTACGTGGTTTGGCAATTTGTCTACGTCTACAAAGTTGCAAGGATTTCACTATTTTCAAGGAAAAATACAATATGTGGTGGCAATCTAGTTTTCTCTCTCAAAAACGACATAAAACCCTAATCTCTAAAACAATAGTTTTTATATCCTGCATAAAAGATTCACAATAGGCTACAAAATAGGCTAAAAAATTTTCCCAGGGGATCAAACACAACTAGGCTCCAGAAAACCCAACAAGATTCATCATATTGCAGTTAGGGGATTGAAGGTTGGGTGATTGTCAACCCACAATTTGTTCTGACCAATAGTTGCTGCATGGTATGCCAATTTGTGTGCTATATCTAGAGTTTGCATGCCTTCTTGCAAAGGTGATCTTACAACATCTAAACTGCCTTTTATTATAGAGAAAATTCAGGGCATTCAAAAATATGATATGTTTTATGGTATTATGCTATGGCGTGACTAGATGGAAGTAAGAGCATCCATAGTAGTGGAGTTATATTTTTAACTATTTGGCACCACAAAAATTTTCTTTATCTATTTTACCTATTCACATGCTGCAGCAGTGGATCCATTTTAGCTCTTAACACAATAAAATAATATATCTCATACAATAAAATAATACAAATCCATAACTATCACAAAACAAACCCACAGCAACCTAAAAATCTAGCAACCCAAAACTGAAACCCATCACACTGGTATGCCGAAACCCATCATGCCGATACGCTGAAACCCACCACGCCAGTATGCCAAAACCCACTCCTATCCACGAGCAAGCACAACCACGAGCGATAACCACTTCGATCCACGACCAAGCACAACCACGAGCAAGCACTCCGATCCACGGAAAGCCACTTCGATCCACGAGGCCGGAGCACAACCATGACCTAGCGGCGGAGTGGAGGTGAGGGAAGAAGAGCACCGACCATTTTGGCACTGAGACCACCCACGAATCGTTTCAGCATTGAACCCAACCACGAACCCAACCGTTGCCGAGCTTAGTCTCACTGTTTTGGCACCAAGATCCTCATTGAAATCATCAACACTATCCATCTCTGATCTCTCCATGGAGGAAAAAAAAAGGGAGATGAGTTGAAGTGTATTCGAGCTACAGTGCTATAGATAAGAGTAAATATTATTTAATTGAAAAGATAAATAAAATATTATTATTTTGGTATAGCTTTGTGATATAGTGCACAGCCAAAGATAGCTGTGCATTGTAGCTCAAAAGCTAAAAATTTTAGATATCCATTGCTGCAGCCCCAATTTTTAAGTTTGTGGTGCTAAAAATAACTTTTTAGCTTTTTAGCACTACTACTGCAAGTGCTTTAATTATTCAAAAGGATACATGAAAATATCTATTATAGTACTTTTTTTCCTAAAAAACACACTCTATAGTACTACAAACTTTACTCAAAAGTTAGGATAACTTTTAAATTTTATTATAGTACATGTGTAGTTTAATGTTGGGAAAAGTTAATAAATACCCTAAAGACATTAGTTTAAAAAATATTTTTAGAAACTTTTTATGAGAAAAATAAAAGGTAATTGATTTTTTTTATATATTTTTTATATTCTTCATATAAGTTAAACCAATATTTTCTTAAAATGTTCCAAAACAAATGCTCTAAGAGAACCTTTTAATTAGACCCTTTTTATTTTTTGCTTTGAGGCTAATAAACAATCCTTGATTCATTCCAGCTTAAAAAAAAATAAAAAAATAAAAAAAATAAAACACACACACACACACACACACACAAATTGCACATAGCCCTTAAACCTTCATGTTGTTCCACTAAGACCTGGCAATTTGATACAGAAACTTTGTGCTGTGAAAAATAGACCCAAGTCAATATTTAGTCTATTAATTAACGGAGATAATATGAGTCACTTAAACCCAAACTTTTGGCCTTCGAAACACATGTTTTTAGTGCCACTATCAGAGCATCAACATTAAACCACATCAAGGAATTTGATCTATGTGGTTGGCCAAATAAATATTTCACATTTTTCACCATTTTGTAGAAAAGAAAAAATAAACAAAGAGATTACCGGACCATCCAAAACAAAGAAACAAGGACTAAATCAACATTAAAACCGCATCAAATACAACTTTAACATCATAATTTACCTAAGATACACTTCAAAATTCGGATGGGTGAACATATATATTCTCAAACATCCGTATGAACTTTGATTTTCAGACCCAGTGAGTAGCGAGTACAAAAACAGAATCACCAAGATTTCAATTATACAAAGTTAAGCAGTCTGAGCAATAAAACATGCCTCTGAGGGAAAATGAAGAAAATTGAAGCTTTCTCCAATGCTCTAGTTAATCAATGGAGACAGCTTTCAAATTTTGAGAGCAATATGGAAATGTCAACTTTTGCTGAATTTTGAATGACTTCTTCTAGAGAAAATTGTTGTGAGAAAGCTTTGGTGTGCAATTCTTCCTTGCCAAATCATTTCCTCGATCTAACAATATTTTCTACTATGGGCACTTGATCCTAGCAATAGCAGATATCAAAATAAGACATTAATAAAAACCAAAGGAACTTGATTTCAATAGAAATGAACTAATGCCTCGTATTTCTTTATAACCATTTGTTTCTTGCTTGACTGCAAGCCAATGTTATTTTATCTGTTACCAACAAGCATTCAATTCAATTTTTTTTTTTTAATTTTTTTATTATTAATATGAAGTCCTAGACCAAGGAAATTATTGTGTACTCCTCAGGACCATAAATGCGTATTCTCTCCTCTCACATGAATGGTAGGTCCCACTAACCTACCATTCACGTAAGAGGGGAGAGTATGCATTTATGGTATTCCGGGAGTACCTAATAATTTTTTCCTAGACTAGCACTTAATAATTTCCAAATTTATATGATTTTTATATATCTCAAACGTGTCTTTATGGTATGTTAAGCGCCATAATAATTGCATGACCACATCAAAGATAAAGCAAATTCATGTTATGTAAGTTCAAAACCACTTTTCATACATGGCTTTAATGATGTCTTAACTTAGATCCACTTTCCATTTGATCAATCGGTTGGCATAGGAATAACTACATCCATGCACTCTAATTTAATTCACCCACTTTAACAGTGCTTTTTCTTTCACTTCCTCTAATCTTTTGATAAGGAAAATAATAAAGAAATTGCCACTTTTATTATAAAATTTTACCAACATGGATTTAGATTAGGTGCAATACTTCGATTGAGAGCATTGTAATACTTGGGATATTTTACCTAATGCAATTGTTTTCAATGGCTGAGATTAAGTGTTGAAAAGGGTAACTTTTAATTTCAACCATTGAATTAAAAAAAAATTAGAAGAAGTAAAAAACTGAAAAGTAAAAAGTGATGAAGTTTCCCCTCAAAAAATAAAAAGTGATGAAGTTTGAAAATTTTGTGAGGGGAATGGAGCAATTGCGTCTGTAGGGACAATTTTTGCTTCAAAGGCCAAGGGTTAGACCATGTTGTAACCTTAGGCAATTTTGTTGTCCCACATTGGAAGGAAAGCCTCCCTCTTTGCACCTTATAAGGCATGAACCAATGGTTGAAGAGTACCACTAGTTTGGTCAAAAATTGTAGGAACCAAACTAGTGGTACTCTTCAATCATTGGTTCATGCCTTATAAGGTGCAAAGAGGGAGGCTTTCCTTCCAATGTGGGACAACAAAATTGCCTAAGGTTACAGCATGGTCTAGCCCTTGGCCTTTGAAGCAAAAATTGTCCCTACAGCGTCATTTGATCTCAATCCTAGTATCCTACCAAAAAATTGCAAAACTTTGATACAATATTTTATATTTTAAACGTTATACCTAAAATTAACCAATATTATCACATAGCAATTCAAGCTGATAGGATTCTCAAAATAAATAAAAAAATAAAAAATTCAAGTTGATAGATCAATCATTCTCAAAAAAAAAAAAAGGGTTGATAGATCAATGATATCGGCACCCTTTGTGGTGCTTTGTGTTTGGGATTTAAAATCCATTCTCTCCCTTAATTTCCCCACTTTTTACCTAGCAACCAAATACACATACATATATATAGGTATCCAATACAATACAATTAATATTACCTTTCCGCAAGGTCAATTAAATTATAAAAAAAAAATTAGTGTCATAATTAACAAATTATTAGATTGGTTCAATGATAAGATGTATTAGTATTTCATAATTAATAGATTAATTACTATTATTTGTAACAACCATTCTAATTAGTTCACTAATTTGGTAATTTTTTTTTATATTGATTTAAAATGGTGGGATGGATATTGCAACTTATAATTTAACGTCTAAATCGAAGTAAAATATCTTCTTCTTTTTGTTTTTTTGGTAGTTAAGGTAGAATTTCTACTTATAACTCAAAACATCAATTCCTTTTTGAATAGGTGGGATTTGAACATCTAATCTTTCACTTAATAACAAGAAACTTTAATAATTAAGTAAACTGAAACCCACAACTCAAAGTAAAATATCAATTGTAATAGCAAAATTTATCATTTACAGTGGACATTGCAAATAACCTATAATTTAAAGTGGGTAATTAGTAATTTCAACTAATCATTCAGTAATTATAAAAAAAACTGAATAATTATCTTCCAACAAGTAGGGAAATATTTTGTTGGCCCACAAAGCCCAAAAAAAAAAAGGGTTTCGGCCTAGGAGGAGCATATTTTGCTACATGCAAATTTTAGAACAGAGTAGAACCAAGCTGTTTTGAGTTTTGATAGATCATAAATGATAATTGTAATTATGAAATAAGTATCTTTTTTAGTTATTAATGTGTCAGAATTTAAAATAGTAGTTGCAATAAAAAAGTTATAATGAATTCTTAAATTTTGAACATAGAAAAAGGAAAATTATTGCGACATTTTTTTACGAAATCAATTATAGATGATTGTTGCAATTTAAAATAATGTTGAGTTACATTTTGATAAATCACAAATGATTGAATGGAAATATGTTAAAAAAACAATTATTTTAGATACTTTCATGTTGTTCCATTAAGACCGTGAATTTGATGCAATAACTTTGTGCTGTTACTAATAGACCCAAGTCAATATTTAGTCCTTTTTCAAGACTCAAAAAAGAAGAAGTCAATATTTAGTGTGCATTTGGGTTAGGATTAAAAATTAAAAGTATTTCATTATTCAGTTTATTTTTGCTATTATTCATGAATCTCACTGCACTTTTTGGCACTATTCATTAACCCCATTGTATTTTCAATAATAATTTATTAGTTTAAATAAAATAAATAGTATCAAAACACACCCTTAATCTATTTATTAACGGAGATCATTCGCAATTCACTTGAAAACTTTTGGCCTTCAAAAGCTTCTTTTTTTTAGTGCCATGATTAGAGCATAAAATCAAACCTAGCACTATGTGCCCGTTTGGATTCAATTGAATTTGGCGTTTGCATTTTTGCCTTACATTTTCAGTGAGTTCTTTTTTTTTTTTTTTTTTTTTTTTGGGGTGAACAGTAAAATCACATGATTTTACTGTGTAGAGACAAAAATCACTGTTCACGTACTGTATCTGCACTGTTCACGTACTATAGCAGTACTGTTCATGCATTTAAAAATATTAAAAATGGATCTCACGATACTATTTACACATTTAAAAATTATTTTGCTATAGTGTTTTCAGTTTTCAGTTTCAACAACAATAAGTTTAATCCAAATGTACCTATAGTCGATGATGTTCACAAGCACAATATTTTTGGGCACCAAATCACAATTAGTCCCCAAGGCCCACAAATGTCATTTAACGCCGTAGCCCATCGAAAACACTCACATGGACTTGATCCGCATGGTTTCGAATTAGCACTTGAAATTTTCTATGTGGCTGACCAAACAAACATTTGGGAGCAATTTAAGATGGGCCCACAGATTCAATTCCACAGTTTGATGATATCAACCCCTAAGCCCATTCACTTGGGCAACGAGATAAACAAGTCCATTTAAAGGAATCAACCAATTCATTTTCATTTTGGCATTTGCCTTCAGACACTGAATACCAAATAAACAAAAGCATTTCCAGTTGTGAAATTAAAGAATTTGCTTTGTCCTAGACTAGACCTATTGAAAAATTCAGAAACAGCCAATAGGTGTGTGTACTGCTGAAGATATTCTTCAAAATAATTACATATTTCATCATTTGTAGACAAGAAACAATAAGCATTGGGATTAAGGAGCATCCAAAACAAAGAAACAAGGACTGAAGCAACATTAAAACCAATTCAAATAGAATTTTGACATAATGTTCACCATAATTTACTTAAGATACATTTCAAAATTGAGATGGGCAAACATAAATATTCTCAAACATCCATAAGAACTTCGATTTCTAGACCCAATGAGAAGTCAGTACAAAAACTGAATCAAAGATTTTAATTATACAAATTAAGCAGTTTGATCAATGGAACACGATTCAGAAAAAGATTAAAACTGAAGCTTTTTACCAATGCTCTAGTTAACCATGGGAGTCCGATTTCAAATTCTGATGGTAACATGGAAATGTCACAATCTGTTTGAACACAAAAGCTCATCTTTTGCTGAGTTTAGATAACTTCTTCTAGAGAACATTGTTGTGAGAAAGCTTTGATGTGCACTTCTTCCATTGTAATCCTAGTGTCTCACATGGATTAAAGTTGGGTTTGGATACGGATGAAAAGGAACGCGTTTGCGTCTGCGCGTTTCCTTTTCTTTTTTTTTTTTTTTTTTTTGAGCGTTTTGTGGTTGTGGTGTCACATTAGTGGATCTCGTGCACTATTTATGGGACCCACAAACCTCTTTTTTCAGCAACTTTTTCATTAAAAATGGGTCTCAAGACACTATTTACACATTTAAAAATTATTTTGCTACACAGTGTTTTCAGTTTTCAGCAAAATAAGCAATATCTAAACGGATTCTAAGTGTAAACTTATACATGTGTATATCAACTCATGGGCAGCCTCCACTTGCAAGCCAGTTCTCAAGGGCAAGTTATACCCATGGGTTTGTATCATCTTCCTTGCCAAATTATTTCCTCAATGCAACAATATTTTCTACTAGGGGCACTCGATCCTAGCAATAGCAGACATCAAAATAAGACAATATTAGAAACCAAAGGAACTTGATTTCAATAGAAATGAACAAATGCCTCATATTTCCTTATAACCATTTTTTTCTTGCTTGACTGCTAGCCAATGTTATCTAATTTGTTTCCAACAAGCATTCAATTCAAAAACCTTTTTTATTATTAAAATGATTTCCTGGACCAGCACCTACAAAATTCCACATTTAAATGATTTTTATAGATCTCAAACAAAGGCTGGATTATACCTCTGTCTTTATGGTATGCTAAGCACCATAATAATTCCAAGACCACATCAAAGATGAAAGGAAATTCATGCTATGTAAGTTCAAAACCACTTTCCAGGACTACAGCTACTCAGTATATGAAACATAAAATCGGTAATAATCCATTTATTATCCCTAGTATGTTGAATCAACAACTTATGCTTTTGTATACAAATATGCAGCCATATTTTTCTTGAATATATAGAAAGCCAAAGCGACAGAAAATATAATTTACTTTACAACCTGTTATACAATAAGTCACCTACTGGATAAACATTTTTCTTAATAGTTATCGTGAATAAGAAATTCCAAACATATATTGGCTGTATGAATATTGTTATTTTCATAGATAAAAGAATTATAGAGAAAATGTATCAAACTGAATTCTCATAGGCAATCTGTTTCACTAGCAAAGCAACTTTAGGGAGGAAAGTGTGAAGTTACTACCTTTCAATATTCTGATATGAACGAAATACTAATGCACCAGAAGATACTGGTAGAACATTCCAAGTAGCTATTGTCCAGTTGCCCTAAAGCTGAAGATATTCTCAAAAAGGTACTGGTAGATGATGAAACTTGTTCCATTCGTAGCATATTCTTGCATGCAAATTGAATATTTCTTGTAATAAACAAAATCTGCCAATGGAGAAAGAACAAAAAGGATTCTTAATCTGACAATATAAGGATTGGGAGAAGTAAGTCAATTTTTTCCTTGTAGATTCATAAGTAGTACCAGATTTTTTTTTTCCTGAAGAAACACTGCTCGTCTGATTTAGAATTCTGACCTTGTCTCATTTTTGCATACAGAATCAAATCATTGAGAAACTTAACCAAATTTAAACAAAAGAAAACAAGAGAAAGTTGGGTATTTTCTTAACAAAAAATGGTTGAATCTTAAAGGAGTTGTATGAACCTTTCAAAATCCTGAACTGTTTGATCCTTCAAAAATCAATTCAAATCTCAAGGATTAGAGCAGCCCCAACCTATTTCTACCTGGCATCATGTTAAAGAGTAAGGAATTGAACAAACTACAAAGTTTCCAATGCCATGTTATAAGGCAGTTTATAGAGAGAAAAAAAAAAAAAAAACTCATTAATTTTGGTATCTACAATTCCAGTTATTTAAAATATACATTTCAATTCATCCATTTTATATAATTATATGCATACCGTGTAATCCATCTAAAATCAAGTGCTTTTCTAAACTCTATTTTTCAAGCTGTTCTTTTAATCCAGGGAAGCCACAAAGCAATCATTCAAGAAAGTTGATACAAACCAAGCAAAAGATGGTAGATACTTATACAAAAAATATATGTAAATAAATAAAAATAATAATAATTTATCAATGAATTACCTGATTACTTTTTAAATGATCTCACAACACAGGGTTACTCCAATATCAGCAAGTAAGACTTTCCGAACTGTTTAAGTACCTAAATCAATAAACATACCAAGTATATCACTTTTGACTTTACCAACTTGATTTTGAGATACTTTATGTGCAGTGATGATTAGAAATTTAAGGAGGGCAGTTGACAGAGATGAAAGGAGACTTTTTTCCATTTAGGGAATATAATAGAATTGAGAAGTTGAAGTTCTGGATAAATTAGTATAGGCAGATGGAGTTTGTCAATGTATGGGATTGTTGAAGTGTGACACTGCAGGATAGATTTAAAGAAGACAAACCCTTCTTTTGGTGGGGTCTATGTTGAATTTGTATTTTGAGTGTGTGACTGACCAGATACTATGAATTCAAATGCAGATACCAATAATTTGAAAATAATTTATGTTTAAATGCTTACCTATTGTTAAAGATTTATCTTTAGAGTTCAGACATTAAATAGAAAATGAAAAAAAAAAAAATGCTTAAGGGAATGGAAATATTTACACTATATGGTTAACACTTCAACAATACAGGAGAGAGTTGTGTACTTTAACAATTAATTTCTGATTAAAATACCATTTCTATGGCAGATTTGGGACTATTCTTAACTAGCTGGAGACTCATGATACACAAAGGGACTTTTTTTTTTGTTTTGTTTTTTTTTTTTTTTTTAAGACAGAAATTTGCCCCCCAAAAAAAAATCAGTGCAACAAGCCAACTTTACCATCTTGTGATTAGTGGGTATGACACAGTTATCACAATTTGCGTATTATACTAACATAGTGACATCACAAAAGATCCTTTGTTTTTGTTCATATTACTTGAAGCCAGGAAAACTAAAAGTACTTCCAACTATCTCAATTGGAGACTAACCCAAAATCCTAGCAAAAGAATTTCCAAAAACTATTATATCAACCAAGTCATTATGATATGCCATGAGGAATGCAGAACCATAGAACCATTATTAGTTAATAGTGAATGCGTGCCTAAACAATTGAATCAAAATTTGCCATTTGAAACTGATGAGAATACAAAGGCAAGTTCCTTCAAACATAATTGGCTTGTTGACATCCATCTCAAACAGCTCATAGGCATGCCTTGCATGTTGTTCCCAGCTCTCCATTCCTTCCAGCTGATGCAAACTTATGGCAGCCACACAAAATTCTTCAAAATCCAATTTTCTGTATTGAATAGAACTAATTCACAAACACAAGTTGACAATCAGCTTCCACTCTTATCATTATTTTTTTGGGAAAATTTTTTAGTGACAACAAACAAAAATGTGATTTTTGACAGCGTTACCATGGTTTGCATAATCTAGGGCATGTGAAATCCTTCATCAAATAAGGGGAATTCCTTATCACACCTTGAGAAGACAGGAAATTTCAAAAAGCTTTATGAATATTGTTATTTTCTTAGGCATCAAATAGGCAACCCGTTTCACAGTTTTCACTAGCAAAACAAATATAAGGAGGAAAAATTGAAGCGATTACCTATGTAATATTCTGATTTTAATAAAAAACTTGATGCTCCATTAGGTAGTGGTAGAACATCCCAAGTAGCAGTTGCCAAAAACTGAAGCTACCCTCAAAAAAATTTGTATTTTTATTAACTAAATCTGCCAATGGAAAGAAAACAAGATAAGGATCCCTAATCCTGACTTTTGTGAAAGCTATTACAAGATAAGGATTGAGAATGAGATAATTAAGACTCAAGTTTTTGCTTGTAGATGCATAAGTAGTACCAGCCTTTTTTGAGGAAAAACTAACTCTAGCTGGTTTAGAATTCCAACCTTCTCTCACACCTGCATACAGAATCAAATAATTGAGGACCTTAACTGAAATTAAACAAAATAAAACAGGAGAAAGTAGGGTATTTGATTAACACAAAAGGACTGAATCTTGAAGGAGATGTATGATTATGAACCTTTAGAAATAGTGGATTGTCTGATCCTTCAAAACTGAATTTCAATCTCAAGGATAATTGAACATTGTTGGAGCAGTTCCCACCTTTTCCACTTAGCATCAAGCTGACAAGTAAGGAGAAGAAAATACAAGAAAGTTTTTAACACTACGTTTTATGCTGGCTTACAGGAAAAAAAAAAAAGAACTCCTGTTTATTTGTTTGAATCACTTGCATTTTGGCCTCCAATTTCAAAAATAAATCATTCAAGATTTAGAATTTCACTTCATTCTTTTTTTTTTTTTTTTTTTGGGGTAACAAAATGCATAAAGTAGAATCTATCCGAAATCTAGTGCATTTCTACACTCCAAATTTTAAGCCGTGCTTTTAATCCAATCTCACTTCACAAGTAACACAACAATAATTCAAGAAAGCATAGAGATCTTTGTGTTAAAATATCTTAAAATTTGAGCAAAACATGGCATGGTAAACTTATACATAAAAATAAATTTCAGCAACTAAATATTGGTATTGGATTAGTTATCTAAGTTGATCTTCGAAAACATATCACTCCAATATCAGAACTTTTCAATCTGTTTATGCACCCAAATCAATAAGCCAAGTATATGACCTTAACAACTTATTTATGACATACAATTGATATTATTTGGATGAAGAAGCAAAAGATAGGTTTATGTACAACACTTTCAGGAAAAATTTTATGAGAGAAGAAAATAAAGGAAAAAGAAGGTACCAACCCACCTGGTTGTTGACTATTTGCACAATTTCAGAGCCCAAGAGTTTTTAAACAAGCAAAAGTACAACATTGGGACTTTTTCGATGATTCAATTGCTTTTGCATATGAGAGCAATGGTACCAGTAGCATGGACCCTTTCCTGCTGGGTTTAGTTCCTTATATATAAATGCAAATGCCTTTTAGTAGAAAGACCCAAAGAAAAGAAAGAATTGGGACTTTTTTTAGGTTGAGGTTGGTTGCCTTATATATAAAAGCTGGTTGACCTGAAAATTTGAAGAATTGGGTTCATACACGTGAGCAATTTTAGGCAATCCTCCCATGATTCCTTTGCTCCCTTTCAATTGTTTGTATAGTGCTTTGAAAGTCAAAGATGAAAGGAAATCCATGTTATGTAAGTGCAAAACCACTTTCTATACAAAGCTCTTATGATGCCTCAACTTTTGATATCCATCTTAACGGAATATTTGTGCAGGATAACAGCTACTCAGTCTATGAAACATAAGATTGGTAATAATCCATTTATTCTTCCTAGTTAGTTGAATCAACGAATTATGCTTTTAATCCATCAACCTAATGGCTTTGTTAACAAACTAATATGCACCCATATTTTTATAGAATATACAAAAAACCAAGTGTACAGAAAATCTAAATCAGCTTCACAACCTGTTAATATTATAAAGTCACCTGTTTAATCTAGATAAAATTTTGTTTTCTCAATAGTTGTTGTAACTAAGAAATTCAAACATAGGCTTTATGAATATTGTTATTTGCGTAGGTAGAAGAGAGTTATAGAAGTAATCCATCATATTGACTCCCATAGGCAACACATTTTATAGTTTTAACTAGCAAAAAAATATAGGAAGGAATAACTGAAGTAAATACCCTTGTAAAATTCTGAATGAACAAAAAAAACTGATGCTCCATAGGGTAGGCGTAGAACATCCCAAGTAGCAACTAGCAATTGCCTAAAACTGAAGCTATCCTCAAAAAGGTATTGGTAGAAGATGAAACTAACATCTGTAGCATCTTGCGTGCAAACTGAGGATTTGTATTTTGATTAACTAAATCTGCAAGTGGCACCACTAGCAGATTAATACCAATCCAACATCAGCAAGTGGTACTTTCCAATCTTTTTATGCACCTAAATCAGTAAAAAAAAAATCAAGTATATCACCTTAACAACATATATTTTGAGATACAATAGAAATTAGTTGGGTTTATATATCTGCCTTAATTTCTTCTTTTCCCCTACTGGTATGGCAAGAGGTCATTATCTCAAATGACAAAAGAAAAAGAAGGTACTCACCTCCTAGTTGTTGACTTTTCGCACCATTGCAGTGCCCAAAAGTTTTTAAATAAAAAAAAGTACAACATTGGGACATTTTTTATGATTCAATTGCTTTTGTATATGAGAGCAGTAATACCTGTGGCCTGGTGGGTTTATCAGTGAGCAATTTTAGGCAATCGTCCCATGTTTCCTTGGCATCCTTGCAGTTGTTTGTACAGTGCTTTGAATAAATCTGCATATTAAATTGCAAATAAATTGGAAGAAGATAAAGAAGTCGGCACAAAAAGAAAAGAAATAGTACAAGTTGTGGTTCTTACCCGAAGAAGAATTTAATTCTTAATAATAAGAATCTTGATATTGAAAATCTGGGACATGAGCAATCTCGCCAATTCCCTTCTGGTATCTTTCTTTCAAGTGGGGACAGTTAATGATTATCAGGGTCTTTAAAGAGGAGAGCCGGTGCATTCCTGATGGAAGTGATGTCAGATTGGGGCATGAACGGACTTCAAATCTTTTGAGTGATATGAGACTTCCAATCCCTTCGGGGAGTGATCTGAGAAATTTGCAGTCACGGATTTTAAGTATTTGAAGTGCAATAAGGTTGCCAATTCCTTATTGCACTTCACAAACATCTTAATTCCAATATTCACAAACACCTACGTTACCCAACACATCCCATATTAATTCCAATATTCTAAGATGCTGCTTGTCCTTCAAATTCGCAGCCTTGGCTTTAGAGGTGGCATCTTTCACCCGTACCTTAATTTTAATACTTAGTTCTCCTCTCAAGTTATTTAGCTTGTTCAATTCCGGAAGACCAGCGCAAGTAAGTTCCTTGTTTACAATAAACGATGGCAATCCTTGCAGAGAAGTCAACTGCCCTATTCCAGGTGGCATGTGAGTCAAATTGTAACAACCTATTAACTCAAGATTTCGGAGGTTGAACAAATTTTGAATCTTTCCCGGTAGTTCTTTAAGCTTATAACAATAACTGAGATTTAATGTTTGCAAATTCAACAATCTAGTAATAGAATTAGGGAGAACTTTAATGTTATTCCCAGAAAGATCTAGGTACTTTAAAAATGTCAACTTTTCTATAGAATTTGGCACCATCATAATATCTGAGTCACGTAGGTCTAGCGCACGCAAGCATCTTAAACTAGAAAAAAGTTTTTCAAGAGTTGATTTTTGACAACTTGATTCTTCCTCACCTAGATCTCTAGCTCGATACATTTTAAAAGCCATAAGATCAATTCTTAAAATCAACGTGCGTATCTTCTTTGCTTTGAATAATGAGCTTAAATCCTTCTTAAGAACATTGTGAGATGCATTTGATAGGTGATGAACATTCTCATTGACATTTTCTATATTTGAATCAATATATGTGCACTCAATTCTTGAGATTGATTGTACAAGATCATGGATTAAATCATGCATTTTAAAACTAATTATATTCCCAAAACTATCTTCTCTAGCTTCTTGGAAGAAGGACCTACAAAAGTAGGTCCTTACAATACTCATTAGCAACATCCTCCATTTGTAGCTCTTCATTTGATGACTGGATAAATCCTTGTGCTATCCATAGATTTATCAATGTCAATTTTGAAATCTCACAATCTTTAGGAAACAATGAGCAATAAGTGAAACAACACTTTCAATGTAATGGAAGATGATCATAACTCAATTTTAGAATTAGTAAAATACCTCTATTATTTTCTTCTTGAGTTACATTTGTAAGTTCTTTATTCTTGATATATAACCATTCATCCTCTATCTTTTTGAAGTATAATATTCTCCCTATTGCCTTTATAACAAGAGGCACTCCATAACATTTTTGTACAATATCCATACCAATTTCTTCAAGATTAGGATTAATTGTCTCTTGCCCTTTCTTAAATGCCATTTGCTTAAATAAAGACCAAGATTGGTTTTTTGAGAGGCCTTGTAGATAATACGGTGAGATTGTGCCAGTAATCTCTGCAACCAATTTAGTCCGTGTAGTTATCACCACCTTACTTCCCTTTGAGCCACCTATCAAAAGTCTTTTTAAGTTACACCACCTTTGCACATCCTCATTCCACACATCATCCAACACAAGCGAGTACTTCTTTTGGTTGAGTGTTTTACGAAGTTCATTTTGTACTTGCTCCATGTCAAGGTTTTCAAGTTTCGAACCAGTTGCACATCTAATTATCTTTTCAGCAATTGTTTTTACATCAAAGACATCAGAGACACACACCCACATGGCCTTCTTATCCTTTTCTCTCCCAATAACTTCTTTAAATACAAATGAGTAAGTTTGGTCCCTCTCCCTAGTCAAAGCCCTGTTTTGTAAAGGATGTACTACCAACTGGAACTTATTCATATCATTTGCTATTGCATCAAATCTCTCCCTCACCGCAATTATTTTTTTAGCCATATCATGACGAAAAGAAAGTTGGTTTGAACTCGAACAGAAAGTACGTACCTTCTTTACCATTTTATCACCATCCATCACCCTTCGTCGCAAATCTTCAGTGTAGAATTCGGTCAGCAAGTCATCCGCATCATAGACTGCATCTCTGAGCTTCTTAATCCAGTGCTTGACTCGATGGCTCTTGTCCTGCTGCTCCTCAGCATCCAGAAGTACAGCGTGAACAGCGGAAACAGTATCCTTCAATTTTTCAAGCTCATCTTCGACACCCCACATGGATCCAATTTCTTTGAAAGCCATTGAGCCCAAACTTTTTATGATCTTCCGTGCAAGACAAAACGCGATTGCTTCAGCCATTTCTTCTTGGTGAGTGAAAGAAAACACTGAAAGATAGATTAGATCACAAGAGAACATAAAGTAGCAGTTGAACTGGTTTTTGGATGGAAAGCAGTAGTTGAAGTTGAAATACTAAGAAGTTGTTGAACTGGTCCTAAATAAAATAAGGATTAATTACGCGTTACAAATAAAGTAATCACTCCACCTGAAGACTAACAGTTTGAAGATGCTCCGAAGGAAGAGTTGGTCGGCCAAAGCCTCAAATATATGGAAAATGTTGGAATCACAAAAAATGTCACATTTCGTCACATAACGAGTTGTAATTGGTAAAATTATATCCTCGCATAACTCACAAATACTCTTTCACCAGTCACAACTAGTCAGGACAATTACAAAATACAAATATTATTTCCCAAAATTAAGTGAAATGAATTTACGAAAACCCAACGCGTGTTGAAACTGAAAATTTGTGTCATTAAAAAAAAAATGTCAATTTACGGCTTGTGGACTAAAGTGTCACTCCAGTCTCCACGGCTTGTGGACTAGATAATAGGATGAGACCAAATGTGTGGAGGTCTTCAAAAATTTAATATAAATAAATATATATAAATATAAAGGGGTCCACGTGAGGTGAAAGGCTACCTAGTCTGCTAGTCATCCATTACCTACAAGAAAAGAGAAAAATAAGGTCGAAAGCAATTTTGTGCCATTTTTTATGGTCCTAGCACAACTTCTCAAATATTATAAAAGATGATTTCACTTGACAAAAAGCTGAGACAAAAGGAAAAAAACAAAGAAAAATAATCAAATACCAAACACGCGTTGAGTTTCCGTAAATTCATTTCACTTAATTTTGGGAAATAATATTTGTATCTTGTAATTGTACTACTATTCCTTGTAGTTAGAGTTAATGCATTTTTCTTTTCTTCCTAGAGAAAAGAACACATGCACATATCAGTTCGTTGAAGATGAGTTACGTGACAGAAGGAGCCTGCTGGGTCCATCTCTTTCAAAAAGCTTGGATTACCAGAGAAGATGGGCACCGGCCCAGTCCCAGTGAATAGAGCTGCCCATTGGGCTTGGAAATGGGCTTCGTAGATTAGCTAAATTATTCTTTTTTTTCAGAGGAATAAATTATTTCCCTTTTATTATATTGAGTTGAGAAAAATCAATGAAATTAAGGTGAAGGAAAAAAGATGCTTATTCACACGATTTTTTTTTTTTTTTTAAGCAGAAATGATAGTAGATTTTATTGATGTAAATCACTTTGTACAATGAGAAAGAGAAAAGAGGGGCATTCTTCTAACCAAATAATGACCTCCTCTTTCACTTTTGTAGCATTAGCTAAAGCTAGTGCAGCACAATTACAATGTAAAGGAATACTAGAAAAAGAAATCAAAACAAAACTATCATTACATGCTTTCCAGACAAAAGTTTTGATCTTAGGTGGAACTTGAGCAGACCAAATGTCATTCCAAAGTGAATGAAGCCAAGATGGGTTAGAGGATGAAGCTTCATTGCCTTTTGAATTTCTTTCAATCTTTGTTTGTAAAAAAATATGCACTTACCGAGAAAACACCAGATCTGTTCCTAGTCCAGAGTCCAGACTAGAGAGTCTTCGGGAGCTCAAAGGAATGGCTTTTATGATTGAGGCTTTAAAAGGATAAAAGATTGTATCAATAAGCATGGTTTTCCATCTAGATTGAAAAGATGAAAACTCCATGAGATCTGCAACTCTTGCTTTAGGTGGTAAGATTGTACAAGGAGAGAGGACTTTTTGATTGGCTTCAGAGGGGAGCCACTTGTCTACCCAGATGTTGATCAAAGAACCATTACCAACCCTCCAACGGCTCCCTTGAATGACAAGTTGTTGCCCACAAGTAATGCTTCTCCAAGCATAGGAAGAGTGACTAGGAACAGTAGCTTCAAGAAAGGATGTGTTGGGAAAATACTTGGCTTTGTAAACCTTATAGAGCAAAGAGTCTTGATTATGGAGGAGCCACTAGCAATGTTTAGCGAATAGAGTTATATTAAAGCATTTGAGATCCCAAAACCCCAATCCTCCATCCTTTTTTGCTAAACACATATGCTTCCAACTCAACCAATGTATTTTCTTCTCCTCATTTTTCTGCCCCCACCAAAACTGCCCTATCATGGAATTAATGTCATCACACAGACCCAATGGGAGAAGGAAACAATTCATAGCATATATTGGAATTGCTTGAGCCACAGATTTAATGATAGTCTCCCTACTGGCCTGTGACAATAGTTTTCCCTTCCAACCACAAAGTTTAGATTGAACTTTACTCTTGATATCTTCAAATGCTTGCTTCTTTCCTTTGCCAATTAAAGGTGGTAAACCAAGATACTTTTCTAGAGGCACATTGGAATTAGCATTAAAGAAACATTTGATCTCCTGTAAGGATTGAAGGGTATTGGTGCTGAAAAAAATGGAGCTTTTATCACTATTTATCTTCTACCCTGATGCAAGTTCATAAACATGAAAAATTTCCTTGATAATATGACACTCCGATAAAGAAGCATTGAAGAAGAGTAAAATGTCATCTGCAAATAGAAGGTGGGTAATCGATGGCCCATTCTGAGAACAACAAACTCCATGTAAATCTCTATGATGGGCAGTGTTCCTTAGTAGCGCTGAAAAGCCTTCAGTGCATAGTAGGAATAAGTATGGAGACAAAGGATCTCCTTGGCGAATGCCTCTAGAGGGTTTGATAAAACTAGAAGGCGCTCCATTTAACAACACCGAGTAAGATACCAATGTGACCCCTGCCATGATCATATCAACCCATTTTGGATGAAAGCCCATCTTCAACATCAAAACCTTCAGATAATCCTATTCAACTCTATCTTAAGCTTTACTCATGTCAAGCTTGAGCACCATATGTGCAATGTTTCCTTGACGTTTGGATTTCATATAATGCAAAGTCTCGAAGGAGATGAGAATATTGTCTGTGATCACTCTATTTGCTACAAAAGCACTTTGACATTCAAATATAATGCTCCCTAGAATCTACTTAAGCCTATTGGCTAGAACTTTGGAAACAATCTTGAAAATTACATTGCAGAGGCTAATGGGCTGGAAATGAGATATAATCTCCAGATTCTTTCTTTTTAGGATCAGGGTGATATGAGAGAAATTATTGCTTTGCAAGATGTTGCTAGAGTTTATACAATCAAGAACTGCATTAGAAACATCAGTACCCACAATATGCCAATATTTTTGGAAAAATAAAGGATTCATACTGTCAGGTCCTAATGCTTTTGTTGGATGCATTTGGAATAAAGCTCTCTTTACCTCATCATGTGTGAATTCAGCCAATAAAGTGCCATTCATATCAAGGGTAACAACTTCACAAACGTGATTAATTACCTGTTGGAAAGAACTCGTAGAAGCACTGGTGAACATTGACTGGAAATAAGCACCTGCCACCCTTTCCATATCAGATTATTGGGAGTGCCATATACCAGAGGAATCTTTAAGCTTTAGAATCTCATTACTCTTCCTTCTTTGGGAAGCCACTGCATGAAAGAATTTAGAATTACAGTCTCCATCTTTCATCCATGAAACTTTTGAGCGCTGGTACTAATAAGTGTTTTCCTGGGCCACTAGTTCATTGAGTTTCGATCTAATGGCATTTATTGCATTAGAGAGTTGCTAATTTGAAGGATCCAATTGACATTCTAGCTTCAAATTGGTGAGTAAGCTCCGCTTTATGTTGATAGAATGAGTTAGTCCTCTTGCATTACCACCACCCCATTGAAGAAGAGCCACCCTTACTGCCTTAATCTTCTGCGTTACTCGAAACATGGGAGTACCCCATTGCAAAGAGTCCTAGCTTCAAACCGAAACATTCTGTGTTTTTTGATGGGAGGGCTTCCAGTATCTGTTTGAAGTTTCACTAGCAATGCCATGTGGTCAGAGAAACCAAATGGAACATGTGACAACTTTGTTTGGGGAAATAGTTGTAACCATTCCAAATTATGTAGGCCACGGTCTAGTCTTGCATAAACCAAATTTCCTTCAAATCTTCTGTTACACCAAGTGAATTTCAGGCCACTAAAGCCCAAGTCAAGTAAAGAACAATCATCTACTACTCTAGTAAATTCTGCTATTTGATTGAATGGACGAGAACCACTTCCCCAGTATTCATCATTATGAAGGATTTTATTAAAATCTCCAATTAAGAACCATGGAAAGGAGTATGATGCGTGTAACAGACGCAATAAATCCCAAGACTCCCTTTCCTTGAGGTTTCAGGATGTCCATAAAACCCAGTAAAGTGCCAAGCGACACCATTTTTGTTTATCAGTGCATCAATGTGGTGTGGAAAAGATGTTTGAATATCAATATCCATATTATCATGCCACAAAAGGGCTAACCCACCTCCCAAGCCAATTCTAGGTACTTCAAAGCCAAGTTGAAGTACCTATTTAGCCTAGTTTCAGAGAGAAAGAAAAGTTTGGGATCATCTTTACTCACCAAGTAGCGGAGCTCCTGTACTGCCTCTAGGATCCCAAGCCCACGGCAGTTAAGGCTTAGTATTTTCATGGAGGATGACAGGGGGGGAGAGTATCCCCAGAAGAAGCTTGAGTACTTTCTATTGCAAGTTTTTTGTGTATCGAAGATTCAATTGAGGATGGGTCTAAACTGGTCCATTTGATATGGGTTTGGACCAATGGCTTCTCATTAGCAACAAAGGATGAAATGGGATTTGAATTTCTCAAAATCCGTTTCCAAGATAGGAGACTCGTTTTGATGTGACCCAAAGAATCCGCAGTAATATTTGGGGATAAATCCATTTCCATATCACAGTTTAAACACGCCCCATTTAAATTTTCAAATTCCATCTCTTTCAATTTCACTAATTTTTTATTGGTTCCAGGAAAATTTTCTACATCGCCTAAGTGTTGTGGGTTAGGGTACGTATGTGTTGAGGGGTTTTTGGGTGAGTTGCTTTCCTTAGAATTGGGGATAACATTTTCTGAATTGAAAACCATAGTGGAAGGGGATATCTTCGAGATTCTCTGTTGTGGCTTCTCTATCAGATTAGAATTTGAAAAGGAGTGGGAAGTGGGTTTTTTGGGATTAGGTGGATGGGTATTCAGTTCAATATTTGAATTCAAAATAGGATTCTAAGCTTGTGATGTTACCTGGAAACCCGAGATTCTTGTAGATTCATCCAACGAAATATCTGTTGTGGTTGCTCCGGAAGGTATTCTAATCGGCGGTGAGATTTGCAGTCGACGAGGATTCAAAGATAGCTACTTGTCAATGTCTTCCCCATCTGATTCCTGAGATGTGTCATCCTCAGCTTCCCAAGTCTTTGATTTATTATACAAGTTTCTTCCCCAATTAACCTTAGGTCCCACAACATGAAGCCAAGGACCAAAATGGTAGTCATCCTCCTCTAAAGAAATACACCCTTTCTTGGTCTTTTGATAGTCCCGCTCTTGATGTCCCAAAATTCCACACCAATAGCAATAAATGGGAAGTCTTTCATATTTGAAATAAACCCACCCTTTTTCCATGCTTTCTATACGTATCATCTTACCCCTCATTAAAGGCTTTGTAATGTCTACGTCCACCCTTATATGAAGAAAGGGACCCTAAGCAAGGCCACTCTTAGAAGCATCAACTAAAAGAGGAATGCCAATCTCATTGGCAATATAATTACCAATAGTTGAGTTCATACTTTTGATTGGGATGTTGAAAATCCGAATCCAAAAGGGAGACTGTTGAAAAGTGACATTTTTTGAGCTAACATCACCAGTGAACCGCTTCAACAAAATCAGTCTCTTATCAAAGGACCACAGACTCCTGTCTAAAATATCATTCATATGTTCCTCCGTGACAAAGATTGCCAAAAATAAATTGTTCCCCACTTCTTTGCTAGTTACCCGATGAGAGCCTCTCCACAGTTGTTGCATGGTGGACTTGAAAGCCTCCTTGTTAAAATCCCTGATGGTTTGCAACCTAAATAAAAGGCTGAACTGAGCTTGTTCTTTTGATCGAGCTACATCCTGAGAGTTAATTGACAAAACACCTTTTTCCTCTTCAGAAAGATTAAACTTCTTCCAAAGTTCCTCCATTTTTGCATCCATATCAACATAGTAAAGAATTGGGATTTCCTCTAGAGAGAAAAGGAAGAGGCAATTAAAATTGGACTATTCATGCCCTTTTTATGTATAATAATCATATTCTTTATAAATCTAAACTGTTCAAACAATTTTTAAATTTTGCTTGAATCAACTAAGTTAAAGTAAAGTAATCAATTTCTTTATTTAAAATGAATAGTGTTGTATATATGAGCCAAACAATAACTTTTAATTTCAAGTAAACATAGGCATTGAATGAGTGTGTGTGATAGATATATAGATACATATACACATACACACACTAAGAGCATTCACATCAGTTGGTAATATAATATCAAGGATATTGTATAAACAAATAATAACTCTATTCACGGCTTAAGTACTAGAATTTAATGACAAATTAGTCGCTAACCAGTGCTATGCATGGGAAAGTTTGAAAATTTTATTTTAATATATTATACATGTTTGTTTTCTTTATTAAGTACTAATAAATAAATAAAAATGTCAATTAATTTCATATTAACATGATATAATATTATATATGTTATCTGTAGAGTATATATGATTAAATCAAGGTTAATAGTAATTGAGGGCTATTTCATAGGTTCATATAACAATTTCCACATTAAAATTGCAATAATATAACAGCAAAAACTCACATAGAAATAAATACAAAATTAATTTGTTTATGCTTGTATGCTTCCACTTCTCATCGATGGAAATCTTCATTAGTGTATACGGTTGTATCTCTATATTGCTGTACATTCTCCAGAGGGATTGTATTTTTGTTTGATGTAGTCTCATTTTTCACCTCAAGGCGAAGTTAAACATGGCCCCAAAGAGCAACAAAAAATTGTTTTCAAGCCCTTAGCAATGTTCTTTCTTTTCCATGGTACTCTAGATACTCCCAAAAGTGTAGCTTATATGCCTTGAAAAAGGTAATAACTTATTAACTTCATTGACAATAACATACAATAACAATGACCTCCCTATGAAAATGTCCACTTAACAAAATAATAGTCATTTTCTTTAGTTTCTCTAATCCGTAGTTGAAGAAAAGTGAGATTTTAATCTTAGAGAAAATACCTTTTCCACCGGTCTCTTCCTTCACCCTTTTAACAAAATCCTCCATCTTGTAATTTATGCAAACATTAGCTCCACGATCCTTGCAAACAGCTAATTTTTCATCATTCCCTGCCAAACACAATGTAAAAATGTATTATACATGGAAACTAAACTTATGCATGCATTAGAAGAAAAGTGATATTGGACTGTTAGCAACAATACTAAATTGCAAATGTACCAATACTCCCATGAAAATATTCATCCGTTATGCATTAGAGGCACCATATATCATACATAGTTGTTAATACTATCATCAATCACATATATTGTCTAACTCCTCTTATCACAGATACTTCAGATTTTGTGGGGGGAAAATTAAAAGAGAAAATGTGTTTTTTTAATTTAGAAAGAGCTACAACGGCAACCTTCTCGGCTGGACCATGTTGTCCTTTATTTTATCGTTGTAGTCAATAAAATCAATACTAAGCAAGCAAGAATTTTAGTTCAAGTTGATCAAATGATGCTGTAGGAGGCAAAAAAAATTTGTCAAGCCAATTACAAAATGCCACATCAAAATTTAGTGGCAAATTCCAAATTAATGTCATTAAATTAATTAAATTAGATGACGACATGTGTCATCCAAATTGGCATCACATTGGCATATCAAAATTTGCCACGTGTCATTTGGCCCATGGGATAAAGATAAATTCCTTATTCAAAATTTATGGATAATTATCTTTATAAATAAATAAAATAAAGATAAATTTTCTATTCAAAATTGATAGATAATTATCTTTATTAAAATAAATTAAATAGAGATAATTATTTATCTTTATTGATTATGATATTTATCAAAATATGATATTTATCAAAATAGATAAATAGAGATAATTATCTTTAAGAAGAATTTGGGCCAATCAAAAGTCTACTAAATACTTTCAAGTATATCAATTTAAAGTGGAGCTTATCCTCCAAAATCACTATAAATAGAGGACATCCCCTCTCATAAAAAAAAAAAAAAACAAGTTTTGAAGAGGCCCAAGTTCTGGAGAAATTCTGTCTCAAGAATCTTTGAAGAATTTAAAGCATCTTTGAAGAACTTGAAGAACATTCAAAGTGCTTGAAGAACGACAAATCTCTAACAAGCTCAAGGCTAGAGATTCGTTGTGAAGACCGTTCAATCCATCTTCCAACCAAAGTCAAGAAGATCTCTTGTTCGAGTTCATTGAAGTTCTATTGGAATTAAGCTAAAAAGCCTCCATAAACTTCAACAAACCCAAATCTTTGAAGCTCAACGGATCAAGCCTCTAAAGCCCTGAAGAACTTCAACCTACGAGCCTTCGCATTCGAAGACTTGAAGAACAATAAATCTCTAATAAGCTCAAAGCTAGAGATTTGTTGCGAAGATCATTCAATCCATCTTCCAACCAAAGTCAAGAAGATCTCTTGTTTGAGTCAAGTTCAAAGAAGATAGAATCAGAGGATATTCTTTTGTAAAAGAATTGAAATAGAGATTGTACTCATTATACATCAATACAAATTTATATTTGCAAACCATATTTCTTTTCAATTGTTTGATTTTTTGCAATTGGGAAATTTTGTGTTTACAAATTTTTGGCATGCCCGGTGGGACCATCTCTACCTCTCATCTCTTCTTCATCAAATTGTCACATCTTTTGAAACCCTATGGCTTCAAAGAAGACTCAAATCAACAATCCTCTTTTTGAAACAAGTGAAGTTGATCCCACAATAGATTCAAACTCTTCATCAAGTTCTGACACTTCCTATGCTGGACCAATGACAAGGGGAAGAATAAAAGCTCTTGCAGAGGTTTATGCTCAAACAACACCCATGCCCCAGCCCTCACTTGTTCTCAACACTTCTGAAACCAAGAAGTCACAAACAACCTCATCTACTCAAGGGGCAATCAAAGATGTAGCTGGTCTCGTCAAAGAAATGTTGTCTCAACTAGCTTTGTCACCAAAACCAACACAAGAAGCTCCAATTGTTGACGAAGAGGATGAATCACTTGATGGCTCTGAATTCTCTTTTTCAGACGATATTCCTGCTTCCAAGTTTAGGGATTCTCCTCGCTCTGTTAGCTCATTTGCCATGCCAGTCATGATGACTAACACAACATCTCTGGAGGAACAAGTCTCGACTATAGCTCAGACTTTAGAAGAATTAATGAAGTCCATGAAAGAAAGGGAAGCATTGAGAGACGCATAAATAACTCTCCTAATGGATAAGATGGGGAATACAACTGGACTGAATCATGAAGATGAAATCTCTAGGCCGAAACAAACCCATAATGACAAACCTGAGAGTTCAACAAAGGATCTCAATTTCTCTACAGAGAGGTCTATCTCTCCTGACCAGCTCAAGGAGTTAATCAAGGAAGCTATCAAAGACCAAGTTAGGGGTGGAAGTCAGGCATCCATTGCCTACGCTAAACCATACACTCAAAGGATAGATCTCTTGAGGATGCCTCAAAACTATCAGCCACCAAAGTTCCAACAATTTGAGGGTAAAGGCAATCCAAGGCAACATGTAGCTCACTTTGTGGAAACTTGTAACAATGCTGGAACTTATGGGGATCTCATGGTTAAGCAATTTGTTCGCTCTTTGAAGGGAAATGCATTTGATTGGTATACCGATCTAGTGTATGGCTCTATTGATAGTTGGAATCAAATGGAGCGAGAATTCCTAAACTGTTTCTATAGTACTCGACGTACTGTTAGCACGATAGAACTCACCAATTCAAAGCAATGGAAAGAAGAGCCGGTCATTGATTATATTCAACAGTGGAGAAACCTTAGTCTTAATTGCAAGGATCAATTATCTGAGTCGTCTGCAATTGAGATGTGTATTCAAGGAATGAATTGGGCTATAAGCTACATCCTTCAAGGAATAAAGCCCAAAACATTTGAAGAATTAGCAACACGTGCCCATGACATGGAGCTTAGTATTGCTTCCAATGGTCACCAAGGCCCACCTATTCAAGAACCTTGCAATGGGAGAGAAAGACAAGATACTCACAAAGGGGGCAAATTCCCTCATAAACTGGAAAACAAGCAGTCTTTGATTGTAACTACTGCTCCTCTTAAAGTTCCAGTTAAACCCAAGATAAAAGAACAAACATCTGTTCTCACTCAAGAAAGAAGAAGAAGACCAACATTACAAGAAATGCAAGAAAAACAATATCCATTCCCTGATTCCGATATCTCCAACATGTTGGATCATCTACTTGAGTTGAAGTTGATTGAGCTACCAGAGATGAAACGTCCTGAAGAGGCTAACCAAACAAATGATCCCAAATATTGCAAGTATCATCGCCTCATAGGCCACCCCATTAAGCAATGCTTTGTGCTGAAAGATAAAATCATGGAGCTAGCTCGTCAAGGAAAGATCATGTTTGATGATGAAGTTGCAACTACCAATCTAGCCATGGCAGCCTCAAATACTACTTCTACTTATTTCATCATTCAATTTGGTTCATTTAAGCCTATTGAGGTGAAAGTACCTTTCTCCCCAGTGCCAATTCCCGAGGATTATATATTTTCATCTCTTACATGTTATCAAGTAAGTGGTGAAGAAGACTCTTCAGATAGTGAGGAAGAAATAGAGCGAGCTATTGTGTATAGAGCATGTTGGTCTTCAATCATTTTCACTAATGATGATCGTTTGTTGGGATCTAAGATTCATAATCGTCCCTTATTTGTGACTGGCTACATTCGAGAACAAGAAGTCAATCGTATCCTTATTGATGGTGGATCTGCAGTCAATATCCTCCCACTCAAAATATTGAAAGAACTTGAAATCTCCTTGGATGAACTACTTCCTAGTAGGTTGATGATTCAAGGCTTTAATCAGGGTGGACAAAGAGCTATTGGGAAGATTAAACTTCATATGCTCATTGGTGAAATGGAATCAAGTGCGCTCTTTCATGTCATTGATGCCAAGACCACTTACAAAGTGCTTATTAGAAGACCATGGTTGCATGAGTATGGTGTCGTGCCATCTACGTATCACCAATGCTTTAAATATTTCCAAGATGGAAAAGTTAAGAAGATAGTAGCTGATCATAAGCCCTTCACTATAGCCGAATCACACTTTGCTGATGCAAAATTTTACTTGGAAGATGATACGCAAGAAGAAGCACAAGTCATTGTTTCACCATCTAGCAAAGAAGAAAACCTTCACTCTAAAACTTCAAGGATTGACTCTCCAATTGAGGAGAACGAAGCCAAGCCAATTGAAGAGAAGGAAACCAAGCAACCAAAGACTTCCACAAAAGAGAAGAAGCATCAAGCTTCTAATGCAACTGAGGCAGCCCCTGTGTTACACTATGTCCCAGTCGCCAAAAGAAAAGAGGGCCAATCACCCTTTTTAGGAGATGGAGAGTCAGTATTAGAAGATCTACAGGGATTAACTCTCCCAGCTGCTAAAATCACAAAATCAAGAATCTCAAGCCAACCATTGAAAGGGTTCACAAGACCATCCCAAGGACCGATTGTTGAACATGGGACTTTGCCCACCAAACGAACCAAAGAGGGTTTTGACCCTAATGCATATAGACTCATGGCTAAAGCTGGTTATGACCACGAGAAGCCGAGTAGTTTGGGCAAGCTCATCCTTGAAGCCTCTGGAAAAGAAGAATATAAGGTGTCAAAGGCTAAAGGTTTCAATGTAACAAGTTCTAAGGCTGGAATTGGATACACACCATTGTCTCTTGTTCATTTTCCCATTAGAAAAGCTAATGTTTCGGTAATTTCAGCAAATTATGAGGAAGAAGAACAGTCTTCAAACCTATCCAAGAGTTCATCTGTTTTCGACCGCATTGGGCGACCCACTTTGCATATCTCAGTCTTTGATAGGTTGGGGACACAAGAAGATAACTCTGTTGTTGGCACTCAAGGCTCTATTTTTACAAGACTTAATCACTTAACTCCTTCTCGAATTGGCACTCGAGGTTCAGTTCTCACAAGGCTCAGTCATTCAATCCCTTCTCGACTCTCAAAAGATTTAAAGGCAAAGCAAAAGAAGAATGAAATGACAAATTTCCTTCCTAGAGGTGTTAACGACACACTTATTGTTGATCAAGATTCAAATGAGATTCGAAGCTCTATCCCATCTCGTATGAAACGTAGAACCATTTGGGAAGTGAATACTGGAGAAGCATTGACTGTAAAAAGGCGTACAATGGTGACCACAAACCAAGAAGTCGAAGATGATGTTAAGGATGCGCCACCCATATTTGAAGAAGGCATACAAACTACAGTTGATGAATTGAAGGAAATCAACACTGATACAACTAAAGACATTTTGAGAATTGGCCTTATCAACGGAAAATTCTTGAAACGTTATTATGCCTAAAGATTGAAGCACTCCGTGGTAAGAGCCTAAACTGCCTACCTCAACACTCAAAGGGTAAATGATGTTTTCCCATTACTCTTAAAAGTGTTCTAAAAAATAAAAAAAATAAAAAGCCCGTTAGGTTGAAAACCTTTCTATAAGGCGGCCTAGGCAAAAGTTAGGGCACACATAAAATTAAAAAAAAAAAAAAAAAAAAAGAAGGGGCCCGCTAGGTTGAAAACCTTTTTATAAGGCGGCCTAGGCAAAAGTTAGGGCACACACAAAAAAAAAAAAAAAAAAAAAAAAAAAAACCTCTACCCCTTTTGAACTACGTGTTGACTTGATCCCCTTTCGGGTACGTAGGCAGCTTGGTATCATTTACTGAGTTCAGTCACATCTTCAAAAAAAAAATCCCCTCCTGAACTACGTGTTGACTTGATCCCCTTTCGGGTACGTAGGCAGCTTGGTATCATTTACTGAGTTCAGTCACATCTTCAAATAAAATCTCCTCCTGAACTACGTGTTGACTTGATCCCCTTTCGGGTACGTAGGCAGCTTGGTATCATTTACTGAGTTCAGTCACATCTTCAAATAAAATCTCCTCCTGAACTACGTGTTGACTTGATCCCCTTTCGGGTACGTAGGTAGCTTGGTATCATTTACTGAGTTCAGTCACATCTTCAAATAAAATCCCCTCCTGAACTACGTATTGACTTGATCCCTTTTCGGGTACGTAGACAACTTGACTTTCTATGCTAAGTTCAGTCACATGTCAAAAAAAAAAAATATATATATATATATATATATGTATATATATTTGACAAGCATTGAAGCAAGAGCTAGAGAAATAAACAATTCATTAAAAAAATTGACATGATGAAATTCCTTTATTGTTCACCAAAAAAATAATAATAAAATAAAATAAGAAGAAGGAAAAGAGAAAAGAAGAAGATGTTTTTAATGATTATCTATTACAAGTCAATATTTCCAATTGTAATTCTCTAACTCATCACGGGTGGTCCTTAATTCTTGTTCTAACAACTCCAAGGATTCAGTGTCTGCATTGCTTAAAGTATGAGAAGTCTCTACGGAAGAAATCTCTTCTCGGATGTTTGAAATGATTACTTTCTGGCTTGATAGCTTTTCGTCATTCTCAAGGGCGGAAACTTCAAGCTCCTTCTTGTGGGTGAATAATCGTTTTAGTTCTTCTTGAAGCTCTGCTATTGTAGAATTAGTGTTCACCAACCCATCCTTAAGTGCCCCACCATGTGCTAATAATTCGCCCTCTACCTTTAGCTGATCATCAAGTTGAATTTTATATTCTGTCAACTTTTTGTCACGCAGCTCAGGCGTCATACACGAGGAAAAGGAAGACTGTAGAGATGTAAAAGTATTGGCCTTGTCAAAATATTCTGCAACTAATGTTTCTAATGGTGAAGGATCAATAGCTTGATTGGTTGTTATGGCTTCAAAAATTTTGTTAGCTCCATCAAGGAGTAAATATGTCTTGTTGAATGGAGTTCTAACAATCTTTTATTGAAGACTTCTCCAAAGATTCAATGCAAGATCAATGCGGTGCTTCAAAATTTCACAATTAGGATTATATTCAGAAACTTCTGGAGCACAAGACTTAGTTCTTGGAGGAGATCTTGTAACATTTTTCCTAGAATTAGTATTAGCCACCTCACCTATGCTTCTTGGCAATGCAGTAGACGACCGTGGACTGGAAATTGAGCTTTCACTGTCATTTGAGGCCACATCATTATCAATGTCCAGTGGCAAGGTTCGCTGATCGGACTGAAAATAATAATAATAATAATAATAATAATACATAAGTTCATAAGGAGTAACTAAAAAAAAAAAAAAAAGCAAAAAAAAGAGTTAAAGACTAAGCATGAATACTTGAACTTTGTTTCTTGGTGATGTAGCGAAAGATTGTGGATTGGAATTATTCTCAAAAGCCACCTCATTGTCAACCTCCATGTTCAAAACTTGTTGACCTAACTGCAATCAGATACACATTGGTCATATAAGATATACTTTAGATATACTTTGCATGAACAAAAGGAAAGTTTCTTCTAAAAAAAAAATGATAAAAAAAAAAAAAAGACCTGATCCTTTGCACCCTCAAGGTTTGCAGAAGCACTTGTAATGCCTCTAAGGGAATTTGGGTTGCTAGGTATTGTCAATTTGGGCTTCTTAGCCCGATTCCAATGATGATCACTATCGTTATCATCACTCATTTCTTCAAGGACTGGATTTTCTCCTCTTTCAAATGCATCATGCACTTCTAAGGATCTTTCAATAGATGGGGTCTTTGGAGGAGGCTTCTTCAATTTAGCTATGACACCTTAAGATTCCTTGGACTGAATATGGGGATTCATAGATTTTGAGATGGTGTTTGCCACATAAACTTTGGGTAATCGAATATCCTTATTATTGTTGCTCTTGACATTGATAGGCTGAACTACCTTACTTTTAGGAGGGGTAGGATGTGCACTTGCAATCAAAATATCTATACCATCATCAAGATACTTCCCATGAATATGATTCCACCACTTTTTGTAGCCACTCGTAGTATGAAGTTTGAAATTAACTAGGGTAGGAGGCACTGGAAAGAATGCTTTGCAACCAGTCTTGTAGAGAGTACATAATCTCCAAAACTCCACAATTTTATCCAAAGTCCCTTGACGAATGTCCTCTTTAATGGTACCTGGAATGTCTTGGCAAAGTCCAAATTGACGGCTAAACCGAAAAGGACTATAAGGTTCTACTATGAGATGACCATCTTGACGCATAGACAGGTAAGAAGAACGGATACTCATAAAATATGACAATGAATTACGAGAAAGTCCTCCATCATCAAGAAAAGTCTCCTCCCTATTCCTGACATACAAATTTGCGTCCCATTGCATAGAAGTACCTTGTATCAACTTCCTTGCTTCATGTTCATCAAAGTGCTTAGCCCCTCCTTCCCCAGAATATACAACCATCTTGGATCCCGGGACATCAATCTCATAATGGGTCTTAAAATAAAGACCTAGCCAGCCATAAATATAATGAACAGGGAAGCAGGCACTCGAACGACTAATCATTGGAGAAGAATGAGCAATCTTGTTTAGTCCTCGGTAGAGACTAACTAGAACCGGTATTGCTAGACAAAAAGGGTGACCTGTTGCCAAAAAGCTTGCAACCTTGAAGGTTCCAGGGCGAATCGTATTAGGATCTTCACTTGGCAAAACAAAGGTGCAAAGCCAACAAGAAAGTTATGCGGCTAAGTAGGTCTCTTCCCATAGCCCATCCTCAATCTTGAGTTCAATAAAAGGTTTTTTTCCACATTTGGACCAGCCTTGAATTTTACTAAGCGAACCATCAGGATTATGAGTCTTAATTGCACGACTTAACCTCTTTGTCCTTCGACTAGGTGGTTTTGGATATTTCATTTCATATCTACACCAAAAGTTGACCCAATCACTCGCCAAAACACGCGGGTCTTCTCCTTCCTTTTTAGAATTAAGGAGATGAAAGGTTGCAAATAGGTGCTCACAACTCTTTGGGATGAACCTCTCTGTCTCATCACTTCCTGTTAACTCCTCGTAGCAAGGGATAGCTTCATCATAAAGACGACCAAAGATAGGAAGCCCGCCAAGGCGATACAAATCCCAAAGTGAGATGGACATCTCGCCAAGTGATGTGTGAAGGGTGTTGGTTTGTGGACACCATCCTTCGCAAAATGCTCGCATTACATCAGCATTTCGATCATATGTGTACAGAGACGCTGAAACTGTGTCATAAATATGGGCCTTGTTAAGAGTCTGCCTGCTTCTAAAAAGAACATCTTCAAGCCATTCCCAATATAGAGGTATGTAACTCCACTCTCCATTGATCTTGAAAAGAGTGCCCCAACGTGTTCCGCCTGAAATTATACGACGACCAAGAGTCACTAGATAACGAGACTCTGTAGTGTTCTTATGAAGAGAGCTATGCAAAGACCACGCTCTAGAGGAGGAATCAGAATTCCGAGAGACATCATAGGTCCACTCAACAATGTCTCTTGAGTCTTTAAGTTCAGGCCACCTTCCCGCAAATCGACCAATAATTGGCCTCTCAACGAGCATTGATATGTCTGCTTCCTTAGCGTCATTTGATTCTTTAGTAACAACAAGATACTTCTTGCTGGATGAAGAGAAGCCTTTGAAGAGCACCATGACGATAGGGCGAACCTACAAAAAATGTGCAAAGGAATATAAACTACGTTGCAAAGAAAGTTTAAAAAAAAAGAAAAAAAAAACGAGAAGGGGGCATGGACATGCAATAAAATTTTTTTTTAAAAAAAAAAAGATAAATAAATAAAGTTATTATATTCTCATATGCAAGTATTGCTCCACTGCAAGATATCAAAGGACATACATCCTTGCATAGACAATTTTCATCCTCAAGGTAGCCTTCTTCTTCAATGCAATCTTCATTGACAAAGACGTCTTCGTCTTCAAGGAAGTCTTCGTATCACAGATAGACTTCGTATCACAGAAGACTTCATTGTCAAGATCGCCTTTGTTGTCAACAAAGCCTTCGTATCACAGACGACTTCGTTGTCAAGCTTGTCTTCGTCCTCAAGGAAGTCTTCGTATCACAGATAGACTTCGTTGTCAAGATTGTCCTCGTTGTCAACAAAGCCTTCGTATCACAGAAGACTTCATTGTCAAGATTGCCTTTGTTGTCAACAAAGCCTTCGTATCACAGAAGACTTCGTTGTTAAGATTGTCTCCGTTGTCAACAAAGCCTTCGTATCATAGAAGACTTCATTGTCAAGATTGCCTTTGTTGTCAACAAAGCCTTCGTATCACAGAAGACTTCGTTGTCAAGATTGTCTTCGTCCTCAACAAAGCCTTCGTATCACAAAAGACTTCATTGTCAAGATTGCCTTTGTTGTCAACAAAGCCTTCGTATCACAGAAGACTTCGTTGTCAAGCTTGTCTTCGTCCTCAAGGAAGTCTTCGTATCACAGATAGACTTCGTTGTCCAGATTGTCCTCGTCTTCAAGATTGTCGTCAAGATCGTTGTCTTGGTAGCTACTTGGCTTGAGGAACAAAATAAACTCTTGCAAGTTCTTCGTAGTGCCACTAAATCATCATATTACCTATTCTAAATGGAGGTGGAACAATACAAAACAAAAAATAGACATGCAAGAAGAGAAATTCACAAGTAAGAAAAGTTTGATCAAGAATGAACCTCCAAAGTTTGTGTGATTCAACTCTTGCAAAACTTAATGTCAAATCCTTAAAGATGGACCAGCTGCATGCAAAGAAAATCGTCAAATAGTGTGGATTGTATGAAAGAACTAGTGTACATTGAATCTATCCAACTAAGTATCATACATATGTGATATTAGATAGGACCACTACGTTGTTCATTATGGCCCACACACTTCGATACTAGTAATTCCTTTGAATCAAAATTGTTGTACCTGATGGAGGGAAAAGTCTCTACTTCCAGTACTTAGATACTAGTGATTATTACTAGTGGCGTGGATGACTTCGGGGAAGTTGAAATCAAATCTGCACTAGCAAACATGAGTTAATACATTCGAGAGCACATAGAGAAAAGAGAAGGAAAAAAAAAGAATTTAAAAAAAAAAAAAAAAAACCATGAATCCGGTTTATAAAGATATAAATATGAAGATAAAATTATGAGAAGAGGAGATTATACCTTGTTACTTGACTGAGAAAGAAGAAGAAAAAAAAATCTTATGCCTTCTTCAAGAATTGTTTTTGAGATTGCTGACCTTACGCACTATAAAAAAAATTGTGAATTTTGTATGGCTAGGGCTATCCTTTTATAGTGCTGGTTAGAGAGAGTTTAATTGCAACTAAAACTCATCTAGTCAAGACTAGATTAACCAGGAAAAGAAGTCAAAATAAAGAAGAATTCTTGTATGAAGGAAGAGTTTAAATGGGAGAAGAACTCTTGAGTTGCGATAAGAAAGAAGTTTTTTACTGAAGTTCAAGTTTAAGCGGGATTCTTTGAAATGTAAGAGTCCAAATCCTTATTTAGATTGGACTTTGAAGCAAAGACTAATAAATACTAATAAATTTCAGACAAACGTACTATCCCATTCAAGAGGAATTCCTTTACCCCATTATACTAGACATATTATAGAGTTTGAAAATCATGCAACAACTCCTTTAATAATTCATCTGAAGCGTGCTTACATGAAGACATGGCAACTTAGGGAAGTAAAAAATATCCCTTGAGCAAAGAGGCCAAGCTCAACTCTTGCAAGTCTAGTATATATTGGTGCATGGATTCTTCCAGAAGAGCCATAGCTACGAGTTGGGCATTTAAAAAAAAAAAAAATCTAATTGTTTGGATTCAGGGGAAAAGTTTGGATCCTGAAACTAAGAGGATGGTGTATACAAAACACCATGCAAGTCGAGACTCTGCCCATTTTTCACACTCAAAATTGTGGACATGTACAAGTCTCGAGGGGGCATTTGTAGGAGGCAAAAAAAATTTGTCAAGCCAATTACAAAATGCCACATCAAAATTTAGTGGCAAATTCCAAATTAATGTCATTAAATTAATTAAATTAGATGACGACATGTGTCATCCAAATTGGCATCACATTGGCATATCAAAATTTGTCACGTGTCATTTGGCCCATGGGATAAAGATAAATTCCTTATTCAAAATTTATGGATAATTATCTTTATAAATAAATAAAATAAAGATAAATTTTCTATTCAAAATTGATAGATAATTATCTTTATTAAAATAAATTAAATAGAGATAATTATTTATCTTTATTGATTATGATATTTATCAAAATATGATATTTATCAAAATAGATAAATAGAGATAATTATCTTTAAGAAGAATTTGGGCCAATCAAAAGTCTACTAAATACTTTCAAGTATATCAATTTAAAGTGGAGCTTATCCTCCAAAATCACTATAAATAGAGGACATCCCCTCTCATAAAAAAAAAAAAAAAACAAGTTTTGAAGAGGCCCAAGTTCTGGAGAAATTCTGTCTCAAGAATCTTTGAAGAATTTAAAGCATCTTTGAAGAACTTGAAGAACATTCAAAGTGCTTGAAGAACGACAAATCTCTAACAAGCTCAAGGCTAGAGATTCGTTGTGAAGACCGTTCAATCCATCTTTCAACCAAAGTCAAGAAGATCTCTTGTTCGAGTTCATTGAAGTTCTATTGGAATTAAGCTAAAAAGCCTCCATAAACTTCAACAAACCCAAATCTTTGAAGCTCAACGGATCAAGCCTCTAAAGCCCTGAAGAACTTCAACCTACGAGCCTTCGCATTCGAAGACTTGAAGAACAATAAATCTCTAATAAGCTCAAAGCTAGAGATTTGTTGCGAAGATCATTCAATCCATCTTCCAACCAAAGTCAAGAAGATCTCTTGTTTGAGTCAAGTTCAAAGAAGATAGAATCAGAGGATATTCTTTTGTAAAAGAATCGAAATAGAGATTGTACTCATTATACATCAATACAAATTTATATTTGCAAACCATATTTCTTTTCAATTGTTTGATTTTCTGCAATTGGGAAATTTTGTGTTTACAGATGCGTTTGAAGAGTGGCTGAAAAAATCTTTGAATGTAAAATAGGATTCCACTCATCATATAATAACTTAAAGATTACTTCCAAACAGGTCTGTTACTTTTGTGACGTCAACAACAGAAAGCATAGCGATGTGAAGGTCTATTGGCATATTAGAGACTTACAGTAGAATTTAACTTGCCATTTTCTTTATGCCTAACATCATAAAGAGAAAAACATGACTTAATATACAAAGAAAACAGAAACTTGGAAAGAGAACAACTTCTTGATAAAATAGTATTAAAATTACTACAACTTGAATCCACCCAAAAATTACACCCATGACAAACTATACACTTTATGATTGAACACATACAGCATAGCCTCCTCTAATAATACTTTGCCACTAAACAGCCTTGCATTTTTCTAAATCCGAATATATATATATATATATATATATATATATATATAGCCCAAGCCAACTTGAATAATGAGGAATTACATTTAGGATGTAACCAATTGAGATTTGAGGACTAATTTGTAGATGAGTTTTGACATCTGGCATGATTTATATTTATAAACCAATAACCCACAGATTGGAAAAAAAATCTTAAAAATTATTAATTTCAAGAAATTTTCTAAAATTAGAATGTAGCATAAAACCAAGAATGCACAATCCAAGTATAAATCAAAAGGTGTGGGAATGAACACATAGATAGTCCAAACAATTATATTTCCAGTATTCAAAACCAAGACAACATATCCCCAATCTGCATAATGCAAAAATGCACACCTCAAGTACAATGTCTAAGATATTTATGATTATTGTGATAAATAAAAGTAAATAAACATAAATACAGAACTTAGTGGGTCATCATCAAATAGTTTATGACAATTCATCTATACTATAATCCCAACACCTATATAGGCTTGTAAACTACCATAAGTACAAAAATGTCAAGAAAACCAGTTGCTCTTAAAGGCCTTTTGTCGAACACCTAGTAGATATAGCCAAGAAATAGAACTTGGTTAATCTAGAGGTGCTGTAATAGAGGGAAGCAATATTTCCAGTACCTAAAGAATATTTAGAATAATGGAATCTACAAATTAGAAACGTATCGATACCTCCTATTAGAAGCAATAAGATTTTGGTCTTCACTATTTACATCAACAGAAGAATTGCTAAGATATAACAGTAGTGGTGAACAACAGAAAAGGCTAACCGCTATAATAGTGCTTTTTCTGCTTTGCTTCTGCTTTTGCTTCTCTATTTCATCAATAGACATGATCTCTATTTCAAGTAATTCAACCTCAACATTGCAAGTGAAGGCTGTGGCCAACCCTAGGAGTATATTTCTGCAGGGAATAAGGGAATCAATTAAGATAGTCCATTTAATTGCACACTCTATTGTCTCTGCATCTTTGTACTACATCAACCCCTCTAATTCACAAAGCCTGAAATTGCCTTTCAAAATTATATACCAAATGGCTAGGACCAAGTCCAAGTTCAATGTCAATCCCACAACCAATCCTCAAGCAAATCAGTAAAAATGTCCAAGTTATGACCTTACATTCACATACCCACAGTTCATTTCCAAATTTACGCTTAAGAACAACAAGCCACTTAATTAGACCCAAATTCATTCTCAATGAAAATCTTTAAATTTACAGAGAAATTCCCAAACTCTAATGTCAATACACAAACCCACCATAAATGAATCATAAAAAAATCATACCTATTTCTTTGTTTTCCCTAAACTTTCAAATACACTTGAAATCCCTAATGGAACCCAATAAAAATTATTATCTAAAACCTCCTTTCAAAATTTGAATTTATCTGTAAATCAAAGGCTCACAAATCAGTGCCTACATAGAAACATCTAAAAAAAAAAAAATCCAAATTTACAAAGGGAACGAAACCACATTAAAATTGCAATAATATGACAACACTATCAGAAATTGAACCGGGAAATTTTAAGGCAACACTCACTTGGATGTGCGGAAACTGGAGAGGGACTTTCCCATTGATCCAGGATGGCTTGTTCTTGAAGAGGTATCATGAGGTAGCCTAGAGAGAAGAAGGCTTTCAGAAGAGAGTGAGAGAGAGAAACGGAGAGAGGAGCGTATAGAGAGAAGAAGATACATGTAGACTATTAGATTTTTTTTTTATATATATAGTTTTTTTATGGTTAGGACTTAGGAATATGGAACAAGTTGCATGCGTTTAATTTGGCCTTGCTTGCCCATATTCCCTAGCAGCCCGTATTTTAAAGGCAAAGTATTTCCCATATGTGGACATTCTGAATGCAAGTCTTGGCAGCAGTCCCTTGTACACTTGGCGAAGTATTTTTCAAAGTCTTGAATTCATTAAGAGCGGAACCCGTTGGAGAGTTGAAAATGGGCGTTTAATTCACATTTGGGAGGACAAGTGGCTCCCTACTCCTTCCACATTCAAAGTTATTTCTCCTCCTAGAGATTTTGGAGATTTCCCAATGGTTTCCTCTCTCATCGACCAAGAGACTAAGTGGTGGAAGCCCAATGTGGTAAGGACGCTCTTCTTGCCTTTCAAACCGGACACTATATTGAAAATTCTCCTAAGTCAGAGGCTGCTGGAGGATACTATTATTTGGATTGGGAACAAAAGAGGGGTGTTCACTATCAAAAGTGCTTACTATATTGTTGCTGAGCTTCAGTCCGATAAGGATTTGGGGGAAAGCTCATCCAGGGACTCAAGTAGTATCATTTGGAAGAAACTATGGAAATTGAAACTCCCTCCAAAGGTCAAGATCTTCTCTTGGAGAGCTTGTGTAAATGGCCTCCCTGTGTATGTGAAAATGGCAGAAAAAGGAATTCATTTGAGCTCTGACTGTCCTATCTGTGGAGAAGAATCTGAAAGCCTTATTCATGCGTTAATTTTGTGTGATTTTGCTCTTTTGATGTGGTCTCTTTGGCAAGACTACCCCCTAAATTTTCTTGTGAATGCTACAAATTTCATCGATGTTATGCATAAATTCTGTTCAAGCCCCAACATTGCGTACTTAGAATATTTTTTTGCAACTGCTTGGGCAATTTGGCACAACCGGAATCTGTTAGTGTATAATGAGAAGGGCCTCACTCCTCTGCAAGTTTGGGATTTGGCAAGAAGTGTTTTAGAGGATTTTCATGAAGTCAACAATGTGCTCTGTTCTGTGAAACAAGGTCCGAATGTTGGCTGGCTGGCCCCTCCGCCTGGGTATTTCAAAGTGAATGTAGATGATGTGTCGCCTTTAGATGGCAAAGGCATCTCTGTGGTTGGTGCGATTGTTCGCAATGATGGAGGCAAGGTTGTTGTGGCGCTGTGTAAGGCTCTGCCTTCATGTTACCCAGCAGAGTGGGCCGAGCTCTTTGCTTTGGAGCAAGGCATCATTCTGGCTCAAAAGTTGGCTATTTCCAATGTTATAATTGAATCAGATGCTGCTCTTGCGATCCAAGCTATTTCGTAGGACCTTTGTGGTGGAGAAGTTGGCCATTTAATCCAAGGAATCCTGAGAGCAAAATCTTCTTTCGCTGATTGCACTTTCAGACATGTGAACAGGGCTTATAATGAGGCTGCACATGAACTCGCCCAGTTTGCAAAATGGAATTATGTTAGTTATGTATGGAAAGATGATTTTCTGTTGTATTTAGATTTCCTGCTTCAGTCAGTCTCTGGCTGATGTTTGCTCTGTTGTTTTGCTATGTTTCAGCTCTATTGTATTCCTCTCTTTGAGTTAATGAAATCTCATTTTCCTCTCAAAAAAAAAAAAAAAAAAAAAAGGAATATGGAACAGGTTTGTAACTACTACCCAAGATTCAGAACGTTTAACTAATGAATTAGTCAATTAGAACATTATTTCTTTAAATTAACATAGGCTACTAAACACCAAAGTTACTAAGAATATCAAAACGTTTAACCACTAGCGAAAAGTAACTTGTTTTCAGGTGTTTTAAATGTAGACGTGGCTGGTGCAATAAAGAGTGATGTTTTATATCATCCCAAAAAAAAAGAAAAAAAAAAAGAGTGGTGTTTTATATTATATATGGATAGATATAGATTTTCAATATTAATATAGTGTGAGAAGAGGAAAAGATGAAGGAATTAGAAAGCCAAAGTCTGGCATTAAGAAGCCGAAAGGTTGCCATTTGAGATTGTAACCATGGAACACAAAGGGTTGCTGTTTAAAATTGTAACTGTAGAGCACAAATGGTTGTCGTCTAAAATTGTAACCATGAAAGAGATAGGGTTAGGAATTATTATTTTTTTATTAGGATTTTTAAATTTAGAAAGACTATTTTTAAATTGTAGGACAAATTCAGGAAAAAAATAGTAATGACATGACTGTTGATATGGCTCAACTTGAGCGTAGCAATATTAAATGCTACGCTTCATTTTTTTTAGTAATATATAGATTCTAGATGATTTCTACTCAATTTTACTTTCTTCTCTTACCTATTAAAAAAAAAAAATAGATCTCTTAAATTTATTCTATTTTGCTAGGAATTCTCAAGAGAGTTTTTTTTTTTCTTCATTGTCTTTTTTAATCAAATTGAATTAATCTCAGAAAATTAATTGGTTGGGATGAAATAAATTGGTTGTGCCTACCAATCAAATAATACTTACTTTCTATATGTTGACAAACTCATTCTAGGTTAATCTTGACAAATCATCATGAAAAAAGAAACTCATCCACTCAAAAGATATTAGAAGAGATTGAGAATGACAAGCAAAAAAGAAGAGATTTTAAGAAGGGAAATTCAAACCATGAGAAAAGTAACGGTAATCTTTTTAGAATATGCTTAAATCCTATGATCCTTATAAGGTTCCTATCATCTTATATACAATTTCTTGTGACCTAATTAGAAAAAAAAAAAAAAAAAATTGCATTGCTTTAAGTCAATGCAGTCAAAATATGTTGGAAACAAATAGTTTGAATATCAGATATTTGAACCTTTTGTTTCCAAAATTTGAAATATAAGAATATAAGCATAAAGGAAGAAACATGACAATGTACCACACTATTAGGAATTAGGATTGCAAAAGATCACATTGCAAATGATGTAATATTGTGCTAACATTTGTACAGGGTATGAGGAGCTAAAGTAAACCTAAGTAACTTGATGAAATATTATTCCAATCAACACTAAGAAAGTAAGAATTGCTATTTTGCCGTTCTATTTTCAAATAAATAAAAACCTATTGCCTAGTTAAGGAGAGAATTTTCGGTGAAAAGTTTCAAGTCAAATACTCATCAGCTCAGCTAAATGGGAAAAAAGGAAATAGAAAAGAGTGAGGAAATTCATTCCTTTTTCACTTTCGTTTTCTTTTTTCTCTGCTCTCTCTAAATGGATGGTGAAAATAGACCTAAAACTTGGAATATTATCATATAGATTATATCTCACCAACCATTAAAAAGAGTTGGAAGAATTGCTCCATACAACATGTTCAAAACCGAACCACAAGATAACCAATCCAACTCCCAAATGCTGACCTCCACATTCACATGCTAAAACAATCAATATTGTCAGATCAGTGAGGATTAGCGTTTAAAAGCTTGTTACCCTGATGGGCCAAATAGAATGAAGATACAGATATCTGAGCTGTGAAAATAGTCTATGATACAAATCAGATTTATGTATCAGCTTCCACATCACTCGGTTTATTTTTTGCTAACAAAGGTTGATCATAAAACACGGAAAAGTGAAAAAGACTGGAATAGAAGTAATTCAGGAATGCTGCCTACCTACCATTGGCATTGATCAACTAGAATAGAAGTTGTTGTTACGAATCAAATTTAGATAAAACTACTATGAGTGACTTTGCTTTGTTCCTTATTGCAAGGTTCTTAGATCCGGACCGTTCATTGAACCGTAAAAGGGAGAGGTTCAAGGTTTTTGAGGTCCAACCAAGGTCGAATTGACTAAATAAGGAAGTTAATAAAATAAAATAATAACCATGAAAACATTAAAATTTATGATTAATTTTTGAAGTAAAGTTGAATATCTTTGAAGGATTTTAATTATAATTTTTTTGTATTCCTTGTAAGAGATGGATAATTTAATTAAGTAGAATATAATTGTGTTAAGTTGTTTTTATAAAAATTAAAAAAAAAAAAATTGCGTTAAGTTTACTTCAGGATTAGAACCCAGGCACGGTCAGATAGACCATGTTTGGGTTCTAATCCTGGTAAGCACATTTTTTGATTTTTTTTCTTATTTAACAGGGATGCTTGAATCGGGGTTGGACCGTACGGTTCATGCCACCGGTTCCCGATTCACCCAATCAGACCGCTCGATTCGGTTCAGGATTGAAAACTATGCCGTATTGTTGCTTCAAAGAATCACCTATGGCAAAAAAATTTATTTCAATTCTCAAGAATCACTGTAAGGATTTAATTTTGCTTATAATTGAATTATTTACCTCAAATAGCAAAGTTTGCTAATGGCCAAGGACTAAGAAATTTTCTTCTAAAATCTTTCTGTTCTTCCCATATGTTGGATACATTGAGTGGCTAACAGAGCCTCATTAATTGTTTAGATGATATGGACAAATTCTGTAATCAAATAGTTTTGTCAAATGCTAAGAGGCCTAGGTTTGCCAAGATGAAATTGATAAATAGAGCAACTTAAGGCAACATCCAGTTGAGCTACAATATTTTTGGTTATTTTAGTTATAGTTTAGGTTAGTATAACTATCTAATCATCTCTTTTATAATATTAAGTTGAGCAAGAGGTTTAAAGTTTGTGCTGTGTATCTAAGAGTTAGGCCCTTTTGGATATACACCACTGTAAGTTTCTTTAAGATCTTCTCCCCTCTCCTTGTGTGTGTGTTAAAAATACTTAGTATTCTCAAAAGAAAAAATAGTGGGCTAATCCTACATTAGAAAATAAGTGTGAGTTAAAGAGATTTAAAGCCTGCGCTGTGTATTCAAGTGTTAGGCTCTTTTGGATATACACCACTATATGTTTCTTTAAGACCTTCTTTTCTCTCCCTGTATGTGTTAAAAATACTTAGTATTCTAAATAAATAAATAAAAAATCCATTGAAAAAGTTAATCCGTTAAGGGTATTTTGGGCAGCAAATTAAATAAGTCCCAGGGCCCCAAAACCCATTTAAACCTGTAGCCCATCAAATGACTCACAAGAATACTAAGCAAGAACATATGTTAAATTTGGATCCACAAAGTCAGCCCATAGACTAGGTCCACAAGTCTAATCGAACTAGCACTTGAAAACTGGTTAAGCCCACGAATGCTCAGGCCAAAAGCCCATCATGAGTTCGGTCTATGTAGCTGACCAAAAAAACATTTAGGAGCAAAGCTGGGCCCTCCAAATCAACCCCAAAGGCCATAATGAGGCCCACAAGTTTGGTGAAATCAACCCTTGAAATTAAAGAGTTGTCTTTGTCCTACACCAGACCTGTTGAACTAATGCCTCACATTTCTTTATAATCATTTGTCTCTTGCTTGACTGCTAGCCATTGTTATATGATTTTATAGATATCAAACAAAGGCTGGATTCTTCCTTTATGGCTTCTTGGTATATTAAGCACCTTAATAATTCATGACTAACAGACAGAAAAGGTTTGAAACTTTTAAAAGTTGTATGAACCATTAGAAAAGAACTACAAAGTTTCCAATGCCATGTTTTATGCCAGTTTACAGAAAAACACACCTAATTAATTTTGGTTTCTCCAATTCCAAATTATTTAAATTTTATATTTCAATTCATCCATTTTTAATATTAAATGCATAGTGTATAATCCATCTTAAATTGAGTGCATTTCTAAACTCTATATTTCAAGCTGTGCTTTTAATCCAATGAAGCTATAGAACAATCATTTAAGAAAAGCACCGATATTTTTTGCATTAAAGTTTGCTACAAATCGAACAAAAAATTATAGAAGCTTATACATTAAAAAAAAAATTTCGTTTAAGCAATGAATACCTGATTATTTTTTGAAATGATCTAACAACACAGTGTCACTCTAATATCTGCACAGCAAGGCAGAGTTAAGATAGACAGGCCCTTCTTTTGGTGGAATTTACGTTGAATTTGTAGTATGACTGACCGGATACTATAAAAATAGAATGCAGATATAACAATAATATGAAAATAATTAATGTTTAAACTTGGGTACCTATCATTAAACATCTAACTTTAGAAATTTAAGAGCAACTGAAAAATATAAACAAAATATATTTAATGGAAAGGTAATATGTTAAGCTATATGCTTAACACTATAATAATGCGGGGAGGGAGACGTGTACTTTAACAATTAATTTCTTAATTAAAATACCATTTATGTGGCAGATTTGGGACTATGATTAACTAGCTGAAGACCCATGCTACGCTAGGAATTAGGAAAATTTTCAAATAAGGTAATTAGTTATAGCAAACAGAAATGTGATTTTTGACTGCATTACCATGGTTGCATAATCTAGGGCCTGTGAATCCTTCATTGAATTGAAAGGAATTCCTTATCACATCATGCTAGCCTTAAAGGGGACTAGCACTAGGCACAATCATATATATATATATATATGTATATGTAGTCATAGCCCATACATTTGTTTCACTGAGAAGCTCTCCTTGAAAGTCATTTCCAGTTGTGAAATTAGAGAGTTGGCTTTGTCCTAGACCAGACCTATTGAAATTCAAAAATCGGCCAGTAGGTGTACTGCTGAAGATATTATGAAAAACCATTTCACATTTTTCACCATTTTGTAGAAAAGAAACTATAAGCAAAGGGATTACAGGGCCATCCAAAACAAAGAAACAAGGACTGAAGCAACGTTAAAACCACATCAAAATACAAACTTTAACATTTTAACGTTCACCATAATTTACTTAAAAGTTACATTTCAAAATTTGGATGGGTGAACATAAATATTCTCAAACATCCGTATGAACTTTGATTTCCAGACCCAATGAGTAGCGAATAGTGAGTACCGCATCACTTAAGATTTTAATTACACAAAATTAAGTAGTCTGATCAATGGAATATGTCTCTGTGGGGAATAGAAGAAAAATGAAGCTTTTCTCCAATGCTCTAGTAAATCAATGTTGACCAATTCCAAATTCTGACAGCAATATGGAAATGTCACTTTCTATTTGAACCCAAAAGGGCATCTTTTGCTAAGTCCTGAATAATTTCATCTAGAGAAGATCGTTGCAAGAAAGCCTTGGTGTGAAGTTCTTCCTTGTCAAATTATTTCCTTAATGTAACAATATTTTCTACTTACGGCACTTTGAATCCTAGCAATAGCAGACATCAAAATAAGAAATTAGTAGAAACCAAAAGAACTTGATTTCAATAGAATTGAACTATTGCCTAACATTTCTCCATAACCATTTGTTTATTGCTTGACTGCTAGCCATTGTTATTTTATTAGTTACCAACAAGCGTTCAATTTTTTTTTAATTAAAAAAAAATCATTTAAATGAATTTGTGGACCAGACCCTACAAAATTCCAAATTAATGTGATTTTTATGGAGGCAAACAAAAGCTGAATTATACTGCAAGACTACATCAAAGATGAAAGCAAATCCTTGTTATGTAAGTTCAAAACAACATTTCAACCAAGGCTTTGATGAAGTCTTAACTCTAAAGATCCACCTTAATGGAACATCCACAATTTTGTCCAGGACTAAAGCTACTCAATATATGAAACACAAAATTGGTAATAATCCCTAGCATATTGAATCAACAACCTATGCTTTTGATCCATCAACCTTATCGCTTTGTTTACAAATATGCATCCATAGTTTTTTGGAATATACAAAAAGCCAAAGCTACAGAAAATATAAATTTATTTTATAAACTGTTATATAATAAGTCACCTATTTAATCTGGATGAATATTTTTCTAAATAGTTGTTGTGAATAAGAAATTCCAAACATATATAGGCTTTATGAATATTGTTATTTTCATAGGTAAAAGAATTATAGAGAAAATGCATCAAACTGATTCTCATAAGCAATCTGTTTCAATAGCAAAGCAACTATAGGGAGGAAAGTGTGAAGTTACTACCTTTCAATATTCAGATATGATTAAAATACTGATGCACCAGAAGATACTGGTAGAACATCCCAAGTAGCAGTTGGCCAGTTGCCCTCAATCTGAAGATATACTCAAAAAAGGCACTGGTAGAAGATGAAACTTGTGACATTCATAGCATCTTGCATGCAAATTGAACATTTCTTGTATTAAACAAAATCTGCCAATGGAGAGATAACAAAAAGGATTCTTAATCTGATTTTTAGGAAGGCTATTACAATATAAGGATTGACAGAAGTAAGACTCAATTTTTTTCTTGTAGAAGCAAAAGTAGTACCTGTTTTCTTTTTCTTTTTTTTGTTGAAGAGAACACCGCTCTTGTCTGGTTTATAATTCTAACCTTGTCTCATATCTGCATACAGAATCAAATCATTGAGAAACTTAACCAAATTTAAACAAAAGAAAACAAGAGAAACTTGGGTATTTGCTTAAGAGAAAAGGATTGAATCTTAAATGAGTTGTGTGAACTTTTCAAAATCCGAGACTGTATGATCCTTCAAAAATCAATTCAAATCTCAAATATTAGAGCTGTCCCAACCTATTTCCACCTAGCATCATGTTAAAGAGTAAGGGAAAGAACATACTATAAAGTTTCCAATGCCATGTTTTATGCCACTTTACAAAAAGACACTCCTAATTAATTTTGGTATCTCCAATTCCAGTTATTTAAAATTTTATATTTCAATTCATACATTATTTTATAATTAAATGCATAATGCACAATCCATTTGAAATTGAGTGCATTTCTAAACTCTATATTTCAAGTTGTGCTTTTAATAATGAAGCTAAAGAAGGACCATTTAAGAAAGCATATAGATTTCTACATTTAAATCTCCTACAAATCTAACAAAACTTGATAGAAGCCCTATACAAAACGAAATAATTTAAGCAACAAAATACCTGATTACTTTTCAAATAATCTAAGAACACAGCATTACTCCAATATCAGCAAGTGTGACTTTTGAATTTGTTCATGCACCTAATCAATAAAAAAACCAAGAATATCACTTTACCAACTTGATTTTGAGATACTTTATGTGCAGCGATGATTAGAATTATAACGAGGGTAGTTAACAGAGATGAGAGGAGGTTGGTTTCCAGTTAGGGAAGAAAATAGAGTTGAGAATTTGAAGTTCTACAACAATTAGTATAGGCAGATGGAGTTTGTCAATGGGTGAGATTGTTTAAGAGTAGCACAGCAGGACAGAGTTAAAGATGACAATTCTTTTGGTGGAGTTTACATTGAATTTGTAGTATGAGTGTATGACTGACTGGATACTACGACTTTGAATGCAGATAACAATAATATGAAAACATTAATGTTTAAACATGCGCATATCATTAAACTTTATCTTCAGACATTAAAAAGCATCTAAAATCAATTTGCAATTTGAAACTGACGAGAATACAATGGCAAGTTCCTTCAAACATAATTGGCTTGTTAACATCCTTCTCAAAAAGCTCACAGGCATGCCTTGCATGTTGTTCCCAGCACTCCATTCCTACCAGCTGATGCAAACTCAAGGCAGCCACATAAAATTCTTCAAAATCCAAATATCTGTATTGAATAGAACTAATTCACATACAAAAGTTGACAATCAGCTTCCACTCTTATCATTATATATTTTGGGAAAAATTTTCAGTAACAACAAACAGAAATTGATTTTTGACAGAATTACCATGTTTTGCATAATCTAGGGCCCGTGAATCTTTCATTGAATTGGGGGAATTCCTTATCACACCCTGTGAAGACAAGAAATTCAAAAGGCTTTATGAATATTGTTATTTTCTAAGGTAGAAGAGAGTTAAAGAGAAAAATGCATCAAATTGACTCTCATAGGCAACCTATATCATAGTTTTCTTGCAAAGCAAATATAAGAAGGAAAAATTGAAGTGATTACCTTTGTAATATTCTGATTTATAAAAAATTTGATGCTCCATTAGGTAGTGGTAGAACATCCCAAGTAGCAGTTGCCTAAAACTGAAGCTATCCTCAAAAGATTTGTATTTTGATTAACTATATCTACCAATGGAAAGAAAACTAGATAAGGATTCTTAATCCTGACTTTTATGAAAGCTATTACAAGATAAGGGTTGAGATAATTAAGACTCAAATTTTAGCTTCAAGATGCATATGTAGTACCGGTCTTTTTCAAAAAAAAAAACAAACTCTAGCTGGTTCAGAATTCCAACCTTGTCTCACATCTGCATACAGAATCAAATAATTGGGGACCTTAACTGAATTAAAGAAAAGAGGGGAAAGTTGGGTATTTGATTAACACAAAAGGATTGAATTTTGAAGGAGATGTATGATTATGAACCTTTAGAAATAGTGGAGTGTATGATCCTTCAAAAATCAATTCCAAACTCAAGGATAATTGAGCATTGTAGGAGCAGTTCCCACCTTTTCCACCTAGTATCAAGCTGAAAAGGAGAAGAAAACACTAGAAATTTTTTAATTCTATGTTTTATGCCGGTTTACAAAAAAACACTCTTGATTATTTGTTTAAATCACTTGGGTTTTGGCCTCTCCAATTTCAAAGAATAAATCATTCAAAATTTAGTATTTCTCATCATCCTTTGTTTTTTTTTTTTTTTTGGTGGTAATTAAATGCATAATTTGGAATCTACCCGAAATCTAGTGCATTTTTACTCTCTAAATTTCAAGCTGTGCTTTTAATCCAATCACACTACACAAATAAAACAATAATAATTCAAGAAAGCATAGCGATCCATGTGTTAAAATATCTTAAAATCTGAGCAAAACATGGCATGGTAGAGGCTGATACATAAAAATAAATTTCAGCAACTAAATACGGTACTGGATCAGTTATCTAAGTTGATCTTTGACAACAATATCACTCCAATATCAGCACTTTTCAATCTGTTTATGCACCTAAATCAATAAGCCAAGTATATCATCTTGACAACTTATTTATGAGATACAACAGAATTATTTGGATGAAGAAGCAAAAGATAGGTTTATGTACAACACTTTCAAGACAAATTTTATGAGAGAAGAAAATAAAGGAAATAGAAGGTACCAACCCACCTAGTTGTTGATTATTCGTACAATTGCAAAGCCCAAAAGTTTTTAAACAAGAAAAAGTACAACAATGGGACTTTTTCTGTTTCAATTGCTTTTGCGTATGAGAGCAATGGTACCAATGGCATGCCCCTTTCCTGTTGGGTTTAAATCCTTATATATAAATGCCAATGTCTTTTAGTAGAAAGACCCAAAGAAAAGAAAGAATTGGGATTACTCATATCAGAAAATTTGAAGAATTGGGTTCATCCATGTGAGCAATTTTAGGCAATCCTTCATTGATTCCTTTGCACCCTTTCAGTTGTTTGTATAGTGGTTTGAAAATATCTTCAAATTAAATTGGCCACAAACATCAATATCGAAGACTAAGAAGTTGGCATAAAAGAGAAAAAAATGTTGTATTTTTTATTGCATAGAAAGTACAAGTAGAGTTGTAGTACCTACCCAATGAAGCAGAAGCATATTCGTTGTTGAACAAGAATTTAATCCTTAATTCAAAAATATGTGAACATGTGGGACATGAGCAATCCAATCCTTGCCATTCTCTCCTGGTATCTTTCTTTCAAGAGGGGACAGTCAATGATTGTCATGTTTGTAAATAGGAGAGGCAACTCAATTCTTCAGGAAGTGATATCATATTAGGGCATTCATAAATTTCAATATTTTCTTCTAGGGCACTCCAAATTTCCTATAAATAACAGATATCAAAAATAAGAAATTTAGTATAAAACAAGGTACTTGGTTACTATAGAATTGCATTAAGGGCTCACATTTCTTTCTAACTATATGTTTTTTCCTTGACTGCTATCTATTTGTTATTTTATTTGTTTCCATTAAGCATTCAACTTAAATTTTTTTCTTCTTTTTTGGTAAAAATGAATTCCTGGACTTAGGACATAAAAGATTCCAATTTATATGCTTTATTATAGTTGTCAAACAAAGGCTGGATTATAGCTTTGTGCCCTTATGGTAAGTTAAGCAGCCCTAAGGATTCAAGGCTACATCAAAGATGAAAAGAAACTCAAGAAATGTAAGTGCAAAACCACTTTCTATACAAAGCTCTTATGATGTCTCAACTTTTGATATCCATCTTAATTGAATATTTGTGCAGGACAACAGCTGCTCAGTCTATGAAATATAAGATTCGTAAAAATCCCTTTATTCTTCCTAGGTTGTTGAATTAACGAATTATGCTTTTAAATCAAAGGTACAAGATTTGTAACTATTTTTTTGATGGCTTTGTTTACAGACTGATATGCACCCCATATTTTTATAGAATATACAAAAATCCAAAGGTACAGAAAATATAAAATCAACTTCACAACCTGTTAATATTACAAGTCACCTGTTTAACCAGGATAAAATATTTTTTCTCAATAGTTGTTGTAACTAAGAAATTCAAACATAGGCTTTATGAATATTGTTCTTTGTGTAGGTAGAAGAGAGTAATAGAAGTAATGCATCATATTGACTCTTATAGGCAACACATTACAGTTTTCACTAGCAAAACAAATATAGGAAGTAAAAAGTGAAGTGATTACCCTTGTAATATTCTGATATGAACAAAAAAACTGATGCTCCATAGGGTAGGCGTAGAACATCCCAAATAGCAACTAGCAATTACCTAAAACCAAATCCTCAAAAAGGTATTGGTAGAAGATGAAACTAATATCCGTAGCATTTTGCATGCAAATTGAGGATTTGTGTTTTCATTAACTAAATCTGCCAACGGAAAGAAAACAAGATAATGATTCTTAATCTGACTTTTACGAAAGCTATTACAAGATAAGGATTGAGATAATTAAGACTCAATGTTTTTCTTGTAGATGCAAAAGTAGTACTAGCCTTTTTCGAAGAAACACCGACTCTAGCTGATTTAGAATTCTGACCTTGTCTCATATCTGGATACAGAATCAAATTATTGACAACCTTAACTGAATTTAAACAAAAGAAAACAAACGAAAGTTGGGTATTTGATTAACACAAAATGATTGAATCTTAAAGGAGATGCATGAACCTTTAGAAATAGTGGAGTGTATGATCATTCAAAAATTAATTCAAATCTCATGGATAATTGAGCAGTATTGGAGTAGTCCACACCAATTTCCACCTAGCATGAAGCTGTCAAGTAAGGAGAATAAAATACTAGAAAGTTTCCAACACTATGTTTTATGCTGGTTTACAGAAAAACACTGATTTTTTTGCTTTATAATTCAAGAATAATTTATTCAAAATTTAATATTTCAGTTAAAGTGGAATCCATCAGAAATCTAGTGCATTTCTAAGCTCAAAATTTCAAGCTGTGCTTTTAATCCAATCATGCTACACAATTATAACTCCAGAAAGCATAGAGATTTATGTGTTAAAATATCTTAAAATTTGGGCAAAAAATAGCATGGTAGAAGCTTAAACATAAAAATGAATTTCAGCATCTAAATACCTGTTTAGCTATACAAGTTGATCTTCCTGAACAATATCAATCCAATATCAGCAAGTGGGACTTTCCAATCTTTTTATGCACCTAAATCAATAAATAAAAAAAATCAAGTATATCACCTTAACAACATATATTTTGAGATACAATAGAAATTACTTGGGTTTATATATCTGCCTTAATTTCTTCCTTTCCCCTACTGGTATGGCAAGAGGTCATTATCTCAAATGACAAATTTTGTGAGAGAAGAAAACAAAAGAAACAGAAGGTACTCACCTCCTAGTTGTTGACTTTTTCGCACAATTGCAGTGCCCAAAAGTTTTTAAACAAAAAAAAGTACAACATTGGGACTTTTTCTATGATTCAATTGCTTTTGCATATGAGAGCAGTGGTACCCGTGGCATCCACACCCTTCCTGGTGGGTTTAATTAATCCTTATACTTCATAGTTCACATAGCCAAAAAAACAAAAAAAATCGACATATGAAATAAATGCAAATATTTTTGGGCATACCAAGAATTGGGTTCATCAGTGAGCAATTTTAGGCTGTCGTCCCATGTTTCCTTGGCATCCTTTCAGTTGTTTGTACAGTGCTTTGAATAAATCTGCATATTAAATTGCAAATAAATTGGAAGAAGACAAAGAAGTTGGCACAAAAAGAAAAGAAATATTTCAAGTTGTAGTTCTTACCCGAAGAAGCCGAGGGATATTGGTTGCCGAACAAGAATTTAATTCTTAATAACAATAATCATGATATTGAAAATTTGGAACATGAGCAATCTCGCCAATTCCCATCCGGTATCTTTCTTTCAAGTGGGGGCAGTGAATGATCATCAGGGTTTGTAAAGAGGAGAGCCGATGCATTCCTGATGGAAGTGATTTCAGATTGCGGCATAAACGGACTGCAAATATTTTGAGTGATGTGAGACTTCCAATCCCTTCGGGAAGTGATACCAGACAGGGCAAATAGTGAATTCCAAGATTCTGAAGTGCAGTAAGGTTGCCAATCCCTTCGGGGAGTGATACCAGACAGGGCAAACGGGAAATTCGAAGTTTCTGAAGTGCAGTAAGGTTGCCAATCCCTTCGGGAAGAGATATGAGATTGGAGCAATCGGAAATTCCAAGGTCTTCAAGTACCGTAATTTGAGGACTGACACCAACAGATTGTGTGTCTTCATCACAGAATAGATCAACCTCCTGGCACTTGCTAATAAACAGCGTCTTGAGGGAGGTGAGATGTTGCATAAATAGAGACAGAGATAGAGATTTTAGTCTATTGCATCCCTCTATTCGTAGCTCCTCGAGAGAAGCCAGGTTTTGCAACCACTGCTCTGGCAGAAACTCTAAATCCTCAATACAAGTCAAAGATAGAAACTTTAATTTGGAGAGAGGAGGGGAGGAGTCCGAAGCAGAGGGAACCGAAGAGATTGCTTTCATATTCATTGTTTGTTGCAATGGATTGCAACTGGATCCTATCAGTCGTAGCGGTTTTTCAAGATTTGGAAACAACGGCATGCAAGTCAGGTTTTTGCAACCAATAATATCCAACTGTAAAAGACGAGGAAAAGATACATGCGGCTGGTATTGTTGACTTGATGTTGCCACACCCACTGTATCCCTCCTCCACCATCCCTTTAGATTAGGGCAATGATCTAGCTTGAGTGACTCTAGGGATGGGAAAAATGTTGATGAAGCAGAGATCTCTTCAGTGATTTCCTGGTCTGATATGTATTCAAGACGATCCATCTCTCTTAGAGATAGATCTCGGAGATTTGGGAGTTGATACATTGGCGATAGATGTTGGCACTTCGATTTTGATATTTCTAATATCACAAGACCAGTCAGCGAAGGAAGCCAACTCGGAAATCTCACACCACAGTACCCTTCCACCTTCAATTTTTTTAAATTCCAGTGTGGCTGGAGGCCTTCCATTAAATTTTCATCTTCACAAACACCTGCGACATCGTTACCCAGCTCATCATCCCATATTAATTCCAATATTCTAAGATGCTGCTTGTGCTTCAAATTCGCAGCCTTGGCTTTAGAGGTGGCATCTTTCACCTGTACCTTAATCGTAATTCTTAGTTTTCCTCTCAAGTTATTTAGCTTGTTCAATTCCGGAAGACCAGCGCAATTAAGTTTCTCGTTTACAATAAACAACGGTAATACCTGAAGAGAAGTCAACTGCCCTAATCCAGGTGGCATGTGAGTAAAACTGTAACAACCTTCTAACTCAAGATTCCGGAGGTTGAACAAGCTTTGAATGTTTCCCGGTAGTTCTTTAAGCTTATTACAATAACTGAGATTTAATGTTTGCAAATTCAACAGTCTAGTAATAGAACTAGGGAGAACTTCAATTTTATTCCAAGAAAGATCAAGGTACTTTAAACATGTCAACTTTTCTATAGAATTTGGCACTGTATCAATATGTGAGCCATGCAGGTCTAATGCACGCAAGCATCTTATACTAGAAAAAAGTATTTCAAAAGTTGATTTTTGACAACTTAACTCTTCCTCACCTAGAAACATGAGTGTGCGTATCTTCTTTACTTTGAATAACGAGCTGAAATCCTTCTCAAGCACATTGTGAGATGCAATTGATAGGTGACGAACATTTTCTTTGACATTTTCTATATTTGAATCAATGTATGTGCACTCAACTCCTGAGATTGATTGTGCAAGATCATGGATTAAATCATGCATTTTAAAACTAATTATATTCCCAAAACTATCTTCTCTAGCTTCTTGGAAGAAGGACCTCCAAAGTAGGTCCATACAGTACTCATTAGCAACATCCTCCATATGTGGATTTTCATTTGATGACCCGATAAATCCTTGTGCTATCCATAGATTTATCAATGTCAACTTTGAAATCTCACAATCTTTAGGAAACAGTGAACAATAAACAAAACAACACTTTAAATGTAATGGGAGATGATCATAACTCAATTTTAGAATTCGAAAAATGCTGTCATTATTTCTTTGTTGAGTTACATGTATAAGTTCTTTATTCTCGACATATGACCACTCATCCTCTGTCTTTTTTAAGGATAATATTCTCCCTATTACCTTTATAGCAAGAGGCACTCCATAACATTTTTGTACAATTTTCATTCCAATTATTTCTCCAAAATTAGGTATCTCTTGCCCTTTTTTAAATGCCATTTGCTTAAATAAAAACCAAGACTGGTTTTCCGAAAGGCCTTGTAGATAATGCTGTGAGATTGTGCCAGTAATCTCTGCAACCAATTTAATCCGTGTAGTTATCACCACCTTACTTCCCTTTGGGCCACCTATCAAAAGTCTTTTCAAGTTACACCACTTTTCCGCATCCACATTCCACACATCATCCAACACAAGTAAGTACTTCTTTTGGTTGAGTGTTTTACGAAGTTCATTTTGTACTTGCTCTATGTCAAGGTTTTCAAGGTTCAAATGAGGACTTGCACATCTAATAATCTTTTCAGCAATTGTTTTTATATCAAAGACATCAGAGACACACACCCACATGCCCAACTCAAAATAATTCTTCACTTTCTCATCATTGTATACATATTGAGCAAGTGTGGTCTTCCCCAGACCTCCAATTCCCACTATGGCTATGAATGAGACATTGTCTTGCACATCAAAGTCCAATAATAGATCCATAATGGCCCTCTTATCCTCTTCTCTCCCAATAACTTCTTCTTCGCATACAAATGAGTAAGTTTGATCCCTCTCCCTAGTCACAGTCTCTGAAGGACCTTGTTCTACCAACTGGAAATTGATCCTATCTTTTGCTATTGCATCAAATCTCTTCCTCATCACTTTTATTTTTTTAGCCATCTTACGTCTAAGACGAATAGCAAGTTTGAAAGTACGTACCTTCTTTGCCATTTTCCCCATCGTCCTTCGCCGCAGATCTTCAGTTTCGAAATCGGCCAGCAAGTCATCCGCATCATAAGCTGCGTCTCTGAGCTTTGTGAGCCAGTCCCTGAGTTGATGGTTCATGTCCTGCTTCTTCTCCGCATCTTGAAGCACAGCTTGAATGGTTGTAATAGTACCCTTCAATTTTTGGAACTCATCTTTGACACCCGAGATGGATCCAATCTCTTTGAAAGCCTTAGATGCCAACCCTTCGACGACCTTCCTTGCAATACCGGCCAGGATTTGTCCGGCCGCTGCTACAGCCACTGCTTCAGCCATCTCTTATGGTCTTCTCTGTAAAAACTAAAAAGCTAGAGAGAGTAAGTTGAAGTTGTTGAAATGCCGAATGTGAGAGAAGGAATTAGGTTTGAAGTTGCTCAGGTTTAAAAGCTTTCATTAAAGGGGACCCCACTGCTCAATAATGCATTCCGCCTGAGAAAAAGCTTCACCAGTAAACTGTTTCTTTTTATTAAATTCAATCATGAGTCGGTATGAAATATTTTTTTACACACCCAATAGTACTATGCCACATCAGCTTTTTGTACAATAATAGAGCTGATGCACACAATCACCATTTCACGCTAATATAATCAGAAAATTAAAACATAAACTCACCGTTTGATTCGTCGGCAAGGCAGTCTCTCAAATTTTAATTTTCCATCTAATTCCCCTGATTCCCAATTCTGTTCCCAAGATTAAGGCCCGTTTGGTAACGTTGTTCTAGTAATATTGTTTGTATTTTTTTAAAATATGTGTAAGTGAAAAAATATGTAGAAATACGTGTAATGTTATTTAAACACTAAAAACTGTTGTTTAAAATATACTACTAAATAACCCCTAAACTGTTTATTCTTATGCCAAAAATGTCTTTATTCTTATATGTATTTATAGAATTAAAAAAAATTAAAAAAATTCATTGAAATTAGACACCTTGTACACGAACAATACTCCATTTTTTTTAAAGGGTGTAAAAGTTTGTTCCCACATAGTCTACCATCATACTCTTACTAATCATAATTCATCACATGGTGAATTATGACACAATATTGTGACAATTTATATGTTCCTTGCATTTTTATTTAATAATATGAAGAAGAAGAAAAAAGGTTAACCTACCATGTTCTTTAGTCTTTCTTTTCTCTAAAAGAAAAAAAAATTCTTTTACCTTTCACTTAGTTTAAATTCAATTGGGAATTGGTATAAAATATTTTTTTACACTATCCAATAGGACCATATATGCCCTGTCATCTTTTTACAAATATATTTTTTTAACTTCTTTTTTCTTCTCATCAATATTATCAATAAAAGCAAAAACCTCATACAGGAGTGCATGAGCTTTTGCCATGTGGCGCTCTAATATTTTATTTAGCATTTTTAACTTTTTTTTAATTAATTTTTTTACTGTTACCTAATAGATCATTGTAACTTCTTTAAACTGTTATAAAATATGGGCCGCTTTTAACAATTAGACCAAATGGTATTCTCTACAAAATTGGCTACTTTTTAAAAACTAACCAAATTTTATGAAAAGTCCAAGCCCAGTTATTACTTTACATATTATGACTCAGGTAGATCAAATTCAAAACTTTTGCCCACTTACAAACTCTTTTCCACCTCTTCCATGTGCAAATGATACTTCTAGAAAATCTTAAGCTCATGAAAGTATGTCTTCATTTTTTTCTAAATTTCAATTCATCAATATATATATAAAAGCAGATAACTCATGCGGGAGTGTATGAACTCCTGCCATGTGACGCTCTAATATTTCATTTAACCTTTTTAAAAAATTTTATTAATTTTTTTAATGTTACCAAATATATCATAATAACTTCTTTAAACTGTTATATAAAATATAGGCCGCTTTTAACAATTAGACCAAATGTTATTCTCTACAAAATTGGCTACTTTTTAAAAACCAACCAAACCTTATGAAAAGTCCAAGACCAATTATTACTTTACATATTATGACTCAGGTAGATCAAAGCTAAAACTCTTACCCACTTACAAACTCTCTTCCACCTCTCCCACTTGCAAATAATATTTCTAGAAAATCTCAAGCTCATAAAAGCATGTCTTCATTTTTTCTAAATTCCAATTCAATATTTTTTTTGTTTACTAATAATATTCTATGCAATTTATGCAGGAAAATTCTCTTTGTCATTGACTAGTGCAACAAAAATATATATAAATCTTGATATTCTTGAGGATGATGAAATAATTGACAGATACATATTTTTTAAATTATTAATAACAAAAAAATTCTGAAAAATAGCATATACTATCTCACAATATACCATTTACATAATATTTTCTTAAAAAAAAAGTCAATGATAGGAATTCTCAAAAACATGATTCTATACAAGAAAGATAAAAAATTCATGCAAAACAATTTGATAGGAAGATTTATCTTTAAAGAATATGAAGATAATAGAAAAGATCAAATACATTGAATGGGATCCTACGAAACAGGTTACTAAAAGTTTATTTGGATACTGCTTATTTTACTGAAACTAAAAATTTATTGTTGAAAGTACTGTAAATAAATGTAAAAGTTAGCTGAAATAGTACAATAAGACCCATAAATAGTATCAAAAAATATAAGAAGGTTCATAAATAATAACAAAAATAAACTAAATAATAAAATAACTTTCATTTTTCTTTAGTATTCAAACGGAGGCTAAGTGATAGCCATTCAAATTTGAAACCTTGACAATATATTAAGAGAAGTAACTTCATTCCTTGTTCTTTTCGAAGCAATTCTTAACTACGTGAGAGAAGGTGTAAATTGAAGTTGCTCCGAAAGAAGGTTGGGCTGTTTCAAAGTCGAAAAAGGGCCCCCCACTGATCAATAATGATTCCACTTGAGAAAAAGCTTCCCAGCTGCAATAATTTGACTCCGCGTGAAGACTATAAAGATTATGTCCACACTTTCAGCGACATATGCATGTGAAATGTTCACATAAAGTTTTATTTTTTCCGCTGTCCTTTCTTGGTTTTGTTTTTTACTTTTAAAAAAAATCTGGAATGGAAGGGGGTCTGTGTTGCTAAGAAAATTCATTGGTTGGGAAGAATGAAATTCGACTTGAATCCTGTAATCTGATAAGTAATTTCCTGCAATCTCATAAATAATCCACACAAGTTCAAAATCAATCCAATCAGGATATGTTTGGAAAGGAATGAGGTGATGATATAGAGATTCAACCTTTTCTCATAATGAAACATTTAGTTAATTGTAGAAAATCATGCTGCAGATGATGTAACCATATGCTACCATACTTTACAATCACTTAATCATCTTTAGTTAATTGTGGATGCCTACCTAAGAAAAGGCATTAAAATTTGCATTTGAAAGTGATGAGAATATCAAGGCATGTTCCTCTATAATAATCAGTTTTGTTTCCATTTCTCTCAAACAGCTTATAGGCCATGCCTTGAATGTAGTTCCCAATTCTCCATTTCCTTCCATCAGATGACTTATGGCGCCCCACAAAATTGTTCAAAATCCAATATTCTGTATTGAATAGAACTAATATGCTACATACACAAGTAGACAATCAGCAGCCACTCTTATCATAATAGTATTATTTTTGGAAGTAAATTTTTATCAGGGCAATCAGTTTTAACAAACAGAGATACAAATTTTGACAGTATTACCATGTTGGCATAATCTAGGTCCTGTGAATCATTCATTGCATTGTTAGAGTTCTTTATCACAGCCTTCTACTTGATCTACCACTATTAATAATGGCTCAAGAGTATTAAAATAAGAGAAGTCATGATTAGAAAAACATCAGACCATCTTAAAGGTTTGTAATAAAGAGGTGAAATCACTCATGCTAGGCCTTAATAGTGTGAATTTTTCCTGCAGATACACTGACTGAGCTACAATTAATGTGTTTGCAAAAGCCTATCACGATGGCACAAAATCACATGTTTACTCCTCCCATTATATCCCATGTTTCAGATCAAGGATATTGTATAAACAAATAATAACTCTATTCACGGCTCTAATAAAGTTAAGTATCCTCAAGAGATTTTTTTTTTCTTTCATTGTCTTTTTAAAACAAATTAAATTGGAATTAAGGGTTCTATACTGCTCAGAAAATTAATTGGTTGGGCCTACCAATAAAACTATACTTACTTTCTATATGTTGGCAAGCTCATCCTACGTTAATCTTGATAAATCATCATGAAACAAGAAACTCATTTATTAGATTCTAAAAGTTTAGAACAATTGGCAAATCATGAATACAAACTTGTCTAGATATAGATCTTAGAGTCTATAGGAATTATTAGACAATGTTCAAGGTAATTCAAGTCAAAATTCAAGAACATACAAGCTGCAGAAAGAAGAATTCGAAATTCGTCTGGCTCGATTGATCGAAAGACAAGCTCGATCGATCAAAACACATATCTACAGAATTCTATTTCAGCCCAGACTCTACTTAAACGTATTGGGTTTCAAATAAAACACTACTAGTATATAAAGAAAACCCTAAGCACGTTTTTATAAGGCTTTTCAAAGAAAGAAGAGTGTGTCTCTTTTGTAGATCTAGGGTTTTGTACCAAAAAAGCTCTCTAATGTCTTATACCGATGTTATTCCTAAAAAAATCTCAAGATCTGGTATTGTAGAAGTTGCTGCATACAAGATCAACGTCTAAGGAGATCCAAAACCTTTGAGTGGAGTCTCAAAGTCACAAGTGTGGGTGCTTATGTTGCAAAGGCCTAATAGAAAAGGAGTCCGTAGCGTGGTTATGTCAATAAGTTCTACATGTGGTAGCAATAGGATATTAGTGGTCTAAGTCTTATTGTAAACTTTGATTTTCTATAGTGGATTTGCTTTTTATCTTGAGGATAGTTAGGTTAAATCCTCTTCAGGTTTTTTACCGGTTAGGTTTTCCTAGGATTATCATATCGTTGTGTTCTTTATATTTCTGCATTATTTACATGATATGATTTTATTGTGTTAATCTAGAATTGAATAATTTATCTAAGTAATCACTTAGCTAAATATCTAGGTTAATCAACTTGTGTAAAGGGGTCTAAAAACGTATTTCATCCACTCAAAAGATATTAGAAGAGAGATTCAGAATGACAAGCAAAAGAGAAAGAGAGTTTAAGAAGGGAAATCAAACCATGAGAAAAGTGATGGGAATCTTTTTTTAGAATATGCTAAAATCCTATGATCCTTGTAAGGTTCCAATCATCTGATAGATAACTTCTTGTGACCTAATTAAAAAAATTGCATTGCTTTAAGTCAATGCAGTCAAAATATGTTGGAAAAGAATAGTGTGAATATCAGAGGTTTGAACCTCTTGTTTCCAGAATTTGAAATATAAGAATATATTTTAAGAATAAAGGAAGAAACATAACAATATACAACACGTTTAGGAATTAGGATTGCAAATGATCACCTTGCAAATGATGTAACGTTGTGCTAACATTTGTACAGGGTATAAGGAGCTAAAGTAAACCTAAGTAACTTGATGAAATAATATTCCAATCAACACTAAGAATTGCTATTATGCCATTCTATTTTCGAATAAATAAATAAATAAACCTATTGCCAAGTTAAGGAGAGAACTTTCAGTGAAAAGTTTCAAGTCAAATACTCATCAGCTCAGCTAAATTAAAAAAAAAAAAAATTTTGAGGGAATTCATTCCTTTTTCATTTTTTTTTTCTCCGTTCTCTCTAAATTTCGAGAGAAAGGTCTACAGAATCTAGAACAACTTGAGATAATGTTTAGTTGATTCTGGATACCCAATGATGAAAGGCTATTTGGCACCATACAAGGGGATATCATACCATCTTCAAGACTTTCGAAGGAGAGGTGGAAGCCCTAAGACTAGACATGAAAAATTTAATCATGCTCACTCGTCTCTTCGATGTACGATTGAGCGCACTTTTGGTGTGTGGAAGAATAAATGGAGAATTATCAGACACATGCCATCTTTTCCATTCCATATCCAAATACTTATTGTATCTGCTACTATGGCTCTTCATAATTTTGTTAGACTAAATGATAGGGATGATAGGAGCTTCATAAATGTCAATCGAGATTCAATTTCTAGAAGAGAACGTAATAGTGAAGCAAATAGCTGTGATGAGCAGAACTCAGGATCTTTAACAAACCCTGCGATGGTTGTTCTTCGTGATTCCATTGCTAATTCCATTTGGGGGGATAATAATTAGTAGTTGTCTTTTTATTTTATTTTATAATCTCATGTAGTACAATTTAAATTTGTGTTATTGGTATGTATTTTATTATCTTTTTTACATTTTTGTGCTGTACAATTTAAACTTGGATTATTGATATGTATTTTATATGTTTTTACATATTTATGTAGTACAATTTAAACTTGGATTATTGGTATATATTTTATCATCTTTTTACATTTTTATTTCGTGCTTCATGATGATAAAAATTATTTAGATTTAATTAATATTAATAAGAAGTCATTAATAGTAATAACAAATAATTATGACATTAAAAAAGAAAATTTTCTCAAAATTCAATTAAAATAATACCAATAATATATATTTATTATTATTATTATTATTATTATTATTATTATTATTATTTAGTAAGTATATGAAATAGATGATTTAATAAGTATGAAATAAATTCACATCCACAAAAAAAAAAAAAAAAAAAGTATAAAATAAATTCCCTTATATATACATTGTCATTTTTGGTCATTTACCCCTCAAAAAGCCACTTTTATAAGTGCTAACCAAACACTTAGCTTTTTCATTATGCACTTTTTAACAGTTTTTACCAAACACTCAGCTTTTTGAAACTCCACTTTTTTATTATGCACTTTTAACAAAACTCCACTTTTTCATTATGCACTTTTTCAAAAAGCTGAACCAAACTCACCCTATATCTCATCGACCATTAAAAAGGGCTGGAAGAACCGCTCCATACAAGAATAATATTGGATATATAATTATATTGAATATATATATATATATATATATATATATATATATATATATATTTTTTTTTTTTTTTTTTACTTCTATTTACATTTATAATTTTTACTGTAATTACAAAACAAATATTTTCAATAATTAATCGTGTCAAAAATCAAAGACTAGACATTGCAAAAAATAAAATATGATTTTATAATGAATTTTTTTAATTTTATACATAAAATGGAAAATTACAGAATGAATTAATTATAGATGATTGTAGCAATTTACATTTTAATAGATCACAAATGATTGAGTAGAAATATGTTAAGAAACAATTATTTTATATATATTCTTTTGCTTATATTTTGTCAATATATATATTTTTGATAGGTATTTTGTCAATATTAAATAGATGCTAGTTTTATTTTTATTTATATTAACTTAATTTTTTAATTTTAGTGTTTATTATTATTATTTTTTAATTTGGGCCCCTAATAAATAACAATCCAGATTCCGTTCCTGCATTAACAAATAAAGAGAATGAGCAAAATTGCACATTACCCTTAAACTTCCATGTTGTTACACTAAGACCTGCCAATTTGATACATTAAAAAGCCATGTTTTTAGTGCCTTGAATATATCACTGGCAGTAAGATGTGTGAGACTCTTTTTCTTTCCCATTATTGCTCTTTCTTCGAGCTAAGACCCAATTCTTCTCGTTAATCTGCTGATAAAACTTTGGTCCAAGTTTTGGATACAGTGTTTACTTCTTAAATAGGCCTATGATAGTGTGTTTCTGATTTATTACTGAAGAGGGTAAAATGTGAAATAAAGCCTGGTAGGCCCAATGGGTCCATTGGCAAGCCCAATATGCCTACCTCCACACGCCCAAAGAAGATAGGGCCTGAAGAGGGTAAAATGTGAGATAAAGCCTGGTAGGCCCAATGGGTCCATTGGCAAGCCCAATATGCCTACCTCCACACGCCCAAAGAAGATAGGGTCCATCCTATCACATGGGCCCCCGTTGAGACGAAGGCCCAGACTTGTCCATCACGTTTCAAGAAACTTGTCCTACAAGCATGGGAGGCTTGTCCAGCAAGCCTGGGAGACTTGCTCAGCAGGTCTGAGAGGCTTGCTCAGCAAGTCTGGGAGGCTTGCTCCGCAAGGAAAGAAGGCAGGACCTCACTACTATAAAAAGGGGCCCAACACCCTAAAAAAAGGTACGTGTAACTAATCCCTCTCTAGCACTCTAGAGTTGTAAAAGAACACTTTCTGACTTAACCTTCGGAGGGTATTTGGCCGGCTCCACACCGGACCCCCCTTTTTTGAAGGTGTTTCTTTGTACTTTCATATTTTCAGGCACCGGTTGTTCGAGTGTAAGGGTCGTGCATCTCACTGGTGAGCGTTTCGGCATCATCAGTTGGCGCCGTCTGTGGGGAAGGACGATTGTTTAAGCCATTGTCGCCTCTTGGACACAAGAGTTGCATGGTACTTACACGCTCGATGGCCAACTCCAACGACGTGCAAGGCGATGAGCCGCCAAGGCCCACCGCATTAGAAAGACAGGTTCAGACCCTCGCGGCCGCAGTAGAACGCCTCGCGAAACAGAATCATGACCTGGAGGAACAACTGCGACAGAAGAATGCGGAGCATAACGGTCAGGAGGAGAACCAAGGGGACAGCTCCGAAAGAAGGGGGCCTGAGAAGCAAGGGGGCAGTAATGAGCCCAATAAGACGGAGAGGCGCGATTCGAGCATGCCCTCCCTCACAAATGCAACGCCACCACCCATCCTCGCGGAGATGCAGGCGATGAAAGAGCAGATGGAGGTCATGATGAACGCCCTCAAGGGACGCGTCTCCAGCGACCTTGACGATTTAGTGAATAGGACGGACTCGCCGTTCACCGCATCAGTCAACTCCTGTCCCCTGCCACCGAAGTTCCGGATGCCACAGGTCGAGAGCTATGACGGGGTCAAGGACCCGTTAGATCATCTGGAAACCTTCAAGACCATGATGCACCTCCAGGGGGTGCCGGACGAGGTCATGTGTAGGGCCTTCCCTACAACACTGAGGGGCGCGGCAAGAGTCTGGTTTAGCAGGTTGACGCCAAATTCGATTAGCACTTTCAAGGAGTTGAGCGCACAATTCACCTCGCACTTCATCGGGGGGCACAGGTACAAGAGGTCGACGGCATGCCTAATGAGCATCAGGCAGCGGGAGGACGAGACGCTGCAGTTATACATAACCCACTTCAATAGGGAAGCCCTCTCCATTGATGAGGCCGACGACAAGATCCTGGTAGCAGCCTTCACGAATGGCCTGCGGAAGGGAAAATTCCTATTCTCCCTGTACAAAAACGACCCGAAGACCATGTCTGAGGTCCTATACAGGGCCACGAAGTACATGAATGCGGAGGACGCGCTGTCGGCTCGGGAAGACAAACCCAGGAAGAGGGAGAGACCGGAGGATGCCGGGCAGGACCAAGGAAAGAAGAAACCAAGAACGGGAGATAGACGCGAGGATAAGCGTTCTAAACCCCCAGGAGGGAGATTCACGAGATTCACCCCTCTGAACGCTCCGCTAGACTAGGTGCTGATGCAGATCAAAGACGAGGGATCTCTGACGTTCCCGGGAAAGCTAAAGAGCGATCCAGCCAAGCGATCCAGGAACAAGTATTGCCGTTTCCACCGAGATCACGGCCACGACACTGCGGATTGCTACGATCTGAAACAGCAGATAGAGGCCCTCATCAGAGATGGAAAACTGCAGAAATTCGTCAGCAGAGAGAGGACGGATGTCCAAGCAAGGGAACAGGCCCCCCGGCGGGAGAATGACCGTCAGAAACCCCCCGTTGGGGAAATAAGGATGATTATAGGGGGCACGGCAGCGACGGGATCGTCCAAGAAGGCCCGGAAGACCTACCTCAAGATGGTCCAAAATGTGCAGACCACGGGTTCTGTACCCAAGATGGCGCGGAGAGAAGATCCGATCATTGGGTTCTCGGAGAACGACGCGAGACGCCTCTACCATCCGCACGACGACGCCCTCGTCGTCAATCTAAGGGTAGGGGATTACAACGTACACCGAATGCTGGTCGACAACGGCAGCTCAGCGGACATCCTGTACTACCCAGCGTTCCAGCAGATGGGAATAGATAGAGCACGGCTAACACCGACGAATGCCCCTTTGGTCGGCTTTGGGGGAACAAGGATACTCCCGTTAGGAGCAATCACACTCTCAGTGACAGTCGGTGACTATCCGCAGCAGATCACTCAAGATGTAACCTTCTTAGTGGTCGACTGCTCATCCGCGTACAACGGTATCATAGGGCGACCGACGCTGAACTCTTGGAAAGCAGCAACCTCAACATACCACCTGATGATCAAGTTCCCCACGGAGTACGGAATTGGGGAGTTGCGGGGAGATCAGGTGGCCGCCCGGGAATGCTATGTTGCCATGCTGGAGATGGAGGATCACCAGCAGACCTTGTGCATTGGCGAGCAGCGGACTGTCGCAGAGCCGGTAGAAGAGTTGGAAGAAGTCACGCTCGATGAATCGAGACCCGGGCGGACGACAAGAATAGGCACCATGGCCAACCAGACGGTGAGGCAAGACCTGGCAAGCTTCCTGAAGAGTAATCAGGACATATTCGCGTGGAGCCACGAAGATATGCCAGGAATCGACCCGTCAGTAATAGTCCATAGGCTGCATGTCAACCCGGACTCCCCCCCAGTCCGGCAGAAGAAGCGGGTGTTCGCGCCGGAACGGGACAAGGCGGTTGCGGAAGAAGTTAGAAATACTGGAGGCGGGGTTTATCCGAGAAGTCTACTACCCCGACTGGCTAGCAAACGTGGTCATGGTAAAAAAGAGCAGCGGAAAATGGAGAATGTGCGTTGACTTCACGGACCTAAACCGGGCGTGCCCGAAAGACAGCTATCCACTCCCGAGGATAGACACTCTGGTGGACTCGACGGCCAGACACGAGCTCTTGAGTTTCATGGACGCCTTCTCAGGCTACAACCAGATTAAAATGGGAGGAGGATCAGGAGAAAACCTCTTTCGTGACCAGTCAAGGGCTTTTTTGCTACAAGGTAATGCCGTTCGGACTCAAGAACGCAGGGGCTACATATCAGAGACTAATGAACAAGATGTTCGCGCACCAGCTCGGCAGGAACGTACAAGTCTATGTCGATGACATGTTGGTGAAGAGCGTGCGCGAGGACAACCATCTCAGCGACCTTCAGGAGACATTCGACACACTTCGGTCGTACAACATGAAGCTGAACCCAAGTAAATGTGTGTTCGGAGTTACGGCCGGGAAGTTCTTGGGATTCATGGTTTCCCAAAGAGGCATAGAGGTCAACCCAGAGAAAGTGCGGGCCATAATGGAGTTAGAACCCCCGAAGACAGTAAAGGCGGTTCAGAGCTTGAACGGGAAGGTTGCGGCCCTGAACAGATTCGTCTCTAAAGCAACAGACAAGTGCTTGCCCTTCTTCCGAGTATTGAAGAAATCGTTCGAGTGGACGAACGAATGCCAAAGAGCATTCGAAGATTTGAAGAGGTACCTGTCGTCACCGCCACTTCTCAGTCCATCCGTACCCGGGGAGGAGCTGTACCTCTACATCGCAGTCTCTCAGGCCGCGGTCAGCGCAGCCCTGGTGCGGGAAGACGGACTCTCCCAAAGACCCGTCTATTTTGTGAGCAGGGCGTTCCGAGGAGCAGAAGAAAGGTACCCACGGATGGAGAAATTGGCCCTTGCCCTAATGACCGCAGCACGGAAACTCAAACCGTATTTCCAGGCCCACGTAATCGTAGTCCTGACGGACCAGCCCTTGAGGAGAGCAATGAGTAACCCCGAGGCGGTGGGAAGGATGGCCTTATGGGCAATTGAGCTGAGCGAATTCGACGTGCGCTACCGACCGCGAACTTCAATAAAGGGGCAAGCAGTGGCAGATTTCATAGCCGAATTCACCCAGCCGGGAGACGAGGGGGCAGAAGAGCCGAAACTGTGGATCATCCACACGGACGGATCATCAAATCAGCACTCAGGAGGAGCCGGCGTGGTCATACGAACACCGGAAGGGGATAAGATCGAGTGCATGATAAGACTAGACTTCCCTACAACCAACAACGAAGCGGAGTATGAAGCCTTGATAGCCGGATTAGATCTCGCAAGGGCCGCGGGCGCCGGTAACGTGGCCTTACATTGTGACTCCCAGGTGATAACCAGTCAGATCAATGGCGATTTCGAGTGTAGAAACGTACGGATGAAGAAGTACCTGGAGGAGGTGAAGGGTCGAATCGCAGGCCTCGAGGTCAAATTCGTTCAAATTCCAAGGGAGGAAAACGAGTGCGCCGACCGTCTGGCCAAAGCAGCCTCCGCGGAGTTCATGAATGCGCCGAAACAGGTATTATCTTTCATTCAAACTCACCCACTCATTGATGATGGGAGGAAGATACAGGCTATAGATGTTGGAGAGGACTGGACCACGCCCTTAAAAGGATACCTACAGTCGGGCTCTCTGCCAGACGGAAAGGATGCTGCAAGGAGACTGAAGGTCCGGGCCACACGATTCGTGCTAATCAACGACACTTTGTACAAGAGAGGTTTCTCTCGGCCTTACCTAAGGTGTCTAAGCCAGGGCGAAGCAGAATATGTGATGAGGGAAGTCCACGAGGGGATTTGCGGGAATCACTCTGGAGCGCGGTCTCTAGTGCACAAACTTATCCGAGCCGGGTACTACTGGCCCACAATGCTCGCGGACGCCCAATCATATGTGAAGGCCTGTGACAAGTGCCAGAGGTTCAGTAACCTGATCAGACGACCGTCCGAAGCACTCTCACCCATCACGGCCACATGGCCGTTCGCGCAATGGGGATTAGACATCATGGGCCCTTTCCCAACGGCTCTAAGGCAGCTAAAGTTCCTCGTGGTCGGCATCGACTACTTCACGAAGTGGGTCGAAGCAGAACCCCTCGCCACTATTACCGAGAAGAACATCCGTGCTTTCGTATGGAAAAGCATCATATGCAGGTTCGGCATCCCGAGGGTGCTTATCTCCGACAACGGAAAACAGTTCGATAACGGCGTTTTCAAGAACTTCTGCTCAGAGCTAGGCATTCGGAATCATTACTCCTCACCAGCACACCCGCAAGCAAACGGACAGGTAGAAGTCACAAACAGGACATTACTAAAGATCATCAAGACCCGGCTCGAGGGGGCAAAGGGTGTTTGGCCAGACGAGCTGCCAAGCGTCTTGTGGGCATATCGGACGACCGCAAGGACACCAACTGGGGAGACCCCGTTCCGACTTGCATACGGAGCCGATGCAGTCATACCAGCAGAAATCGGCCTCACCAGTTACCGCGTACAGAACTACACGGAGGACAAGAACGAGGAAGCTATGCGCCTTCAGCTAGACTTGGTGGACGAGGTCCGGGCTGTGGCTGAACAAAGATTGACGCGATACCAGAACCTCATGTCAAAGAACTACGACTCAAAGGTGAGGCACAGAGATTTCCAGATCGGCGACCTGGTACTCCGAAAGGTCATGGGCTCTACTAAGGACCCCACTCAGGGAAAGCTCGGACCAAATTGGGAAGGACCGTATAGAATCACGTCATGGTATAGGAAGGGCACGTACCACCTTGAGACCATGGATGGAAGAAAACTCCAGCATCCATGGAACACGGAGCACCTTCGGAGATACTACCAGTAGAAGTCAAGTTTGAATCCCCCGATGTATATTTACTAGATTTCGATTATTTTGTAGCAGTCTGTCAACTACTTTGGAACCTTTTGTTTTTTTTTTGGAACATTTGTTAGCCTAGGAAGGGGCAGGTATTTTCTTCTACAAGATCGAATTTAATGGAGGGACATTCAGGAACTTGATGTGTAGATTCTACTAATTAGCGACTGCTATTGAAAGTCCCAAAGAGGACGGACCCCACCATGGGTTAATTATCTACAAGTCCTAAAACAGGACGGACCCCACCATGGGTTAATTATTTACAAGTCCTAAAAACAGGACGGACCCCACCATGGGTTAATTATCTACAAGTCCTAAAACAGGACGGACCCCACCATGGGTTAATTATTTACAAGTCCTAAAAACAGGACGGACCCCACCATGGGTTAATTATCTACAAGTCCTAAAACAGGACGGACCCCACCATGGGTTAATTATTTACAAGTCCTAAAAACAGGACGGACCCCACCATGGGTTAATTATTTACAAGTCCTAAAAACAGGACGGACCCCACCATGGGTTAATTATCTACAAGTCCTAAAACAGGACGGACCCCACCATGGGTTAATTATCTACAAGTCCTAAAACAGGACGGACCCCACCATGGGTTAATTATCTACAAGTCCTAAAAACAGGACAGACCCCACCATGGGTTAATTATTTACAAGTCCTAAAAACAGGACGGACCCTACCATGGGTTAATTATCTACAAGTCCTAAAACAGGACGGACCCCACCATGGGTTAATTATCTACAAGCCCTAAAAGAGAACGGACCCAACAGGTTCGCTAATACATAAAGGTCCACGACGTGAACGGATCAAATTAAGCAGATATTTAATATCAAGACGGAGAACACATCAACATTATTAATACGGTGTTAAAAGAAGCGTTTAAATAAATCAGTTCAAATGCCAAGTACAAATGATGTAAAACAAGCCCTACACACGACGGGCAAAAACTAAGCAGATATTTTACAAATGATGTGAAATAAGTTTTTCAAATACAATTAATACAAAATAAAGGACGGCTACACGCTGGGGACGACGGGGTCTTTGGGCTCTGGGGTCTTCGCTTCTTCAGCCTGGGGCTCAGGGGCGACGGATCCGTGCTTCTCCTCAGCAAAAAAGGTCGGCTGTGTCATCAGAGGCTTCTGGCTGAACGGACGTACCCTCCGCGACATTAATATCGACGGCTGAAAAATCAAACTTGGGGTACAGAGCCTTGGCCTGACGGAGGGGATCCTCAAAGCCATCGGTGTAAGAAGACCCAAGCTCCGTCAAGAGGGCGTCCGAATCGCGGTACTCTTGGACGGCCTTCTCCTTGGCCAGACGAAGCTCGTCCTTCTTATCCTCCAGGACGGCTTTGAGTTCCTCCACCGTCTTCTGATGCTCGTCTCTTGCCTCCTCCGCCAGCTTGAGCTTTTTCTTCGTCACGACCTTCCAGTTCTTGAGCTGGAGCAGCTCCTCCTCCGTCACCCTGGCCTGGTCACGGACCCTCTCCAACGCTAGCTCATTGCGCAGAGCTCGGTCCATAAGACCCTTCGTCATAAGCATAGCCTGACGACCAAATTGAACTTAGTAAAAAGTGACAACAAAAAAAATTGAAAGATGAGTGGTGACGGATCCTTACTTGGGCAATGTTGAAGAGGCCCGTCTCCCCCATAGCCTCCGTCGAGTGGTTCCCCAGGTCCTCGTAGTCCTCACTCCCAATGATGGAAGTGATCTTCTCCAAGGCGTATTTGGGGTCCTCCCGGAGTAGGACGGGCGGTTTCTTCTGGCTGCCCGGGGGAGCAACCATCAGACCTTTCCCCGCCCCAGGCTTGGCAGGGAGCACCGTCTTCTTCCCTTCCGCCATGAGGCCTATGACGGGCTCCGTAGAAACTTTCTGTTTCTTGGGAGCCCGGTCAACCCTGGGCATCGGTCTCTTAGCCAAGGGCCTGCTCGAGCCCACCCCCATCACCCCGGCGTCCGTCTCCTTATTCTTGGCAGCTTTGCTTTTGATGGCAGCCCTCCTCTTCGCGTCGTCCATCTCTGAAATAAGAGTGGACGGGTGAAAATCAAAGCAAATGAACCAAAAGAAAAAAGAAGTAACGGACTTACGCTGACGGGTGCGTCTCTCGTATTTTATCGCGGCGGCTGTTGGCTCCGGTCCGTCGCAGTACCAGTGGACGGTATCAAGATTGACAAGCTTCGCCCAGGTCCGTTCTTCTGGCTTTGTCTTTGAAAAAATTTTCTCCAGGAAGCTATACTCCTCCAAGTCAATTTGTGGACGCCGTCGCACTGAAAAAAAAGAGACGGAGAGAAATGTAAGACGGCCATTAAAAGCTAAAGCAAAAGTTACCTAAGTAACACGACGGGCTAACTGTACCGGACGGGTCCAAAATGCCCCATGTTCTGTCGACGGGCAGAAAATCCGTCTCCCCCGGATGGCACATCCAACCGTCACCCTCCAGGAAGAAGTAGCGGCTCTTCCAATCTCGGTTGGAGTCCGGGGTCTCGTAAATGACCTTCAGGACGGATTTCCTGGGAACGAAGCTGTACATCCCCCTCGACTTATCTATTTCGTCCGGACGGTAGCAATGAAGGAACTCCCGTACGGTCAACGACCTCGAGCCGTTGGACATGGCTCCGTACAGGACCTCCATGGCGACGAAGACCCTCCAGGCGTTCGGGGACACCTGGCTGACGGACAGACCCAAATGGTGAAGGAGTTCTCGCTTCAATCTGTTTAAGGGAAATCTGAGTCTAGCTTTTAGTGCCTGCTCATACACCCCCAGATCGTCCACTCCGTCGTAATAACACTTCTCGGACTTGTAGGGTAGACGGATGGAGATATGGTCGGGTATTTGGTAGATGGCCCTAATGGTTTTGAAGTGAACCTCCTTAATTGTGGACACAAATTTATGCACCGTCCACTCAGGCAGCATGACGAACTCCCTAAGTCCGTCAGCACCGACCACAGTTCTAGGTTCTCCACCGTCGTCAGAACCTTCCTCTGGTTCGGCCAACTCCATATCCTCATTTGTTGAGGACGGTGAAGTGGCAGACGGAGTCCTCTCGATCAACTCGTCCGGATCTTTGTAACTAGACGGGTACAACTCTTCGTAACCCGCCCCATCGCGGATGAACGACTGGTTACTCGACGCACTAGACATTGCCTACAACGAGTGACAAAAACCTAAGACTGACGGTCTAAAATAAAAAGGGGGGAGGAAACAAGTACAAGAAATTTAACACTTCTACCGTGACGGTCATAAAAATTAAAGGCATAACAACAGTATGAACGGATAGGATCACTTACCGAAGGAAGCAGTGAACGGGCAGATCTTGTTGCTGAAGGATGTGAACGGATTGGGCTCTGACAGACGACGGACTGGCTCTGACAGTGAAGTTTCTACGCAAAGTAGAAAAATGAAGGAGAAATGCTGATTTTTATAGGTGGATTGCACGGAAGACGAAGCGACACTTCGATCCAAGATACGGACCAATCTACGAGTGACACGTGTCTTCGTCTTAAATGCTTCTGCAGTCTGTCAGACCCCCACAGTCACGACGGTGTCCCTATCCGTCATCCCCACTCTAAAGGTTCTCATTACCATCATCCATTGAGCTCTGATCGTCATCTCTATGACTCCGTCTTCCACCAATCTGTCCTTATGGTTGCCGTCCCGGTTCTTTGCTACCGATCATTCATATCCATCCGTCACCTCCTTAAAGACGGACCATCTCTACTGTTTGTTTTGACCGTCACCCCAATTGACCGTCCGCACGGCGGCGACGGGTCAAATGGGGTGAAGGGGGCAGCTGAAGAGGGTAAAATGTGAGATAAAGCCTGGTAGGCCCAATGGGTCCATTGGTAAGCCCAATATGCCTACCTCCACACGCCCAAAGAAGATAGGGCCTGAAGAGGGTAAAATGTGAGATAAAGCCTGGTAGGCCCAATGGGTCCATTGGCAAGCCCAATATGCCTACCTCCACACGCCCAAAGAAGATAGGGCCCATCTTATCACATGGGCCCCCGTTGGGACGAAGGCCCAGACTTGTCTATCACGTTTCAAGAAACTTGTCCTACAAGCATGGGAGGCTTGTCCAGCAAGCCTGGGAGACTTGCTCAGCAGGTCTGAGAGGCTTGCTCAGCAAGTCTGGGAGGCTTGCTCCGCAAGGAAAGAAGGCAGGACCTCACTACTATAAAAAGGGGCCCAACACCCTCAAAAAAGGTACGTGTAACTAATCCCTCTCTAGCACTCTAGAGTTGTAAAAGAACACTTTCTGACTTAACCTTCGGAGGGTATTTGGCCGGCTCCACACCGGACCCCCCTTTTTTGAAGGTGTTTCTTTGTACTTTCATATTTTCAGGCACCGGTTGTTCGAGTGTAAGGGTCGTGCGTCTCACTGGTGAGCGTTTCGGCATCATCAATTACTTTTATGGGTTATTTTGGTACTTCCATTCTCGAAATTTCAAAATTTTGGTATGTACAACTTCATAATCAATCATGTTTGTGAGGCTCAAACAATGGAATAGAACATGTCGTTGAAAATATTTGTTGCTTTCAAAAATGCATTTGCTGATACTCGTCTACTATATTCCTTATCATCCTAAAGAGAATAGTGGGCAGATTAAGTGATAACCATTCAAATTTGAAACCTTGACAATATATTAAGAGAAGTAGCTTCATTCCTTGTTCTTTTCGAAGCAATTCTTAAGTACGTGAGAGAGAAGGTATAAGTTTGAAGTTGCTCCGAAAGAAGGTTGGGCTGTACCAAAGTTGAAAAAGGGCCCCCCACTGATCAATAATGATTCCACTTGAGAAAAAAGCTTTACAGCTGCAATAATTTGACTCCGCGTGAAGACTATAAAGAACATGTCGACACTTTCAGCGACATATGCATGTGAAATGTTGACATAAAGTTTTATTTTTTCCATTGTCTTTTCTTGGTTTTGTTTTTTACTTTTTAAAAAAAATCTGGAATGGGAGGGGGTTCTGTGTTACTAAGAAAATTCATTGGTTGGGAAGAATGAAATTCGACTTGAATCCTACAATCTGATATGTAATTTCCTGCAATCTCATAAATAATCTACACATGTTCAAAATTAATTCAATCAGGATTTGTTTGGAAAGGAATGAGGTAATGATATAGAGATTCAACCTTTTCTCATAATGAAACATTTAGAATTGCAGAAATTCATGCCACAAAAAATTGTTCAAAATCCAATATTCTGCATTTAATACAACTAATATGCAACATACACAAGTAGACAATCAGCAGCCACTATTATCATTATAGTGTCATTTTAGGAAGTAAATTTTTATTAAGGCAAACAGTTTTAACAAACAGAGATACAAATTTTGACAGTATTACCATGTTGGCATAATCTAGGTCCTGTGAATCATTCATTGCATTGTTAGAGTTCTTTATCACAGCCTGCTGCTAGATCTACCACTAGGAATTAGGATTGCAAATGATCACATCGCAAATGATGTAACGTTGTGCTAACATTTGTACAGGGTATGAGGAGCTAAAGTAAACCTAAGTAACTTGATGAAATAATATTCCAATCAACACTAAGAATTGCTATTTTGCCGTTCTATTTTTCAAATAAATAAATAAACCTATTGCCTAGTTAAGGAGAGAACTTTTGGTGAAAAGTTTCAAGTCAAATACTCATCAGCTCAGCTAAAAAAAAAAAAATATATATATATATATATATATATATATTTGAGGGAATTCATTCCTTTTCATTTTCATTTTTTTTTTTCTCCATTCTCTCTAAATGGATTATATCTCACCGACCATTAAAAAGAGCCGGAAGAATCGCTCCATACAAGAATAATATTTTTAATAAGAATAATATAGGATATATAATTATATTGAATATCTATATATATATTACTTCTATTTACTTTTATAATTTTTACTGTAATTACAAGTAAATATTTTCAATAATTAATAGTGTCAAAAATCAAAGACTAGACATTGCAAAAAAATAAAATATGATTTTATAATGAATTTTTTAATTTTATACATAAAATGGAAAATAACGGAATGAATTAATTATAGATGATTGTAGCAATTTACATTTTAATGGATCACGTAGAAATATGTTAAGAAACAATTATTTTATATATATTCTTTTGCTTATATTTTGTCAATATATATATATTTGATAGGTATTTTGTCAATATTAAATAGATGCTAGTTTAATTTATTATTTATATTAACTTAATTTTTTAATTTTAGTGTTTATTATTATTTTTTTTATAGTTTGGGCCCCTAATAAATAACAATCCAGATTTCGTTCCTTCATTAACAAATAAAGAGAATGAGCAAAATTGCACATTACCCTTAAACTTCCATGTTGTTACACTAAGACCTGCCAATTTGATACATTAAAAAGCCATGTTTTTAGTGCCTTGAATATATCACTGCCAGTAAGATGTGTGAGACTCTTTTTCTTTCCCATTGGTGCTCTTTCTTCAAGCTAAGACCCAATTCTTCTCGTTAATCTGCTGATAAAACTTTGGTCCAAGTTTTATATAGTGTTTACTTCTCAAATAGGTCTATGATAGAGTTTTTTTTTTTTTTTTTTGAGAGAGTTTCAATTTATGGCGTCTGCTCCTGATGATTGCTTATGATGATAGTTTGTTTTTGATTTATTATTTTTATGGGTTATTTTGGTACTCCCATTCTCGAAATTTCAAAATTTTGGTATGTACAACTTCATAATCAATCATGTTTGTCAGGCTCAAACAATGGAATAGAACATGTCCTTGAAAATATTTGTTGCTTTCAAAAATGCATTTGCTGATATTTAAGTTTGTCTACTATATTCCTTAATCATCCTAAAGAGAATAGTGGGCAGATTAAGTGATAACCATTCAAATTTGAAACCTTGAAAATATATTAAGAGAAGTAGCTTCATTTCTTGTTCTTTTCGAAGCAATTCTTAAGTACGTGAGAGAGAAGGTATAAGTTTGAAGTTGCTCCGAAAGAAGGTTGGGCTGTACCAAAGTTGAAAAAGGGCCCCCCACTGATCAATAATGATTCCACTTGAGAAAAAAGCTTCACAGCTGCAATAATTTGACTCCGCGTGAAGACTATAAAGAACATGTTCACACTTCAGCGACATATGCATGTGAAACGTTGACATGAAGTTTTATTTTTTCCATTGTCTTTTCTTGGTTTTGTTTTTTACTTTAAAAAAAAAAAAAAATCTGGAATGGAAGGGGGGTCTGTGTTGCTAAGAAAATTCATTGGTTGGGAAGAATGAAATTCGACTTGAATCCTATAATCTGATATGTAATTTCCTGCAATCTCATAAATAATCCACACAGGTTCAAAATCAATCCATTCAGAATATGTTTCGAAAGGAATGAGGTGATGATATAGTGCCCGTTTGGATTCAGCGGCTGAATCCAGAGTTGCGTTTTTCCACTTTTTCCTTTTTTTTTTCCCCTCACTTCACGCGTTTTGCTTTAGGCCAAGGACAAGTAGCACTGTAGCAGTACTGTTTATATACTGTAGCAATACTGTTCACGTATTTAAAAATATTAAAAATGAGTCTCATGATACTATTCACATATTTAAAAATTATTTTGTTACAGTGTTTTCAATTTTCAGTTTTCAGTTTCAGCAACAATAAGTTCAATCCAAACGGACCCATAGAGATTCAACCTTTTCTCATAATGATGTAACCATATGCTACCATACTTTATAATCACTGAATCATCATTAGTTAATCGTGGATGCCTACCTAAGAAATGGCATCAAAATTTGCATTTGAAAGTGATGAGAATATCAAGGCATGTTCCTCTATAATAATCAGTTTTGTTCCCATTTCTCTCAAACAGCTTATAGGCCATGCCTTGAATGTTGTTCCCAATTCGCCATTTCCTTCCATCAGATGACTTATGGCCGCCACACAAAATTGTTCAAAATCCAATATTCTGTATTGAATAGAACTAATATGGAACATACACAAGTAGACAATCCGCAGCCACTATTATCATTATAGTGTTATTTTAGCAAGTAAATTTTTATTAAGGCAATCAGTTTTATCAAACAAGAGATACAAATTTTGACAGTATTACCATGTTGGCATAATCTAGGTCCTGTGAATCATTCATTGCATTGTTAGAGTTCTTTATCACAGCCTGATGCTAGATCTTCATCTACCACTATTACTAATGGCTCAAGAGTATTGAAATAAGAGAAGACAAGACTAGAAAAACAGCTGACCATCTTAAAGGTTTGTAATAAAGAAGTGAAATCACTCATGCTAGGTCTTAATAGTGTGAATTGTTCCTGCGGATACACTGAGCTACAATTAATGTCTTTGCAAAATCCTATCATGGTGGCGCAAAATCACATGTTTACTCCTCCCATTATATCTTTTTTTTTTGCTGAATTACTCCTCCCATTATATCCAATGAGCATTAGCATTGGAGAATGCTAATACCATATCTAAGGACTTTTTGGCATTTTATGCCTCAAAACTGGTTGCATCAGAGAATTGTATACCTAACTATTGCAAATTTTTTTTGCAATAGTGCTACAGTACAATTTTAAAGTTAGAATTGTATTATAGCAATATTCTAAAAAAAAATATTTTTTTTTCACTTTTTCCCCCTGAAATTTCTCTCTCGTCTGTCTCATTATTTTAGTTCTCTTCTCTCTCTTCCTTCTTTGTTTCTCCATCTACTCTCTCCTCTCTTCAGACCCAAACACCATTCTTCCTTCTTTGTGGTTGCTTTTTTTTTTTTTTTTGGGCGTGGGTGACAGCGTGGGTCAGTGGTGGTTGTGGTTTTTGGCGTGGGTCACTATGGTGGTTGTGGTTTTTTTTTTTTTTTTTTTTTTTTTTTTTTTTTAGCTGTGACCGGTGTTTAAAGGGGTTGTGGGTCGTGGTTGGGTCCGGTGTTTGGGTCATGGTTGGTCGTGGCTGTAGTGGGTTGTGGTTGAAGTGGGTTGTTGGTCGTGGATCGGCGAAGCTTCACACGGCCTCTCTCTCATCTCTCATTGTGGATTGGCGAGTTGGGTTTGGATCGGTGGGCTGGGATCGGTTGATGGTGGGTTTGAAACGGTGGATCTGTTGATCGGTTGGGTTGATCATCGGTAGCTCCGATGGTGGCTCCGGTGATGATTTTTTTTTAATGGGTTTGCTCCGGTGGGTTTCAAATCGACTGGGTTTCAAATCGGCGACGTGGGTTTCTAATCGGTGGCTTAGGTGGTGGGTGTGGTGGCCGTTGTTTTCTCTAACTGGTTTGATGGTTTGTGTGTGTGTGTGGCTCTGTTGATGGTTTGATGGTTTGTATTTGTGTGTGTAGCTTTGTTGATGGATTGATGGTTTGTGTTTGTGTGTGTGTGTGGCTCTTTGTGTGTGGTGATGGGTTTGGATAGGTTGATCGGTGTATCATGGGTATGTGTGTGTGGAACTGGTGCTAGAGGTTGAGGGAGAAAGAGAGGTTGGAAAGCCCAGGAAAACCAAGTCTGAAAAAAAAGTGACGGTTGGAAAGAAATAATAAAGAAAGATTAAAAAATAATATTTTAATAAAAATAGAGTTTTGGGATGCTGGAGGTATTGTAAAATGTGATGGTATAATGATGAAGTAACTTTTTGGAATGGTAAAATAGAGTAGAATTGGAATTTTCCAATGCTAATGCACAGATCAAGGATATTGTATAAACAAATAATAACTCTATTCACGGCATTCACGGCTGTAATAAAGTTAAGTATTAGAATTTAATGACAAATTCTAGATGATTTCTAATCAATTTTACTTTCTTCTCTTACCTATTAAAAAAATCTTCGATCTTTTAAATTTATTCTATTTTGCTAGGAATTCTCAAGAGATTTTTTTTCTTCATTATCTTTTTTAAACAAATTGAATGGGAATTAAAGGGTCTGTACTGCTTAGGAAATTAATTGGTTGGGATGAAATAAATTGGTTGGGCCTACCAATCAAATAATACTTACTTTCTATATGTTGGCAAGCTCATTCTAGGTTAATCTTGATAAATCATCATGAAACAAGAAACTCATCCACTCAAAAGATATTAGAAGAGAGATTGAGAATGACAAGCAAAAAAGAAGAGAGTTTAAGAAGGGAAAATCAAACCATGAGAAAAGTCACGGGAATCTTTTTTAGAATATGCTAAAATCCTATGATCCTTATAAGGTTCCTATCATCTGATATACAATTTCTTGTGACCTAATTAAAAAAATTGCATTGCTTTAAGTTAATGCAGTCAAAATATATTGGAAACTAATAGTTTGAATATCAGATATTTGAACCTTTTGTTTCCGGAATTTGAAATATAAGAATATAGGAAGAAACATAACAATATACAACACTATTAGGAATTAGGATTGCAAATGATGTAACATCGTGCTAACATTTGTACAAGGTATGAGGAGCTAAAGTAAACCTAAGTAACTTGATGAAATATTATTCCAATCAACACTAAGAATTGCTATTTTGCCGATTTTCAAATAAATAGATAAATAAATAAATAAATAAACCTATTGCCTAACTAAGGAGAGAACTTTCGGTGAAAAGTCTCGAGTCAAATACTCATCAGCTTAGCTAAATGGGAAAAAGGAAATAGAAAAGAGTGAGGAAATTCATTCCTTTTTCACTTTCGTTTTCTTTTTTTCTTTGTTCTCTCTAACTAAATAGTGAAAACAGACTTAAAACTTGGAATGTTATCATATGGATTATATCTCACGACCATTGAACGGTGCAAAACTACAAGTGCATAGTATCGTAGTTTTATAGTAAAGTGATGAGAAGAGTATCGTCCTCAAGGATTGGTAACTTACTATTGACAAATACCAAAATTATGCTAATCTCGATTTTATCTAGAGAAGTCACTAAGGTTTTTGTAATATGAATTCAAAATAAAATCAATTTAAATAAAAGATACGCAGAGGAAAAGAAAGATGCTACTTGAAAATCAACTTAATGAGAAAGAAACTTCTAGGAAATCGATTTCACCTAATCCCTCATTATGCTTTACTCATCTAGCTAATTGAATTTAATTCTCTCTGTTTGTTAGCAATCTCCAAACTCATCCAAAAGCCTCTTTTGACCGTCAATTGGAAAATTCCTATTCATCATTTTACACAAGAGTATGCAATTTAATAAAACAAGAAAGCATTAAGACCAACGATTTTAATACTACATAGGTTCATACAAGTCTTTCAATCTCTATATTTACCTATGCTGAAATATTCAAGATTTATCCTATAATTCCCTCTTTCAACAGCAAATCACAAGATTAAAATCATCTAATTAATGCCAGTTAATTAGAAGCAATAAGCTTAGAATAAATTAGACAAACATGAAGAGAATTTGTTCAAATTAACATAGAAAAACAAGCATAGTTCGGAACTAGATTACATCGTTTTCCTAGAATAAAGAAAATTTAGTTCATGCTAAAAATTAAATCCAACACAAACGAGTTCACCATAATTTTTTCTGAGAAGATTGGAAAGAAAAAGAATGCTCAAAAGATCTCGTTCAGCCTCTGTTCAGTTCAGCACCCCTTCTTCTTTTCTCCTTCTTTTCTTCTTGTTTCAGCGTCTTTTCTTTTTTCTGCTTCTGTTTTCTGCGCCCCCCTTTGTTTCTTTTCAGCGCCTCCTCTTTTCTTTTCAGTTCACGTGTGCCCTTTTTTTCAGCCCAAAACATTTTTGCTTTAGCCCAAAACCTTTTTCAGTTCAGCCCACACCACTATTTCAGCCTCTTTTTGTTTTGTTTCAGCCTTTTTTCTTTTTGTTGATTCTGTTTTCAGCGCACCTTTTCTTTTTGTTCAGCGCCTCCTTTTCTTCTTTCTTTTTCAGCGCCTCATTCTCTTTTCTTTAGATGTGTTGCCCTTTATTTTTCAGCCCAAAATACCTTTTCAGCCCAAAACGTTTTTCAGGCCTTCTTCAGCCCAAGATACTTTTAGTTCAGCCCCTCTTTTCTTCTGTGCGTGCCTCCTTCTCAGTTTCTTGCCAACTTCCAAGGCCAAAAATATTCTCTCTAGATGATTCACATTTCTTTTATTTGAATAAATCTTTATTTTCTTCAAATCTTGAATAAAATTTAAATAACAAAAATCAAGTTTAAAATCAACAAAATAAATAAAATTAGACTAAAGTTTAAAGTTGAGAAGTGATAAATTACACTCAATTATGCAAGTCATCAAACACCCCCAAACTTAGAACTTTGTTTGTCCTCAAACAAAAAGAAAATAAAGTAAAAGACAACTTTAGACACTATCAGCTAGACCCCATAGAGCAATATCATCACACATCAAGCCATGATCTGAATTTAGATTTCATCACTAGTAACTTACTCTTTTAACATCAAAGATGGTAGGAAAATCAATCAAAAATTTAGCAATTTGTCAAGCAAGAGTTAAGCATTTACTTCAATCTAAAGCTAAGTCCTTTAGTGTGTGTGAAATAGTCAATTTAACTCCAAACCACCAGCAAATTCAGATAACAGTAGAACAACTGAAATCAGAAGAATTCTCTCAAAACTTAACCCCATAAGTCCAATTTTCAGAAACCGTCTTCACTAATGTAATCAAACACCAAAATCAGAGATCAAAAGGACTTTAATCAAGGTTGTAATGACAGGCCACAGGGTGAGGGCTAAGAAAGAATTGGATATGGAAAATCAAAGCAAACTGAGAAAATACTTGGTAGAAAGAACAATAAAAGAGATATCCACAGGATTCACACCATAGCTCTTTCTCGACAAAATGCTCATATGATGACAATATTACTGCTATACTCAAAAGTGGAGTGATTCTTTTTTTTTTTTTTTGAATTTTTTTTTTTTTTTGGAAGAGAATTTGACACCTGTAGCCTTTTCAAATTTTCAACCACTTTAACCCTTTTCCGATTCTTGCCTTTCACTTTCTCTTTAAATGCAAATTTCCACCAAAGTATTTTCTCAAAATGTAAGGTAAATTCATTGTTTTTCAGGCTTAGAACGGGAATGGTTTATGTAATTAAAAGAACAAATAAAGGCTTATGTAAAATAAGGCTCAAGGGGGTTGACTATGGAAATACACCATGAAATGATGGCGTGATAATCAGGACGGCTGGGAAAGCTTTTTTGGTTGTGACAAAAAAATTGCCTAGATCCTTTCTCTAATATTTGGTATCAACTAGGATTTCGCCTCAAAGATCCATCAACGGATTCTAGAGCAAAGCAAGATTGAACTTCCTTGACCTAGTTAATTCAACTCCTTCTTTCTCAAAAAAAAAAAAAAAAAAACTCCTTCTCTTTATAAGCAAAATGGAGTCGAGAAAAATTGACTATGTGCTTAATTATTTTCAAGGACAAAGATTTAAATCAAAGTACCCACAAAACTCTGCCTGACATAATAGCAATTTTTTTGAAATTTTTTCTCAAAAACCATCCTTAATCACAAATTTCAAAGTCATAGAGAATTCAATCATACTCAAATACATGCTTGATAAGAGAATCCAACAACTCAAGACTATAGGAGTTTACACCCCCAAACCCAAACCAAACAATGTCCTCATTGTACTTCAAAAGTGAGAAAGATTGAAGAAAGGAAAGGAACTTCCTTGGTTTTATTTTCAGCTGCCTCTCTTTCAATTCAGCGACCTCCCTTTTCAGTTCTTTATTCCTGCAAAATAAACCAGCATCAAAATCCAAATTATTCAAATAAATAATAAAAATTAAAAGAATAAAAGAAAGTTTTATGGGTTGCCTCCCATAAGCGCTTATTTTATAGTCTACAACCAGACTTTTCAATCTTCATCAATTAGGATCTCCGAGAGGAATAAATGCACAATTCCTCTCCACTTGTTCTCCATAATAGTGCTTCAATCTCTGTTCGTTAACTCTGAATATGTGGCCTGCCTTGTCCTTCAAGTCTATTGCTCCAAAAGATGAAACTTTGTCAATTGTGTAAAGACCTGTCCATCTTGATCTTAACTTACCTGGGAAGAGTTTTAGTCGTGAATTGAAGAGTAAAACCTATTGTCCTGGAGCAAACTCACGCCTAAGAATTTGTTTGTCATGCCACTTCTTTGTCCGTTCTTTGTAGATCTTTGCATTTTCATAAGCATCGTTCTGGAACTCATCCATCTCATTCAATTGAAGAAGTCGCTTTTCCCCTGCTACCTTCAAATCAAAATTGAACTTCTTTATAGCCCAATAAGCTTTATGCTCCAACTCAACAGGGAGATGACATGCTTTTCCAAACACTAATCGATAAGGAGACATCCCGATAGGTGTTTTAAAAGCTGTACGATATGCCCACAGAGCATCATCAAGCTTCTTTGCCCAATCCTTTCTATTGGTGTTGACCGTCTTCTCAAGGATATTCTTGATTTCTAGATTTGAAATTTCAACTTGGCCATTAGTTTGAGGATGGTAGGCAAGTGCTATCTTATGCTTCACACCATATTTAGAAAGAAGGTTGTCAAACAACTTGTTGCAAAAGTGGGTCCCTTCATCACTAATAATAGCTCGTGGAGTGCCAAATCTTGTGAATATGTTCTTATGCAGAAATTTGAGCACTACCTTTGCATTGTTTATTATTGCAACAATTGCCTCCACCCATTTTGACACATAATCAACTGTTAACAAGATATAAACAAAGCCAAAAAAAGGAGGAAAATGACCCATAAAATCAATTCCCCAAACATCAAATAACTCAACCTCTAAGATATTTTTCAACGGTAGCTCATGCCGCCTTGAAATATTTCCCATACGTTGGCACCGATCACAAGTTTTCACCAAAATATAACTATCACAAAAAATAGAAGGCCAAAAGAAACCACTTTGAAGTACCTTAGCTACTGTTCGTGTTATTCCAAAATGTCCTCCATATGATAAGGAATGGCAATGATGGAGAATGGCTTGCATCTCCTCTTCTGGCACACATCTTCGGATGATTTGATCAGGACATCTTTTGAAAAGCAAAGGCTCATCCTAAAGATAATATTTCACATCATGCAAAAATTTCTTACGTTGGTGATAAGTAAGATCTAGTGGCAATACCTTACAAGCTAGGTAGTTTATAATATCAGCATACCAAGGAAGCTTGATCTCACATGCAAACAACTGCTCATCAGGGAATGCTTCTTGGATCACTAAATCTAGTCTTACTTCCTCTTACCCCAACTGAGAGAGATGGTCAACAACTGAATTTTCACTTCCTTTCTTATCTCAAACTTGCAAATCAAATTCTTGAAGAAGAAGGATCCAACGAATCAGCCTAGGCTTAGCATCCTTCTTGCCAAACAAATAACGAAGTGCTGCATGATCAGTGAACACTATCACCTTTGTACCAATGAGGTTAGACCAAAATTTTTCACAAGCAAACACATAGTAAGCGTCTCCTTCTCAGTTGTTGTATAATTCAATTAAGCTTCATTCAATGTTCGGCTTGCATAGTTTATGGCCCTAAACAGTTTGTCTTGCCTTTGTCCTAACACTGCTCCAATTGTAAAGTCACTTGCATCACACATGACTTTAAAAGGTTGACTCCAATCAGGTACAGTCATAATTGGTACTGAAATCAGTTTCTCCTTGATTGCATTGAAGGCCTGCAAACAAACATCATCAAAGTCAAATGTAGAATTTTTTTCAAGAAGATTACATAAACGTTTAGAGAGTTTAGAAAAATCCTTTATAAATCTTCTATAAAATCCCGCATGTTCTAAAAAGCTCCTGATTCCCTTCATATTCTTTGGAGGTGGTAGTTTTTCTATGGTTGCTTTTTTTGCTCGATTAACCTCAATTCCTTTGGATGACACTCTATGGCCAAGCACGATCCCTTCTTGAACCATGAAATGACACTTCTCCCAGTTTAGAACAAGATTTTTATATTCACATCTCTGCAAAACAAGAGCTAAATTATGCAAACAATGGTCAAAAGATGTACCAAAAACTGAAAAGTCATCCATGAAAATTTCCATTATATTTTCCACCATATCAGAAAAGATAGCCATCATGCAATGTTGAAATGTCGCTGGGGTATTGCACAATCCAAAGGGCATCCTTCTAAAAGCAAATGTTCCGTAGGGGCATGTGAATGTAGTTTTCTCTTGATCTTCGGGGGCTATGGCAATCTGGTTATACCCCGAATAACCATCTAAGAAGCAATAGTAGGAATACCTAGCCAATCGATCCAACATTTGATCAATGAAGGGAAGTGGAAAATGATCCTTCCTTGTTGCTTTGTTCAATTTGCAGTAATCCATACATAGACACCAACTCGTGACTGTTCTTGTAGGAATAAACTCATTATTGTCATTTTTCACCACCGTCATTCCATCTTTTTTTGGTACAACCTGCACTGGACTTACCATGAGCTATCTGAAATAGCATAAATAATTCCAGCATTAAGGAGCTTCAAAATTTCAGCTCTCACAACTTCCTTCATTGCTCGATTTAATCTTCTTTAGGGCTTGATATCGCTTCGAATCAGTGGGTTGGATGATCTGGCTTCGGTGGAACTACTGACGGTGGTGGAAGACCTGCAAAGAAGAAAGCGCAGTCAAAGAGGAGACCGGAGATGACCGGCCAAACCCCCTCCGATGAGAAAGTTAGTATGGAGTTTCGAATGTTTGGAAATAAGTCTCAGAAAAATCCTACCTTCCTTGGGTTCAGACCGGTCCTTTATATAGGGATCCTTGAAGCGGTTACTTGTCCAAATAACTTCCCCCAGATTTGTGGAAGCCAGGGGCCCGGAGTTAACTTCCTCAACGGCTATTAAAATTGTAACCGCCAACGGAAGTTTATTTGAGGGGTTCGTGGCGATAGTTACGGATTTAGTAACTGCTATAAACACTTGAAATTTCTCCAAGTGTTGTGTATTCGTCTGTCTGGTCTAAGCAGGTTTGCTCGTCCATGGATATCTGGAGATCGTCCATGGACGAGCTTCATGGACGATTGTTATGGACGACCTTACCATTTACTGGAAACTACACTGATTGTGGTGTCCTTGTCCACGTAGACTCCCTTCTTGGGTGATTCTTTGTCCAAACGGTTCTGATAACCATGGACGACCTCTTGGACGAACAAGAGTAAGCTCATTTTTCTGCTTCCCTATCAGTTGCCCCTTTGTTCAAGGGGTTGTCCAGGATATTGTTGTGATTTTAAAGAAAGTTTCACTTTTTGTGAACCACGTGTCGCGAAGTTATTGGTGGATGGGCTGTGTCGATCCCATTTCCCAAAATAGTTGCTACGTGTCAACTTTTGAATGGCCAGCGTCGCTTCGGTGACCCTGTTGCTGGGGCCTATAAATAGTACAATTCCCTTTCATGCCCTTCACTTTCCTCTCAATCTCCTTTCTGCCATCTCGTCCAAGAGCCTCGTCTAGCCCTCGTCCTAGTTATATCAGGTATTTCTCCTTTCTTTTTAGGTTTTCATCTTAAATCTTTCTGCGTTTCATCATGTCTTCGTCCAGTAGTATAGAGAGGGAAATAGACGAGTATCAGGACGTTTCTTCAGGGAGTGAGGGTAGTGTAAATAGTGTAGATAGTTCGTCCTGTAGTGATTCCTCCGACGAGCATTTTTCGTCTGGGGTTCCTGGCATTCCCTTAGAGGAATTCCAGGAATTACAACGTAGGATGGTTGCTGGATCCGGGGCTAGCTCGTCCAGGAAGCCATCTGGTCCCCCTCAAGACGAGGAAGAGGACGAGGAAGATATAATTTATAGTTGTGCCCCAGAGGTAGCGTCCACCTTAGATGCTGTTAAGTTGAAAACTATTGTAGATAGATATCAAATTCCAAAAGAGTTTAACCCTCGTCTACTCAAGGATGGAGAATGGTGTTGTTCTCCTTCCTCTGGTCTAGGGGTATACACTTCTTATCTTTTAGCTGGCCTTAGGTTTCCTTTAAATTCCTTCTGTAGAGACCTCTTCCAAAGGTTGGGTATTGGACCTAACCAGCTCAACCCCAATGGTTGGAGGACGATAGTTGCCATGCAAGTGTTATGGCGTGAGGCTCTGGAAGGGAACCGTCCAATTACAGTGGACGAGTTCCTTTACTGTTATAAGCCCTCAGAAATAAAGAAATCTGCTGGTTTTTACCAGTTCTCGTCCAGGGGCTCCTATTACAGTTTAATAAAGGGTCGTAGCTCGTCTGACCGGTTTTGGAAACAAGAATTTTTTATTATTTCTGGAAAATGGGCTGGGGACCCAGCTGTTGTGGGTAGTCCCTCCTTCCCACCTTTTACCAGCCCTCTAGGTCGTCTTCGTCCTGAGGGTATGTGCTCTTTTCATTTTATTTCATTTCTTTTATTTTATTTTTCCATCTTTCATTCGTCTAACTCTCTTCTTGTTATGCAGCTATTGTTCGTCCACGCTTGGACAAATTTTATCAGGATCGGATAGACGTGGTTCGTGCCTTCCCTGACAGGACCTTTCATTATTTAGTAACCCTTAGTCGTCTAGCAGCTTGGGGACTTGGTCCAGTGCCAACTGCAGAAAACCTAGGTCACGAGGAGACTACTCGTCGACGTAAGTATGGTCTACATTTTGTTTCCATATTTATTTATTTATTTATTTTTTTTTAACTAATTTTCCTCATCATAGGTATAACTACAATGAGGGAAAACAAAGAGAAAACAGTGACTAGTGGGGACGAGGATGTTGCAGCGCCTCAAGTGGCTTCCGTCCAGGCTGGGAAGAGGAAGTCTAAGACGATATCTAGTGCCGTGGACCTGGACAATCTCCCTAGTCGTCGTGGCCCTAAGAAGCAGAAATCAAGTAAGACTTCTCTTCCCAAGGTTCCCAAATTTACACCTCCCACAGTGAATTTGGACGAACCTTTCGTGGACGTGGAGCCCGTCCAAACTGTCCACCCCGTCCAGAGTGACCCTCCCCCTCAACCTAAAGCTTCTCGTAAGCCTAGCTCGTCTGAAGCCTCTGACCGTCCTTCGAATCTAATTCTGGACGAGAGCTATGCGTGGAGGACGTTCAAAGGAATCGTCATTGACCGTGAGGTGAACGAGTGCTATAATATGTCAGTGAAGGAGTTTGAACGTTCTGGCGTCCACGACCTTTTTAAGGTAGGTCTTCTTCTCGTCCTTGTTATAAATCGTCACTGACCTTTTTATGAATAGGATGTTTAACTCCCTTTCGTCCATATACAGGCTATGTCAAAGTTCTATACAGCAACTTGCCAAGCCAAGGAGCTCGCTGCAGAGGTCAAGATAGCTAAGGACGAGGCTAAGGAGCTAAACAATGAAATTTTGCTGAAAAAGGGGGAGGTCCTCAGGTTGACCGAGGATTACAATCGTCTACAAGGAAGCGAGACGAAGCTGAAGAACGAGGTGGAAGAGCTTAAAGTTGACAACTTGGAGAAGGATAGCCGTATCGTCCACCTCGAAGGACAAGTCGCGGAGTTTACCTCGTCCTTGCAGAAAGCACGTGAAGAATTCATAGCAGCTTTTAAAAGGTCTGACGAGTACAAGAATCGTCTAGACAGCCATTATGCAGCTGGTTATGAAGATTTTCGTGCTGATGCTAAGGAGGCGTATCCTGACTTGGACTTCAGTTCTTTCAAGCTTCCCCTTGCTACAGAGAGTTCCTTGTTACAGACGAGTTCTGAGGACGTCAACATTATAGACGATGCCAATACTGAGGTGAACCAGGACGATCCCAAGACGAGCTCGCCCAAGTGATATTTTTGTTTAAAAAATTTATTCCATTTTTATTCTCTTATTTTCCTTGAAGTGCCCAGTGTGTTGGGGCTTTATTTTACTTCCTTTCTTTTCAAGTTCTTGTAAGTACAATTGTCTCGTCCAAAATTATGGACGAGCCTTAAATACAATAGGTTTACTTTTACAAAGGGTTTTTTGGACGTGGGTCGTCCACCCTTGAGATTTTATTAACATCTTTTTCCATATTGCATTAAGTATATACATTCCCAGCTTTATGTATGAGATTCAGTTTGCCTCGTCTTGAGTATAGGGGTGAATTTTGATTACATCACCAAAATAGACCAAGTTTGTCTCGTCTATGAATGTTTTTTTTTTTACTAGATGTATTTACCATCCAAATTTAGGGACGATCATTTTATCGTCCTTGATAAGACCTCAACAATTTCTCATTCAAATAATGAATTGTTATGCTGGTTCAGTCTTAGCTCGTCCACGATTTGGACGATTACAACTTTCATTTTATCTCGTCTTGAGCTTTAGACGGATACGCCTTGTCAGGTTTTATCCCATCTTTATGCTTTGGACGGATGTATTTTCATTTCATTTTTAACTCAGGTTTTATCTCGTCTTTAACTTCTGGACGAATATACCTTGTTCCATTTGAAAGCTTGTGGACATATATCCTTGCGTCTAGGATTTTATTCGTCCGTGCTTATTTCTCATTCGTGTGGATTTAGTTTGAATGAATATACAGAAAGGATTCCAATAGTATACTTGAAAATACATCATATATATACTTGAAAATCCAAACTTATGTAAACATTCGTCCACAGTTATGGCACATGCTCGTGAGCTAGTGCCTTATTGAATTAAAAATACAAACCAACTCGTCCATGAATAGCACAAAAGTGTGAACACTAATGTACTTTCTAAAGGATTATTAAAATACTTAAAACACATGATAATAGTAAATAAACACCACATACTTCTGCTCGTCCAGCTGTCTCGTCCAGGGCCACTTTCATCAAGAGTTGGCACTTACTGATGGTATTTCCTTAGGTGCTCAACATTCCATGGGTGTTCTAGCCTTCGTCCATCCAAAGCTTCCAGATAGTAGGATCCTTGCCTCTTGCAGTTGATAACTCTATAAGGTCCTTCCCAATTTGGCCCGAGTTTTCCGTAGGCCGGGTTTCTTGTTGCCAAGGTAACCCTCTTCAGGACGAGATCCCCAATTTTGAAACGCCTAGGCTTCACCATGGCATCATATTGTCTAGACATAAGATTTTTGTACCTCGCCGTTCTTTGTTCTGCCTCCATCCTGACTTCGTCCATGAGGTCAAGGTTAAGACGGAGTTGTTCTTCGTTTTCTTCAGCTTGATACTTTCTCACCCTGTGGCTCATCATGTGTACCTTTGCTGGTATAACCGCCTCACTTCCATAGGCCAGTTTAAAGGGAGTTTCCCCTGTCGGAGTTCTCACTGTTGTTCTGTAAGCCCATAAAACACCTGGTAGCTCATCTGGCCATACGCCCTTTGCCCCTTCGAGCCGAGTCTTGATGATTTTCAACAAGGATCGGTTTGCTACTTCTGCCTGGCCATTGGCCTGTGGGTGGGCGGGTGAGGAGTAGTGATTCTTCATCCCAAGCTGTTCACAGAATTCTTTGAAAGGTGTATTGTCGAATTGCCGTCCATTGTCAGACACTAGTACCCTAGGTACTCCAAACCTGCATACAATGTTCTTCCAGACGAAGTTCTTGACATTTTGTTGTGTAATTTTTGCCAAGGGCTCGGCTTCCACCCATTTTGTGAAGTAGTCTATTCCTACCACCAGAAATTTCATCTGCCGAGTCCCAGTTGGAAAGGGCCCCAAAATGTCTAATCCCCATTGTGCGAAAGGCCAAGGGGCCATCATTGGCGTGAGGTACTCTGCTGGCTGTCTAGGAATGTTGCTGAAGCGCTGACATTGATCACAAACTTTAACATATGCCTTAGCATCAGCTTGGATGGTTGGCCAGTAGAATCCGCTGCGGATGACCTTATGGACGAGTGATCTGGCTCCTGAATGATTACCGCATGCTCCTTCATGAACCTCCCTCAACATGTAGTTTGCCTCGTCCGAAGCCAAACATCTTAAGAGAGGTTGGGAGAAACCTCTTTTGTATAACACTTCATCCATAAGTATGTACCTGGCCGATTTAACTCTGAGCTTTCTAGCTTCGTCCTTCACTTCTGGAAGCCTTCCGTCCTTCAAGTACGACACTATTGGGGTCATCCAATTTTCGTCGCCTTCTATCTGTAGCATCTCTGGAAGGTCTATACTCGGCATATATTGTACTGCATCCAGCTCGTCCACTGTTTCATTTGCAGACGCTTCCTTCGCCAGAATATCTGCTTCTATGTTCTCTTCTCTCGGGATTTGAATGAAATCAACTTTTTTGAATTTCTTTACAAGGCGCATCACCTTCTTTAAGTATTTTTTCATCCTGTCTTCCTTGGCTTCACATATCCCATTTATCTGACCTATGACCAACTGAGAGTCTCCCAAAACAAGTATTGAGTCTGCTTCTACAGACCTAGCCAACTCCAACCCCTTCAAAAGGGCTTCATACTCCACTTCGTTGTTGGTAGTCTGGTATTGCAAACGAGCCTTGTACTTTAACTTATCTCCTTCTGGTGATTGCAAAACAATTCTGATTCCTCCATTATGCAACGTAGAGGATCCATCTACATGGACGACCCATTTATTACTGTAATCTCCTTCCCCAAGGTCCTCATAATTCGGAGTGAACTCTGCAATGAAGTCTGCTAGAGCTTGAGCTTTTATTGCGTTTCTCGATTGGTACCGAATGTCGAATTCACTAAGTTCCACCGCCCATTGAATCAGCCGTCCTACGGCTTCCAGCTTGTTCATTGCCTTCTTCAGCGGATGGTCTGTCATGACATTGATGACATGAGCTTGGAAGTAATGTCTTAACTTCCTGGAAGCTGTTATCAGTGCAAAAGCCAATTTCTCCATAAGCGGATATCTCCCCTCTGCTCCTCTGAGTGCTCGGCTAGTGTAGTACACGGGTTTTTGTACTCTTCCTTCCTCTCTGATCAGAGCTGAACTTACGGCGTGTGGGGACACCGCTAAGTACAGATACAGTTCCTCTCCTTGCACGGACGGACTTAATAACGGAGCTCTAGTGAGATAGTCTTTCAGGTCTTGGAAAGCCTTTCGACACTCGTTCGTCCATTCGAATGCCTTCCTGAGGACTTTGAAGAAAGGTAGACACTTGTCTGTAGCTTTCGAAACAAACCTGTTCAAAGCAGCAACTCGTCCGGTGAGGGATTGGACTTCTTTGATGTTTTTTGGTGGCTCCATGTCTAGTATGGCTTGGATCTTGTCCGGATTCGCCTCGATTCCTCTCTGCGAGACCATGAAGCCCAAAAACTTTCCTGATGATACCCCGAATGCACATTTGCTTGGGTTCAATTTCATCTTATACCGCCTAAGTGTTTCAAAAGTTTCCTGTAGATCATCCAAATGGCTTCCCTCGTTTACGCTCTTCACAAGCATGTCGTCGACATAAACCTCTACATTCCGTCCTATCTGTGGATGAAACATATGATTTACCAACCTTTGATAAGTTGCCCTCGCATTCTTCAGACCGAAGGGCATCACTTTATAGCAAAACAAGCCTTGGCTGGTGATGAAGGAAGTCTTCTCCTGATCAGCTTCATCCATCTTGATCTGGTTGTATCCTGAGAAGGCGTCCATGAAGCTCAGCAATTGATGGCCAGCTGTAGAGTCTACCAACTGATCAATACGTGGCAATGGGTAACTATCCTTGGGACATGCTTTGTTTAGGTCAGTGAAGTCTACGCACATTCTCCACTTGCCACTTGCTTTCTTCACCATCACCACATTGGCTAACCAATCCGGGTAATAGACTTCCTTAATGAACTGTGCCGTGGTCAATTTTTGAAGCTCTTCCTTGATTGCCTTATCTCGCTCCGGAGCGAATACCCTTTTCTTCTGGCGAACAGGCCTGAAAAAAGGGTACACGTTCAATTGATGAGTAATCACACTTGGATCGATTCCCGGCATGTCGTCATGACTCCATGCAAACACGTCAATACTCTTTCTCAGGAACTGGATGAGGTCTTCTCTTGCTTTATCCTTTATGCCCGTTCCAATTCTGGTGAATTTCTCGGGATCATCTTCTTGTAAAAGAACATTTTCTAACACTTCTGTGGGTTCTGCAACAACCCTTCTTTCCTCGATACTCAATGTCTGCACCTGCTCGTCCAAAGCCATCATGGCTAAGTAGCATTCTCTAGCCGCCAACTGATCTCCCTGTGCTTGGCCTATCCCGTACTCCGTAGGGAATTTGACTGATAGATGGTAGGTAGATGTTATCGCCTTCCAACTGTTCAGGGTTGGTCTTCCGATAATGGCATTGTACGAAGACGAACAGTCCACCACGAGGAAATTCACTTCCCTAGTTATCTGCTGTGGGTACGACCTTACCACTACTGGTAATGTAATGGTGCCCACAGGTTGCACCTTCATTCCTCCAAACCCTATCAGTGGTGAGCAAACTGGACGAAGTTGATCCCGCCCGAGCCTCATCTGTTGGAAGGCAGGATAGTACAATATGTCTGCTGAGCTTCCATTGTCAACCAACACTCTCCTGGTTGTATAATCTGCAATGAGCAGAGTAATGACAATTGCATCGTCATGCGGGTGATGGACCCTCTCAGCATCTTCGTCAGTGAAGGAAATGGCAGGTTCGTCCATCGAGTTCGTCCTTGAAGATCATCCAGAGAGCTGGACGTTCTGTACCACCTTGAGATACGTTTTCTTTGATTTGGAAGATTGCCCCATTGAGTTCCCTCCAATGATAATCCTTATCTCTCCAAGTGGGGGCCGGGATGACTCCTCCATTTTTCCTTTCAACTTCTCGTCTCTATGATCCCTTCCGACGAAGTGCCTCAGTTTTCCTTGTTTGATCAGATTCTCAATTTGCTGTTTCAGATCGTAGCATTCATCCGTGTCATGCCCATGGTCCCGGTGGAAGCGACAATATTTATTCCTATTGCGCTTGCTGGGATCTCCCTTCATATTTTCTAGCCATTTTAGAGAAGGGTCGTCTTTGATCTGCATGAGCACCTGATCAAGTGGAGCATTCAAGGGTGTATAATTTTGGCTTCTCCCCGAAGGACCAGCCTTCCTGTTATCTCGTTCCTTTTTATCTTCCGTCCGTCCCTTCTTTGGACGAGGGCCTTGTTCTGAGTGGCGTGCTGGATGTGCTTCCATTCTTTCAGCTCTTTTCCTCTTCTTGGCTATGATCGCATCCTCTGCATTCATGAAGTTCTGAGCAGAATGAACTAGCTCGGCCATGGTTTGAGGCTCCTTCTCATACAGCTTGTGGATAAATAGATCAGAATTAATCCCGTTGTGGAAGGCCGCCAATAGAAGTTTGTCATCCACCTCGTCCACACTAAGGGCTTCTCTGTTGAAGCGAGTGATGAATGACCGCAGGCTTTCGTTCTCCCCTTGCTCTATGGTCAGCAAGCTGGATGAAGAGCGCTTGTGTCTCTGCCCCCCAATGAAATTGTTGACAAACAATTTGCTTAATTCTTCGAAAGAGCCTACAGAACCTGGGGGTATTTTACTGAACCAAACTCGTGCTGGACCCTTAAGAGTGGTTGGGAAGGCTCTACACATGATTTCATCTGGGACCCCATGAAGGTGCATCGTTGTTTTAAAAGTAGCAATGTGATCGAATGGGTCACGCGTTCCATCATACGAATCCAGGGAAGGCAGTTTGAATTTTGATGGTAGAGGATGACCATTGATGGAAGCCGTAAAGGGAGAGTCTGTTCTGTGGACCAAATCTTCTATTGGATTCGTCCTCCTCATGTTCTCTTTCATTTCCTCCATGACTTTCTTCATTTGGTCCATCTCTTCCTTCACCGTCCGAGAAGTGGTGCCTCTAAACTGACTCCCAATCTCAGGATTTTCTCTTTCACCATGACCTTGTGTTTGTCCTCCTCCTTCATGCTCCTCACGTGCCTGTCTTCTCTGATTAATCTCCATTCTTAACTCCTGGTTTTGGCGAGTCAACTCCGCCATCGCAGCCGCCATAGATTGCACATGCTGAACATACGATGTCTGCATGGCTGGTGCAGATTGGCGATCACGTTGGGGATCACTTGAAGCGCCTCTGCTTTCCTGACGGCCTGGACTGGTAGCCCTCGACCTGGTCCTGACCATCCCAACCCTTTGTCGCGGAAAAAAGTCACAAAACAGCCTTACTTATCCTCTTTCCCACAGACGGCGCCAACTGATATCGTTTCGAATCAGTAGGTTGGATGATCTGGCTTCGGTGGAACTACTGACGGTGGTGGAAGACCTGCAAAGAAGAAAGCGCAGTCAAAGAGGAGACCGGAGATGACCGGCCAAACCCCCTCCGATGAGAAAGTTAGTATGGAGTTTCGAATGTTTGGAAATAAGTCTCAGAAAAATCCTACCTTCCTTGGGTTCAGACCGGTCCTTTATATAGGGATCCTTGAAGCGGTTACTTGTCCAAATAACTTCCCCCAGATTTGTGGAAGCCAGGGGCCCGGAGTTAACTTCCTCAACGGCTATTAAAATTGTAACCGCCAACGGAAGTTTATTTGAGGGGTTCGTGGCGATAGTTACGGATTTAGTAACTGCTATAAACACTTGAAATTTCTCCAAGTGTTGTGTATTCGTCTGTCTGGTCTAAGCAGGTTTGCTCGTCCATGGATATCTGGAGATCGTCCATGGACGAGCTTCATGGACGATTGTTATGGACGACCTTACCATTTACTGGAAACTACACTGATTGTGGTGTCCTTGTCCACGTAGACTCCCTTCTTGGGTGATTCTTTGTCCAAACAGTTCTGATAACCATGGACGACCTCTTGGACGAACAAGAGTAAGCTCATTTTTCTGCTTCCCTATCAGGGCTCAATTGACGGTTTGTAAAGTTCCTCCATTAAAATCTTGTGCATGCAAATGGACGGACTTATACCTTTTATGTCAGAGATAGTCCATCCCAAGGCTGTTCTATGCTCCCTCAACACACGCAGCAACTTTTCCAATTCTCCGGGTGTAAGTGATGCCGCAACAATCATTGGAAAGGTGTAACTATCACCCAAGAACGCATAGCAAAGATGCTTAGGTAATTGCTTCAACTCTGGAGTTGTAGTTTGCTACATTTCTTCTATAGAGATTACAGAATCCGTCTTTGCTACCATCGACTCTAGCCTCTCCACTTCATTGCCAAGTGATGTAACCCGCTGCAATGCTCCCAAGGCAAATACATAGTGGAGAAATTCTTCACTAACAAAAAGTAGATCAGATTCACAAACAGTAGAGTTATTAAAATCATGAGCATGAGATGAAGTGGTGATACATCGTTCTAGGTGATTTGCTGGCACATCTTCTTGAAAGGCTTCTACTACACATTGCTCAATGACATCTACCCGAAAACAAGTGCTTGGATCTTCTGGAAATCTCATGGCTCAATAGATGTTGAACATAACCTCTTCCTTATTCACTCTCAATGTTAACTCACCATTTTGAACATCAATCAAAGCCCTTCCCGTAGCCAAGAATGGTTGGCCAAGAATTAGTGGGACTTCTTGGTCTTCCTCCATATCTAATACCACAAAATCAGCAGAAAAAATAAATTTATCCACCTTTACCAATACATCTTCTATGATTCCACCTGGATATTTGATGGATTGGTCTGCTAGTTGCAAAGAAATGGTTGTTTGTTTTATCTCTCCAAGTCCCAATTTCCTGTAAACAGAAAGTGGCATAAGATTAATGCTAGCACTAAGATCACATAAAACTTTATCAAAAAATGAATCTCCAATAGTGCAAGGCAAAGTGAAACTCCCCGGATCTTTTAATTTTTGAGGTAATTTCTTTTGAAGAATGACACTACATTCTTCAGAAAGCTTCACTGTTTCGAACTCCTCCAACCTTCTCTTCTTGGAAATGATGTCCTTCAAGAATTTGACATAATTTGGCATTTGTTCCAAGGCATCTACAAAAGGAATATTTATGTGAATTTTCTTAAAAATATCCAAAAACTTAGAAAATTGCTTATCTAATTTTTGTTTTTGAAAACGTTGAGCATAAGGAAATGGAGTAGAGAGAATAGGAGAATTGTCAGGAAATGAAATTGATGGAGGCTTGTCAGTCTCTCTTAGTGTATCATCAACAATCTCCTCTTCTTCTACTTTATTCTTGCTTTGGCCATTGTTTGGAGCTATAGGGGTGGACTCGGTTTCCTTTGATGGTGACCTCTCAATTTCTCTTTTACTCCTAAGTGTAATGGCCTTGCATTGTTCCTTTGGATTCACTTCTGTGTTGCTAGGAAAAGTTCCTCTTTGTTGGGCATTGATGGTTGTGGCTAGTTGCCTAATTTGCACTTCAAGATTCTTCATAGTGGCCCCCATATTGCTACAATGAGTCTCAATGTTATCCAACCGTGAATCAGACTTTTTAAACCTTGCTTTGGTCTCCTCAACAAAGGAAATCATGGCATCCTCTAGTGACATATTCTTCTCGCTTGGTTGACTATCAAACTCTGGAGGAGGTTGCAGCACATTCTTCGTGTTTCCATAAGAAAAATTCTCATGATTTCGAAGTCCTGGATGGTAGTAATTTGGCATAGGATTTCCACGATAGTTGTAGTTCCAATTGTTGATGTATTGAACCTGTTCTTGACTTGCTTCATTCATCGGAACTGTCATACTTGAAGCTGCAATATATTCTGCACTTTGTGGTATTCTTTGGGTTGTCAAGGTTGAAACCTGATGAGATAGAGAAGCAACTTGAGCTGAAAGGGCAGCAAACGGATCCAATTCATGAATCCTAGCAACTTTCTTAGCCATAGTCCTTTCAATTGGCCATTGATAGTTGTTTGAGGCCATTTCTTCCAAAAGAGAAGTAGCACCTTCAGCTGTCTTTGACATAAAAGTTCCACCAGAAGCAACATCAACTATGGTTCGAGTTTGCCCATTTAACCCACTATAGAACATCTGAATTTGCAACCAATCCGGCAATCCATGTTGAGGGCAATGCCGAATCAAATCTTTATACCTTTCCCATGCTTCATAGAGTGACTCAAAATCATTTTTCTTGAATTGACCAATCTCACTCCTGAGTTGGGCTGTTTTTGCAGGTGGAAAGAATTTAGCAAGAAACTTTTTTGCCATGTCCTGCCAACTAGTGATGCTTCCTGGTTGTAGAGATTGTAGCCAACCTCTAGCCTTGCCCCTCAAAGAAAAAGGAAACAATCTCAGTCTAATGGTGTCTTCAGTAACACCATTCATCTTTACAGTATCGCAAATCTCCAAAAACATCGCCAAATGAATATTGGGATCATCAAGTGGTGATTCGCTAAATTGGGCTTTTTGTACCCTACTGATCAATGCCAGTTTAAGCTCAAAATTTTTGGCATTAATGGTCTGGCATCTTACACCTGAGTAGTTGTCATTCACAATTGGCCATACATAATCCTTCAAGGTGCGTGGCTGTGTATTCTGTTCTCCGTCTGCCATGGCTAGTACTTTCTTCTTTCTTTGTGATCTAAAAGTTCTTTCAATCTCCGGATCAAAGGGAATAATATTTCGAGTTCTAGCACGGCGCATCCAACGTCAAAAACACACCTGGAGAAAAAAAAAAAAATATATATATATATATATATATTTATATAAACAGATTAAATAAAATACAATTCTAAATTAAAACCAAGATTACTTTGTATTGATATTGGCAAAAATAAGAAGAAATCAATCCCCGGTAACGGCGCCAAAAACTTGAACGGTGCAAAACTGCAAGTGCACAATATCGTAGTTTTATAGTAAAGTGATGAGAAGAGTATCGTCCTCAAGGATTTGTAATTTACTTTTGACAAATACCAAAATTATGCTAATCTCGATTTTATCTAGAGAAGTCACTAAGGTTTTTGTAATAGGAATTCAAAATAAAATCAATTTAAATAAAAGATACACAGAGGAAAATAAAGATGTTGCTTGAAAATCAACTTAATGAGAAAGAAACTTCTAGGAAATCGATTTCACCTAATCCCTCACTATGCTTTACTCATCTAGTTAATTGAATTTAATTCTCTCTGTTTGTTAGCAATCTCCAAACTCATCCAAAAGCCTTTTTCGACAGTTAATTGGAAAATTCTTGCTCATCATTTTACACAAGAGTATGCAATTTAATAAAACAAGAAAGCATTAAGACCAACGATTTTAATACTACATAGGTTCATACAAGTCTTTCAATCTCTATATTTACCTATGCTGAAATATTCAAGATCTATCCTATAATTCCCTCTTTTGACAGCAAATCACAAGATTAAAATCATCTAATTAATGGCCAGTTAATTAGAAGCAATAAGCTTAGAATAAATCAGACAAACATGAAGAGAATTTGTTCAAATTAACATAGAAAAGCAAGCATAGTTCAGAACTAGATTACATCGTTTTCCTAGAATAAAGAAAATTTAGTTCATGCTAAAAATTAAATCCAACACAAACGAGTTCACCATAATTTTTTCTGAGAAGATTGGAAAGAAAAAGAATGCTCAAAAGATCTCGTTCAACCTCTATTCAGTTCAGCACCCCTTCTTCGTTTCTCCTTCTTTTCTTCTTGTTTCAGTGTCTTTTCTTTTTTCTGCTTTTGTTTTCAACGCCCCCCTTTGTTTCTTTTCAGCGCCTCCTCTTTTCTTTTCAGCCCAAAAACATTTTTTTCAGCCCAAAACAATTCTCTCTTCAGCCCAAAAACATTTTTTTCAGCCCAAAACGTTTTTGCTTCAGCCCAAAACCTTTTTCAGTTCAGCCCACACCACTGTTTCAGCCTCTTTTTGTTTTGTTTCAGCCTTTTTTCTTTTTGTTGGTTCTGTTTTCAGGGCCAAAATGGCCCATTAGCACTTAGTTTGGAAATAATTGGGTCCGAAACACTGTTTCGGAAATAATTAGGGATGTACCACCTTTTGTGGTACTCGAGCTCACCAAGCTCGAGTACCCCATTTTTTTCATCCACGTGGCACCTGACCATCAGCATCTTGAATTTAAAAAAACTGATTGGTACCCGAGTTCAGGATCTGTTACCGTCACTTAGCCTTGAACTTAAACCAAAACACTTTTTCAAAAGCTTCAACTGAAACCTACAAAGCAAAATGGCCAGAGCAAAACACACCCACAAAGCACCTCTCAATCTCGCCATCTCCATCTCTCAATCTCGCTACCCTCTCTCAATCTAAAGCTATCTCCCTCTCTCAATCTCGCTATCTCCCTCTCTCAAATCTGCCTCATTCTCCGTCTCCGTCGCCGTCTCCGTCTCCGTCTCCGTCTTCGTCTCGCTCTCGGTCTCCCTCTCACAAGGTATGTCTCGCTCAACTGAAGTGTTCAGGTTGTGGGTATTTTTTTTTGTAAATTTGTTATTGTTATGCATAGTTTGATTCTGGGTTTTGATCCAGGTGGGTTTTGATCAATTTATTTACTTAGTTAATCGGTGATTACTAGAATGTTCGGCTAGTTGTGCTTGTGTTTTTGGTTTTTTATTAGAATGTTGGTCTTTTGTGATTAGTAGGAAATGCAGTGAACACGTAGATGGGTAATTAGCAATCAGTGACTTTTTTCCCTCTTCCTGTTCCTGTAGTTTGCTGGTAGTGTTTACTCCTAAGCTTGTTTTTTGGCCTGACTATTTTGCTGTAGGTACCTCTTATGTTTGCTGTGATTATTTTTATTTTTTATTTTTTATTTTGATACATGCTGTGATTCTTAAGTATTAGTGACTTGGTTTCAAATATGATGTCCTTGTCTTTCCACCTGGTAATTTCTACAGTGGCTTAATTTTACCACTCTCCAACTATTGTGAAGTCAATGCATGCTATCTGTTCTATAGAAACCCCCCCCCCCCTCTTCTCTTAATATCGACGTGTACATCTTCCCCATCTCATTATTTATTAATTATTATTGATAATTAGATAATTACAATCGGGTGAGGGGATTTGAATTTTGGAGGTCTTGGTTACAAGACTCTGGACAGTTTTTGCGTATATCAACTTGTACTTTTGTTATGCTGCTGTTGTTGGGCCATAAATAATTAAGCTATGGTGGAGTGGAGTGTAACTGGAGATTAAAGAAATAAGCTTACAGTGACACGGGTTTTTTCCTTCTCGTACACAGCCTCGTTAGGCAAAGATGACTATCAATTATGAAACAAAACCAACGATAATAAGTTGTAAGAAAGGAAATGTTTAGGAACACAAAAGAAAGAAAGAAAGAAAACCATGTAATAGAGGGAACCGCCATTGACGATAGGGCGAATCGGCTTGTCAATGGATGAGGCAAGCCTGCGAAGCGCCATTGCCATTGCCATATCTTTCTCTCTCTCTGTTTCTCTCTCTAAAAGCTCTCTATCTCGCTTTGTTAATGTCTCCTTTTGTGTGCGCGCGCGTGTGTGTGTGTGTGTGGTATATGGGGGTGGTGAGATTTTGGCTTGGGATTTGTCGCTGCCCGAGGTTTAGTTTTGGTGGTTGCTGATGTATTCGTTATCCCACTCTCTGTCTCTGGTTCTTCCTAGCTTCACAAACAGAGCATAGGCACCAGGGGCCCCACCATATCTATTTCCTTCACCTTCCTCTTACGACATGAATTTTTTGTGATTAATGGACTTGATCAATTAGTCAAAGTTTTACTCCAAATGACAATTTTGATAATCTATAAAATTAAAGTGGAGATAGTTCATTTGACCCTTAAAATTACATGGTGCAACGACATTTAAATATACAAAACCTTCTTTCTTTCTTTTTTGCTAATCTTAAATATACAAAACTTTCTTTTAAATTGATTTTGATTTGGAGAAGATTCTGTCAGATTAACCCTCGTGCTAAGGGTGAATTCCCTGTTACAAAAAAAATATATGAACTCCAAATACAAAACAATCTTGTTATTTCTTAGTTTGATATATACATTGAATTGCGGGTACTCTACAATACTGTTTTGATGGCTTGTGTTCCTCATCTGTAGAGGTTAGATAAGTTGTGTTGATATACTGTTTTTGTTGTAAAATTGGTTATAGTTTTAGCATTTTCATTTTGGATTGAGTGATGCTAGAGATATACAAATTTTTACTACATAGACCTTGGAAACGAATGTGTCAAATGTAAGATATGTTTAAGAATTCTTTAGGGAAGGAATTTTTTATGCCATAGCACAAACACGTGAATGGCTAGGGATAAACGAAATCACCATAGCAATCAGTGTTCTTGCCTTGGCATTTGGTTCTTACCTTGTAAGTATTCTCATCTGGCTCTTATTAAAGTCAAATGAAGCATATTGTACTTGCTTTTAGCATAGGTTTCATATATGAATGTTGATATTCTTAAAATTTAGTCACGGGAACTATGCTAATCTTGACCATTCCATCAAATTTGCATATTTTTACCCTTTCATTAGAATCCAAGAACCGTTTAGTTTGGATAAGATCTCACAGTTAGATCTGAATTTATTGAACCAAATTCCATTATTAATTGGATCTTTTAGTATTTACTCCTAGGGCTTTTTTTTGGCTAATAGCTCTCTGGGAAATTTGGAAATGCAGCAGTGAGGGTGTGGTTGAAGGGAAGGCTGTCAATGCTTCTCAAGCTTTTAACTACTGCAAGCTCATGGTCATGATATGTAAAGAAGCAATGGCTGGGAATCATTATTTAAGAAGTTGTTATTATCATTATCAAAATAACTTTTCTTTAAAACTAATAAATAGAAGTAACTAAGGAATTTACTTCAATCGTTGGACGTACATGATGTTGAAAACACATAAAACACAATCACATATTTATATCAAACGCTCAATTATGTATGTTTTAGTTTTGAAAAAAATGTTATAGAGACATGATATTAGATATACATTTTTTTTATTTGGGGCATTATAAGTACTCAAAATGCATTTTTTATACTACAATTTTCATATCATTTTAAAAATCAATATCCACTATTGATTTTTGTCTTCTTGTTTTTTTCAAATTTGGTTATTTAGTAGCTTATTTGCATGATATGAAAAAAAATAAATAAATAAAATCTATCTTATAACTTCCATACAAAATGGAAGAGTAAGGAAGGTGGTGCAATTGAAAAAGTAAGATAATATAGTGGATAACAACAGGAAATAAGTTGCTTTTGTGGTCAAAATGCTAAACAGTTTTTTTTAATATAAGTAACTAACTGCTAAACAGTAGTTGGGGAAGATAACAATTCCGTGTATTTTGGTCAATGTAAGAGTGTGTACACTTTTGTTAGGGTCATTCTTAATTTATGATTATGTGCAGGGCTTAAAGAATATTTCAAATTTGAGGATGGTAAGACTGTAGTAGTCTGAAGACAGGAGGCACTGGAACGTGGCAGGAAAGTCAAGCTCGATTTAGTGGAGGTAAAATATTTCAAAGTTGTGACCATGATACTTGCAAAGAGATATCATGAATGTGATAACTGTGAAAAGAGAGTGCTGGATGTCTGTGGTTGTATTTATATGTGCATAAGTTTGTGTGAACTTACCAAACCGGGTACAAATCTGCCTACTTACCAAACCGAGTTTTGGTAAACTTAGGCAGATTGCTGTTAACATACTTGCAGTGGAATTTGTCCAGGTCAATGATGAATACATGAGAACTCTTGAGATTCTGAGTAAGAAGCTGAAGTTTGTAGAAGTGGATTCTATGCTGAAGTAGATCTTGCAGCATTTCTTTGCAGTCAGATTTTAATTTTTTGTATAAGTAATAAAACATTTATTGAAAATTAAAATGAACTCCCAAGTACACAAGCAGTAGACTGGCTTACCTGTGTCATTCTGAAATTAGGCAGATTGGTACCCGAGCTTCCTGGGCTCGGGTACCAATCTGCCTAATTTCAAAAAACAGGCAGATTTGTACCTTGGGTAAATTTTTTTTTTATTTTTTTAGTTTGTTGGTATTGACGAGAATTTGAGAATTAATAAAAAATGTTGAATATGTGTGTAATTTGAGAATTAATGAAAAATGACAGCAACATTAACTAGGCAAGAGTCTAGGTTTATATAGATATCTGATAAAAAAAAAACTAAGTTTTTGTGTTTGTCTAGCTTTTATTTTGGGAGTTTATTTATTTAAAGGTGAAGAAGAACAAAATGAAACTCCCTTCAAAAATAAAATGAACCACCCTTCAAAAATGAAAGGAACCATGAATTTGATAGCCCTACCTCTTGCATTGCTCTTACGTAGGGTTATTCTTTTGTTTATACAAAGTTACATGCCAATGTTGCGAAGGCATTATACCAATCAATTTACGCTTATAATTATCATTAACCATAAACGAACTAGGCACAAAAGCACCAAAAATCTATGTAATATGCTTATAATTTACGCTTATAATTGCCACTTCCTGATGACACAACTTGATCTATGTAATATGCAACAAAAATCACCACCAACCATTCAACAACCATGATGATCAACACCTCCTTCATCCCATTCACGCTATTACTCAAATCTCCCCACCGCATCCCATGAGTCCCCAAAGAGTTTCCAGTGAAGGAAGCTTGTGAAAACTCATATAACCCACGATATAGAGAGAAGCTAGGATATAACTCCATTACAATAATCAATGCTCCTACAGCCAAAAAATAAGTTTCATAATGAGTAGACTAGATTGAAAAATAAATAGAGTAAAACAAGTGCATTCACAAGCTAACATCAAAGTATGACTTCTAAGGAGATAAGAAATATAAAGTGATTAAAATCTCGTTCCTATTTGAATAAGAAATATATCCAGCAAGATATGGTACATGAACCATTCTCAAATATAAAGTGTTTAAAATCTCGTTCCTGTTTGGAAAACAGATGTAGCAGGCTAAAGAGAAATAACTAAAGTGAGGCTAGAAGCCTATCAACATTATGATTCCTCCACTTCATATGTTCATTGGCTCAGGACTGGTTGAGTTCAGTATGTCCAAAAGTGAGTTATGTGGCTCCAATTCCTCATGCCACAAGGGAAGTTTGTCACCAGCGTAGAAATTTCTTGTCACTCCCTCGGAATTTATCTACAAGAACATCAAACACCAAGGGGTTTTAGTCAATTTGTGAGCAAGTGAATGGTGAAAAAGAATCTACTTGGAAATGCTTAGCACAAATCTGACAATGACAGTACGAACAACACCACCACTAGCACCATCACGTGCAATGGCAAGGGAAACTGCCTTAACCACTAATTGCTGCAGTAAAACACCAAAAAATAATTAAGAGCCTAAAAAGTACAGCAAAAAACAACAGTTTTATACTTATATATATATATATATATATATATATATATATATTGGATGAGCAATGAGAGAGTATGAGTTACAAGAAATGTTTTGCCCTCGTACTCCATCCTTACACACATATTCCTCCTTTTGTAATAAGTAATGACAAGTGAAAAGAAAAGAAATAACTGTCATCATGACTCTTCCTATACTAATTTTTTTTAAAATCACATTTGACCTTTTTAGATACAGCCAAGGGGGAAATAATAACGCAAAAAAAAAGGTTGTCAAGTTTATTACTTCTCCCTGATTGTAACTCATAATTGTTTACTAATGCAAGCATAATAATGAGGTCACATCTCACAGAAACTTGAAAGAATTTTATCATCACCTCAAAAGGCATTAACTAATTTTGCCTTTACAAAGATCAAGACCTACATACCTCAGCTTCATCTTTGGTCATTCCTTCTTTCCATGCTTGATCAAAAAATCCGTACAAGTAACTACAACCAGATCTTGTGAAACACAAAGTTCGTCAAACCAAACGCTTATGCAAAAATATAGCACTGAAGTTGATATCAAAGATGGCATCATAAAGAAAACTTTACCCAACATATATTACAAAAACACATAACATATACACTAATTTATTGTGTTAGAATCAACCCTGATAGAAAGATAACAATGTCATATAATATGGCACATATAAAGCTATTCCTGCAATATCATGAATTTTCCACAAGATGAATGAATGCTCCACATGTAACATGCAACATATAAAACTTATACCATTAATTTCAAGATAGTAAATTCTGAATGTGAAGTGCTAAATGCAATCCATTTCAAATAGAAAGGAAGTATACAAAAGAAACAAACAAAAAGGAGCCTGAGAAATTAAGATTATAAGTTGCAGCATAACAAATCCTGTTCTAAGCCAATCTTCTACTTTTATCACTAGACTCCTCAGGCTAAGCTCTCCCACACCTCCAAACCAGATTAAGGATTTTTTGTTCTTTTTATTTAAAAAACAAAAATTGTTTTAGCCCAAAGAGGGAAAGAAGAAATTTCAAATCAGGCTTTAGTAACCCTTCATATATATAGCCTACTAAAGGACTACAAGAGAACAGTTTATACAGAATCTTACAGTGCAATTGCTACAAAAGAATATGGTACAATACAAAAACATATAATAATAATAATAATAAATTGAATGTGCAGCACTCGCAAAACATAGGATATAAGGGAATATTTATTGATGCCTATAAACTTCATAGGCATGGAATCTTACCTGCAACGTTGGCCTGAAATCAAAGAGGAATAGAGACAGAACTGTCATCAGTGGCTAGCTAGAAGCAAATTAAAAATAGCATGATTATTGATTTGTACCTTGACATATCAATATTTCGACACCTCCCAAAATCTAAGCTAGAGAGCATAACGGCATGTTTCTTTCCAGTAGCAGCAGCAAAATCAGCCAAGTTTTTTGCAAATTCAACCATCCTCCCCTGTTTGAATGGATATTTAGTGCTTCAGAATTGAGAGTTAGTAGTATCATAAAGGACATAGAAGCACCAAGAGCACATTCAAGTAAAAGCAACAAGGAAGAAGATAAAATTGTTTTCCACACAGAGTATACACATAAAAAACAATCAAGATGACATTGTACAGGTAAAGCTATATATTAAGAGGCATTAGGTGGCCCCTAGATGCAAGAATTACTAATGAAGAAGTCTAACATAGTAGTCATAGCATCATCAACCCAACCTTCCCACAATTCTTGGTAGCTAACATTATGTAAGCAAAAGTTATCCTACAATTTGTAAACATCCAAGTAACAAAGCATTAATTGCTCGTTAACTATTTTTAAAAGGCAAGCACTATGCCTAAAGAATTCAAATTGTTTAGTGTTGCCAAAAAAAAAAGTCCCTGAAATTTCTTGACCACCCAAAACTTTCACCATGTAAATTCCTAAGTAGGATAACCAACTCCTTTATATATATATATAGACATTTTAACTAGGAAATGCCATTTAACCTAGAGGTCATTGGTCACCAACACCTGAATCTGAAACATGTCTTTTCCGCAGTCATCTTGTTCAAGAAACAATATTACACAGCATGATTATTGATTTGTACCTTTCTCAAATTCATTTCTAAAATCATCCAAGAGAAGCCGTGCCATATTGAACATAGCCCCAAATCTGGAAAAATATGTACCATTCTGAATTATTTCTAGCCCAAAGCTTCTAATAACTACAGGCATTTTGCTCATGATAATCACCTTTCACAAGCTTCAAAGTCGTAACATTTTAGTTGAAAAGTGACCATGTAACATAATCTGACGTTTCCAAAACAAGTATATTTACTTTTCTGCAAGGGAAAATAATAGTTCTATTATTTTCTGCAATTTTAGAAATTGGCATCAGAAATGGAGCTCTTTTCAGTTATGGCTATTCCTCTGATTCAATTACCTGACTAGATAGAAATGGAGCTCTTTTCACAAGTAGGTGCCAAGGATGTGATCAATGAAGATCTGTATTAGCCATTTTTGTTTTGAAAAACATCTTGCAAACATCATGTGATCATTTAGATTGACACCTAAGGAAAACTCATGCAGAAATATAGGTTGAGTACTTATGAGGACAGTGCTAAATATGTTGTAATGGAATAACTAAACGTATTCAGCATATTAATAACAGAAAAGTTGTTGACTTACTCCCAAACATGTAATCATTTGATAGTGCTAAATATTTTTGCCTAAATTTTGTCCCAAATTAAAATATCCTTTTTAATTTTTAATTTTTAATTTTATGTTTGGTCCTTATCTGAATGAAATATCCATGTCGATATCTACATTGGTATCATTCCTATATCTTTAAATTATTGAGGTAGAATTTGGGGCTTCAATCCGTAGGCCTCATTATTTGCTGACTTTCATGGACAGAACCTTTCATGAGTGAATCCAGAATTGAACCCAAAAGACAAGCACAACTAGACCAACATTCTAGTAATCACCGAAAAATATAAATTAACTAACTAACTAAATTGATCAAAACCCAAAATCAAATTAATTTCTGGATCAAAACCCAGAATCAAACTATGCATAAAAATAACCAATTTACAAACAAAAATACCCACAAGTTGAACATGCAAGCTGAGCAAGACATACCTTGTGAGAGGGAGACCGAGAGCGTGAGCAACAGCGCGACAGGGAGATCGAGAGCGAGACGGAGACGGAGACTGAGGCAGATCGCGAGATTGAGAGGGAGAATGAGAGTATTTGTGTGGAATGATAGTGAGATTGAGAGGCAGATCGCGAGATTGAGAGGCAGAATGAGAGTATTTGTGTGGAAATAGCTTTAGATTGAGAGGGAGATAGCGAGATTGAGAGGGTTAAAATTTCTGGGTATGTTTTGCTCTGAATTGTGGGTATGTTTTGCTCTAGGTAACAAATAGTTTAAGTGTGGGGTAATAGGGAGAGAAGGTGGCTGAGCAGTACTCGAGCTTCATGAGCTCGAGTACCAAGTTTATTTTTTAAATTTCAGATGACAACGTTAAACAGAAAAATGGGGTACTCGAGCTCACCAAGCTCGAGTACCATAAAAAGTGGTACTTTCCTATATATTTTCCAAACAGTGTTTCGGGCCCAAATATTTCAAAAATTAATGCCAATGGGCCATTTTGCCCCTGTTTTCAGCGCACCTTTTCTTTTTGTTCAGCGCCTCCTTTTCTTCTTCTTTTTTCAACGCCTCATTCTCTTTTCTTTAGACGTGTTGCTCTTTATTTTTCAGCCCAAAATACCTTTTCAGCCCAAAACGTTTTTCAACCCTTCTTCAGCCCAAGATACTTTTAGTTCAGCCCCTCTTTTCTTCTGTGCGTGCCTCCTTCTCAGTTTCTTGCCAACTTCCAAGGCCAAAAATATTCTCTCTAGATGCTTCACATTTCTTTTATTTGAATAAATCTTTATTTTCTTCAAATTTGGAATAAAATTTAAATAACAAAAATCAAGTCTAAAATCAACAAAATAAATAAAATTAGACTAAAGTTTAAAGTTGAGAAGTGATAAATTACACTCAATCATGCAAGTCATCAACCATTAAAAAGAGTTGGAAGAACTACTCCATACAACTTGATCAAAACCCACCCAAAAGAAAACCAATCCAAATGCTGACCTCCACATTCACATGCTTAAAACAATCAATACAGTCAGATCAGTGAGGATTAGCGTTTAAAAGCTTGTTACACTGATGGGCCAAATAGAATGAAAATACAGATATCTAAGCCGTGAAAATAGTATATGATACAAATCAGATTTATGTATCAGCTTCCACATCACTCAGTTTATTTTTTGCTAACAAAGGTTGATCATAAAACACCCAAAATTGAAAAAGACTGGAATAGAAGTAATTCTAAAATGCTGCCTGCCTGCCATTGGCATTGATCAACTAGAATAGAAGTTGTTAGGAATCAGATTTAGATAAAACTACTATGAATGATTTTGCTTTGTTCCTTATTATTGCTTCAAAGAATCACCTATGGCAAAAAAAATTATTTCAATTCCCAAGAATCATTGTAAGGATTTAATTTTGCTTATAATTGAATTATTTACCTCCAATAGCAAAGTTTGCTAATGGCCAAGGACTAAGAAATTTTCTTCTAAAATATTTATGTTCTTCCCATATGTTGGATACATTGAGTGGCTAACAGAGCCTCATTAATTGTTTAGATGATATGGACAAATTCTGTAATCAAATAGTTTTGTCAAATGCTAAGAAGCTTAGGTTTGTCAAGATGAAATTGATAAACAGAGCAACTTAAGGCAACAACTAGTTGAGCTACAATATTTTTGGTTATTTTAGTTATAGTTTAGGTCAATAGAAACTGTCTAATCATCTCTTTTATGATATTAAGTTGAGCAACATCAATAAAAAGAAAGATACAAATGTATTTATTATACTATAAAAATAATAGATGCTTATCCCTATAGTGAAGGTACCATTAAATCCAATGAAAAATTTGTTAATCCTCTCTTATTTGGGCCTCCTCAAATTTTAGAATCGATTCATAAAAGCCCAAAACAATTAACAGAAAGAACAAAACAACTTCGGTTCATTCCTAAGCCCAAATTCATCTAAATACAAATAACCAAACCAGATTTAACAAATCCTCAAATGAGTAATATCCATTTTTTTCATTAGAAAAAAAAAGAGCACAAATCTCTAGCTCCTGAAATATCCAAATTGCTGCCTAACCCGTATCCAGACTTCGACCTAGGCTTAAAGCCTCCACTCGATCACCGTCTCTAGCTCCATCCAGATCAGTCATCTGTTTGCAGTGGTACTAATGTCTCTCTCGCTCTCTCTGTTTATAGTGTTTGAGATTACAAATTTGTTTTGTGAATAGCTATGGCCTATGGGCTATGACTAATTGTGGGTCTGGGTATGTGTGAAACAAAAATAAAGGACTAAACTTTGTAATGTTTTGATAAATGTGTAGTGTTGTACAGCTTGCATTTTATGTGTAGGATGTATCGCTGTTGTTTGTTTTGCTTTAGTAAATGTTGTGTAAAATGATATTTGCTTAACAAGTTTCATCTTTAAATTTAATGTTTATTATTTTATTTTATATTTATTAATTAGTTTTGAAAAAAGTGATTCCTTATTTGTTTTATTTATTTGATATTTATATTAAGTTCTTCAACCTTTACAATTTTTGTCATGTTGAAGTTGAAACCCTACTTTTTTATCGCTAACATTCACAGTTAACTATATTAGAATTTTGAACAAAAATTATGGTACAAAAGTAATGTACCTACGCTTTCTCATTTATATTTGACAAAAATTAAGTAATCTTTAAATATTATTTATTATATTTTATAGTACTAGCATGTAGGTATGGGGATAAGAAAAAATCACTTTCAAAGTGTGTTAGTAATTTATACAGAAACTATTCACAATTGGTAAATATTTTAAGAGACAAAATGTTCAAGATTTAGAGACTACTCCTCAATTTTTTTTTTTCAAATTTTGAAAAAAGATATAAAAGTAAAGAAATAAATATTACTTCCTTAGAATTATGAAAGTTAATTTGTGAAATAAAGGTTTTTTTTTTTTTGGCTGAGGGAGCTTTTTACTTTTTTTATTTTTTATTTTTTATATATTTACTTCAGTCTCCCAGAAAAAATTCCTAGCTCCACCACTAATTGTAATTCATTTTCTTTCTACATTAAAAATTTTAATGACAAGACTACCACATACCCTTGGTGCAATAATCACTTTATAAATATAAGAGCTTGTGAGGTGCGGGGAGTAAGGACCAGAGTTTAAGTTTCTGAAGAATATGTGTGCACTTTGAAAGTTTCGGTAGCTAGGAAAGGTACGTACCATGGTTTCAAGGAAATAAATAACCGAGCATAGTATGTATCAATTTATATATCAAAATCAAATCTTCAAACAGATTCTCAAAAAAAAAAAAAAAAAAAAAAAAAAAAACACCTGATAAACATCTTTGAAAAATTAAACCACTAAGCTTTTTAGAAATTTGTTTATATTTTATTATTATCTTATATTTGTCTTGGTCAAACTATACCTTATCATATTTCTATTTAGTGACCGTTTGTAAAGAAATTATTATTGCGTCTACGTTTTGGAGCTGCGTTTTTCTCTTTTTTTTTTTTTGGTTCAGCCGCAATAGTTGACTTTGTCAACTGTGAACAGTGTATCCGTGCACTGTTCACGGTCCCACAAATTACACTTTTCAACAACTTTTTTATTAAAAATGGGTCTCACACCACTATTTACATATTTAAAAATTATTTTGTTACAGTGTTTTCAGTTTCAGTTTTCAGTTTCAGCAAAAATAAGCTCAATCCAAACATATCCTCAAACTTATATGAGAAGTTAAAATTCCCTAAGTACTTTCCGGAAGAATCCTCAATTGGGTATTGAGCAAATTACTGAGATTCTCTACTACCATTTTTTCTCAAAAGTTCATGCAATTGTACTCTAACATAGTAACATCTGCAATTTTTTGTTTCCCAATGCACAAAACTTCACAACAATTTTGATGCCCAGAGCTCGAAGATAGTTCAAAATGTATTTTGTGGCCAGAAATCACAACTTCATCTGCAACTTCAACCTCTACTGGGAAGTCATCCCACTTTGCAATATTTCCTTTGCCTTTCTTTGCCATTGGAGTCCTCTTTTCTTGACATCCTGGAACGAATATCTTCACGTACATTTGCATTTTAGACAAGTGCGTAACGCCTTTAAAATACTGTATTGAGATAATACGAAGATATAACTTCATTTCTTTTGCTAATATTTGAGATAAATATCCAACATTTTTGGACAACTTAGAACTCTATATGGGTAGTAAGAATATTAACGGTGACAGCTGCACACAAATATTTCATCGTCTTTTTTAGAGGAAAAATATTTATTGTAGACAAAATTCAGGGTATTTAAAGATAAATCATGCTTGATATTTATTTTTTATTGGGTATTATGTTATGGCGTGATTAGATGGAAGTACTATGGAAGTAATTATCCAAAAAGACACCACATACCCTTGGTGCGATGGGGTGTAGGAGGCAAGGGTCAGGATTCAAGTCTCCAAGAGAGAACTTCACAGACATATACACTTAGATTAGGCTAAAATAAAATTTTTATCTTGTATTAAAAAAAAATTATCCTAAAAGAGAACATGAAAAAGATTATATTAGTTTTTGGATAATTCAAGTTGATCAATTGGGGATGAGAGGACTTAAACCTTAGATGTCTCTATTTAAAATTTTAATAGAGAAATAATAAAATATTATATTGGACCACATTATTTTAATGTACAGTAAGAATTATTTCACTTGTGGGTTCCAATTAGCTCAACTTGTAAAGTATTTGATGGTTGAATAAGGAATTTGAGATTCAATTACACCAAAAATCGATTGATGTTTTGGTCTGATAATAAACTCTCTTTAAAAAAAAAGATCGTTTCACTTGAAATTTTGACTAGGGAAATTTAAATAAATATGATATCAAATCTAGTTAAATGAAATTAAACATAAAACATTAAAATAAAATTAGGTTAAAACTCTCTAAAAAAAAATGATCATTTCACTTGAAATTTTGACTAGGGAAATTTATTAAGTATAATATCAAATCTACTTAAATGAAATTAAACACAAAACATTAAAATAAAATAAAAAATAATAATCAAACCCAACAATCAAAACTTTAAATCCCTGATGAAACTCTTTGAAAAAAATCAAATGACTAAACTTTTGGGAAATTTATTTATTTTATCATTATTTATCTTATGTTTATTCTGGTTGAACTGACCATAAATTTTTTTTAAAAAAAAAATGTTCTGGTTGAACTATACTTTATAACTAATCAAAGAATTAGTGAGTTACACTGTTTTATCATGAATTTATAGAATAAATAATTGTATTGAGAAACAATAACTAAATTTAACATAATTTTAACTAATCAAAGAATTAGTGAGTTACACCGTTTTATCATGAATTTATAGAATAAATAATTGTATTGAGAAACAATAACTAAATTTAACATAATGTTAGAAGCTGCTTTTCAAGAAGTTCATTTGTTTTTACAGGTTCATGTATTCATTCAAATTTCCAAAGATAAAGATTCTGATGGGAATATGTATGAAATTCTTAGATCAGTGAGATGCAAATTAGAAAAAAAAAAAATATACATCAAAGAAAAATAATCACACATAAGACAGTATTTACGTGGTTTGGCAATTTGCCTACGTCCACGGCGTTGTAAGGATTTCACTATTTTCAAGGAAAAATACAATATGTGGTGGCAATCCAATTTTCTCTCTCAAAAACAACATAAAACCCTAATCTCTAAAACAATAGTTTTTATATCCTGCATAAAAGATTCACAATAGGCTACAAAATAGGCTAAAAAATTTTCCCAAGGGATCAAACACAACTGTGCCCCATAAAACCCAACAAGATTCATCATATTGCAGTTAGGGGATTGAAGGTTGGGTGATTGTCAACCCACAATTTGTTTTGACCAATAGTTGCTGCATAGTATGCCATTTTGTGTGCTATATCTAGAGTTTGCATGCCTTCTTGCAAAGGTGATCTCACAACATCTAAACTGCCTTTTATTATAGAGAAAATTTAGGGCATTCAAAAATATGATATGTTTTATGGTATTATGCTATGGCGTGACTAGATGGAAGTAAGAGCATCCATAGTAGTGAAGCTATATTTTTAGCTATTTGGCACCACAAAAATTTTCTTTATCTATTTTACTTACTCACATGTTGCAGCAGTGGATCTATTTTAACTCTTAACACAATAAAATAATATAAACATCACAATAAAATAATAAATCTCCTACAATAAAATAATACAAATCCACAACCACCACAAAACAAACCCACAGCAACCCAAAACTGAAACCCATCACACCGGTATGCCGAAACCCACCACGCCGATATGCTGAAACCCACCATGCCGGTATGCCAAAACCCACTCCTATCCACGAGCAAGCACAACCACAAGCGATAACCACTCCGATCCACGAGCAAGCACTCCAATCCACGGAAAGCCACTTCGATCCACGAGGCCGGAGCACAACCACGACCTAGCGACGAAGTTGAGGTGAGGGAAGAAGAGCACCAACCATTTCGGCACTGAGACCACCCACGAATCGTTTCAGCATTGAACCCAACCATGAATCCAACCATTGCCAAGCTTAGTCTCCCCGTTTTGGCACCGAGATCCTCACTGAAATCATCAACACTGTCCATCTCTGATCTCTCCATGGAGGAAAAAAAAAGGGAGAAGAGTTGAAGTGTATTCGGGCTACAGTGCTATAGATGAGAGTAGATATTATTTAATTGAAAAGATAAATAAAATATTATTATTTTGGTATAGCTTTGAGCTACAGTGCATAGCCAAAGATAGTTGTGCACTGTAGCTCAAAAGCTAAAAATTTTAGATATGTCTCCATTGCTGCAGCCCCAATTTTTAAGTTTGTGGTGCTAAAAATAACTTTTTAACTTTTTAGCATCACTGCTGCAAGTGCTTTAATTATTCAAAAGGATACATGAAAAGATCTATTATAGTACTTTTTTTATTTTAGAAATAAACACACTCTATAGTACTACAAACTTTACTCAAAAGTTAGGATAACTTTTAAATTTTATTATAGTACATGTGTAGTTTAATGTTGGGAAAAGTTAATAAAAGACATTAATTTAAAAAATATTTTTAGAAACTTTTTATGAGAAAAGTAAAAGGTAATTGATTTTTTTTTATATTCTTCATATAAGTTAAATCAATATTTTCTTAAAATGTTCCAAAACAAATGCTCTAAGAGAACCTTTTAATTAGACCCTTTTTATTTTATGCTTTGAGGCTAATAAACAATCCTTGATTCATTCCGGCCTAATATATATATGTATATATATATTAAAAAAAACACACACACACACACACACAAATTGCACATAGCCGTTAAACCTTCATGTTGTTCCACTAAGACCGGGCAATTTGATACAGAAACTTTGTGCTGTGAAAAATAGACCCAAGTCAATATTTAGTCTATTAATTAACGGAGATAATATGAGTCACTTAAACCCAAATTGTTGGCCTTCGAAACACATGTTTTTAGTGCCACTATCAGAGCATCAACATCAAACCACATCAAAGGAATTTGATCTATGTGGTTGGCCAAATAAATATTTCACATTTTTCACCATTTTGTAGAAAAGAAAAAATAAACAAAGAGATTACAGGACCATCCAAAACAAAGAAACAAGGACTAAATCAACATTAAAACCGCATCAAATACAACTTTAACCTCATAATTTACTTAAGATACACTTCAAAATTCGGATGGGTGAACATATAAATTCTCAAACATCCGTATGAACTTTGATTTTCAGACCCAGTGAGTAGCGAGTACAAAAACAGAATCACCAAGATTTCAATTATACAAAGTTAAGCAGTCTGAGCAATAAAACATGCCTCTGAGGGGAAATGAAGAAAATTGAAGCTTTCTCCAATGCTCTAGTTAATCAATGGAGACAGATTTCAAATTTTGAGAGCAATATTTAAATGTCATCTTTTGCTGAGTTTTGAATGACTTCTTCTAGAGAAAATTGTTGTGAAAAAGCTTTGGTGTGCAATTCTTCCTTGCCAAATCATTTCCTCAATCTAACAATATTTTCTACTATGGGCACTTGATCCTAGCAATAGCAGATATCAAAATAAGACATTAGTAAAAACCAAAGGAACTTGATTTCAATAGAAATGAACTAATGCCTCGTATTTCTTTGTAACCATTTGTTTCTTGCTTGACTGCAAGCCAATGTTATTTTATCTGTTACCACCAAGCATTCAATTCAAATTATTATTATTTTTAATTATTAATTTGAAGTCCTGGACCAAGAAAATTATTGTATACTCCTGGAGTATCATAAATGCGTACTCCTTCTTCTCACATAAATGACGAGTCCCACTAATTAAATTCATGGTGGGACCTACCATTCATCTAAGAGGAGGAGTACGCATTTGTGATATTCTGGAAGTATCTAATAATTTTCCCTTGGACCAGCACTTAATAATTTCCAAATTTATATGATTTTTATATATCTCAAACGTGTATTTATGGTATGTTAAGCGCCATAATAATTGCAAGACCACATCAAAGATGAAAGGAAATTCATGTTATGTAAGTTCAAAACCACTTTTCATACATGGCTTTAATGATGTCTTAACTCAGATCCACTTTCCATTTGATCAATCGGTTGGCATAGGAATAACTACATCCATGCACTCTAATTTTATTCACCCACTTTAACAGTGCTTTTTCTTTCACTTCCTGTAATCTTCTGATAAGGAAAATGATAAAGAAATTGCCACTTTTATTATAAAATTTTACCAACATGGATTTAGATTAGGTGCAATACTTCAATTGAGAGCATTGTAATACTTAGGATATTTTACCTGATGCAATTGTTTTCAATGGCCGAGATTAAGTGTTGAAAAGAGTAACTTTTAATTTCAACCATTGAATTAAAAAAAAAAAAATTAGAAGAAGTAAAAAACTGAAAAGTAAAAAGTGATGAAGTTCGAAAATTTTGTGAGGGGAATGGAGCAATTGCGTCATTTGATCTCAATCCTAGTATCCTACCAAAAAATTGCAAAACTTTGATACAATATTTTATATTTTAAACGTTATACCTAAAATTAACCAATACTATCACACAGCAATTCAAGCTGATAGGATTCTCAAAATATATAAAAAAATAAAAAATTCAAGTTGATAGATCAATCATTCTAAAAAAAAAAAGAAAAAAAAGAAAGAAAGAAAGTTGATACATCAATGGTATCGGCACCCTTTGTGGTGCCTTGTGTTTGGGATTTGAAATCCATTCTCTCCCTTAATTTCCTCACTTTTTACCTAGCAACCAAATATATATATATATATATATATATATATATATATATATATCCAATACAATACAATTAATATTACCTTTCCGCAAGGTCAATTAAATTAAAAAAAAAAGTGTCATAATTAACAAATTATTAGATTGGTTCAATGATAAGATGTATTAGTATTTCATAATTAATAGATTAATTACTATTATTTGTAACAACCATTCTAATTAGTTCACTAATTTGGTAATTTTTTATATATTGATTTGTAACGGTGGGATGGATATTACAACTTATAATTTAAAGTCTAAATCGAAGTAAAATATCTTCTTCTTTTTGTTTTTTTGGTAGTAAAGGTAGAATTTCTACTTATAACTCAAAACATCAATTGGTTTTTGAATAGGTGGGATTTGAACATCTAATCTTTCACTTGATAATAGAAAATTTTAATAATTAAGCAAACTGAAACTCACTACTCAAAGTAAAATATCAATTGTAATGGTAAAATTACAATGGACATTGCAAATAACCTATAATTTAAAGTGGGTAATTAGTAATTTCAACTAATCATTCAGTAATTAAAAAAAAAAAACTGAATAATTATCTTCCAACAAGTAGGGAAATATTTTGTTGGCCCACAAAGCCCTCCCCACCCCCCCCCCCCCCCCCCAAAAAAAAGGTTTTAGCCTAGGAGGAGAATATTTTGCTACATGCAAATTTTAGAATAGAGTAGAATCAAGCTGTTTTGAATTTTGATAGATCATAAATGATTATTGTAATTATGAAATAAGTATATTTTTTAGTTATTAATGTGTCAGAATTTAAAATAGTATTTGCAATAAAAAAGTTATAATGAATTCTTAAATTTTGAACATAAAAAAGGAAAATTATTGCGACATTTTTCTACAAAATCAATTATAGATGATTGTTGCAATATAAAATAATGTTGAGTTACATTTTGATAAATCACAAATGATTGAATGGAAATATGTTAAAAAACAATTATTTTAGATACTTTCATGTTATTCCATTAAGACCTGTCAATTTGATGCAATAACTTTGTGCCGTTACTAATAGACCCAAGTCAATATTTAGTCCTTTCTCAGGACTCAAAAAAGGAGAAGTCAATATTTAGTATGCCTTTAGGTTAGGATTAAAAATTAAAATTATTTTACTATTCAGCTTATTTTTTCTATTATTCATGAACCCCATTGCATTTTTGGCACTATTCATTAACCCATTGTACTTTCAGTAATAATTTTTCAGTTTAAGTAAGATAAACGGTATTCAAACACACCCTTAATCTATTTATTAACGGAGATAATTCACGATTCACTTGAAAACTTTTGGCCTTCAAAAGTTTTTTTTTTTTTTAGTGCCATGATCAGAGCATAAAATCAAACCAAGCACTATGTTGATGATGTTCACAAGCACAATATATTTGGGCACCAAATCACAATTAGTCTCCAAGGCCCACAAATGTCATTTAAGGCCGTAGCCCATCGAAAACACTCACATAGACTTGATCCGCATGGTTTCGAATTAGCACTTGAAATTTTCTATGTGGCTGACCAAACAAACATTTGGGAGCAATTTAAGATGGGCCCACAGATTCAATTCCAAAGGCCATTAACGTGGCCCACAGTTTGATGATATCAACCCCTAAGCCCATTGACTTGGGCAACGAGATAAACAAGTCCATTTAAAGGAACCAACCAATTCATTTTCATTTTGGCGTTTGCCTTCAGAGACTGAATACCAAATAAACAAACCAGTTGTGAAATTAAAGAATTTGCTTTGTCCTAGACTAGACCTATTGAAAAATTCAGAACCAGCCAATAGGTGTGTGTACTGCTGAAGATATTCTTCAAAATAATTACATATTTCATCATTTGTAGACAAGAAACAATAAGCATTGGGATTAAGGAGCATCCAAAACAAAGAAACAAGGACTGAAGCAACATTAAAACCACATCAAATAGAATTTTGACATAATGTTCACCATAATTTACTTAAGATACATTTCAAAATTGAGATGGGTGAACATAAATATTCTCAAACATCCATAAGAACTTTGATTTCCAGACCCAATGAGAAGTGAGTACAAAAACTGAATCAAAGATTTTAATTATACAAATGAAGCAGTTTGATCAATGGAACACGATTCAGAAAAAGATTAAAACTGAAGCTTTTTACCAATGCTCTAGTTAACCATTGGAGTCCGATTTCAAATTCTGATAGCAACATGGAAACGTCACAATCTGTTTGAACACAAAAGCTCATCTTTTGCTGAGTTTAGATAACTTCTTCTAGAGAACATTGTTGTGAGAAAGCTTTGATGTGCGGTTCTTCTATTGTGATCCTAGTGTCTCACATGGATTAAAGCTGGGTTTGGATACGGATGAAAAGGAACGCGTCTGCATCTGCGTGTTTCCTTTTTTTTTTTTTTTTTTTTTTTTTGAGCGTTTTGTGGCTGTGATGTCACACCAGTGGGTCTTGTGCATTGTTTATGAGACCCACAAACCTCTTTTTTCAGCAACTTTTTCATTAAAAATAGGTCTCACAGCACTATTCACACATTTAAAAATTATTTTGTTACAGTATTTTCAGTTTTCAGTTTTCAGCAAAATAAGTGATATCCAAATAGACCCTAAGTATAAACCTATACATGTGTATATTAACTCATGGGCAGCCTCCACTTGCAAGCCAATTCTCAAGGGCAAGTTCTACCCATGGGTTTGTATCATCTTCCTTGCCAAATTATTTCCTCAATGCAACAATATTTTCTACTAGGGGCACTTGATCCTAGCAATAGTAGACATCAAAATAAGACAATATTAGAAACCAAAGGAACTTGATTTCAATAGAAATGAACTAATGCCTCATATTTCCTTATAACCATTTGTTTCTTGCTTGACCGCTAGCCAATGTTATCTAATTTGTTTCCAACAAGCATTCAATTCAAAAACCATTTTTATCATTAAAATGATTTCCTGGACCAGCACCTAAATGATTTTTATAGATCTCAAACAAAGGCTGGATTATACCTCTATGTCTTTATGGTATGCTAAGCACCATAATAATTCCAAGACCACATCAAAGATGAAAGGAAATTCATGCTACGTAAGTTCAAAACCACTTTCCAATCTCCCTACAAGGCTTTAATGATGTCTTAAATTTAAAGATCCATCATAATAAAACAACCAAAATTTTGTCCAGGACTACAGCTACTCAGTATATGAAACATAAAATCGGTAATAATCCATTTATTATCCCTAGTATGTTGAATCAACAGCCTATGCTTTTGTATACAAATATGCATCCATATTTTTCTTGAATATACAGAAAGCCAAAGCGACAGAAAATATAATTTACTTTACAACCTGTTATACAATAAGTCACCTACTGGATAAACATTTTTCTTAATAATTATCATGAATAAGAAATTCCAAACATATATTGGCTGTATGAATATTGTTATTTTCATAGATAAAAGAACTATAGAGAAAATGTATCAAACTGAATTCTCATAGGCAATCTGTTTCACTAGCAAAGCAACTTTAGGGAGGAAAGTGTGAAGTTACTACCTTCCAATATTCTGATATGAACAAAATACAGATGCACCAGAAGATTGGTAGAACATCCCAAGTAGCTATTGTCCAGTTGCCCTAAAGCTGAAGATATCCTCAAAAAGGTACTGGTAGATGATGAAACTTGTTCCATTCGTAGCATATTCTTGCATGCAAATTGAATATTTCTTGTAATAAACAAAATCTGCCAATGGAGAAAGAACAAAAAGGATTCTTAATCTGACAATATAAGGATTGAGAGAAGTAAGTTAATTTTTTCCTTGTAGATGCCTAAGTAGTACCGGATTTTTTTTTTCCTGAAGAAACACCGCTCTTGTCTGATTTAGAATTCTGACCTTGTCTCATTTCTGCATACAGAATCAAATCATTGAGAAACTTAACCAAATTTAAACAAAAGAAAACAAGAGAAAGTTGGGTATTTTCTTAATAGAAAATGGTTGAATCTTAAAGGAGTTGTATGAACCTTTCAAAATCCTGGACTGTTTGATCCTTCAAAAATCAATTCAAATCTCAAGGATTAGAGCAGCCCCAACCTATCTCTACCTGGCATCATGTTAAAGAGTAAGGAATTGAACAAACTACAAAGTTTCCAATGCCATGTTATAAGGCGGTTTATAGAAAAAAAAAAAAATCATTAATTTTGGTATCTACAATTCCAGTTATTTAAAATATACATTTCAATTCATCCATTTTATATAATTATATGCATACCGTGTAATCCATCTAAAATCAAGTGCTTTTCTAAACTCTATTTTTCAAGCTGTTCTTTTAATCCAGGGAAGCTACAGAGCAATCATTCAAGAAAGTTGATACAAACCAAGCAAAAGATGGTAGATACTTATACAAAAAATATATGTAAATAAATAAAAATAATAATAATTTATCAATGGATTACCTGATTACTTTTTAAATGATCTCACAACACAAGGTTACTCCAATATCAACAAGTAAGACTTTCCGAATTGTTTAAGTACCTAAATCAATAAACATACCAAGTATATCACTTTACCAACTTGATTTTGAAATACTTTATGTGTAGTGATGATTAGAAATTTAAGGAGGGTAGTTGAGAAGTTGAAGTTCTGCATAAATTAGTATAGGCAGATGGAGTTTGTCAATGTATGGGATTGTTGAAGTGTGACACTGCAGGATAGATTTAAAGAAGACAAACCCTTCTTTTGGTGGGGTCTATGTTGAATTTGTATTTCGAGTGTGTGACTGACCAGATACTATGAATTCAAATGCAGATACCAATAATTTGAAAATAATTTATGTTTAAATGCTTACCTATTGTTAAAGATTTATCTTTAGAGTTCAGACATTAAAAAGCAAATGAAAAAAAAAAAAATGCTTAAGGGAACGGAAATATTTACATTATATGGTTAACACTTCAACAATACAGGAGAGAGTTGTGTACTTTAACAATTAATTTCTAATTAAAATACCATTTCTATGGCAGATTTGGGACTATGCTTAACTAGCTAGAGACTCATGATACACAAAGGGACTTTTTTATTTTTTTTTATTTTTTAAAGACACAAATTTGCCCCCAAGCCAACTTTACCATCTTGCGATTAGTGGGTATGACATAGTTATCACAATTCGCGTATTATACTAACATAGTGACATCACAAAAGATCCTTTGTTTTTGTTCATATTACTTGAAGCCAGGAAAACTAAAAGTACTTCCAACTATCTCAATTGGAGACTAACCCAAAATCCTAGCAAAAGAATTTCCAAAAATTATTATATCAACCAAGTCATCATGATATGCCATGAGGAATGCAGAACCATAGAACCATTATTAGTTAATAGTGAATTCGTGCCTAAACAATTGAATCAAAATTTTCCATTTGAAACTGATGAGAATACAAAGGCAAGTTCCTTCAAACATAATTGGCTTGTTGACATCCATCTCAAACAGCTCATAGGCATGCCTTGCAGGTTGTTCCCAGCTCTCCATTCCTTCCAGCTGATGCAAACTTATGGCAGCCACACAAAATTCTTCAAAATCCAATTTTTGGTATTGAATATAACTAATTCACATACTTAAGTTGACAATCAGCTTCCACTCTTATCATTATTTTTTTGGGAAAAATTTTCAGTGACAACAAACAGAATGTGATTTTTGACAACATTACCATGGTTTGCATAATCTAGGGCCTGTGAATCCTTCAAATAATAAGGGGAATTCCTTATCACACCTTGAAAAGACAGGAAATTTCAAAAAGCTTTATGAATATTGTTATTTTCTTAGGCATCAAATAGGCAACCCGTTTCACAGTTTTCACTAGCAAAACAAATATAAGGAGGAAAAATTGAAGTGATTACCTATGTAATATTCTGATTTTAATAAAAAAACCTGATGCTCCATTCGGTAGTGGTAGAACATCCCAAGTAGCAGTTGCCAAAAACTGAAGCTATCCTCAAAACAATTTGTATTTTTATTAACTAAATCTGCCAATGGAAAGAAAACAAGATAAGGATCCTAATCCTGACTTTTACGAAAGCTATTACAAGATAAGGATTGAGAATGAGATAATTAAGACTCAAGTTTTTGCTTGTAGATGTATAAGTAGTACCAGCCTTTTTTGAGGAAAAACCAACTCTAGTTGGTTTAGAATTCCAACCTTCTCTCACACCTGCATACAGAATCAAATAATTGAGGACCTTAACTGAAATTAAACAAAAGAAAACAGGAGAAAGTAGGGTATTTGATTAACACAAAAGGACTGAATCTTGAAGGAGATGTATGATTATGAACCTTTAGAAATAGTGGATTGTCTGATCCTTCAAAACTGAATTCCAATCTCAAGGATAATTGAGCTTTGTTGGAGCAGTTCCCACCTTTTCCACCTAGCATCAAGCTGACAAGTAAGGAGAAGAAAATACAAGAAAGTTTTTAACACTATGTTTTATGCTGGCTTACAGGGGAAAAAAAAAAAAAAACTCCTGTTTATTTGTTTGAATCACTTGCGTTTTGGCCTCCAATTTCAAAAATAAATCATTCAAGATTTAGAATTTCACTTCATTCATTTTTTTTTTTTGGGTAACAAAATGCATAAAGTAGAATCTATCCGAAATCTAGTGCATTTCTACACTCCAAATTTTAAGCTGTGCTTTTAATCCAATCTCACTACACAAGTAACACAACAATAATTCAAGAAAGCATAGAGATCTCTGTGTTAAAATATCTTAAAATTTGAGCAAAACATGGCATGGTAAACTTATACATAAAAATAAATTTCAGCAACCAAATACTGGTACTAGATTAGTTATCTAAGTTGATCTTCGAAAACATATCACTCCAATATCAGAACTTTTCAATCTGTTTATGCACCTAAATCAGTAAGCGAAGTATATGACCTTAACAACTTATTTATGACATACAATTGATATTATTTGGATGAAGAAGCAAAAGATAGGTTTATGTAGAACACTTTCAGGAAAAATTTTATGAGAGAAGAAAATAATGGAAAAAGAAGGTACCAACCCCCCTAGTTGTTGACTATTTGTACAATTTCAGAGCCCAAGAGTTTTTAAACAAGCAAAAGTACAACATTGGGACCTTTTTGATGATTCAATTGCTTTTGCATATGAGAGCAGTGGTACCAGTAGCATGGGCCCTTTCCTGCTGGGTTTAGTTCCTTTTATATAAATGCAAATGCCTTTTAGTAGAAAGACCCAAAGAAAAGAAAGAATTGGGACTACTCATACCTGAAAATTTGAAGAATTGGGTTCATCCACGTGAGCAATTTTAGGCAATCCTCCCATGATTCCTTTGCTCCCTTTCAATTGTTTGTATAGTGCTTTGAAAGTCAAAGATGAAAGGAAATCCATGTTATGTAAGTGCAAAACCACTTTCTATACAAAGCTCTTATGATGCCTCAACTTTTGATATCCATCTTAACGGAATATATGTGCAGGATAATAGCTACTCAGTCTATGAAACATAAGATTGGTAATAATCCATTTATTCTTCCTAGTTAGTTGAATCAACGAATTATGCTTTTAATCCATCAACCTGATGGCTTTGTTAACAAACTAATATGCACCCATATTTTTATAGAATATACAAAAAACCAAGTGTACTGAAAATATAAATCAACTTCACAACCTGTTAATATTATAAAGTCACCTGTTTAACCTAGATAAAATTTTGTTTTCTCAATAGTTGCTGTAACTAAGAAATTCAAACATAGGCTTTATGAATATTGTTATTTGCGTAGGTAGAAGAGAGTTATAGAAGTAATCCATCATATTGACTCTCATAGGCAACACATTTTATAGTTTTAACTAGCAAAAAAATATAGGAAGGAATAACTGAAGTAAATACCCTTGTAAAATTCTGAATGAACAAAAAAAACTGATGCTCCATAGGGTAGGCGTAGAACATCCCAAGTAGCAACTAGCAATTGCCTAAAACTGAAGCTATCCTCAAAAAGGTATTGGTAGAAGATGAAACTAACATCTGTAGCATCTTGCGTGCAAACTGAGGATTTGTATTTTGATTAACTAAATCTGCAAGTGGCACCACTAGCAGATTAATACCAATCCAACATCAGCAAGTGGTACTTTCCAATCTTTTTATGCACCTAAATCAGTAAAAAAAAAATCAAGTATATCACCTTAACAACATATATTTTGAGATACAATAGAAATTAGTTGGGTTTATATATCTGCCTTAATTTCTTCTTTTCCCCTACTGGTATGGCAAGAGGTCATTATCTCAAATGACAAAAGAAAAAGAAGGTACTCACCTCCTAGTTGTTGACTTTTCGCACAATTGCAGTGCCCAAAAGTTTTTAAACAAAAAAAAGTACAACATTGGGACTTTTTTTATGATTCAATTGCTTTTGTATATGAGAGCAGTAATACCTGTGGCCTGGTGGGTTTATCAGTGAGCAATTTTAGGCAATCGTCCCATGTTTCCTTGGCATCCTTGCAGTTGTTTGTACAGTGCTTTGAATAAATCTGCATATTAAATTGCAAATAAATTGGAAGAAGATAAAGAAGTCGGCACAAAAAGAAAAGAAATAGTACAAGTTGTGGTTCTTACCCGAAGAAGAATTTAATTCTTAATAATAAGAATCATGATATTGAAAATCTGGGACATGTGCAATCTCGCCAATTCCCTTCTGGTATCTTTCTTTCAAGTGGGGACAGTTAATGATTATCAGGGTTTGTAAAGAGGAGAGCCGATGCATTCCTGATGGCAGTGATGTCAGATTGGGGCATGAATAGACTTCAAATCCTTTGAGTGGTGTGAGACTTCCAATCCCTTCGGGGAGTGATCTGAGTAATTTGCAGTCGCGGATTTTAAGTATTTGAAGTGCAATAAGGGTGCCAATTCCTTCGGGAAGTGATTTGAGATTGGGGCAATTGGAAATTTTAAGGTTTTCAAGTACCGTAAGGTTGCCAATCTCTTCGGAAAGTGATATGAGATTGGGGCAATTGAAAATTTGAAGATGTGATGTAAGGTTGCCTATCCACAATGGTATAGTAACCAAGCGTGGAACATTTGAAATTCTGAGGCGTTGCAGAGGGCTGACACCAACAGATTGTGCGTCTTCATCGCTGAACAGATCAACCTCCGTGCACCCGTTAATAGACAGAGTCTTGAGGGAGGTGAGATGTTGCATGGATAGAGAGAGAGATAGAGATTTCAGTCTATCGCATCCCTTTATCTCTAGCTTCTCGAGAGAAGCCAGGTTTTGCAACCACTGCTCTGGCAGAAACTCTATGTCCTCAATCTCAGACAAAGATAGAAACTTTAATTTGGAGAGAGAAGGGGAGGAGTTAGAAGCAGAGGGAACCGAAGAGATTGCTTTCATATTCATTGTTAGTTGCAATGGATTGCAACTGGAAAATGTCAGTCGTAGCTTTTCTTCAAGATTTGGAAACAACGGCATGCAAGTCAGGTCTTCGCAATAACAAATTTCCAGCTGTAAAAGCCGAGGAAAAGAAGACAAATTTCCAGCTGTATTGATGACTTGATGTTGCCACACCCACTGTATCCCTTCTCCACCATCCCTTTAGATTAGGGCAAATCAGCAAATTGAGTGACTCTAGGGATGGGAAAAATGTTGATGAAGCAGAGATCTCTTCAATGATTTCCCAGTCTGATATGTATTCTAGACCATGCATATCTATTAGAGATAGATTTCGTAGATTTGGGAGTTGATACATTGGCGATAGATGTTGGCACATTCAGTTTGATATTTCTAATATCACAAGACCAGTCAGCGTAGGAAGCCAACTCTTTCACATTCAAAATTTTTAAATTCTGGTGTGGACAGAGGCTTTCCATTAAATTTTCATCTTCACAAACACCTACGCTACCCAACACATCCCATATTAATTCCAATATTCTAAGATGCTGCTTGTCCTTCAAATTCGCAGCCTTGGCTTTAGAGGTGGCATCTTTCACCCGTACCTTAATTTTAATACTTAGTTCTCCTCTCAAGTTATTAGCTTGTTCAATTCCGGAAGACCAGCGCAAGTAAGTTCCTCGTTTACAATAAACAACGGTAATACTTGAAGAGAAGTCAACTGCCCTATTCCAGTGGCATGTGAGTCAAATTGTAACAACCTATTAACTCAAGATTTCGGTGGTTGAACAAATTTTGAATGTTTCCCGGTAGTTCTTTAAGCTTATAACAATAACTGAGATTTAATGTTTGCAAATTCAACAATCTAGTAATAGAATTAGGGAGAACTTTAATGTTATTCCCAGAAAGATCGAGGTACTTTAAAAATGTCAACTTTTCTATAGAATTTGGCACTATCATAATATCTCAGTCACGTAGGTCTAGCGCACGCAAGCGTCTTAAACTAGAAAAAAGTTTTTCAAGAGTTGATTTTTGACAACTTGATTCTTCCTCACCTAGATCTCTAGCTTGATACATTTTAAAAGCCATAAGATCAATTCTTAAAATCAACGTGCGTATCTTCTTTGCTTTGAATAATGAGCTTAAATCCTTCTTAAGAACATTGTGAGATGCATTTGATAGGTGACGAACATTCTCATTGACATTTTCTATATTTGAATCAATATATGTGCTCTCAATTCTTGAGATTGATTGTGCAAGATCATGGATTAAATCATGCATTTTAAAACTAATTATATTCCCAAAACTATCTTCTCTAGCTTCTTGGAAGAAGGACCTCCAAAGTAGGTCCTTACAGTACTCATTAGCAACATCCTCCATTTGTAGCTCTTCATTTGATGACTGGATAAATCCTTGTGCTATTCATAGATTTATCAATGTCAATTTTGAAATCTCACAATCTTTAGGAAACAATGAGCAATAAGTGAAACAACACTTTAAATGTGATGGAAGATGATCATAACTCAATTTTAGAATTAGTAAAATACCTCTATTATTTTCTTCTTGAGTTACATTTGTAAGTTCTTTATTCTTGATACATAACCATTCATCCTCTATCTTTTTGAAGTATAATATTCTCCCTATTGCCTTTATAACAAGAGGCACTCCATAACATTTTTGTACAATATCCATACCAATTTCTTCAAGATTAGGATTAATTGTCTCTTGCCCTTTCTTAAATGCCATTTGCTTAAATAAAGACCAAGATTGGTTTTTTGAGAGGCCTTGTAGATAATACGGGGAGATTGTGCCAGTAATCTCTGCAACCAATTTAGTCCGTGTAGTTATCACCACCTTACTTCCCTTTGAGCCACCTATCAAAAGTCTTTTTAAGTTACACCACCTTTGCACATCCTCATTCCACACATCATCCAACACAAGCGAGTACTTCTTTTGGTTGAGTGTTTTACGAAGTTCATTTTGTACTTGCTCCATGTCAAGGTTTTCAAGTTTCGAACCAGTTGCACATCTAATTATCTTTTCAGCAATTATTTTTACATCAAAGACATCAGACACACACCCACATGGCCTTCTTATCCTTTTCTCTCCCAATAACTTCTTCTTTACATACAAATGAGTAAGTTTGGTCCCTCTCCCTAGTCAAAGCCCTGTTTTGTAAAGGATGTACTACCAACTGGAACTTATTCATATCATTTGCTATTGCATCAAATCTCTCCCTCACCGCAATTATTTTTTTAGCCATATCATGACGAAAAGAAAGTTGGTTTGAACTCGAACAGAAAGTACGTACCTTCTTTACCATTTTATCACCATCTATCACCCTTCGTCGCAAATCTTCAGTGTAGAATTCGGTCAGCAAGTCATCCGCATCATAGACTGCATCTCTGAGCTTCTTAATCCAGTGCTTGACTCGATGGCTCTTGTCCTGATGCTCCTCAGCATCCAGAAGTACAGCGTGAACAGCGGAAACAGTATCCTTCAATTTTTCAAGCTCATCTTCGACAGAATCGACACCCCACATGGATCCAATTTCTTTGAAAGCCATTGAGCCCAAACTTTTGATGATCTTCCGTGCAAGACAAAACGCGATTGCTTCAGCCATTTCTTCTTGGTGAGTGAAAGAAAACACTGAAAGATAGATTAGATCACAATAGAACAGAAAGTAGTAGTTGAACTGGTTTTTGGATGGAAAGCAGTAGTTGAAGTTGAAATACCAAGAAGTTGTTGAACTGGTCCTAAATAAAATAAGGATTAATTACGCGTTACAAATAAAGTAATCACTCCGCCTGAAGACTAACAGTTTGAAGATGCTCCGAAGGAAGAGTTGGTCGGCCAAAGCCTCAAATATATGGAAAATGTTGGAATCACAAAAAATGTCACATTCCGTCACATAGCGAGTTGTAATAGGATATAATAATTGGTAAAATTATATCCTCATATAACCCACAAACACTCTTTCACCGTCACAACTCGTCAGGACAATTACAAAATACAAATATTATTTCTCAAAATTAAGTGAAATGAATTTACGAAAACTCAACGCGTGTTGAAACTGAAAATTTGTGTCATTAAAAAAAAATGTCAATTTACGGCTTGTGGACTAAAGTGTCACTCCAGTCTCCACGGCTTGTGGACTAGATAATAGGATGAGACCAAATGTGTGGAGGTCTTCAAAAATTTAATATAAATAAATAAATAAATATATATAAATATAAAGGGGTCCACGTGAGGTGAAAGGCTACCTAGTCTGCTAGTCTTCCATTACCTATAAGAAAAGAGAAAAATAAGGTCGAAAGCAATTTTGTGCCATTTTTGATGGTCCCAGCACAACTTCTCAAATATTATAAAAGATGATTTCACTTGACAAAAAGCTGAGACAAAAGGAAAAAAACAAAGAAAAATAATCAAATACCAAACACGCGTTGAGTTTCCGTAAATTCATTTCACTTAATTTTGGGAAATAATATTTGTATCTTGTAATTGTACTACTATTCCTTGTAGTTAGAGTTAATGCATTTTTCTTTTCTTCCTAGAGAAAAGAACACATGCACATATCAGTTCGTTGAAGATGAGTTACGTGACAGAAGGAGCCTGCTGGGTCCATCTCTTTCAAAAAGCTTGGATTACCAGAGAAGATGGGCACCGGCCCAGTCCCAGTGAATAGAGCTGCCCATTGGGCTTAGAAATGGGCTTCGTAGATTAGCTAAATTATTCTTTTTTTTTTTAGAGGAATAAATTATTTCCCTTTTATTATATTGAGTTGAGCAAAATCAATGAAATTAAGGTGAAGGAAAAAAGATGCTTATTCACACTATTTTTTTTTTTTTTTAGCAGAAATGATAGTAGATTTTATTGATGTAAATCACTTTGTACAATGAGAAAGAGAAAAGAGGGGCATTCTTCTAACCAAATAATGACCTCCTCTTTCACTTTTGTAGCATTAGCTAAAGCTAGTGCAGCACAATTACAATGTAAAGGAATACTAAAAAAAGAAATCAAAACAAAACTATCATTACATGCTTTCCAGACAAGTTTTGATCTTAGGTGGAACTTGAGCAGACCAAATGTCATTCCAAAGTGAATGAAGCCAAGATGGGTTAGAGGATGAAGCTTCATTGCCTTTTGAATTTCTTTCAATCTTTGTTTGTAAAAAAATATGCACTTACCGAGAAAACACCAGATATGTTCCTAGTCCAGAGTCCAGACTAGAGAGTCTTCGGGAGCTCAAAGGAATGGCTTTTATGATTGAGGCTTTAAAAGGATAAAAGATTGTATCAATAAGCATGGTTTTCCATCTAGATTGAAAAGATGAAAACTCCATGAGATCTGCAACTCTTGCTTTAGATGGTAAGATTGTACAAGGAGAGAGGACTTTTTGATTGGCTTCAAAGGGGAGCCACTTGTCTGCCCAGATGTTGATCAAAGAACAATTACCAACCCTCCAACGGCTCCCTTGAATGACAAGTTGTCGCCCACAAGTAATGCTTCTCCAAGCATAGAAAGAGTGACTAGGAACAGTAGCTTCAAGAAAGGATGTGTTGGGAAAATACTTGGCTTTGTAAACCTTATAGAGCAAAGAGTCTTGATTATGGAGGAGCCACTAGCACTGTTTAGCGAATAGAGTTATATTAAAGCATTTGAGATCCCAAAGCCCTAATCCTCCATCCTTTTTTGCTAAACACATATGCTTCCAACTCAACCAATGTATTTTCTTCTCCTCATTTTTCTGCCCCCACCAAAACTGCCCTATCATGGAATTAATGTCATCACACAGACCCAATGGGAGAAGGAAACAATTCATAGCATATATTGGAATTGCTTGAGCCACAGATTTAATGATAGTCTCCCTACTGGCCTGTGACAATAGTTTTCCCTTCCAACCACAAAGTTTAGATTGAACTTTACTCTTGATATCTTCAAATGCTTGCTTCTTTCCTTTGCCAATTATAGGTGGTAAACCAAGATACTTTTCTAGAGGCACATTGGAATTAGCATTAAAGAAACATTTGATCTCCTGTAAGGATTGAAGGGTATTGGTGCTGAAAAAAATGGAGCTTTTATCACTATTTATCTTTTGCCCTGATGCAAGTTCATAAACATGAAAATATTCATTGATAATATGACACTTCGATAAAGAAGCATTGAAGAAGAGTAAAATGTCATTTGCAAATAGAAGGTGGGTAATCGATGGCCCATTCTGAGAACAACAAACTCCATGTAAATCTCTATGATGGGCAGTGTTCCTTAGTAGCGCTGAAAAGCCTTCAGTGCATAGTAGGAATAAGTATGGAGACAAAGGATCTCCTTGGCGAATGCCTCTAGAGGGTTTGATAAAACTAGAAGGCGCTCCATTTAACAACATCGAGTAAGATACCAATGTGACCCCTGCCATGATCATATCAACCCATTTTGGATGAAAGCCCATCTTCAACATCAAAGCCTTCAGATAATCCTATTCAACTCTATCTTAAGCTTTACTCATGTCAAGCTTGAGCACCATATGTGCAGTGTTTCTTTGACGTTTGGATTTCATATAATGCAAAGTCTCGAAGGAGATGAGAATATTGTCTGTGATCACTCTATTTGCTACAAAAGCACTTTGACATTCAAATATAATGCTCCCCAGAATCTACTTAAGCCTATTGGCTAGAACTTTGGAAACAATCTTGAAAATTACATTGCAGAGGCTAATGGGTCGGAAATGAGATATAATCTCCAGATTCTTTCTTTTTAGGATCAGGGTGATATGAGAGAAATTATTGCTTTGCAAGATGTTGCTAGAGTTTATACAATCAAGAACTGCATTAGAAACATCAGTACCCACAATATGCCAATATTTTTGGAAAAATAAAGGATTCATACTGTCAGGTCCTAATGCTTTTGTTGGATGCATTTGGAATAGAGCTCTCTTTACCTCATCATGTGTGAATTCAGCGAATAAAATGCCGTTCATATCAAGGGTAACAACTTCACAAACGTGATTAATTACCTGTTGGAAAGAACTCGTAGAAGCACTGGTGAACATTGACTGGAAATAAGCACCTGCCACCCTTTCCATATCAGATTATTGGGAGTGCCATATACCAGAGGAATCTTTAAGCTTTAGAATCTCATTACTCTTCCTTCTTTGGGAAGCCACTACATGAAAGAATTTAGAATTACAGTCTCCATCTTTCATCCATGAAACTTTTGAGCGCTGGTACTAATAAGTGTTTTCCTGGGCCACTAGTTCATTAAGTTTCGATCTAATGGCATTTCTTGCATTAGAGAGTTGCTAATTTGAAGGATCCAATTGACATTCTAGCTTCAAATTGGTGAGTAAGCTCCGCTCTATGTTGATAGAATGAGTAAGTCCTCTTGCATTACCACCACCCCATTGAAGAAGAGCCACCCTTACTGCCTTAATCTTCTGCGTTACTCGAAACATGGGAGTACCCCATTGCAAAGAGTCCTAGCTTCAAATCGAAACATTCTGTGTTTTTTGATGGGAGGGCTTCCAGTATCTGTTTGAAGTTTCACTAGCAATGCCATGTGGTCAGAGAAACCAAATGGAACATGTGACAACTTTGTTTGAGGAAATAGTTGTAACCATTCCAAATTATGTAGGCCACGGTCTAGTCTTGCATAAACCAAATTTCCTTCAAATCTTCTGTTACACCAAGTGAATTTCAGGCCACTAAAGCCCAAGTCAAGTAAAGAACAATCATCTACTACTCTAGTAAATTCTGCTATTTGATTGAATGGACAAGAACCATTTCCCCAGTATTCATCATTATGAAGGATTTCATTAAAATCTCCAATTAAGAACCATGGAAAGGAGTATGATGCGTGTAACAGACGCAATAAATCCCAAGACTCCCTTTCCTTGAGGTTTCAGGATGTCCATAAAACCCAGTAAAGTGCCAAGCGACACCATTTTTGTTTATCAGCGCATCAATGTGGTGTGGAAAAGATGTTTGAATATCAATATCCATATTATCATGCCACAAAAGGGCTAACCCACCTCCCAAGCCAATTCTAGGTACTTCAAAGCCAAGTTGAAAATCAAGTTTTCTCATTAATCTCCTAAAACTACCCCTATTTAGCCTAGTTTCAGAGAGAAAGAAAAGTTTGGGATCATCTTTACTCACCAAGTAGCGGAGCTCCTGTACTGCCTCTAGGATCCCAAGCCCATGGCAGTTAAGGCTTAGTATTTTCATGGAGGATGACAGGGGGGGAGAGTATCCCCAGAAAAAGCTTGAGTACTTTCTATTGCAAGTTTTTTGTGTATCGAAGATTCAATTGAGGATGGGTCTGAACTGGTCCATTTGATATGGGTTTGGACCAATGGCTTCTCATTAGCAACAAAGGATGAAATGGGATTTGAATTTCTCAAAATCCGTTTCCAAGATAGGAGACTCGTTTTGATGTGACCCAAAGAATCCGCAGTAATATTTGGGGATAAATCCATTTCCATATCAGAGTTTAAACACGCCCCATTTAAATTTTCAAATTCCATCTCTTTCAATTTCACTAATTTTTTATTGGTTCCAGGAAAATTTTCTACATCGCCTAAGTGTTGTGGGTTAGGGTACGTATGTGTTGAGGGGTTTTTGGGTGAGTTGGTTTCCTTAGAATTGGGGATAACATTTTCTGAATTGAAAACCATAGTGGAAGGGGATATCTTCGAGATTCTCTGTTGTGGCTTCTCTATCAGATTAGAATTTGAAGAGGAGTGGGAAGTGGGTTTTTTGGGATTAGGTGGATGGGTATTCAGTTCAATATTTGAATTCAAAATAGGATTCTAAGCTTGTGATGTTACCTGGAAACCCGAGATTCTTGTAGATTCATCCAATGAAATATCTGTTGTGGTTGCTCCGGAAGGTATTCTAATCGGCGGTGAGATTTGTAGTCGACGAGGATTCAGAGATAGCTACTTGTCAATGTCTTCCCCATCTGATTCCTGAGATGTGTCATCCTCAGCTTCCCAAGTCTTTGATTTATTATACAAGTTTCTTCCCCAATTAACCTTAGGTCCCACAGCATGAAGCCAAGGACCAAAATGGTAGTCATCCTCCTCTAAAGAAATACACCTTTTCTTGGTCTTTTGACAGTCCCACTCTTGATGTCCCAAAATTCCACACCAATAGCAATAAATGGGAAGTCTTTCATATTTGAAATAAACCCACCCTTTTTCCATGCTTTCTATACGTATCATCTTACCCCTCATTAAAGGCTTCGTAATGTCTATGTCCACCCTTATATGAAGAAAGGGACCCTAAGCAAGGCCACTCTTAGAAGCATCAACTAAAAGAGGAACGCCAATCTCATTGGCAATATAATTACCAATAGTTGAGTTCATACTTTTGATTGGGATGTTGAAAACCCGAATCCAAAAGGGAGACTATTGAAAAGTGACATTTTTTGAGCTAACATCACCAGTGAACCGCTTCAACAAAATCAGTCTCTTATCAAAGGACCACAGACTCCTGTCTAAAATATCATTCATATGTTCCTCCGTGACAAAGATTGCCAAAAATAAATTGTTCCCCACTTCTTTGATAGTTACCCGATGAGAGTCTCTCCACAGTTGTTGCATGGTGGACTTGAAAGCCTCCTTGTTAAAATCCCTGATGGTTTGCAACCTAAATAAAAGGCTGAACTGAGCTTGTTCTTTTGATCGAGCTACATCCTGAGAGTTAATTGACAAAACACCTTTTTCCTCTTCAGAAAGATTAAACTTCTTCCAAAGTTCCTCCATTTCTGCATCCATATCAACATAGTAAAGAATTGGGATTTCCTCTAGAGAGAAAAGGAAGAGGCAATTAAAATTGGACTATTCATGCCCTTTTTATGTATAATAATCATATTCTTTATAAATCTAAACTATTCAAAAAAATTTTAAATTTTGCTTGAATCAACTAAGTTAAAGTAAAGTAATCAATTTCTTTATTTAAAATGAATAGTGTTGCATATATGAGCCAAACAGTAACTTTTAATTTCAAGTAAACATAGGCATTGAATGAGTGTGTGTGATAGATATATAGATACATATACACATACACACACTAAGAGCATTCACATCAGTTGGTAATATAATATCAAGGATATTGTATAAACAAATAATAACTCTATTCACGGCTTAAGTACTAGAATTTAATGACAAATTAGTTGCTAACCAGTGCTATGCATGGGAAAGTTTGAAAATTTTATTTTAATATATTATACATGTTTGTTTTCTTTATTAAGTACTAATAAATAAATAAAAATGTCAATTAATTTCATATTAACATGATATAATATTATATATGTTATCTGTAGAGTATATATGATTAAATCAAGGTTAATAGTAATTGAGGGCTATTTCATAGGTTCATATAACAATTTCCACATTAAAATTGCAATAATATAACAGCAAAAACTCACATACAAATAAATACGAAAATAATTTGTTTATGCTTGTATGCTTCCACTTTTCATCGATGGAAATCTTCATTAGTGTATACGGTTGTATCTCTATATTGATGTACATTCTGCAGAGGGATTGTATTTTTGTTTGATGTAGTCTCATTTTTCACCTCAAGGCGAAGTTAAACATGGCCCCAAAGAGCAACAAAAAATTGTTTTCAAGCCCTTAGCAATGTTCTTTCTTTTCCATGGTACTCTAGATACTCCCAAAAGTGCAGCTTATATGCCTTGAAAAAGGTAATAACTTATTAACTTCATTGACAATAACATACAATAACAATGACCTCCCTATGAAAATGTCCACTTAACAAAATAATAGTCATTTTCTTTAGTTTCTCTAATCCGTAGTTGAAGAAAAGTGAGGTTTTAATCTTAGAGAAAATACCTTTTCCACCGGTCTCTTCCTTCACCCCTTTAACAAAATCCTCCATCTTGTAATTTATGCAAACATTAGCTCCACGATCCTTGCAAACAGCTAATTTTTCATCATTCCCTGCCAAACACAATCTAAAATGTATTATACATGGAAACTAAACTTATGCATGCATTAGAAGAAAAGTGATATTGGATTGTCAGCAACAATACTAAATTGCAAATGTACCAATACTCCCATGAAAATATTCATCCGTTATGCATTAGAGGCACCATATATCATACATAGTTGTTAATACTATCATCAATCACATATATTGTCTAACTCCTCTTATCACAGATACTTCAGATTTTGTGGGGGAAAAATTAAAAGAGAAAATGTGTTTTTTTAATTTAGAAGAGCTACAACGGCAACCTTCTCGGCTGGACCATGTTGTCCTTTATTTTATCGTTGTAGTCAATAAAATCAATACTAAGCAAGCAAGAATTTTAGTTCAAGTTGATCAAATGATGCGTTTGAAGAGTGGCTGAAAAACATCTTAGAATGTAAAATAGGATTCCACTCATCATATCATAACTTAAAGATTACTTCCAAATAGCTCTGTTACCTTTGTGACGTCAACAACAGAAAGCATAGCGATGTGAAGGTCTATTGGCATATTAGAGACTTACAGTAGAATTTAACTTGCCATTTTCTTTATGCCTAACATCATAAAGAGAAAAACATGACTTAATATACAAAGAAAACAGAAACTTGGAAAGAGAACAACTTCTTGATAAAATAGTATTAAAATTACTACAACTTGAATCCACCCAAAAATTACACCCATGACAAACTAAACACTTTACGATTGAACACATACAGCATAGCCTCCTCTAATAATACTTTGCCACTAAACACCCTTGCATTTTTCTAAATCCAAAAATATATATATATATAGCCCAAGCCAACTTGAATAATGAGGAATTACATTTAGGATGTAACCAACTGAGATTTGAGGACTAATTTGTAGATGAGTTTTGACATCTGGCATGATTTATATTTATAAACCAATAACCCACAGATTGGAAAAAAAATCTTAAAAATTATTAATTTCAAGAAATTTTCTAAAATTAGAATGTAGCATAAAACCAAGAATGCACAATCCAAGTATAAATCAAAAGGTGTGGGAATGAACACATAGATAGTCCAAACAATTATATTTCCAGTATTCAAAACCAAGACAACATATCCCCAATCTGCATAATGCAAAAATGCACACCTCAAGTACAATGTCTAAGATATTTATGATTATTGTGATAAATAAAAGTAAATAAACATAAATACAGAACTTAGTGGGTCATCATCAAATAGTTTATGACAATTCATCTATACTATAATCCCAACACCTATATAGGCTTGTAAACTACCATAAGTACAAAAAAGTCAAGAAAACCAGTTGCTCTTAAAGGCCTTTTGTCGAACACCTAGTAGATATAGCCAAGAAATAGAACTTGGTTAATCTAGAGGTGTTGTAATAGAGGGAAGCAATATTTCCAGTACCTAAAGAATATTTAGAATAATGGAATCTACAAATTAGAAACGTATCGATACCTCCTATTAGAAGCAATAAGATTTTGGTCTTCACTATTTACATCAACAGAAGAATTGCTAAGATATAACAGTAGTGGTGAACAACAGAAAAGGCTAACCGCTATAATAGTGCTTTTTCTGCTTTGCTTCTGCTTTTGCTTCTCTATTTCATCAATAGACATAATCTCTATTTCAAGTAATTCAACCTCAACATTGCAAGTGAAGGCTGTGGCCAACCCTAGGAGTATATTTCTGCAGGGAATAAGGGAATCAATTAAGATAGTCCATTCAATTGCACACTCTATTGTCTCTGCATCTTTGTACTACATCAACCCCTCTAATTCACAAAGCCTGAAATTGCCTTTCAAAATTATATACCAAATGGCTAGGACCAAGTCCATGTTCAATGTCAATCCCACAACCAATCCTCAAGCAAATCAGTAAAAATCTCCAAGTTATGACCTTACATTCACATACCCACAATTCATTTCCAAATTTACGCTCAAGAACACCAAGCCACTTAATTAGACCCAAATTCATTCTCAATGAAAATCTTTAAATTTACAGAGAAATTCCCAAACTCTAATGTCAATACACAAACCCACCATAAATGAATCATAAAAAAATCATACCTATTTCTTTGTTTTCCCTAAACTTTCAAATACACTTGAAATCCCTAATGGAACCCAATAAAAATTATTATCTAAAACCTCCTTTCAAAATTTGAATTTATCTGTAAATCAAAGGCTCACAAATTAGTGCCTACATAGAAACCTCTAAAAAAAAAAAAAAAAATCCAAATTTACAAAGGGAAGGAAACCACATTAAAATTGCAATAATATGACAACACTATCAGAAATTGAACCGGGAAATTTTAAGGCAACACTCACTTGGATGTGCGGAAACTGGAGAGGGACTTTCCATTGATCCAAGATGGCTTGTTCTTGAAGAGGTATCATGAGGCAGCCTAGAGAGAAGAAGGCTTTCAGAAGAGAGTGAGAGAGAGAAACGGAGAGAGGAGCGTATAGAGAGAAGAAGATACATGTAGACTATTAGATTTTATTTTATTTTATATATATATAGTTTTTTTATGGTTAGGACTTAGGAATATGGAACAAGTTGCATGCGTTTAATTTGGCCTTGCTTGCAAAACAGGCTTGGAGGATTCTTACAAACCCATATTCCCTAGTAGCCCGTATTTTAAAGGCAAAGTATTTCCCATATGTGAACATTCTGAATGCAAGTCTTGGCAGCAGTCCCTCGTACACTTGGTGAAGTATTTTTCAAAGTCTTGAAGTCATTAAGAGCGGAACCCGTTGGAGAGTTGGAAATGGGCGTTTAATTCACATTTGGGAGGACAAATGGCTCCCTACTCCTTCCACATTCAAAGTTATTTCTCCTCCTAGAGATTTTGGAGATTTCCCAATGGTTTCCTCTCTCATCGACCAAGAGACTAAGTGGTGGAAGCCCAATGTGGTAAGGACGCTCTTCTTGCCTTTCAAAGCGAACACTATACTGAAAATTCCCCTAAGTCAGAGGCTGCTGGAGGATACTATTATTTGGATTGGGAACAAAAGAGGGGTGTTCACTGTCAAAAGTGCGTACTATATTGCTGCTAAGCTTCAATCCGATAAGGATTTGGGGGAAAGCTCATCCGGGGACTCAAGTAGTATCATTTGGAAGAAACTATGGAAATTGAAACTCCCTCCAAAGGTCAAGATCTTCTCTTGGAGAGCTTGTGTAAATGGCCTCCCTGTGTATGTGAAAATGGCAGAAAAAGGAATTCATTTGAGCTCTGACTGTCCTATCTGTGGAGAAGAATCTGAAAGCCTTACTTATGCGTTAATTTTGTGTGATTTTGCTCTTTCGTTGTGGTCTCTTTGGCAAGACTACCCCCTGAATTTGCTTGTGAATGCTACAGATTTCATCGATGTTATGCCTAAATTCTGTTCAAGCCCCAACATTGCGCACTTAGAATATTTTTTTGCAACTGCTTGGGCAATTTGGCACAACCGGAATCTGTTAGTGCATAATGAGAAGGGCCTCACTCCTCTGCAAGTTTGGGATTTGGCAAGAAGTGTTTTAGAGGATTTTCATGAAGTCAACAATGTGCTCTGTTCTGTGAAACAAGGTCCGAATGTTGGCTGGATGGCCCCTCCGCCTGGGTATTTCAAAGTGAATGTAGATGATGTGTCGCCTTTAGATGGCAAAGGCATCTCTGGGGTTGATGTGATTGTTCGCAATGATGGAGGCAAGGTTGTTGTGGCGCTGTGTAAGGCTCTGCCTTCATGTTACCCAGCAGAGTGGGCCGAGCTCTTTGCTTTGGAGCAAGGCATCATTCTGGCTCAAAAGTTGGCTATTTCCAATGTTATAATTGAATCAGATGCCGCTCTTGCGATCCAAGCTATTTCGTAGGACCTTTGTGGTGGAGAAGTTGGCCATTTAATCCAAGGAATCCTGAGAGCAAAATCTTCTTTCGCTGATTGCTCTTTCAGACATGTGAACAGGGCTTATAATGAGGCTGCACATGAACTCACCCAGTTTGCAAAATGGAATTATGTTAGTTATGTATGGAAAGATGATTTTCTGTTGTATTTAGATTTCCTGCTTCAGTCAGTCTCCGGCTGATGTTTGCTCTGTTGTTTTGCTATGTTTCAGCTCTATTGTATTCCTCTCTTTGAGTTAATGAAATCTCATTTTCCTCTCAAAAAAAAAAGAAAAAAAAGGAATATGGAACAGGTTTGTAACTACTACCCAAGATTCAGAACGTTTAACTAATGAATTAGTCAATTAGAACATTATTTCTTTAAATTAACATAGGCTACTAAACACCAAAGTTACTAAGAATATCAAAACGTTTAACCACTAGCGAAAAGTCACTTGTTTTCAGGTGTTTTAAATGTAGACGTGGCTGGTGCAATAAAGAGTGATGTTTTATATCATCCCCAAAAAAAAAAAAAAAAAAAAGAGTGGTGTTTTATATTATATATGGATAGATATAGATTTTCAATATTAATATAGTGTGAGGAGAGGAAAAGATGAAGGAATTAGAAAGCCAAAGTCTGGCATTAGGAAGCCGAAAGGTTGCCGTTTGAGATTGTAACCATGGAACACAAAGGGTTGCTGTTTAAAATTGTAACTGTAGAGCACAAATGGTTGCCGTCTAAAATTGTAACCATGAAAGAGATAGGGTTGGGAATTATTATTTTTTTATTAGGATTTTTAAATTTAGAAAGACTATTTTTAAATTGTAGGACAAATTCAGGAAAAAAATAGTAATGACATAACTGTTGATATGGCTCAACTTGAGCGTAGCAATATTAAATGCTACGCTTCATTTTTTTTAGTAATATATAGATTCTAGATGATTTCTACTCAATTTTACTTTCTTCTCTTACCTATTAAAAAAAAAATTTAGATCTCTTAAATTTATTCTATTTTGCTAGGAATTCTCAAGAGAGTTTTTTTTTTCTTCATTGTCTTTTTTAATCAAATTGAATTAATCTCAAAAAATTAATTGGTTGGGATGAAATAAATTGGTTGTGCCTACCAATCAAATAATACTTACTTTCTATATGTTGACAAACTCATTCTAGGTTAATCTTGACAAATCATCATGAAAAAAGAAAATCATCCACTCAAAAGATATTAGAAGAGATTGAGAATGACAAGCAAAAAAGAAGAGATTTTAAGAAGGGAAATTCAAACCATGAGAAAAGTAACGGTAATCTTTTTAGAATATGTTAAAATCCTATGATCCTTATAAGGTTCCTATCATCTTATATACAATTTCTTGTGACCTAATTAGAAAAAAAAAAAAATTGCATTGCTTTAAGTCAATGCAGTCAAAATATGTTGGAAACGAATAGTTTGAATATCAGATATTTGAACCTTTTGTTTCCAAAATTTGAAATATAAGAATATAAGCATAAAGGAAGAAACATGACAATGTACCACACTATTAGGAATTAGGATTGCAAAAGATCACATTGCAAATGATGTAATATTGTGCTAACATTTGTACAGGGTATGAGGAGCTAAAGTAAACCTAAGTAACTTGATGAAATATTATTCCAATCAACACTAAGAAAGTAAGAATTGCTATTTTGCCGTTCTATTTTCAAATAAATAAAAACCTATTGCCTAGTTAAGGAGAGAATTTTCGGTGAAAAGTTTCAAGTCAAATACTCATCAGCTCAGCTAAATGGGAAAAAAGGAAATAGAAAAGAGTGAGGAAATTCATTCCTTTTTCACTTTCGTTTTCTTTTTTCTCTGCTCTCTCTAAATGGATAGTGAAAACAGACCTAAAACTTGGAATATTATCATATAGATTATGTCTCACCAACCATTAAAAAGAGTTGGAAGAATTGCTCCATACAACATGTTCAAAACCGAACCACAAGATAACCAATCCAACTCCCAAATGCTGACCTCCACATTCACATGCTAAAACAATCAATATTGTCAGATCAGTGAGGATTAGTGTTTAAAAGCTTGTTACCCTGATGGGCCAAATAGAATGAAGATACAGATATCTGAGCCGTGAAAATAGTCTATGATACAAATCAGATTTATGTATCAGCTTCCACATCACTCAGTTTATTTTTTGCTAACAAAGGTTGATCATAAAACACGGAAAAGTGAAAAAGACTGGAATAGAAGTAATTTAGGAATGCTGCCTACCTACCATTGGCATTGATCAACTAGAATAGAAGTTGTTGTTACGAATCAAATTTCGATAAAACTACTATGATTGACTTTGCTTTGTTCCTTATTGCAAGGTTCTTAGATCCGGACCATTCATTGAACCGTAAAAGGGAGAGGTTCAAGGTTTTTGAGGTTCAACCAAGGTCGAATTGACTAAATAAGGAAGTTAATAAAATAAAATAATAACCATGAAAACATTAAAATTTATGATTAATTTTTGAAGTAAAGTTGAATATCTTTGAAGGATTTTAATTATAATTTTTTTATATTCCTTGTAAGAGATGGATAATTTAATTAAGTAAAATATAATTGTGTTAAGTTGTTTTTATAAAAAATTTTATAAAAAAAATTGCGTTAAGTTTACTTCAGGATTAGAACCCAGGCACGGTCAGATAGACCGTGCCTGGGTTCTAATCCTGGTAAGCACATTTTTTTTATTATTTTTTTTATTATTTTTTTTCTTATTTAACAGGGATGCTTGAACCGGGGTTGGACCGTACGGTTCATGCCACCGGTTCCCGATTCACCCAGTCAGACTGCTCGATTCGGTTCGGGATTGAAAACTATGCCTTATTGTTGCTTCAAAGAATCACCTATGGCAAAAAAATTTATTTCAATTCTCAAGAATCATTGTAAGGATTTAATTTTGCTTATAATTGAATTATTTACCTCAAATAGCAAAGTTTGCTAATGGCCAAGGACTAAGAAATTTTCTTCTAAAATCTTTATGTTCTTCCCATATGTTGGATACATTGAGTGGCTAACAGAGCCTCATTAATTGTTTAGATGATATGGACAAATTCTGTAATCAAATAGTTTTGTCAAATGCTAAGAGGCCTAGGTTTGTCAAGATGAAATTGATAAATAGAGCAACTTAAGGCAACATCCAGTTGAGCTACAATATTTTTGGTTATTTTAGTTATAGTTTAGGTTAGTATAACTATCTAATCATCTCTTCTATAATATTAAGTTGAGCAAGAGGTTTAAAGTTTGTGCTGTGTATCTAAGAGTTAGGCCACTGTAAGTTTCTTTAAGATCTTCTCCCCTCTTATTATGTGTGTGTGTTAAAAATACTTAGTATTCTCAAAAGAAAAAAATAGTGGACTAATCCTACATTGGAAAATAAGTGTGAGTTAAAGAGATTTAAAGCCTGTGCTGTGTATCCAAGTGTTAGGCCTTTTTGGATATACACCACTATATGTTTCTTTAAGACCTTCTTTTCTCTCCCTGTATGTGTTAAAAATACTTAGTATTCTAAATAAATAAATAAAAAATCCATTGAAAAAGTTAATCCGTTAAGGGTATTTTGGGCAGCAAATTAAATAAGTCCCAAGGCCCCAAAACCCATTTAAACCTGTAGCCCATCAAATGACTCACAAGAATACTAAGCAAGAACATATGTTAAATTTGGATCCACAAAGTCAGCCCATAGACTAGGTCCACAAGTCTAATCGAACTAGCACTTGAAAACTGGTTAAGCCCACAAATGCTCAGGCCAAAAGCCCATCATGAGTTCGGTCTATGTAGCTGACCAAATAAACATTTAGGAGCAAAGCTGGGCCCTCCAAATCAACCCCAAAGGCCATAATGAGGCCCACAAGTTTGGTGAAATCAACCCTTGAAATTAAAGAGTTGTCTTTGTCCTACACCAGACCTGTTGAACTAATGCCTCACATTTCTTTATAATCATTTGTCTCTTGCATGACTGCTAGCCATTGTTATATGATTTTATAGATATGAAACAAAGGCTGGATTCTTCCTTTATGGCTTCTTGGTATATTAAGCACCTTAATAATTCATGACTAACAGACAGAAAAGTTTTGAAGCTTTTAAAAGTTGTATGAACCATTAGAAAAGAACTACAAAGTTTCCAATGCCATGTTTTATGCCAGTTTACAGAAAAACACACCTAATTAATTTTGGTTTCTCCAATTCCAAATTATTTAAATTTTATATTTCAATTCATCCATTTTTAATATTAAATGCATAGTGTATAATCCATCTTAAATTGAGTGCATTTCTAAACTCTATATTTCAAGCTGTGCTTTTAATCCAATGAAGCTATAGAACAATCATTTAAGAAAAGCACCGATATTTTTTGCATTAAAGTTTCCTACAAATCGAACAAAAAATGATAGAAGCTTATACATTAAAAAAAAAATTCGTTTAAGCAATGAATACCTGATTACTTTTTGAAATGATCTAACAACACAGTGTCACTCTAATATCTGCACAGCAAGGCAGAGTTAAGATAGACAGGCCCTTCTTTTGGTGGAATTTACGTTGAATTTGTAGTATGACTGACCGGATACTATAAAAATAGAATGCAGATATAACAATAATATGAAAATAATTAATGTTTAAACTTGGGTACCTATCATTAAACATCTAACTTTAGAAATTTAAGAGCAACTGAAAAATATAAACAAAATATATTTAATGGAAAGGTAATATGTTAAGCTATATGCTTAACACTATAATAATGCGGGGAGGGAGACGTGTACTTAAACAATTAATTTCTTAATTAAAATACCATTTATGTGGCAGATTTGGGACTATGATTAACTAGCTGAAGACCCATGCTACGCTAGGAATTAGGAAAATTTTCAAATAAGGTAATTAGTTATAGCAAACAGAAATGTAATTTTTGACTGCATTACCATGGTTGCATAATCTAGGGCCTGTGAATCCTTCATTGAATTGAAAGGAATTCCTTACCACATCATGCTAGCCTTAAAGGGGACTAGCACTAGGCACAATCATATATATATATATATATATATATATATATATATATATATATATATATATATGTATATGTAGTCATAGCCCATACATTTGTTTCACTGAGAAGCTCTCCTTGAAAGTCATTTCCAGTTGTGAAATTAGAGAGTTGGCTTTGTCCTAGACCAGACCTATTGAAATTCAAAAATCGGCCAGTAGGTGTACTGCTGAAGATATTATGAAAAACCATTTCACATTTTTCACCATTTTGTAGAAAAGAAACTATAAGCAAAGGGATTACAGGGCATCCAAAACAAAGAAACAAGGACTGAAGCAACGTTAAAACCACATCAAAATACAAACTTTAACATTTTAACGTTCACCATAATTTACTTAAAAGTTACATTTCAAAATTTGGATGGGTGAACATAAATATTCTCAAACATCCATATGAACTTTGATTTCCAGACCCAATGAGTAGTGAATAGTGAGTACAAGAACTGCATCACTTAAGATTTTAATTACACAAAATTAAGTAGTCTGATCAATGGAATATGTCTCTGTGGGGAATAGAAGAAAAATGAAGCTTTTCTCCAATGCTCTAGTAAATCAATGTTGACCAATTCCAAATTCTGACAGCAATATGGAAATGTCACTTTCTATTTGAACCCAAAAGGGCATCTTTTGCTGAGTCCTGAATAATTTCATCTAGAGAAGATCGTTGCAAGAAAGCCTTGGTGTGAAGTTCTTCCTTGTCAAATTATTTCCTTAATGTAACAATATTTTCTACTTACGGCACTTTGAATCCTAGCAATAGCAGACATCAAAATAAGAAATTAGTAGAAACCAAAAGAACTTGATTTCAATAGAATTGAACTATTGCCTAACATTTCTCTATAACCATTTGTTTATTGCTTGACTGCTAGCCATTGTTATTTTATTACTTACCAACAAGCGTTCAAATTTTTTTTTTTTTAATTAAAAAAAAAATCATTTAAATGAATTTGTGGACCAGACCCTACAAAATTCCAAATTAATGTGATTTTTATAGAGGCAAAAAAAAGCTGAATTATACTGCAAGACTACATCAAAGATGAAAGCAAATCCTTGTTATGTAAGTTCAAAACAACATTTCAACCAAGGCTTTAATGAAGTCTTAACTGTAAAGATCCACCTTAATGGAACATCCACAATTTTGTCCAGGACTAAAGCTACTCAATATATGAAACACAAAATTGGTAATAATCCCTAGCATATTGAATCAACAACCTATGCTTTTGATCCATCAACCTTATCGCTTTGTTTACAAATATGCATCCATAGTTTTTTGGAATATACAAAAAGCCAAAGCTACAGAAAATATAAATTTATTTTATAAACTGTTATATAATAAGTCACCTATTTAATCTGGATGAATATTTTTCTAAATAGTTGTTGTGAATAAGAAATTCCAAACATATATAGGCTTTATGAATATTGTTATTTTCATAGGTAAAAGAATTATAGAGAAAATGCATCAAACTGATTCTCATAAGCAATCTGTTTCAATAGCAAAGCAACTATAGGGAGGAAAGTGTGAAGTTACTACCTTTCAATATTCAGATATGATTAAAATACTGATGCACCAGAAGATACTGGTAGAACATCCCAAGTAGCAGTTGGCCAGTTGCCCTAAATCTGAAGATATACTCAAAAAGGCACTGGTAGAAGATGAAACTTGTGACATTCGTAGCATCTTGCATGCAAATTGAATATTTCTTGTATTAAACAAAATCTGCCAATGGAGAGATAACAAAAAGGATTTAATCTGATTTTTAGGAAGGCTATTACAATATAAGGATTGACAGAAGTAAGACTCAATTTTTTTCTTGTAGAAGCAAAAGTAGTACCTGTTTTCTTTTTCTTTTTTTTGTTGAAGAGAACACCTCTCTTGTCTGGTTTATAATTCTAACCTTGTCTCATATCTGCATACAGAATCAAATCATTGAGAAACTTAACCAAATTTAAACAAAAGAAAACAAGAGAAACTTGGGTATTTGCTTAAGAGAAAAGGATTGAATCTTAAATGAGTTGTGTGAACCCTTCAAAATCCGAGACTGTATGATCCTTCAAAAATCAATTCAAATCTCAAATATTAGAGCTGTCCCAACCTATTTCCACCTAGCATCATGTTAAAGAGTAAGGGAAAGAACATACTATAAAGTTTCCAATGCCATGTTTTATACCACTTTATAAAAAGACACTCCTAATTAATTTTGGTATCCAATTCCAGTTATTTAAACTTTTATATTTCAATTCATCCATTATTTTATAATTAAATGCATAATGCATAATCCATTTGAAATTGAGTGCATTTCTAAACTCTATATTTCAAGCTGTGCTTTTAATAATGAAGCTAAAGAAGGACCATTTAAGAAAGCATATAGATTTCTACATTTAAATTTCCTACAAATCTAACAAAACTTGATAGAAGCCCTATACAAAAAGAAATAATTTAAGCAACAAAATACCTGATATCAGCAAGTGTGACTTTCAAATAATCTAAGAACACAGCGTTACTCCAATATCAGCAAGTGTGACTTTTGAATTTGTTCATGCACCTAATCAATAAACAAACCAAGAATATCACTTTACCAACTTGATTTTGAGATACTTTATTTGCAGCGACGATTAGAATTATAACGAGGGTAGTTAATAGAGATGAGAGGAGGTTGGTTTCTAGTTAGGGAAGAAAATAGAGTTGAGAATTTGAAGTTCTACAACAATTAGTATAGGCAGATGGAGTTTGTCAACGGGTGAGATTGTTTAAGAGTAGCACAGCAGGACAGAGTTAAAGATGACAATTCTTTTGGTGGAGTTTACATTGAATTTGTAGTATGAGTGTATGACTGACTGGATACTACGACTTTGAATGCAGATGACAATAATATGAAAACATTAATGTTTAAACGTGTGCATATCATTAAACTTTATCTTCAGACATTAAAAAGCATCTAAAATCAATTTGCAATTTGAAACTGACGAGAATACAATGGCAAGTTCCTTCAAACATAATTGGCTTGTTGACATCCTTCTCAAACAACTCACAGGCATGCCTTGCATGTTGTTCCCAGCACTCCATTCCTACCAGCTGATGCAAACTCAAGGCAGCCGCATAAAATTCTTCAAAATCCAAATATCTGTATTGAATAGAACTAATTCACATACAAAAGTTGACAATCAGCTTCCACCCTTATCATTATATATTTTGGGAAAAATTTTCAACAACAACAAACAGAAATTGATTTTTGACAGAATTACCATGTTTTGCATAATCTAGGGCCTGTGAATCCTTCATTGAATTGGGGGAAATCCTTATCACACCCTGTGAAGACAAGAAATTCAAAAGGCTTTATGAATATTGTTATTTTCTAAGGTAGAAGAGAGTTAAAGAGAAAAATGCATCAAATTGACTCTCATAGGCAACCTATTTCATAGTTTTCATGCAAAGCAAATATAAGAAGGAAAAATTGAAGTGATTACCTTTATAATATTCTGATTTATAAAAAATTTGATGCTCCATTAGGTAGTGGTAAAAAATCCCAAGTAGCAGTTGCCTAAAACTGAAGCTATCCTCAAAAGATTTGTATTTTGATTAACTATATCTACCAATGGAAAGAAAACTAGATAAGGATTCTTAATCCTGACTTTTATGAAAGCTATTACAAGATAAGGGTTGAGATAATTAAGACTCAAATTTTAGCTTCAAGATGCATATGTAGTACCGGTCTTTTCAAAAAAAAGCAAACTCTAGCTGGTTCAGAATTCCAACCTTGTCTCACATCTGCATACAGAATCAAATAATTGGGGACCTTAACTGAATTAAAGAAAAGAGGGGAAAGTTGGGTATTTGATTAACACAAAAGGATTGAATCTTGAAGGAGATGTATGATTATGAACCTTTAAAAATAGTGGAGTGTATGATCCTTCAAAAATCAATTCCAAACTCAAGGATAATTGAGCATTGTAGGAGCAGTTCCCACCTTTTCCACCTAGTATCAAGCTGAAAAGGAGAAGAAAATACTAGAAATTTTTTAATTCTATGTTTTATGCCGGTTTATAGAAAAACACTCTTGATTATTTGTTTAAATCACTTGGGTTTTGGCCTCTCCAATTTCAAAGAATAAATCATTCAAAATTTAGTATTTCTCATCATCCTTTGTTTTTTTTTTTTTTTGGTGGTAATTAAATGCATAATTTGCAATCTACCTGAAATCTAGTGCATTTCTACTCTCTCAATTTCAAGCTGTGCTTTTAATCCAATCACACTACACAAATAACACAACAATAATTCAAGAAAGCATAGCGATCCATGTGTTAAAATATCGTAAAATTTGAGCAAAACATGGCATGGTACAAGCTGATACATAAAAATAAATTTCAGCAACTAAATACTGGTACTGGATCAGTTATCTAAGTTGATCTTTGACAACAATATCACTCCAATATCAGCACTTTTCAATCTGTTTATGCACCTAATTCAATAAGCCAAGTATATCATCTTGACAACTTATTTATGAGATACAATAGAATTATTTGGATGAAGAAGCAAAAGATAGGTTTATGTACAACACTTTCAAGAAAAATTTTATGAGAGAAGAAAATAAAGGAAATAGAAGGTACCAACCCACCTAGTTGTTGATTATTCGTACAATTGCAAAGCCCAAAAGTTTTTAAACAAGAAAAAGTACAACAATGGGACTTTTTCTGTCTCAATTGCTTTTGCGTATGAGAGCAATGGTACCAGTGGCATGCCCCTTTCCTGTTGGGTTTAATTCCTTATATATAAATGCAAATGTCTTTTAGTAGAAAGACCCAAAGAAAAGAAAGAATTGGGATTACTCATATCAGAAAATTTGAAGAATTGGGTTCATCCATGTGAGCAATTTTAGGCAATCCTCCATTGATTCCTTTGCACCCTTTCAGTTGTTTGTATAGTGGTTTGAAAATATCTTCAAATTAAATTGGCCACAAACATCAATCTCGAAGACTAAGAAGTTGGCATAAAAGAGAAAAAAATGTTGTATTTTTTATTGCATAGAAAGTACAAGTAGAGTTGGAGTACCTACCCAAAGAAGCAGAAGCATATTGGTTGCTGAACAAGAATTTAATCCTTAATTCAAAAATATGTGAACATGTGGGACATGAGCAATCCAATCCTTGCCATTCTCTCCTGGTATCTTCCTTTCAAGAGGGGACAGTCAATGATTGTCATGTTTGTAAATAGGAGAGGCAACTCAATTCTTCAGGAAGTGATATCATATTAGGGCATTCATAAATTTCAATATTTTCTTCTAGGGCACTCCGAATTTCCTATAAATAACAGATATCAAAAATAAGAAATTTAGTATAAAACAAGGTACTTGGTTACTATAGAATTGCATTAAGGGCTCACATTTCTTTCTAACTATATGTCTTTTCCTTGACTGCTATCTATTTGTTATTTTATTTGTTTCCATTAAGCATTCAACTAAAAAAATTTTCTTCTTTTTTGGTAAAAATGAATTCTTGGACTTAGGACATAAAAGATTCCAATTTATATGCTTTATTATAGATGTCAAACAAAGGCTGGATTATAGCTTTGTGCCCTTATGGTAAATTAAGCAGCCCTAAGGCTAAGGATTCAAGGCTACATCAAAGATGAAAAGAAATTCAAGAAATGTAAGTGCAAAACCACTTTCTATACAAAGCTCTTATGATGTCTCAACTTTTGATATCCACTTTCGAAGATTCTGAAGTGCAGTAAGGTTGCCAATCCCTTCGGGGAGTGATACCGGACAGGGCAAATTGAAAATTTGAAGATTCTGAAGTGCAGTAAGGTTGCCAATCCCTTCGGGGAGTGATACCCGACAGGGCAAATTGGAAATTCGAAGATTCTGAAGTGCAGTAAGGTTGCCAATCCCTTCGGGGAGTGATACCAGACAGGGCAAATTGTAAATTTGAAGATACTGAAGTGCAGTAAGGTTGCCAATCCCTTCGGGGAGTGATACCACACAGGACAAATTGTAAATTTGAAGATTCTGAAGTGCAGTAGGGTTGCCAATCCCTTCGGGGAGTGATACCAGACAGGGCAAATTGTAAATTTGAAGATACTGAAGTGCAGTAAGGTTGCCAATCCCTTCGGGGAGTGATACCACACAGGACAAATTGTAAATTTGAAGATACTGAAGTGCAGTAAGGTTGCCAATCCCTTCGGGGAGTGATACCACACAGGACAAATTGTAAATTTGAAGATACTGAAGTGCAGTAAGGTTGCCAATCCCTTCGGGGAGTGATACCAGACAGGGCAAATCGGAAATTTCAAGATCCTGAAGTGCAGTAAGGTTGCCAATCCCTTCGGGGAGTGATACCGGACAGGGCAAATCGGAAATTCGAAGTTCGAAGATCCTGAAGTGCAGTAAGGTTGCCAATCCCTTCGGGGAGTGATACCAGACAGGGCAAATCGGAAATTTCAAGATCCTGAAGTGCAGTAAGGTTGCCAATCCCTTCGGGGAGTGATACCGGACAGGGCAAATCGGAAATTCGAAGTTTCTGAAGTGCAGTAAGGTTGCCAATCCCTTCGGGGAGTGATACCAGACAGGGCAAATTGGAAATTCGAAGATACTGAAGTGCAGTAAGGTTGCCAATCCCTTCGAGGAGTGATACCAGACAGGGCAAATCGGAAATTTCAAGATCCTGAAGTGCAGTAAGGTTGCCAATCCCAACCTTCGGGGAGTGATACCGGACAGGGCAAATTGTAAATTCGAAGTTTCTGAAGTGCAGTAAGGTTGCCAATCCCTTCGGGAAGAGATATGAGAATGGAGCAATCGGAAATTTCAAGGTTTTCAAGTACCGTAATATGAGGACTGACACCAACAGATTGTGTGTCTTCATCACAGAATAGATCAACCTCCTGGCACTTGCTAATAAACAGCGTCTTGAGGGAGGTGAGATGTTGCATAAATAGAGACAGAGATAGAGATTTTAGTCTATTGCATCCCTCTATTCGTAGCGCCTCCAGAGAAGCCAAGTTTTGCAACCACTGCTCTGGCAGAAACTCTAAATCCTCAGTCCAAGACAAAGATAGAATTTTTAATTTGGAGAGAGGAGGGGAGGAGTTCGAAGCAGAGGGAATCGAAGAGATTGCTGTCATATTCATTGTTTGTTGGAATAAATTGCAATTGGATCCTGTCAGTCGTAGCGGTTTTTCAAGATTTGGAAACAACGGCATGCAAGTCAGGTTTTTGCAACCACTAATATCCAACTGTAAAAGACGAGGAAAAGATACATGCGGCTGGTATTGTTGACTTGATGTTGCCACACCCACTGTATCCCTCCTCCACCATCCCTTTAGATTAGGGCAATGATCTAGCTTGAGTGACTCTAGGGATGGGAAAAATGTTGATGAAGCAGAGATCTCTTCAGTGATTTCCCGGTCTGATATGTATTCAAGACCATCCATCTCTCTTAGAGATAGATTTCGGAGATTTGGGAGTTGATACATTGGCGATAGATGTTGGCACTTCGATTTTGATATTTCTAATATCACAAGACCAGTCAGCGAAGGAAGCCAACTCGGAAATCTCACACCCCGGTACCCTTCCACCTTCAATTTTTTTAAATTCCGGTGTGGCTGGAGGCCTTCCATTAAATTTTCATCTTCACAAACACCTGCGACATCGTTACCCAGCTTATCATTCCATATTAATTCCAATATTCTAAGATGCTGCTTGTGCTTCAAATTCGCAGCCTTGGCTTTAGAGGTGGCATCTTTCACCCGTACCTTAATCGTAATTCTTAGTTTTCCTCTCAAGTTATTTAGCTTGTTCAATTCCGGAAGACCAGCGCAAGTAAGTTTCTCGTTTACAATAAACAACGGTAATACCCGAAGAGAAGTCAACTGCCCTAATCCAGGTGGCATGTGAGTCAAACTGTAACAACCTTCTAACTGAAGATTCCGGAGGTTGAACAAGTTTTGAATGTTTCCCGGTAGTTCTTTAAGCTTATTACAATAACTGAGATTTAATGTTTGCAAATTCAACAGTCTAGTAATAGAACTAGGGAGAACTTCAAATCTATTCCCAGAAAGATCAAGGTACTTTAAACATGTCAACTTTTCTATAGAATTTGGCACTGTCTTAATATTTGAGCCATGCAGGCCTAATGCACGCAAGCATCTTAAACTAGAAAAAAGTATTTCAAGGGTTGATTCTTGACAACTTGACTCTTCCTCACCTAGAAACATGAGCGTGCGTATCTTCTTTACTTTGAATAACAAGCTTAAATCCTTCTCAAGCACATTGTGAGATGCAATTGATAGGTGACGAACATTTTCTTTGACATTTTCTATATTTGAATCAATGTATGTGCACTCAACTCCTGAGATTGATTGTGCAAGATAATGGATTAAATCATGCATTTTAAAACCAATTATATTCCCAAAACTATCTTCTCTAGCTTCTTGGAAGAAGGACCTCCAAGGTAGGTCCATACAGTACTCATTAGCAACATCCTCCATATGTGGATTTTCATTTGATGACCTGATAAATCCTTGTGCTATCCATAGATTTATCAATGTCAACTTTGAAATCTCACAATCTTTAGGAAACAATGAACAATAAGCGAAACAATACTTTAAATGTAACGGGAGATGATCATAACTCAATTTTAGAATTCGAAAAATGCTGTCATTATTTCCTTGTTGAGTTACATGTATAAGTTCTTTATTCTCGACATATGACCACTCATCCTCTGTCTTTTTTAAGGATAATATTCTCCCTATCACCTTTATAGCAAGAGGCACTCCATAACATTTTTGTACAATTTTCATTCCAATTATTTCTCCAAAATTAGGCATCTCTTGCCCTTTTTTAAATGCCATTTGCTTAAATAAAAACCAAGACTGGTTTTCCGAAAGGCCTTGTAGATAATGCTGTGAGATTGTGCCAGTAATCTCTGCAACCAATTTAATCCGTGTAGTTATCACCACCTTACTTCCCTTTGAGCCACCTATCAAAAGTCTTTTCAAGTTACACCACTTTTCCGCATCCACATTCCACACATCATCCAACACAAGTAAGTACTTCTTTTGGTTGAGTGTTTTACGAAGTTCATTTTGTACTTGCTCTATGTCAAGGTTTTCAAGTTTCGAATGAGGACTTGCACATCTAATAATCTTTTCAGCAATTGTTTTTATATCAAAGACATCAGAGACACACACCCACATGCACAACTCAAAGTAATTCTTCACTTTCTCATCATTGTATACATATTGAGCAAGTGTGGTCTTCCCCAGACCTCCAATTCCCACTATGGCTATGAATGAGACATTGTCTTGCACATCAAAGTCCAATAATAGATCCATAATGGCCTTCTTATCCTCTTCTCTCCCAGTAACTTCTTCTTCGCATACAAATGAGTAAGTTTGATCCCTCTCCCTAGTCACAACCCTTGTTTCTGATGGATGTACTACTAACTGAAACTTATTCATATCATTTGCTATTGCATCAAATCTCTCCCTCATCGATGTTATTTTTTTAGCCATAGCATCACGAAAAGCAAGTTGGTTTGAACTCGAAAAGAAAGTAGTAAGAGAAGTACGTACCCTCTTTGCCATTTGATCACCACCCATCACCCTTTGACGCATATCTTCAGTGTAGAATTCGGTCGGCAAGTCATCCGCATCATAGACTGCGTCCCTGAGCCTCATGAGCCAGTGCTTGACTAGACGGTTCTTGACCTGCTGCTCCTCAGCATCCAGAAGTACAGCTTGAACAGCGGAAACAGTATCCTCCAATTTTTCGAACTCATCTTTGACACCCCACATGGATCCAATCTCTGCGAAAACCATAGAGCCCAAATTTTCAACGATCGTCTGCGCAACGCCATACAGGATTGCTTCGGCCATTTCTTCTTGGTAAGCGAAAGAAAACAGTGAAAGATAGATTAGATCACAAGAGAGAAGAAAGCAGCAGTGGTTGAAGTTGAAATGCGAAATGTGGGAGAAGGAATAAGGTTTGAAGTTGCTTTAGGTTTGAAATGCCAAAGAGAACAGTGCAAGTTGCTCAATAATGATTTTGACTGAGAAAAAGCTTCACCGTTCAACTACGCGTGAACATGGAAGGGTAGCTCTTTTCTTCTTTTTACTATACTCTTGCTGTCGGCGACATATGCATGTGAAATGTTGACATAAAGTTCTGAGTAAATTCTTTGAACCTAGTTTTGCCGTGGTAACTTTTGTATCTTGTCATTTTGTTTGAGTTCTTTTCACTTTTCTGTCTTTTATTTTTTATTTTTTTTAATGTTAGTTTTTTTTAAAAATTACTTAACGACACCAATTAATTTTTTTTAATAAGAATAATATTTGATATATAATTGTATTGAATATCTATATATATATATATATATATATATATTTTTTTTTTTTTACTTCTATTTACTTTTCTAATTTTACTGTAATTACGAAACAAATATTTTCAATAATTAATAGTGTCAAAATTCAAAGACCAGACATTGCAAAAAAATAAAATATGATTTTATAATGAATTTTTTAATTTTATACATAAAATGGAAAATTACGGAATGAATTAATTATAGATGATTGTAGCAATTTAAAATATTGTTTAGTTACATTTTAATAGATCATTATTTCCTAATAAATAACAATCCTGGTTTCGTTCCTGCATTAACAAATAAAAAGAATGAGCAAAATTGCACATTACCCTTAAACTTCCGTCTTGTTACACTAAGACCTGCCAATTTGATACATTAAAAAGCCAAGTTTTTTGTGCCTTGAATATATCACTGCCAGTAAGATGTGTGAGACTCTTTTTCTTTTCCATTGGTGCTCTTTCTTCAAGCTAATACCCAAGTTTTGGATACAGTGTTTATTTCTTAAATAGGTCTATCATAGTGTGTTTCTGATTTATTATTTTTATGGGTTATTTGGGTACTCCCATTCTCGAAATTTCAAAATTTTGGTATGTACAACTTCATGATTAATCATGTTTGTGAGGCGCAAACAATGGAATAGAACATGTCCTTGAAAATATTTGCTGCTTTCAAAAATGCATTTGCTGATATTTAAGTTTGTCTACTGTATTCCTTATCATCCTAAAGAGAATAGTGGGCAGATTAAGTGATAACCATTCAAATTTGAAACCTTGACAATATATTAAGAGAAGTAGCTTCATAATAAGTACGTGAGAGAAGGTATAAGTTTGAAGTTGCTCCGAAAGAAGGTTGGGCTGTACCAAAGTTGAAAAAGGGCCCCCCACTGATCAATAATGATTCCAGTTGAGAAAAAAGCTTTACAGCCGCAATAATTTGACTCCGCGTGAAGACTATAAAGAACATGTCCACACTTTCAGCGACATATGCATGTGAAATGTTGACATAAAGTTTTTTTTTTTTTTTTCCATTGTCTTTTCTTGGTTTTGTTTATTACTTAAAAAAAAAAAAAATCAGGTTAATTAGTGCTATAAAGGACACTCATTTTTCTCTAAAAAAAGAAAAAGAAAAAAAAAAGACACTGATTAATAATTAACCTTAAGAAAGAAGGTAAAAGTACTTGGACACGTTAAATACACGACATTGGACTTGTTGAATATGTGACACATGTCCAATTTTAGACGCGTGTCACGTATTTAATGCGTCCAGTTGTTACTGATCACGGGACAGAAGCTAAGTCTTAAAAAAAAAGTCATGCTAACTAGTGTTCTAAAGGGTACTCATTAATAATTTATTTTAGAAAAGTTTTGACATTACTTTTATGAGAAATGAAAAAAATTGCTAAAACATTAATTTTTTTTTTCTCATAAAAACTTTATTTAACTAGATTTTTAACCAATGTCTTAAAAACACTCATTATATAGATGTCTATCTCAGAAATGGCATCAAAATTTTCATTTGAAAGTGATGAGAATATCTTTTTTGTTCCCATTTCAAGGCATGTTCCTCTAAAATAATCAGTTTTGTTCCCATTTCTCTCTAACAGCTTATAAGCCATGCCTTGAATGTTGTTCCCAATTCTCCATTTCCTTCCATCAGATGACTTATGGCCGCCACAAAAAAATTGTTCAAAATCCAATATTCTGCATTTAATAGAACTAATATGCAACATACACAGGTAGACAATCAGCAGCCACTATTATCATTATAGTGTTATTTTAGGAAGTAAATTTTTATTAAGGCAACCAGTTTTAACAAAGAGAGATACAAATTTTGACAGTATTACCATGTTGGCATAATCTAGGTCCTGTGAATCATTCATTGCATTGTTAGAGTTCTTTATCACAGCCTGCTGCTAGATCTACCACTATCACTAATGGCTCAAGAGTATTAAAATAAGAGAAGACAGGATTAGAAAAACATCTGACCATCTTAAAGGTTTGTAATAAAGAGGTGAAATCACTCATGCTAGGCCTTAATAGTGTGAATTGTTCCTGCAGAGACACTAACTGAGCTACAATTAATATCTTTGCAAAAGCCTATCACGATGGCACAAAATCACATGTTTACTCCTCCCATTATATCCAATGTTACATATCAAGGATATTGTATAAACAAATAATAACTCTATTCCCGGCTCTAATAAAGTTAAATATTAGAATTTAATGACAAATTCTAGATGATTTCTACTCAATTTTACTTTCTTCTCTTACCTACTAAAGAAAACTTCGATTTCTTAAATTTATTCTGTTTTGCCAGGAATTCTCAAGAGAGTTTTTTTTCTTCATTATCTTTTTTTAAAACAAATTGAATGGGAATTAAGGGGTCTCTACTGCTCAGAAAATTAATTGGTTGGGATGAAATAAATTAGTTGGGCCTACCAATCAAATAATACTTACTTTCTATATGTTGGCAAGCTTATTCTAGGTTAATCTTGATAAATCATAATGAAACAAGAAACTCATCCACTCAAAAGATATTAGAAGAGAGATTGAGAATGACAAGCAAAAGAGAAGAGAGTTTAAGAAGGGAAAATCAAACCATGAGAAAAGTGATGGGAATCTTTTTTAGAATAGGCTAAAATCCTATGATCCTTATAAGGTTCCTATCATCTGAGATATAATTTCTTGTGACCTAAATAAAAAAATTGCATTGCTTTAAGTCAATGCAGTCAAAATATGTTGGAAAAGAATAGTGTGAATATCAGAGGCTTGAACCTTTTGTTTCCGGAATTTGAAATATAAGAATATGTTTTAAGAATAAAGGAAGAAACATAACAATATACAACACTTTTAGCAATTAGGATTGCAAAAGATCACATTGCAAATGATGTAACGTTGTGCTAACATTTGTACATGGTATGAGGAGCTAAAGTAAACCTAAGTAAATTGATGAAATATTATTGCAATCAACACTAAGAATTACTATTTTGCCGTTCTATTTTCAAATAAATAAATAAATAAACCTATTGCCTAGTTAAGGAGAGAACTTTCAGTGAAAAATTTCGAGTTAAATACTCATCAGTCAGCTAAATGAAAAAAAAAAAAAAAAAAAGGAAATAGAAAAGAAAAAAAAAAAAAAGGAAATAGAAAAGAGTGAGGAAATTCATTCTTTTTTCACTTTCATTTTATTTTTTTCTCAATTCTCTCTAAATGGATAGTGAAAACAAACTTAAAACTTGGAATGTTATCATATGGATTATATCTCACTGACCATTAAAAAGAGCTGGAAGAACTGCTCCATACAACGTGATCAAAACCCAACCAAAAGATAACCAATCCAAATGCTGACCTCCACATTCACATGCTTAAAACATTCACATGCTTTAAACAATCAATACTGTCAGATCAGTGAGGATTAGCGTTTAAAAGCTTGTTACACTAATGGGCCAAATAGAATGAAAATACAGATATCTGAGCCGTGGAAATAGTATATGATACAAATCAGATTTATGTATCAGCTTCCACATCACTCAGTTTATTTTTTGCTAACAAAGGTTGATCATAAAACACCAAAAAGTGAAAAAGACTGGAATAGAAGTAATTCTGGAAAGCTGCCTGCCTACCATTGGCATTGATCAACTAGAATAGAAGTTGTTGTTACGAATCAAGTTTAGATGAAACTACTATGAGTGACTTTGCTTTGTTTCTTATTGTTGCTTCAAAGAATCACCTATGGCAAAAAAATTTATTTCAATTCCCAAGAATCATTGTAAAGATTTAATTTTGCTTATAATTGAATTATTTACCTCCAATAGCAAAGTTTGCCAATGGCCAAGGACTAAGAAATTTTCTTCTAAAATCTTTCTGTTCTTCCCATATCTTGGATACATTAAGTGGCTAACAGAGCCTCATTAATTGTTTAGATGATATGGACAAATTTTGTAATCAAATAGTTTTATCAAATGCTAAGAAGCCTAGGTTTGCCAAGATGAAATTGATAAATAGAGCAATGTAAGGCAACAACCAGTTGAACTACAATATTTTTGGTTATTTTAGTTATAGTTTAGGTTAGTAGAACTGTCTAATCATCTCTTTTATGATATTAAGTTGAGCAACATCAATAAAAAGAAAGATACAAATATATTTATTATACTATAAAAATAAGAGATGCTTATCCCTATAGTGAAGGTACCGTAAAATCCATTGAAAAAATTAATCCGTTAAGGGTATTTGGGGCAGCGAATCACAATAAGTCCAAGGCCCAAAAACCCATTTAAACCTGTAGCCCATCAAATGACTCACAAGAATACTAAGCAAGAAAAAATGTTAAATTTGGATCCACAAAGTCAGCCCATAGACTAGGTCCGCATGTCTAATCGAACTAGCACTTGAAAACTGGTTAGGCCCACAAATGCTCAGGCCAACAGCCCATCATGAGTTTGGTCTATGTAGCTGACCAAGTAAACATTTGGGAGCAAAGCTGGGCCCACCAAATCAACCCCAAAGGCCATAATCTGCCCACAAGTTTGGTGAAATCAACCCTAGAAATTAAAGAGTTGTCTTTGTCCTACACCAGACCTATTGAACTAATGCCTCACATTTCTTTATAACCATTTGTCTCTTGCTTGACTGCTAGCCATTGTTATATGATTTTATAGATATCAAACAAAGGCTGGATTCTTCCTTTATGGCTTTGGTATATTAAGCACCTTAGGGTCCGTTTGGTACATGTGTTTAAAAACTAAAAAATGTTGTTTGAAAATATTTGTGAAAATACGTGTGGGTGAAAAAGTGCGTTGAAATGCGTGAAATGTTGTTTAAAAACTGAAAATGGTTGTTTAAAATCACAAACCAAACACCCCCTTAATAATTCATGACTAACAGACAGAAAAGGTTTGAAGCTTTTAAAAGTTGCATGAACCTTTAGAAAAGAACTACAAAGTTTCCAATGCCATGTTTTATGCCAGTTTAGAGAAAAACACACCTATTAATTTTGCTTTCTCCAATTCCAAATTATTTAAATTTTATATTTCAATTCATCCATTTTTAAATATTAAATGCATAGTGTATAATCCATCTTAAATTGAGTGCATTTTTAAACTCTATATTTCAAGCTGTGCTTTTAATCCAATGAAGCTATAGAACAATCATTTAAGAAAAGCACTGACATTTTTTGCATTAAAGTTTCCTACAAATCGAACAAAAAATGATAGAAGCTTATACATTAAAAAAAAAAAAAATTGTTTAAGTAATGAATACCTGATTACTTTTTTGAAATGATCTAACACAGTGTCACTCCAATATCAGCAAGTGTGACTCTCCAATCTGTTGTAGTGTTGTCAATGGGTGGGATTGTTGAAGTGTAGCACAACAAGATAGAGTTAAGAAAGATAGGCCCTTCTTTTGGTGGAGTTTACGTTGAATTTGTAGTATGATTGACCGGATACTATAAAATTAGAATGCAGATATAACAATAATATGAAAATAATTAATGTTTAAACTTGGGTACCTATCATTAAACATTTAACTTTAGAAATTTAAAAGCAACTGAAAAATATAAGCAAAATATATCTAATGGAATGGTAATATGTTAAGCTATATGCTTAACAGTAACACTAGAATAATGCGGGGAGAGAGACGTGCACTTTACAATTAATTTCTTAATTAAAATACATATATGTGGCAGATTCAGGACTATGCTTAACTAGCTGAAGACCCATGCTACGCAAGGAATTAGAAAAATTTTCAAATAAGGTAATCAGCTACAGCAAACAGAAATGTGATTTTTGACTGCATTACCATGGTTGCATTATCTAGGGCCTGTGAATCCTTCATTGAATTGAAAGGAATTCCTTATCACATCATGCTAGCCTTAAAGGGGACTAGCACAAGGCACAATCATATATATATATATATATATATATATATATTCAAAGCCCATACATTTGGCTCATTGAGGTGCTCTTCTTGAAAGTCATTTCCAGTTGTGAAATTAGAGAGTTGGCTTTGTCCTAGACCAGACCTATTGAAATTCAAAATCAGCCAGTAGGTGTACTGCTGAAGATGTTATGAAAAACCATTTCACATTTTTCACCATTTTGTAGAAAAGAAGCTATAAGCAAAGGGATTACAGGGCCATCCAAAACAAAGAAACAAGGACTGAAGCACATCAAAACCACATCAAAATACAAACTTCAACATTTTAATGTTCACCATAGTTTACTTAAAAGTTACATTTCAAAATTTGGACGGGTGAACATAAATATTCTCAAACATTCATATGAACTTTGATTTTCAGACCCAATGAGTAGTGAATAGTGAGTACAAAAACTGAATCACTTAAGATTTTAATTATACAAAATTAAGTAGTCTGATCAATGGAATATGCCTCTGTGGGGAATAGAAGAAAAATGAAGCTTTTCTCCAATGCTCTAGTAAATCAATGTTGACCAATTCCAAATTCTGACAGCAATATGGAAATGTAACCCTATTTGAACCCAAAAGGGCATCTTTTGCCCTGAATAACTCTTCTAGAGAAGATCGTTGCAAGAAAGCCTTGGTGTGAAGTTCTTCCTCGTCAAATAAAAAAATAAAAAAACAGAGATACAAATTTTGATAGTATTACCATGTTGGCATAATCTAGGTCCTGTAAATCATTCATTGCATTGTTAGAGTTCTTTATCACAGCCTGATGCTAGATCTTCATCTACCACTATTACTAATGGCTCAAGAGTATTAAAATAAGAGAAGACAAGACTAGAAAATCAGCTGACCATCTTAAAGGTTTGTAATAAAGAGGTGAAATCACTCATGCTAGGTCTTAATAGTGTGAATTGTTCCTGCGGATACACTAACTGAGCTACAATTAATGTCTGTGCAAAATCCTATCACGATGGCACAAAATCACATGTTTATTCCTCTCATTATATTCAACTAGTAAGTTGCCCGTACGATACACGGATAATGTTGTAATAGTTTATGCAATTTTTTATGAAGAATACTGTATATATATTATAACATAGTAACAATTATAAATTGCAAACACACATTCATTATAATTATTTTGTTGAAGTAATCAGCAAAAAAGAATCAACTTTAAAGTAATATTGTATAATAAAAGTTGATAAAAGCATGGTAACATTCCATGTTATTGATATTTATTTTGTGAAGTAATAAAGAGCTTTATAAAAGTTGATAAAAGCATGGTAGTTCATTCCATATTATTGATATTTATTTTGTGATGTAATAAAGAGCATTTTGGTGAAATTTTGTTTTTTTGTTTCTTGAATGCCTTGTTTTTTGAAGTATGTCAACGCTTGTAAAGCATGTTGAGGGGTATGTTATCATCATCTGTTTCTTCATCTTTAGCGTTTGAAGTTTGGTCTATCCTTATTTGTTCAATTTGTGAGCTTTTATCATTTTCTCCTTTGTTGCATCATTTGTGTTGATCATTGATGAAATGGCACTGGAAGATTCTTGGTTGGATCTTACAAAGTTTGTGCTGGTAGATTTGTTGTCGCTAAGATTTTGCATAGGTATCTGCATTCATATTAAATTTGAGCACGTTATTTACATCAGTATAGCGTAGAGAAAGAAATAATATAGCATATTGGCATTTTTGTTGTTGTTGTTGTTGTTGTTGTTCCATACCTTTTTCTCATTTGAAGGTGCATCAAAAATCTTAGCAACTGTGTAATTTTCAAAACCATCCTTCAAATTGAATTCATTCAAGCGAAGTAGAAAAATGTATTGTATTCCTAAATTTTTTTTAAGATCACGTGGGATTCCTTCTTCAATTTCAATCTGCATATTAGGAATTTTAATTTATATTATAATCTATAGTTTTACAATAAATTTAATAATTTAAATAAGTTGTACCTTGGTTTGTTTTTCAGCAAGATCTTTTGCAGATTTATTTAGGATTTTCTTAGCATCTCAATCAAATATGACAAAAGTTGTCTTGTCAATTGAATCAAAAACTTCAATTTGAATCCTGTATCTGAAGTATTTTGCAATTGTATAGTAATTATAGTAAGAGGAATATGTTTATAAAAAAAAATTTCAAACTTTGTAGTTAATGTGTGTGCCTCTAACCTTGGGATAGGCAGATTTGTTTTTGTTTCACATTTTGCGCACCAAAACGATCCTGATTGTGGTTTGACCTTCTTTCCACATAACACGCATGAAATATAATACCAATCCATTGTTGTATCAATTTTGCTTATTGTTGCAACACAATAGCAGTTAACATCCTGCAATGAATTTTGAAGTTAATATGTTTTTTTTTTTTTTTAAAGTAAATGATGTGTTGTTATATTTTCATGTAAATGATGAGTCTACTTTGAAATGATTAACAAACCTATTTCGTAGGATTCCATTCAATGCATTTGAGCTCTAGTATTGTCTTCATATTGTTTGAAGAAAAATGCTCCTCTGAAAACTGTTTTGCATGTATTTATGGTATTTCTTGTATAGGATCATGTTTTTTACCATTCCTATCATTGAATTTTTAAAAAGGAAAAAAGAATGTAAATGGTATTTTGTGAGATAAAAAATGTTATTTATCATATTTTTTTGTTATTAATAATTTTTTAAATATGCACAGTCAATTATTTCAGCAACCTTAGGAATCTCAAGATTTAGATATACTTTTGTTGCATTGGTTGATGACAAAGAGAATTTGCCTGCAAAAATTGGAGAATACATTATAATAAACTAAATAGTATTGAATTAAAATTGAGAAAAAGGAAGACATGTTTTAATGAGAATGAAATTCTCTAAAAGTATCATTAGATTGTTTTGAAAATGAATAAGTTTGAGTATAAAAAATTTATAATTAGTGATTACATTTCTCATTGTAAAATTTATGGCCTAAGATTAGTAACCAATATACTTATTAACTTGATAGTAGTACTAAGTACATTAAAATTGATAGTTGGTAACATTATTTAGTTATACTTACCTCCAAATGATTTGACAATAGTTGAAGTTGCAATTAAGACAAAAGGTCCTGGATTGTTCTTATATACATCTTCATCAATTTGCCAGACACTTGTTCCCCATAGTGAAGGCCTACTTTCTTTTCCCCTGGTATAGTTAAAATCATTGAGGATTTTTTTGTTATTAGTAATTTTTTTTATTTGTAATTGATTTTTCTATATAAACATATAATGACATCAATAACACATCAACAAATTTTTTCTTACTCTTTCAAAAGCAATTGCAGATTGCGCAATTTTCTTGGTGCGCCATTAACTTGAGACTCTTCAACATTTCCAACTGCTACCAACTTTCCAACAACATCTATTTATATGCAATTATCTAGTTAGGTTATTTTGAATCATTAATTTAGGATACAACTATATTAGAGGAATTGTGAAATAGTTGGAGATTTGTATTTACCTATTAAATATGTGTAGTTGTAACATTGGTTCTGTATTTGGTCATAGTCAGCAAACTCAAAGCAGTATTTTTGGATTGAGTTCATATCTTCGTTGGACTCCACGATTGTAGTAATGGTTATGAACCAAATTCTGATATCATTGAGCACGGGTTGAAGCTCGCTTTTAGTACTCTCCACCCTAAAATTCTTGATGGTATAAACATGGCCTTCAAGCAATTGTGGTCTAAAAGTTCGTGCTTGATTTTTCCGAACAATTGCATGTATTGTTGAGCCCTAGAATAATGAGAAATGTCAGTATCTTCCATTATTCTTCTTGTGAATATATATAATAGCCATGGATGTTGAATTATATGATGAGTTGGTAAAATAATTATTTTTAAAAGAATCGAATCTGCATAATAAATTGAATCAGCACAATATAAATTGAGTTCTATATTTACCTCTTCATCAATAAATATCATATCAAGGCTTATGAACTCATTGTTCTTTGTGTTGATTGCATCCCACATACGAAGTACTTTGACCTTGATTGTCCAATTGTCTCTATCCGTTGAAATCTTGCTCAAAGGAGTCCAACACATTGCCATTTTGATTTAGTATCAGTAGTTCTGCAACTATTTCCACAGTTGAATGGAGAAGTTGTCATAAAAAATATATATAAAAGTAAGTAAAATTATAATAATCATCAATGAAATCATTTATTTTGGTAAAATGCAGAATTGGCTATGTTTTGCATTATCAAATTTAAATGTTTGTTTTTTAAAGAAGCTTGAAACATGATATTTTTGTTTTACAAAAAGTATAAAGTAATAATTAAATGCGGTTAGAAACTTAGCAATGAATGATGAACTTTCTTCAATGAAGTTTCACATATTTATATGTATATTTCTAAAGACCTCTTAATAGACTATATTTTTAGTCGTTGAAGAGGTTTTGCCATCGTCACCAATTATCAAGAGTTTAAGACCATTCCTAGTAGTAACTCTAGAAATAGCAACGTATAATTGCCCATGACTGAAAACTAGTTTAGGCAAGAAAAGTCCAACATGTTTTAGTGATTGCCCTTGGCTCTTGTTTATAGTCATGGCAAAGCAAACAGAAATTGGGAATTGTCTTCTCCTAAAAACAAATGGCCATTTTGTGTCTGATGGAGAGAGTACTATTCTTGGGATGAAGACTTTGTTTCCCACATGTGATCCAGTTATAACTTTAGCTTCGATTACCCATTTGGATAGTTGAGTAACTACTAATTGAGTCCCATTGCATAGGCCAACTGATTGATTAATATTTCGAAGCAACATTACTGGAAGACCAACTTTAAGACGTAGTCTATGATTTGGTATGCCAAGGAATTTCAAGGAGTTTAAGAATTCAACTGGGTAAAGTACATCTTCATTCTGAATGTATCTTGAAGCCTTGCAAATTGAATTTACACTGAGATATGTCTCCTCATTTGAAGCAAGCAAGTCTATGATATGGTCATTTATTTCATTGACAACATCATTTGTTGGAGCTAGAATAGATCACTCTTCCAAGTATTTTCCATTTGCATAGTTGCTGTGAAGATTTGGATATGTTGCAGTCACAATGCTTTGTATTGGATCATCTCCACCATCAATTAATAGGTCAGAGGGTATGACTATATTTGATTGGCTGTCAACTTCACCAAGCTCTCTATTACCTAATTTGAGTATCCATTTTGCAAAGTTGTTGGAATTAGCATTAGGTTGTTGGAGACGCATATTCTGTGTTAGTACAAATACCTTGCAAAAGTTCCATAAATAAGATCTATTCACTGATGCATCAACAATATCTTCTCTATGGCCTTTAGCAATAATTGGCAGTATTTGTTGAAAATCCCCACCTAATACAACTGTCTTTCCTCCAAAAGTTTTATTGACATTGTTTATGTCGGTAAATCAAAGTAGATCTCTCAATGAACGGTCAACAGCCTCAAAACAATTACGATGTGCCATAGGTGCTTCATCCCATATAATAAGACTCACCTTTGTCATTAACTCAGCAGCATGTGTTCCTTGTTTTATACCACAAGTTGATTCCTCTATCACATTGATAGGGATTTGAAATCTAGAGTGAGCAGTCCTACCACTAGGGAGTAGCAAAGCTGCTATGCCAGAAGAAGCTACAGCAAGCACAATTTTCCCTTGTGAATGGAGGCAAGCAATTAATGTTTTCCAAAGATATGTTTTACGAGTTCCTCCATGACCATAGACAAAGTATAAACCATTGCTATTGCATGCCACATCTTGAATTACGGCATCATATATTTTTCTTTGGTCAACATTTAACTCATTTAAAAGTTTTTTTATGTTCTGTAGCCAATTCAAGCCTATCAAAATCCAACTCTTCTTGTAACAATCGGTTGTTGTTTTCTCTAATTGTCGACACATTTGGATATTTGATGCCATCAAATTCTTTCAGAGATCTTCCACTTTTTACTAATATTTGTTCAATTTCAAGCAAAACATTGAGTCTTAATTATCTCAAGCCTTATCTTGTAAATTTGTAATAGCTTTCATAAAAGTCAGATTAAGAATCCTTATCTTGTTTTCTTTCCATTGGCAGATTTAGTTAATCAAAATACAAATCCTCAATTTGCACGCAAGATGCTACTGATGTTAGTTTCATCTTCTACCAATACCTTTTTGAGGATAGCTTTAGTTTTAGGCAATTGCTAGTTGCTACTTGGGATGTTCTACACCTACCCTATGGAGCATCATTTTTTTTGTTATATCAGAAAATTACAAGGGTAATCACTTCACTTTTTCCTTCCTATATTTGTTTTGCCAATGAAAACTGTAAACTGTGTTGCCTATGAGAGTCAATATGATGCATTACTTCTATAACTCTCTTCTACCTATGCAAATTTCAATATTCATAAAGCCTATGTTTGAATTTCTTAATTACAAAACTATTGTGAAAAAAATATTTTATCTAGGTTAAACAGGTGACTTATAATATTAACAGGTTGTGAAGTTGATTTATATTTTCTGTACCTTTGGATTTTTGTATATTCTATAAAAATGTGGGTGCATATTAGTTTGTAAACAAGGCCATCAGGTTAATGGATTAAAAGCATAATTCGTTGATTCAACAAACTAGGAAGAATAAATGGATTATTACCAATCTTATGTTTCATAGACAAAGAAAAAAGGACTGAAGCAACATTAAAACAACATCAAAATACAAACTTAACATTTTAACGTTCACCATAATTTACTTAAAAGTTACATTTCAAAATTTGGATGGGTGAACATAAATATTCGCAAACATCCATATGAACTTTGATTTCCAGACCCAAAGAGTAGTGAATAGCGAGTACAAAAACTGAATCATTTAAGATTTTAATCATACAAAATTAAGTAGTCTGATCAATGGAATATGTCTCTGTGGGGAATAGAAGAAAAATGAAGCTTTTCTCCAATGCTCTAGTAAATCAATGTTGTCCAATTCCAAATTCTGACAGCATTATGGAAATGTCACCTTCTATTTGAACCCAAAAGGGCATCTTTTGCCGAGTCTTGAATAACTTCTTCTAGAGAAGATCGTTGCCAGAAAGCCTTGGTGTGAAGTTCTTCCTTGTCAAATTATTTCCTTAAAGTAACAATATTTTCTACCTACGGCACTTTGAATCCTAGCAATAGCAGATATCAAAATAAAAAATTAGAAGAAACCAAAAGAACTTGATTTTATTGCTTGACTGCTAGCCATTATTATTTTACTAGTAAACCACCTACAATTTTGACATTTTTTCCTCTTGCTTATAGTTTTTCTCTTTTGGTGGAAGATCAAGTTAACTTTAGCTATAGTGGTGGTGACTGAACAGCTCTTTGTGGCTGCAATTAAGTAAAAGTGGCCACTTAGTGAAAAGTGTTGGTATAGACAAGCAAACAAAAAGAAAGAAAACGTAAATGTCAGTATGAATTTTGGACTTGAAAAAAAAAAGATTAAATAAAAGAGAGAATATATAAGTCTAACTTAGCAAGCAAGCATAAATGTCTTGTCTTGTTTCTCTTGTTCCACATGAGTTATACTAGTCTAAGTTGGCAAGTAAACATAAATGCCTTGCTTTGCCTACTTACTTCTCTGTTTTGACACAATGGCATAATAATCTTCTATATATGGTAGAAGTTATAGATGATTTCTTCATGAATTTGGCTTTCACTAAACTAAAATTGAGGCTAACTTGGAAGCTTTCTTGCCAACTTGGAAGTTTTCATAGGGTATCTTGAAGCCAAAATTGTATTCTTCTCTTTGTAAGTATTGATAATTTTTTTGCAAAGTTGTTAATATATATGTGTGTTTTTCTATTGTCATTCATAAACAATAGAGTGCTTTGCTTGCTTAAAATTGGTCATATAGATGTTAAATGTGGTGAAATTTCATTGCAATTGAAATTGACACTAAATGGTTTAGTTTATGTTATATTTAATGTATCTTTGATAAAATGAATATCACTTAAATAACCATTTTCTTGAATCCAAGTTTTATGTAATATCTATTATACGTTAATCACGTACAATAGTTCAACCCAAATTTCTTAATTTTATTCTAAAAATCCAATTTTTGTTATTACTTTAATTAGACCCAAGTAACATCAAACACACACCCAAATCCTCTGTATACTCTCTCTGTAGTGGTATGAACCCCAAAAGCTTTCAATATTTCTTATTAAAATCCTATAATCACCTCAATATCTCTCGTAGCCAAACTCCACATCAATCATTTTACATCGAAATTGAGAGCAATTTAAGAAAATGCTGTTGTTTGATTTGAAACCAATTCTCACAAATTGCGCCCCTCTTTCTCTTTGTGTTCTTTTCGTATGTGATCCATTTGCATTTGGATTCACCCACCCTTTTGTGTCTGATGCCCTTTTCTTTTTGTAGTTATAGATAAATGTTACATAAACTTAACTTCAACAAACTCAAAAGGAGGCCAATTGGAAGCTTTTTTTAGGTGTGTTTTGAAGCCAAATTGTATAATTCTTGCTGTAAGTATTGATACTTTCACAAATTTGTTCATATATGTGTGTGTGTGTGTGTGTGTGTTTTTTTGTTATTTATAAACTATAGATTACTTTGCTTGCTTAAATTTTTTCATATAAACATTAAATGTTGTAAAATTTGGGCTGTGTTTGGTTCGATTGAAATTGATTTTACGAGAACATTTTCCTCATTTATGGGTACTTGGGGTGACTGAAAATGTTGGTCAACTATAAATTTTTTTTCACTTGACCATTAGATAAGAGCATTTATGGCAAAAATTAGTTTAAGATTTTATTTTTCATAAACCATTTTCCACATCACCCAAACTCATCAATTGAATTTCCACCCCCCACCCTCTACTAAAATTTCTGGTCTTTAGTGGCCAACCACTACCGCTAAACGTTGGTCCTCGATTATGGGTTTTTTTTTAATCTAAAATTTTACTTTTTTTTTTATTATATATGTGCTTGGGAGGTGAGAATGTGTTCAAGTAGTAGAAAATATGTTTTTCATAACATTTATACAACTAAACACTTAAAAATATTTTCTGGAGTATTTTTAGGAATGCAACCAAACACTAGGAAATTTTTTATTTGTTCAAAAAACATTTTCACTTGAAAATATTTTATTGGACTTGAATTGACTCTATAGTTTTGTAAGATATATTATTGTTAAATTATGAGATAAGAAAAGGTATATCATGTATTTTTTTGTTGGGTGATGAAAGGTGATGCTGCACTGGATCAGTAGGTTGAACGCTCCGGCTTTGGTGGACTACTAGTGGTTGTGGAAGGCCTACAAGAATGAACACACAATCAAAAGGGGGCCGGAGTGGACCGGCCAAACACCCTCTGATGGCTAAATTAGTTTCTCACAAGAAATGGAGTTCCAACTTTATTGGATGTAAAATCTCATAATGCACACACTTACCTTCATTTGGTTCAAACCGGTCCTTATATAGATAATCTTGGGGCGGTTATTGGCTTAGTAACTTCCCCAAGATTTGTGGAAATCAATAAAACTAGACATAACTTCCCCAACGGCTATGTAAATTACAACTGCTAATGGAAGTTACGCACTTTCGAGGAATCTATGGCGATAAATATGGGTTTGGTAACCGCTCAGATCTTCCACACACGAATGAATCTACATCTGAGGATTTCTGTCATGTGGTCGTCAATGCTCTTTGTGCATGGAAGACTCTATTGTTCATAGGAGTGTCAAGTGAATCATCCGTGTGCTTTGCCCATGGACGACTCCTCTGCTCAAACGGTCTCCTTGAACATTTGGCTCATGGACAAGCCATATGGACAAGCGAGAGATGTAATTTTTACTATCCTATCAGTTGCCCCCTCGTCCAATGGTCGTCCAAAGACATTACTGGGACTAAATGCGCATCTCTGTGGTTCTGACTAAATTTTTTTTTTTTGGGCCACGTGTCACAACTTCGTTGGTTGACCTGTCGCGTCGATTGCGTTTTCCAACAGGATCGCCACGTGTCATTCTCTGAATGGGTGATGTCGCTTCGCTGGCCCCATTTCTGGGCCATATATATAGGTGCATTCCCTCTCTTGCCCCTCACATTTCTCACAATTTCCTTTATGCCAACTCGTCCAAAAGCCTCGTCTAGCTTCCCTCCTAGTTCTCAGGTATTTCCTCTTCCTTCTTAGGTTTTCTTTTTAAACTTTATTCATTTCAGTCATGTCTTCGTCTAATAGTAGTTTAGAGAAGAAGATAGACGAGTATCAAGACGTTTCTTCTGGGAGTGAGGGTAGTTACGAGAGTAGTGAGAGTAGTACCGCTAGTAGTGAGTCTTCAGACAAGCATTTTTCGTCTGGGGTTCCTGGTATTCCCTTGGAGGAATTCCAGGAATTACAACATAGGAAGACTTCTGCATCTGGGGCTAGCTCGTCTAGACAGCCACCCAGCCCTCAAGACGAGGAGGAGGAAGAAGATATTATTTATAGTTGTAACCCTGAAGTGGCATCCATTTTAGATGCTGTTAAGTTAAAAACCCGTGTAGATAGATATCAAACCCCTAAAGAATTTAATCCTCATCTACCCATAGATGGAGAATGGTGTTGTTCTCCTTCTTCTGGTTTAGGAGTATACACCTCTTATGTCTTAGTTGACCTTAGATTTCCTATAAATTCTTTTTGTAGAGGTCTTCTCCATAGGTTGGGTATTGGTCCTAACCAGCTCAACACCAATGGATGAAGGACGGTAGTTGCCATGCAAGTGCTGTGGCGTGAAGCATTGGAAGGGAACTGTCCTATCACAGTGGACGAGTTCCTTTACTGCTATAAGCCTTTTGAGATAAAGAAATCTGCTGGTTTTTATCAGTCCTCATCCAGGGGCTCTCACTATAGTTTAATTACGGGTCGTAGCTCGTCTGACAGGCTCTGGAAAACAAAATTTTTTATTATTTTTGAAAATTGGGCTGGGGACCCAGTAAATGTGGGTAGTGCCCCCTTCCCTCATTTTACCAGTCTTCTAGGTCGCCTTCGTCCTGAGGGTATGTTTTCTTTCAATTTATTTCATTTCTTTTTACATATTTTCAACTTTCAGTCGTCTAACCCCCCCCTTTTTTTTATTTTTTATTGATGCAGCTATTGTTCGTCCACGCTTGGACAAATTTTATTTGGATCGAATTGATCAAGTACGTGCCTTCCCTGGGAGAACCTTTCACGATCTAGTGACTCTTAGTCATCTAGCTACGTGGGGACTTGGCCCAGTACCTACAACTGAAAACCCTAGTCACGAGGAAACCACTCGTCGAAGTGAGTATCGTCCGTTCTTCTTTTCCCTCATTTTTTTTTTTTATTAAACTTGATTTTCCTCGTCGCAGGAATAACTACAATGAGAGAGAACAAGGAGAAAAACATAACTAGTGGGGACGAAGATGCCACTGCACCACCAATCATCTAGAAAACTTCTGTCTAGGCAAGGAAGAGAAAATCCAAGTCTATATCCAGTGTCGTGGATCTGGACGACCTTCCAAGTTGTTGAGGTCCTAAAAAGCAAAAACCTGTTAAGGCTGACAAGGCTTCTCTTCCCAAGGTTCCTAAGTTTGTACCCCCAACGGTAAATCTGGACGAATCTCCAGTCGATGTGGAGCCCGTCCAAACAATTCATCCCGTTCAGACTGATCCTACCCCTCCATCTAAGACTCCTCGTAAGCCTCATTCGTCAGAGCCATTTGATTGTCCCTCCAACCTGGTAGTTCAAAGGGATAGTTACTGATAATGAAGTTAATGAGTGCTATAATACGTCAGTAAAGGAGTTTGAACGTTTTGGTATCCATGACCTCTTTAAGGCAAGTTTTATTCGTCCTTGCGTGTTTTCAATAAGTTTTCAAAATAAAATGTCTAACTTCCCTTCGTCCATGCACAGGCTATGTCAAAATTTTATACTGCGACCTGCCAGGCTAAGGAGCTCGCTACAGAGGCCAAGACCGCTAAGGATAAGGCCAAGGAGTTGAACAATGAAATTCTGCTAAAAAAGGGGGAGGTGCTTAGGTTGACTGAAGACTTCAATCATCTGCAAGGAAGTGAGACAAAGCTGAAAAATGAGGTGGAAGAGCTTAAGGCCGATAATATCGAAAAAGATACTCGCATCGTTTATCTTGAGGGACAAGTTTCTAGATTTGTCTCGTCCTTAGAGAAAGCACGTGAAGAAGCCAAAGCATCCTTCAAGAAGTCTAACGAGTACAAGAGTCATCTAGACAGTCACTATGCAGCTGGCTATGAGGATTTTCGTGCTGATGCTAAGGAAACATTTCCTGACTTGGACTTTGATTCTTTCAAGCTTCCCCTTGCTACTGAAAGCTCCATGCTACAGACGAGTTTTGAGGACGTCAACATTATGGACGATGCTAGTAATGAAGTGACCCAGGGCGATCCCAAGTCTGGGGGCAATGCACCCAATGGTTCATCCAAGTAATTTATATTTTCCTAAGAAAATTAATTTTATCTTTATTGGAGGTGCCCGTTGTTTTGGGCTTTGTTTTTGCTCTCTCTTTTTTCATTCAAGTACATGATCTCGTTTAAGGTTATGGACAAGCCTTTATATACAATAGTTATATTATCTTTACTTAAGGGTTTTTGGAATGTTGGTCGTCCACCCTTCTTCAAGTTTTATGAATGAATGAATGCTTTCCATTTTCATCTTCCATTATGTTTGAATACGTTTAAAGCTTTATATATGAACTTTATTTATACTGTCCATATCAATTCTGTGGGCGTGTGGTTCGTCCACTTAGGAAATCATTTTACCTCGTTTTGAGTATATGGGTGAATTTCTTTTTACATCACCAAAATAGAGTAAAATGAATCCTTCATGTTTGCCATCAAGCGGAGCTTGTCTATGAATGACGTTCCTTTTGGCTTAGCTTTTATTCGTTATTCAAATTTGGGGATGATCATGTTTGTGCCCTTAGCAAAATTGTTCCCAGTAATTTCTCGTCCATGCACTAGATTGTTGTGCTGGTTAGATTCGTCTATGGGCTTGTGCTTTACACAATCTTTATTCACCCATGGTTTGGATGATTATTCCTTAGGTTACATCTCATCTTAAGCTTTAGACGGATGTACCTTAGGTTTATTATTTGTTTATTTTTCCTTTTAAGGAAAGCTTATGGATGATACATCCTTGCGTCCAAGGATTTTATTCGTCCATGCTTGTTTGCCTCTCGTGGATCACTCTGGATGAATGTACAAAAATGAAGGATTCCCATACAATTGTGTATATACTTGAAAATACATCATATATATATCTGAAAATCCAAACTTATGCAAACATTCGTCCACAGGCAGGGCACATGCTCAAAAGCTAGTGTCTTTAGGGAATGAAAAACACAGAAACTCATCCATGAATAGCACAAAAGTGAAAACACTAATGTACTTTCTAGGGGATTATTAAAATACTTAAAACACATAGTAGTAAACAAGTAAACACGAGAATGCTAAATTCCACTCGTCCAGGTATCTCGTCCGTGGCCACCTTCGTCCAGATTCAGCATTTACTGATAGTATTTCCTTAGGTGCTTAACATTCCAAGGGTGTTCTAGCCTCCATCCATCCAAAGCTTCCAAATAATAGGATCCTTGCCTCTTGCAGTTGATAACCCTGTAAGGTCCTTCCCAATTTGGCCCCAGTTTCCCATAGGCTAGGTTTCTTGTTGCCAAGGTAACCCTCTTTAGGATGAGATCCCCACTATTGAAGCGCCTAGGCTTCACCATGGCATCATATTGTCTTGCCATAAGATTTTTGTACCTTGCTGTTCTCTGTTCGGCGTCCATCCTAACCTCGTCCATAAGGTCAAGGTTAAGACGGAGTTGTACTTCATTTTCTTCAGCTTGATATTCCTTCACCCTGTGGCTGGCCATGTGTACTTCTGCTGGTATAATTGCCTCACTTCCATAGGCTAGTTTAAACGGAGTTTCCCCTGTGAGAGTTCTCACTGTCGTTCTATAAGCCCATAAAACACCCGATAACTCATCCGACCATACTCCTTTTGCCCTTTCAAGCCAAGTCTTGATGATCTTCAACAAAGATTGGTTTGCTACTTCTGCCTGGCCATTGGCCTGTGGGTGGGAGGGTGAGGAATAATGGTTCTTGATTTCGAGTTGTTCACAAAATTCCCTAATAGGTGTGTTGTCGAACTGTCGTCCATTGTCAAACACTAGTACCCTGGGTACCCCGCATCTGCATACTATGTTCTTCTAGATGAAGTTCTTGACATTCTATTGTGTAATTTTTGCTAAGGGTTCAGCTTCCACCCATTTAGTGAAATAATTTATTCCTACCACCAAAAACTTCATTTTTCTAGTTTCAGTTGGAAAGGGCCCCAAAATATCCAATCCCCATTGTGCGAAAGGCCAAGGGGCCATCATTGGCGTAAGATACTCTGCTGGCTGTCTAGGAATGTTACTGAAGCGTTGACATTGATCACATACCTTGACATATGCCTTAGCATCTGCTTGGATGGTTGGCCAATAGTATCCACTACGGATGACCTTGTGGACGAGCGATCTGGCTCCTGAATGGTTACCACATGCTCCTTCATGAACCTCTCTTAACATGTAATTCACCTCGTTCGGAGCTAAACACCTTAGGAAAGGTTGGGAAAAACCTCTTTTGTATAACACTTCGCTCATAAGGATGTACCTGGCTGACTTAACCCTGAGCTTCCTGGCTTCGTCCTTCTCCTCTTGAAGCCTTTCATCCTTCAAGTATGACACTATTAGGGTCATCCAATTTTCCTCACCTTCTATTTGCAACATTTCTGGGAGATCTATACTTGGCATGTATTGTACTTCATCCAACTCGTCCATTGCTTCATTCGCGGAGGCTTCCTTTGCAAGAGTATTTGCTTCCACATTCTCTTCTCTCGGGATTTGAACGAAATTAGCTTCTTTGAATTTCTTCACAAGGCATGCTACCTTCTTTAATATTTCTTCATTCTGTCTTCCTTCGCTTCACATGTCCCGTTTACTTGGCCTATGACCAATTGAGAGTCTCCCAAGACAAGTATTGAGTTTGCTCCTATAGATTTAGCCAACTCCAACCCCTTTAAAAGGGTTTCATATTCCACTTCATTATTAGTTGTTTGATATTGCAAACGAACCTTATACTTTAACTTGTCTCCTTCTGGTGACTGTAGAACAACCCTAATACCTCCGGCATGCAGTGTAGATGATCCATCTACATGGACGATCCATTTTTTATTGTCCTCTCTTCCAACTAAGTCTTCATAATTTGGAGTGAACTTTGCAATGAAATCTGTCAGGGCTTGGGCCTTTATTGCATTTCTCAGTAGGTACCGAATATCAAATTCACTGAGTTCTACTGCCCATTGAATCAATCGACCTGCAGCTTCCAGCTTGTTCATTGCCTTCTTGAGCGGATGATCCATCATGACGTTGATGACATGAACTTAGAAGTAATGTCTTAACTTTCTAGAAGCTGTTATTAGTGCGAAAGCCAACTTCTCTATCAGTGGGTACCTTCCTTCTGCTCCTCTAAGTGCTCGGCTAGTGTAATACATAGGTTTCTGCACTTTTCCTTCCTCCCTGATTAGCGCTGAACTCACGGCATGTGGAGACACTGCTAAATACAGATATAGTTCCTTTCCTTGCACGGACGAACTTAATAATAGAGCTGTAGTGAGATAATCCTTCAGATCTTGGAAGGCCTTTTGGCATTCGTCCGTCCACTCAAACGCCTTCCTGAGGACTTTAAAGAAAGGTAAACACTTGTCTATGGCTTTCAAAACAAACCTGTTCAAAATAGCAACTCGCCCAGTGAGGGACTGGACTTCCCTGATGTTCTTCGGTGGTTCCATGTTCAATATGGCTTGGATCTTGTCCGAATTCGCTTCAATTCCCCTTTGTGAAACCATGAATCCTAGAAACTTTCCTGATGATACTTCGAATGCACATTTACTCGAGTTCAGTTTCATCTTATATCGCCTAAGTGTTTCAAAGGTTTCCTGTAAATCGTCCAAGTGGCTCCCCTCGTCTAAGCTCTTCACAAGCATGTCGTCAACGTACACCTCCACGTTTCGTCCTATCTGTGGATGAAACATGTGATTCACCAACCTTTGATAAGTTGCCCTTGCGTTCTTTAAACCGAAGGACATCACCTTATAGCAAAATAAGCCTTGACTAGTGATAAAGGAGGTCTTTTCTTGGTCAACCTCGTCCATCATTATCTGATTATATCCTTAGAAGGCGTCCATGAAGCTTAACAACTGATGGCCTGTTGTAGAATCCACCAATTGATCAATGTGTGGCAAGGGATAACTATCCTTAAGGCAAGCCTTATTCAAGTCAGTGAAGTCTACGCACATCCTCTACTTGCCATTTGCCTTCTTCACCATCACTACATTAGCTAACCAATCCGGGTAGTAGACTTCCCAGATAAACTGTGTTGTGGTCAGTTTCTAGACCTCTTCCCTAATAGCATTATCTCGTTCAGGAGCAAACACCTTCTTTTTCTGACGAACAGGCTTAGAAGAGGGGTACACACTCAATCGGTGAGTAATCACACTTGAATCGATTCCTGGCATATCGTTATGACTCCATGCAAACACGTCGGTGTTCTTTTTCAGGAATTGTATGAGGTCTTTTTTTGCCTTCTCTTTCATGCTTGCTCCAATTCTGGTGAATTTTTCAAGATCATCTTCTTGCAAAAGAATATCTTCTAGTACCTCAGTAGGCTCAGCAACAAACCTTCTCTCCTCAATACTCATTGTCTGCACCTGCTCGTCTAAAGCCATCATGGCTAAGTAACATTCTCTTGCCGCCAACTGATCTCCTTGTGCTTGTCCTATCCCATACTTCGTAGGGAATTTGACTGACATATGATAGGTAGATGTTACTGCCTTCCAACTGTTTAGGGTTGGCCTTCCAATAATAGCATTGTACGAGGATGAACAATCTACCACGAGGAAATTGACTGACTTGGTTATCTGCTGTGGGTATGATCCCACCACTACAGGTAATGTAATGGTGCCTACAGGCTGCACCTTCATTCCTCCAAACCCTATTAATGGCGAACACGCTGGACAAAGTAAATCTCATCTAAGTCTCATCTGCTGGAAGGCAGGATAGTACAATATATCCGCTGAGCTTCCATTATCCACTAACACCCTTCTAGTTGTGTAATCTGCGATAAGTAAGGTAATGACAATTGCATCGTCATGTGGATGATGGATTCTTTCAGCTTCCTCGTCGGTGAATGAAATAGTTGGCTTGTCAATTCCTCTCGTCTTTGGGGATCAACCAGAGAGTTGGACATTTTGCATCACTTTGAGATACGTCTTCTTCGATTTGGAAGTCTGCCCTACTGAAGTCCCTCCGATGATGACCCTTATCTCTCCTAGCGAGGGCTGTGACGATTCTTCCATCTTTCCCTTCAACTTCTCATATTTATGATCCCTTTCAACGAAATGCCTAAACTTTCCTTGTCTAATGAGATTCTCAATTTGCTGTTTCAAGTCATAACATTCGTTTGTGTCATGCCCATGATCCCTATGGAAGCGACAATATTTATTCTTATTGCGCTTGTTAGGACCTCCTTTCATCTTCTCTAGCCACTTCAAGGAAGGATCGTCCTTGATCTGCATGAGCACTTGATCGAGTGGGACATTTAAGGGTGTATAATTTTGATTTCTTGTTGGGGGGCCTGTCTTCCTATTATCTTGGTCCTTTTTATCTTCCATTTGTCCCTTCTTTGGATGAAGACCTTGTTCAGAGTGTCGCACGGGGTTTGCTTCCATCCTCTCAACTCTCTTCCTCTTCTTAACTATAATTGCATCTTCTGCATTCGTAAAGTTTTGGGCTGAATGGATGAGTTCAGCCATGGATTGAGGCTTCTTCTCATAAAGCTTGTGGATGAATAAATCAGAATTAACCCCGTTATGGAAGGCCGCCAAGAGTAACTTGTCATCCATCTCGTCCACAGTCAAGGCTTCCCTGTTAAACCGAGTAATGAAGGAGTGCAGGCTTCCATTCTCCCCTTGCTCTATCGTTAACAAGCTGGACGAAGAATGTTTGTGCCTCTGCCTTCCAATGAAATTATTGACAAATAACTTACTTAACTCTTCAAAAGAATTCACTGTGTTCGGGGGTATTTTGCTGAACCACACTTGTGCTAGCCCTTTGAGAGTGGTAGGGAAGGCTCTACACATAATCTCATCTGGAACTCCCTGAAGGTGCATGGTAGTCTTGAAAGTTGCAATAAGATCAAATGGGTCACGTGCTCCATCGTACAAATCCAATGAAGCCATCTTGAACTTTGGAGGCAATGGGTGTCCATTGATGGAAGTCGTGAAAGGGGAATCCGTTCGATGGACTAGATCCTCTATTGGGTTTGTCCTTCTCATGTTTTCCTTCATCTCCGCCATAACCTTTCTCATCTGATCCATTTCCCTCTCCAATTGTGGCACTCTTCTAGATGTGGTACCCCTCGATTGGCTTCCTGGTTTAGCATTTTCCCTATCTTCCTGATTTTGGGCTTGTCCTTCAACGTACCCCTCATAGCGTTGCTTCTTCAAATTAATCTCCCTAGTCAATTCTTGATTCTGTCGGGTTAACTCCATCATAACGGCTGCCATAGAATGCATGTGTTGAACAGAGGATTGTGGCATCACTGGGGCTGACTGACGGTCATGTTAGGGATTGCTTGAAGCATCCCTACTCTCTTGATGGCCTGGGCTGGTAGCCCTTGACCTAGTTCGAGCCATTCAATCCTTTGTAGTAGAAAGACAAATTGCAAGCATACTGTTTTCCCACAAACGGCGCCAACTGATGTTGCACTGGATTAGTAGGTTGAATGCTCCGACTTCGGTGGACTACTAGTGGTTGTGGAAGGCCTACAAGAATGAACACACAATCAAAAGGGGGCTGGAGTGGACCGGCCAAACACCCTCCGATGGCTAAATTAGTTTCTCACAAGAAATGAAGTTCCAACTTTATTGGATGTAAAATCTCATAATGCACACACTTATCTTCATTTGGTTCAGACCGGTCCTTATATAGATAATCTTAGGGCGGTTATTGGCTTAGTAACTTCCCCAAGATTTGTGGAAATCAATGAATCCGGACATAACTTCCCCAACGGCTATGTAAATTACAACCATTGATGGAAGTTACGCACTTAGGAGGAATCTATGGCGATAAATATGGGTTTGGTAACCGCTCAGATCTTCCACACACGAGTGAATCTACATCTGAGGATTTCTGTCATGTGGTTGTCCATGCTCTTTGTGCATGGAAGACTCTATTGTTCATAGGAGTGTCAAGTGAATCATCCATGTGCTTTGCCCATGGACGACTCCTCTGCTCAGACGATCTCCTTGAACATTTGGCTTATGGACGAGCCATATGAATGAGCGAGAGATGTAATTTTTACTATCCTATCAAAAGGTATATCTCTTAATTGTTTTTTTTTTATTATAAATCATTATTTTTCTTGATTTTAAGTTTTTTATTTGATATTTATTATAGGTTAATCACATGTAAAATTTCAAAATAATTACTTGTCATTTTCTATTAAATCTATAAAATTAGTTGTTTATTATGTTGAAGAATACCCCCAAAAAAAAAACCTAATTTTTTTTTCATAGATTAGTGAGTTGTTAATGCTCAATTACCATAATATTTGAAAGAAAGAATAGATCACACTAATATTTAGTAAGGAAGGTAATTGTAGGAAATAAAATTATTCCAATAGTGGATTTAGCAAATTATTTTTTTTAAAAGAACCTAATACCTATTAAATTTTGTCCCATAAAGATAGTTTACATTCTTTTTTGAACTAAGATACAAAATCTTGTCAAAATATTTTAAAGATTAAGGGAGTGGTAGAATGAGCATTAAAAAAAAAAAAAAAAAAAATTAAAGAGAGTGATTGAATGAAAGAAAGAGACACACCAAAAAAAAAAAAAAAAGCCATTATTCTTATTATTTATCCAAAGAAATAATATTTTCCTAGTCAAGTAAAAAAATCTCATCTATATATATTTAAAAGCTGAAGCGTGGCATTCATTGTTGCTACGCTTCAGTTGAGCCACATCAGCGGCCACATCACCCATTTATTTCCAACCATTTTTCTCTTATTTTTTGGCTCTTCTTCTTCTTATTGATTTTTTACCTTACTGTTACATTTTCTCCAACCTTTACCTCTCCCTTTTACCTTTTCATTTCCCCACTACTCAAAACCTTAATGCAACTCTTTCTTTATCATTTCATATTCCTTTCATTTTGACTCTTCTTATCCCCATCATCTTACTATAAATTTCCAATTCTCTCATTCTACACATATTTTCCCATACAAAAAAAGGTTATTACTCTCTCTCTCCCTCTCTCACATGTTTTATTTTGTGGATTTTTTATTTTTTATACCTCTACTTTATGTTGATGAAATTTTGTGTTCTTTAGAATTCCACTTTGGGTTGATGCAATTTGGTTTTGTTTTTTGAAGTTGTTATTTTTTTTTTCATTGTTAAATGTTATCATATTACATTATAAATATAATATATAAGAATATAATTTTATTCTATTATATAGCATGACTTGAATAATTTGGTGTGACTATAATCACATCATCTTTCTACTTTTATCTTTCTATTTTCTCACTTACATGAGAGGAACATTAATTTCATTTATATATATATATATATATTGCTCAAATTTGATAGTGTTTGTGGAACTTTCATTAGTTTATTATGTTTAATATGGATTAGAATTGTATGGGCACTGAAAGTGTAAATGGAGGCACATACACCTTTATGGTTTTTTTTTTTTTTTTTTTTGGCTGGAGAATACTGTCCAGTGACAGTATAGTAAATGTAAATGTAATAAATTTGAATACAAGGGTGCCTTTTTTGAGGTTTACTTTTCTTCAAGGTGGAACAAAATGGACCAAAGGGCCTGCATATGCTGGAAGTGTTTCTCACTATGTGGTCCAGGATGTTGGATTAACAGGCCAAGTCCCAAAACACCCCTTCCTCCCCCAAACCCTCTGGAACAAGCCTAAAGTAAGATTGATGTTGTTTTTGTTGTTGAAGGAGATCAAGAGCCATCAGAAGTTCATAGGACAATCCAATAAGACAACCCAATAGGCAAGGATTATATGAATCAATTATGAAATTATTGTATGTTTAGTCATAATTAAAGTATTAAACCACTATTTGAGTTTCTTTTATGTCTTTTGGAGGCTATTGGGTACCGCGGAAGAGAGTGAAGTCCTTTTCTTTTTTTCTTTTTTTAATTTTCACATATATATTAAGTTGGGGTCAATGCCAGTTTGTGCTCACCTAAAATATATTACTGTATTGTTTATTATCAGAGCATGATATCAAGCCAAATCGAAACACAAATACCCATTGCAATTTCTAATAAGAAATAGGAATGATTTGTTTGTCTCCCCACAATATAGCACTTTTTTTTTCTTCTTCGCCTATACGTTTTTTTAAAAATCAAATAAAACTGTGTTTAAATCTTCATTTTTTTTAGATCATGCCTTTTATGTTAATAAATCTTCATTTTTCATAACATGCCTTTTAGGTTACTATGGGAAAAAATTGTTGGAAATATGAATAAAAATATTTATGAAGTAATTAAAGGAGCTTAATATAGTGAATAATTATTAAAATGGTGGGAGAAATAGGAATGATTTGTTTGCCTCCCACAATGTAGCACTTTTTTTTTTCTTCACCTATACATTTTTTTTAGAGTAATGCTAGAGATACAAACTTTTTTTTACAAAATTTTTTCAAATTGCTGATATGGTGAATAGTTATTGGTAAATGAAAAAGTGATATTAATAGTGGATCTAGATGAAAACTAATAAGAAGTTGGTCACATCATCATTTTGTAAAAATGTTGTAAAATAGTTTGTGGTCATAGAATTATGTTTTTTTTTTTTTTTTTTTAAGAGTAATGCTAGAGACAAACTTTTTTATTTAAAATAAAATTTACAAACTGCTGATATAAAAAGTAGTTATTAGTAAATAAAAAAGTGATGTCAGTGGTGGGCCTAAATGAAAACCAATAAAAAGTTGCCCACAATAATAGTTTGTAAAAATGTAGTAAAATAGTTTATAACTATAACATTACTCTTTTTTTAAAATCAAATCAAACTTTACTTAAATCTTCCTTTTTTTTAGATCATGCCACTGTTGATGAATCATTATGTTTTTATAACACTATTTTGAGTTAATACGATTTGGAAGTGTGTGTTTTGAGTTCTCTCTCTCTCTCTCTCTCAAAGCTTTTTTTTTGGACATAATACTTAGTTATTTTGAAAGTTAGAATTTGAATTTATATCAAAATACAATCTTGCTATTTATTTGAATGTGTCTGTTGACTATTTGAGTAATATCAGGTGTAATTTTATGATAAATTTTGATTATTATGATAATCTCCTTTAAAATAATGAGAAAATTGAATAACATATTTGAAACTTAAAGAGTTTAGTTGTAAAAAGAAAAATATTTATAACGTACCGTAATATAATTTAGAAACATATGGACCATCTCAAAAAAGAATAATATCAATCAAGCACACCAAAAATATGAAAATGATATATTTGTAAAGATGGATAGATGAAAAATAGTTTAATTTATAGGAAGAACAAATTATCTTCCACAAAATTTAAATAACAATTTATACATTATACTACAATTACAAAAAAATTATTTATTCCCACGTGTTGCGTGGGTTTGCGACTAGTTTTTATTATAATGAAATCAATTTAATAGAATTCCTAATCCTATGTCTATGTCAATAGTTTGTAGGTTACTAAAATTGTCTTCCACTTTCAACATTGCAAAATTGAAAAGACCCACCCAACAAAAGTACCCACCCCGGCCAAACCCTTGCCTTTTAAACAACCTGTTCCGAATAGAACTCTTCACGCCCAAATCCTTTGTATACGCTCTATGACTATAACGGTATGAACCCAAACGAAAAGCTTTGAATCTTTTTGTTATTAAAATCCAAACTCCAAAATCGGTCATTTTACTTCGAAATTTAAAGAAAATGGTGTGTTGTTAGATAGATTCGAAACCAATTTTGACGCATCACTATTTTGATGATTATGTCATAGAACAAGAAGATGGAGCAGCCATGGCAGCTTCTACATTTTTCCCATTCAAAGCATCCCTTGCTTTTCGAATAAGACTGGAGATGGGGAGATACTTGTTGTGGGTGCCAAGAATCAGTTTTTGGTCCTAGCTACTATTGTCGAGAATGCTTAATTAAGTACGGGCGGTTCAATTACTTGCATCATAAATCATGTGCGGAAGTACCCCTTGGGTTGCACCATCCTTTGCACCCAATCCATCCTCTCATTCTCTTTGATGAAAAGACACATTATCCTAAAGAAGAAGAAGAACACAAACAAAAGACCAAATGCCAACTCTGCAATGAATCTCGCCGACAATACACTTATCGCTGTTACTGCTACAACTTCAACCTTCACGCCACATGTGCTTCCTTACCGCCCACCATCGAATCTCAAGTCCACCACCACCCATTAACCCCCTTTTGGAAGTGGATGTCGTTCACTTGTGACCTTTGTGCCAAAGAAGTGAAAAGTATACCTAATCATTGTGACCTATGTAGTTATTGCATTCATAATACTTGTGCTTCTTTGCCACGCTCACTCCAAGTTCTATATCACTGGCACCCCCTCCACCTCATCCATTCTTCTCTTGAAGTTGAACTCCATCAATTCGACTCCCGATTTTGTCAACTCTGTGCTCAAAAAGTGAACATAAACTTTGGGTTTTACTATTGCTCCAGATGCGATTTCATTGCCCACCTCAATTGTGCTGCGGACTACAGAAATAGGGAGAACATAAATTTGCAGGAACTTAAAGAGGGGGAGAATGAGGATTTAGAGCTCGATCAATCTGTTGACTCAGTAGCTTACGAAGTCAAAAAATCAAAGTGAGGGAGGACGGAACTAAAATAGCCACAGAAATCCAACATTTCAGTCATTAGCATGACTTAAATCTTTCGAATGATGAGGTTCTAAATAATGAAAAATGCAATAGGTGCGTACAAGCAATTTTCCCTACCTTTTATAGTTGTGTAAATTATATCTTCTTTCTTCATGAATCTTGTGCTAAATTACCTAGAAAAAAACGACACCCACTTCATCAACACCCACTCACCCTCTTTTCAAAGCCATATTGGACAATGAGTTGGAATACATTTTGGTGCAAAGCCTGTAAGTGTGAAGGCAATGGATTCAACTATAGTTGTGAGACATGCTAGTTTAGTCTCGATGTTTCATGTAGTTTAGTCTCAGACATCCTTACCCACCCTGGTCATGACCATGAACTTCTTTTCTCTAGCATAGAATCTGAACAGAATTGCAGTTGTTGTGATTCTAAAATTTTCCCAATATTCTGTTGTACCACTTGCGAATTTTCTTTGGACTTCAAATGTACTACACTACCACAAACCACAAGGTACAAACAATATGAGCATCCCTTCACTCTCTGTTGTACTGCTGAAGATGACTTTGGTGAATATTATTGTGATATTTGTGAAGAAGAACGCAACCCAAAGCATTGGTTCTACTATTGTGCAAATTGCTATTATCCTGCACATACCAAATGTATTCTTGGGAAATACCCAAATATCAAGTAACACATATAATAGCCACCTGCCTAACAGTGCTTACACATTTGTCTGTCACCCACACGCCTTTAATTTCATTGAGAAAATCAAAGGCCTCCATCAATGTAATAGAGGCAATAGTTCTTGCAAAGAGTTGATCTATCAATGTGCCCAATGTAATTTCCAGATGCACTATTATTGTTTATAGAAAAGAAAATTGTTGTTTTAATTTTTATTCTATACTGGTTACGGACCCGCGTATTGTGCGTGATAAATTTTTGATTTTTTATGATTGTGTTATTATTTTGAATAATTTTCAATGTATTACTACCTAAGCCCTACCAACCATCATTTAATCGTCAATATAGCAATAGATCATTTCAAATAACTGGTGGATAATATGAACACCCTACCAATAATATGAGGACTATTTTAGCAAAGCATTTCATTTTAGAGAGACCTAAAGAAATATTCCAGCTTGTGTGAACTTGCAGTTTAATAGATAATCCGTTATAATTTGGTAGAAACAAAAAGATAATATAAAAATTATTTTAGCACAACAAAAGATAATATAATCTCAATTTTATAATAGCCATTTCATTAATTGAGAGTTGGACATACTTTATGAAACAATCTAGCTGTTGAACTTGAAATTTAACATATAATCCATAATCAACTGGTAGAAAATATAAAAAACCTACACAACCAAAAGAAAATATAAAAAATATTTTAGCATAGCCTTTTCATTCTATACCTATTGAACTTGCAATTTAATCGATATTCCGTAATCAACTGGTAGAAAATATAAACAACCTACAGAACCAAATAAAAATATAAAGAATATTTTAGCAAAGCCTTTTCATTTTATTTATAATTAAAAGTTAGAAATAGTTGAAAAAACAATCCAGTGTAAAAACATGTAAATTAATAGGTAACTTATGACCAACTGGTGGGTAAAATAGTAATCAAAACAGTGACAGGTGTCCACATCATTGAACACCAAGACCATTTTTTTTTTTTAAATCTTTTGATAAATGAACACAAACACTCACATGCAAATACACACTCAAACACTAAAAAATATATAATATTTTATGTCATCTATCTATAGTGTCTTACTGCTTGATAAGTAAGTTCACACAAGTATCATGAAGACCATTTTTCTAAGACTACTTGGAGATTCTTGTTTCTATGCAGTTCCGTTAAAAATTAAAATATCACAAGGTAAGACCAACCCAAAAACTTAAACTATAATAGTATTTTAGACCAACCTCATTCTTTTTAATCTCCCTCCTTTTTTGCTTTAAATCTACCTTTGTTTTTACTCTTTCACTTTGTGTTAAAACCTTCCACTGCCAAGCATGTGAATTTCGGTCAAAAATTCATTAAATAACTTATTGCTCCACAATTGATTTTCAAATTGCTATAATTGCAGTTAACACCTTCCTTTTGAATGAGATCAATAGACAAAAGACCCAAAACAATACCAGTTTTTTTTTTTTGTACTTCGAAATGTATTATGTATATAACCATGTTTTGAAGCTTGGCCTTTGGTAGCAATTATTTCACAGAATGGACCTCACAAGAAGACTAAATTACTGAACTTTTTTGAGAATCAACCAAATTATTGAACTTAATGATGTATATAAGGCTACATCCAAGAAATAATTAATTAACCATGTTCTAAGGCATCAAGATGGTTGCTGAAAAATGTCGTAGACACTAATCTCAATGTTGATTTCTTTTTCCTTAGCTCATCGTGCTTAAATAGTAGTGACATGACATAAGAGGCATAGATTTTTAAAAAAATCTACAATTAATTAAAACTTCTCAATTTGAGGAAAATATTGCACTTGCAATAGTTTAGGACATGCCCATTAGGAAAAAAAATATCACAAAAGATCCAAAGAATTTTCCAAGTGCTATGCACAGGAAAGTTAAATCATGGTCCCAAAAAGCAACAAAAATTACAAAGTAGACGGCAACGGCAACAGTTTGCCCCTAGAAGTTGTTGGTGGTCCGGTGGGTTTGCTAAAGTGAAGTTGGTTGTTGAAGGGTTTCTTGTCATTTTGTTCGAGTTCTTTTTACTTATCTGTCTGTGTATTTTTTTATTTTATTATATATATATATATATATATATATATATATATATGATTGTTGAAATTGACTCCAATAGCATTTGTACTGTGAGCTGTGCCCTTCTATTTAAAAATCAATTGGTGATGAGAAAAGCACATTTTCTTAACTTTATACCTCACAAACTTATTTTTAGAGTAGTTGGAAGAGGTGAAATTATGGTTCTCAACAATTTTAAAAATTATTTAATGACACTAATTAATTTATTTAATAAGAATAATATTGGATATATAATTATATTGAATATCTATATTTTTTTTTTTACTTCTACTTACATTTTTAATTTTTATTGTAATTACAAAAAAAAATATTTCAATAATTAATAGTGTCAAAATTCAAAGACTATACATTGTAACAAAATAAAATATGATTTTATAATGGCATTTTTAATTTTATACATAAAATGGAAAATTACAGAATTAATTATAGATGATTGTAGCAATTTAAATTATTTGTTAGTTATATTTTAATAGATCACAAATGCTTGAGTAGAAATATGTTAACAATTATTTTATATGTATTCTTTTGCTTATATTTTGTCAATATTAAATAGATGCTAGTTTTATTTTATTTTATATATATATATATATATATATATATATATATATATATATATATATATATTAACTTAATTTTTTAATTTTAGTATTTTTTTTTTTAGTTTGGGCCCCTAATAAATAACAATCCTGGTTTCATTCCTGCATTAAGAAATAAAAAGAATGAGCAAAATTGCACATTACCCTTAAACTTCCATCTTGTTACACTAAAAAGCCAGGTTTTTAGTGCCTTGAATATATCACTGCCAGTAAGATGTGTGAGACACTTTTTCTTTCCCATTGGTGCTCTTTCTTCAAGCTAAGACCCAATTCTTCTCGTTAATCTGCTGATGAAACTTTGGTCCAAGTTTTGGATACAGTGTTTACTTCTCACATAGGTCTATGATAGTGTGTTTCTGATTTATTATTTTTATGGGTTATTTTGGTACTCCCATTCTCGAAATTTCAAAATTTTGGTACGTACAACTTCATAATTAATCATGTTTGTGAGGCTCAAACGATGGAATAGAACATGTGCTTGAAAATATTTGTTGCTTTCAAAAACGCATTTGCTGATATTTAAGTTTGTCTACTATATTCCTTATCATCCTAAAGAGAATAGTGGACAGATTAAGTGATAACCAATCAAATTTGAACCCTTGATAATATATTAAGAGAAGTAGCTTCATAAGTACTTGAGAGAAGGTATAAGTTTGAAGTTGCTCCGAGAGAAGGTTGGGCTGTACCAAAGTTGAAAAAGGGCCCCCCACTGATCAATAATGATTCCACTTGAGAAAAAAGCTTCACAGCTGCAATAATTTCAGCTACATATGCATGTGAGATGTTGACATAAAGTTTTATTTTTCCATTGTCTTTTCTTGGTTTTGTTTTTTACTTAAAAAAAAAATCTGGAATGGAAGGGGGGTCTGTGTTGCTAAGAAAATTCATTGGTTGGGAAGAATGAAATTCGACTTGAATCCTATAATCTGATATGTAATTTGCTGCAATCTCATAAATAATCCAAACAGGTTCAAAAATCAATCCAATCGGGATATGTTTGGAAAGGAATGAGGTGATGATATAGAGATTCAACCTTTTCTCATAATGAAACATTTAGAATTGCAGAAAATCATGCTGCAGATGATGTAACCATATGCTACCATACTTTATAATCACTTAATCATCTTCAGTTAATTGTGGATGCCTACCTAAGAAATGGCATCAAAATTTGCATTTGAAAGTGATGAGAATATCAAGGCATGTTCCTCCATAATAATCAGTTTTGTTCCCATTTCTCTCAAACAGCTTATAGGCCATGCCTTGAATGTTGTTCCCAATTCTCCATTTCCTTCCATCAGATGACTTATGGCCGCCACACAAAATTGTTCAAAATCCAATATTCTGTATTGAATAGAACTAATATGCAACATACACAAGTAGAAAATTAGCAGCCACTATTATCATATCATTATAGTGTTATTTTAGGAAGTAAATTTTTATTAAGGCAATCAGCTTTAACAAACAGAGATACAAATTTTGACAGTATAACCATGTTGGCATAATCTAGGTCCTCTGAATCATTCATTGCATTGTTAGAGTTCTTTATCACAGCCTGCTACTTGATCTACCACTATTACTAATGGCTCAAGACTATTAAAATAAGAGAAGACAAGATTAGAAAACATCTGATCATCTTAAAGGTTTGCAAAGAGGTGAAATCACTCATGCTAGGACATAATAGTGTGAATTGTTCCTGCAGATACACTAACTGAGCTACAATTAATGTCTTTGCGAAATCCTATCATGATGGCACAAAATCACATGTTTACTCCTCCCATTATATCCAATGTTACAGATCAAGGATATTGTACAAACAAATAATAACTCTATTCACGGCTTAAGTATTAGAATTTAATGACAAACTAGTCACTAACCCGTGCTATGCACAGGAAGGTTTGAAAATTTTATTTTAATATATTAAACATGTCTATTTTCTTTATTAAGTGCTAATAAATAAATAAATGTCAATTAATTTCATATTAACATGATATAATATTATATATGTAATCTCTAGAGTATATATGAACAAATAAATCAAGGTTAATAGTAACTTGAGGGTTATTCATAGGTTCATATAACAATTTCCAAATTAAAATTGCAATAATATAACATCAAAAACTCACATACAAATAAATACGAAAATAATTTGTTTATGCTTGTATACTTCCACTTCTCATGGATGGAAATCTTCATTAGTGTATATGGTTGTATCTCTATATTGCTGTACATTTTGCAGAGGAATTGTATTTTTGTATGATGTAGTCTCATTTTTCACCTCAAGGTGAAGTTAAACATGGCCCCAAAGAGCAACAAAAAATTGTTTTCAAGCCCTTAGCAATGTTCTTTCTTTTCCATGGTGCTCTAGATACTCCCACAAGTGTAGCTTATATGCCTTGAAAATGGAAATAACTTATTAACTTCCTTGACAATAATAAACAATAACAAAGACCTCCCTATGAAAATGTCCACTTAACAAAATAATAATCATATTCTTTAGTTTATCTAATCTGTAGTTGAAGAAAAGTGAGATTTTAATCTTAGAGAAAATTCCTTTTCCACTGGTCTCTTCCTTCGCCCTTTTAACAAAATCCTACATCTTGTAATTGATGCAAACATTAGCTCCACGATCCTTGCAAACAGCTAATTTTTCATCATTCCCTGCCAAACACAATCTAAAACATGGAAACTAAACTTATGCATGCATTAGAAGAAAAGTGATATTGGATTGTTAGCAACAATACTGAATTGCAAATGTACCAATACTCCCATGAAAATATTCATCCATTATGCATTGGAGGCACCATATATCATACATAGTTGTTAATACTATCATCAATCACATATATTGTCTAACTCCTCTTATCACAAATACTTCAAATTTTGTGGGGGAAAAATTAAAAGAGAAAATATTTTTTTTTTTTTTTTTAAATTTAGAAAGAGCTACAACGGCAACCTTCTTGGCTGGACCATGTTGTCCATTATTTTATGGTTGTAGTCAATGAAATAAACACTAAGCAAGCAAGAATTTTAGTTCAAGTTGATCAAATAATGCGTGTGAAGAGTGGCAGAAAAACATCTTTGAATGTAAAATAGAATTCCACTCATCATATCATAACTTAAAGATTACTTCCAAACAGCTTTGTTACCTTAGTGACGCCAACAACAGAAAGCATAGCGATGTGAAGGTCTATTGGCATATTTGAGACTTGCAATAGAATTTAACTTGCCATTTTCTTTATGCCTAACATCATAAACAGAAGACTTAATATACAAAGAAAACAGAAACTTGGAAAGAGAACAACTTCTTGATAAAATAATATTAAAATTACTACAACTTGGATCCACCAAAAAATTACACCCATGACAAACTAAACACTTTACAATTGAACAAATACAGCATAGCCTCCTCTAATAATACTTTGCCACTAAACACCCTTGCATTTTTCTAAATCCAAATATATATATATATATATATATATATATAGGCAGCCCAAGCCAACTTGAATAATGAGGAATTACATTTAGGATGTAACCAATTGAGATTTGAGGGCTAATTTGTACAGGAGTTTTGACAACTGACATGATTTATATTTATAAACCAATAACCCAAAGATTGGAAAAAAAATCTTAAAAATTATTTAATTCAAGAAATTTTCTAAAAGTAGAATGTAGCATAAAACCAAGAATGCACAATCCAAGTATAAATCAAAAGGTGTGGGAATGAACACATAGATAGTCCAAACAATTATATTTCCAGTATTCAAAACCAAGACAACATATCCCCAGTCTGCATAATGCAGAAATGCACTACTCAAGTACAGTATCTAAGATATTTATGATTATTGTGATAAATAAAAGTAAATAAACATAAATACAGAACTTAGTGGGTCATCATCAAATAGTTTATGACAGTTCATCTATACTATAATCCCAACACCTGTATATAGGCTTGTAAACTACCATAAGTGGCAAAAATGTCAAGTAAAACCAGTTGCTCTTAGAGGCCTTTTGTCAAACACCTAGTAGATATAACCAAGAAATAGAACTTAGTTAATCTAGAGGTGCTGTAATAGAGGGAAACAATATTTCTAGTACCTAAAGAATATTTAGAATAATGGAATCTACAAATTAGAAACATATTGATACCTCCTATTAGAAGCAATAAGATTTTAGTCTTCACTATTTACACCAACAGAAGAGTTGCTAAGCATGAAAAGCCATAAAATGTTGGCTTCAAGAAGATTTATATGCTTATATAACAGTAGTGGTGAACAACAGAAAAGGCTAACCGTTATAATAGTGCTTTTTCCTGCTTTGCATCTGCCTCTCTATTTCATTAATAGACATGATCTCTATTTCAAGTACTTTAGCTTCAACATTGCAAGTGAAGGCTGTGGCCAACCCTAGGAGTATATTTCTGCAGGGAGTAAGGGAATCAATTAAGATAGCCCATTCAATTGCACACTCTATTGTCTCTGCATCTTTGTACTACATCAACCCTCTAATTCGCAAAGCCTGAAATTGTCTTTCAAAATTATATACCAAATGGCTAGGACCAAGTCCAAGTTCAATGTCAATCCCACAACCAATACTCAAGCAAATCAGTAAAAATCTCCAAGGTATGACCTTACATTCACATACCCACAATTTATTTCCAAATTTTCGCTCAAGAACACCAAGCCACCTCTTAATTAGACCCAAATTCATTTTCAAGGAAAATTTTTAAATTTTAAGAGAAATTCCCAAACTCTAATGTCAATGCACAAACCCACCATAAATGAATCATAAAAAAAAATCATACCTATTTCTTAGTTTTCCCTAAACTTTGAAGTACACTTGAAATCCCTAATGGAACCCAATAAAAATTATTATCTAAAACCTCCTTTCGAATTTTGAATTTATCTGTAAATCAAAGGCTCACAAATCAGTGCCTACACAGAAACCTTAAAAAAATCCCAATTTACAAAGGGAAGGAAACCACATTAAAATTGCAATAATATGACAACACTATCAGAAATTGAACCAGGAAATTTTAAGACAACGCTCACTTGGATGTGCGGAAACTGGAGAGGGACTTTCCCATTGATTCAGGATGGTTTGTTCTTGAAGAGGTATCATGAAGCAACCTAGAGAGAAGAAGGCTTTCAGAAGAAAGTGAGAGAGAGAAACGGAGAGAGGAGCGTCTAGAGAGAAGTAGATACCTATGATTTGTTGTAAAAATGTTGTAGACGTAGCATCTCTCTTTATATATATATATAGTTTTTTTATGGTTAGGAATATGAAACAGGTTTGTAACTACTACCTAAGATTCAAAATGTTTAACTAATGTATTAAAACATTATTTCTTTAAATTAAAATAGGCTAAACATTCTCATTCTCATTCTAAAAAAAAAAAAAGGCTACTAAACACCAAAGTTACTAAGAATATCAAAACATTTAAACCACTAACGAAAAGTCACTTGTTTTCAAGTGTTTTAAATGTAGACGTGGCTGGTGCAATAAAGAGTTGTGTTTTATATTATATATGGATAGATATAGATTTTCAGTATTAATATAGAGTGAGGAGAGGAAGAGACGAAGGAGTTAGAAAGCCAAAGTTTGGCATTAGGAAGCTGAAGGATTGCCGTTTAAGATTGTAATCGTGAAACACAAAGGGTTGCTGTTTGAAATTGTAACCGTGGAATACTAATGGTTGCCGTCTAAAATTGTAACCGTGAAAGAGATAGGGTTGGAAATTATTTTTTTTATTAGGATTTTTAAAGTTAGAGAAACTATTTTTAAATTGTAGGACCAATTCAGGAAAAAAAAGGTAATGACATGGCTGCTGATGTGGCTCAACTTGAGCGTAGCAACATTAAATGCTACGCTTCAACTTTTTTAGTAATATATGGATTCTTGATGATTTCTACTCAATTTTACTTTCTTCTCTTACCTATTAAAAAAAAAAACTTAGATCTCATAAATTTATTCTATTTTGCTAGGAATTCTCAAGAGAGTTTTTTTTTTTTTTCATCATTGTCTTTTTTAAACAAATTGAATGGGAATTAAGGGGTATGTACAGCGCAAAAAATTAATTGGTTGAGATGAAATAAATTGGTTGGGCCTACCAATCAAATAATACTTACTTTCTATATGTTGGCAAGCTCATTCTAGGTTAATCTTGACAAATCATCATGAAAAAAGAAACTCATCCACTCAAAAGATATTATAAGAGAGATTGAGAATGACGAGCAAAAAAGAAGAGTTTAAATTCAAACCATGAGAAAAGTAACAGTAATCTTTTTAGAATATGCTAAAATCCTATAACCCTTATAAGGTTCCTATCATCTGATATACAATTTCTTGTGACCTAATTAAAAAAAAAAAAAAAATTGCATTGCTTTAAGTCAAAGCAGTCAAAATATGTTGGAAACGAATAGTTTGAATATCAGAGATTTGAATCTTCTGTTTCCGAAATTTGAAATATAAGAATGTAAGCATAAAGGAAGAAACATAACAATGTACAACACTAATAGGAATTAGGATTGCAAAAGATCACATTGCAAATGATGTAACATTGTGCTAACATTTGTACAAGGTATGAGGAGCCAAAGTAAACCTAAGTAACTTGATGAAATATTATTCCAATCAACACTAAGAAAGTAAGAATTGCTATTTTGCCGTTCTATTTTCATATAAATAAAAACCTATTGCCTGGTTAAGGCGAGAATTTTCAGTGAAAAGTTTCAAGTCAAATACTCATCAGCTCAGCTAAATGGGAAAAAAGGAAATAGAAAAGAGTTAGGAAATTCATCCCTTTTTCACTTTTGTTTTCTTTTTTCTCTGCTCTCTCTAAATGGATAGTGAAAACAGACCTAAAACTTGGAATATTATCATATAGATTATATCTCATCGACCATTAAAAAGAGTTCGAAGAACTGCTCCATACAACATGTTCAAAACCGAACCACAAGATAACCAATCCAACTCCCAAATGCTGACCTCCACATTCACATGCTAAAACAATCAATACTGTCAGATCAGCGAGGATTAGCATTTAAAAGCTTGTTACACTGTTGGGCCTAATAGAACTAAGATATAGATATCTGAACTGTGAAAATAGTCTATGATACAAATCAGATTTATGTATCAGCTTCCACGTCACTCAGTTTATTTTTTGCTAACAAAGGTTGATCACAAAATACCCAAAAGTGAAAGATTGGAATAGAAGTAATTCTGGAATGCTGCCTGTCTACCATTGGCATTGGTCAACTAGAATAGAAGTTGTTGTTATGAATCAGATTTAGATAAAACTACTGTCGAGGGAAGAAATTGATGCCTCTGAATGAAATGTTGGGAAACCAAATCGAGACTCAACTATGGGCTGTTGAGATGACACCCATATGCTTTTGGTGTGATGACAAGCCTATCCAAGCAAGAAGAAACAACGACTGCACTTAACAAAACAACAACAAAGGTCCAATGAAAAATATGTTACAATACTTAATTAGTACGTTAGTAGTACTGTTTTGATAGTCCAAGGGAAAACAAATTCTCCAACGGTAAGGGTGAAGTTGTACTATAAGTCCAAAAGATAAATTGTCCAACGGTAGGGGTGGAATTACACGGTCCAACCATCAATAATTAGATAGATTTAGGCAAATTTTAGGTTCTTATGTGTCTCATTCAAGAGGAATTTATTGTGCTTTCAGCCATCATTACATCAATGTGAGGGAAAAGTTCAATTGTTACAAATACATCATATCCTTCAACAGTAAAGTAAAAAATAAAAATTAAAGGTTCCATAGGAATAAAAAATTGAAGATTAATTGGCATGGTGTGAAGGGAGAGAAAAATCCCCAGCTCAGTGCAGCAAGTTTTAAATTAAGACTTTAGTGAGTGTAAATTTATAAGACATGAATAAGATGAATGTGGGCTACTTTTGAGTTAGTGAGATGGGGTTGATGCTGAGACTGAAGTCTTTTATGGATAATGGGCTGTTTGTGGTTAGTTGGAAGACACTTATGAGTTGTGGTAGTGTAAAGGGAGGAAAAGGATATCTAGAATTAGATGGGTTCAAGTTAAAGGTGATGGGTGGTGAGCTAAAAGGAGAGCTGAGCTACTTGTAAAGATGGCCAACGAATTTCAGAGTTTCAGAGGGGTGGCTAAGTTGGTTTTTTTGGTTAGTTTGCTTGTGCTTTTATAATGGAGTTTTCAAAGAAGCATTTATTGACAAGAATCCAAAAAACGTGTGACCACCTAGAGGTGATGAATCAGAGTCAAGCTTTCTTGGGATTTTTGCTCAGAAGTAGGAAAATCCATTTTAGGGGTTGCTTTGCTTTTTTGGGTAATGATGGGATTTTAGACCTTTTTGCATTAAATGCTAGGATTCTTGGGGCTGAGCTTGATTATTGTGATTTGAAGCGTGTATCATGAGTGAATCTTAATGCTGCAACTGAGATTTGGACCCCTGAGAAGTAAGATTTAACACCCCAAGCCAGGTGTCAAGTTCTCGTTTACTTTAGGGGGTTCCACTGGAGATCCCTTTATGCCCTCCAAACCACATGTTCCCAATTTTCTCCCTTTAAGATTCATGGGCTTGGCACATGAATCACGTCTTTGAATAATTTTAGCATTTTTAACATCAATTTGTTGGAGTTTGAATAATTTGGTTTCAACTCCCCTTCTGCTGGAGGTGCAATCTTGAGGAAGATGATAGAGTTCCATCATTCTTTAGACTTCAGCTGATGTGACAACCCTTGGGCACTGTTCACGTCAGGTAGAGGGTGACAGAAAAATGATGGGACAGCCTTTAGTCCATTCTCAAAGGCTTGGTTCCCTTGTATAAGTCCCTAGTTGCTTTTTTTTTTTTTTGTTAGAAATGAGCAAGGGCTGTTTTCCTTTGCCTCCTGCTGGTGTTTTTTGCTTGGGTTTGCTCACATGGGCTGGGTTGTGTGCACATATTGCCATGGGTTTTTATTCCTCATGGACTTTTATTAGTAAATATTTTTGGGTTTTTCATAAATACTTGCAATGGGCCTTTGGACAATTAGTTGTATTGTTTGAAACAATAGGACAAGTTTCAAAATACTTTGGTAAATAATATTTACTTCAATGAATTCTATGTTGCAAATAATGCTCATGTATTTCATGGGTTTATAATACGAGAACATAATCCTCAAGATAGCTCTCAATGAGTTTCTTCATAAAATGATTGCCATGGTCCTTTTTTTGCTACGGTAACATGATATATTTTTTCCTTTGCCAAGCGTTTGATATTCTTGGGCTCTTTTCTTTTTGATAAAGTAATGCCAATGAAAATTAGGCTTTGATGTTGCCAATAAGAATTGGCTTTGATGTTGCCAATGGGAGTTGGGCTTTGATATTGCCAATGAGAATTGAGCTTTGGATGAATGAATTGCCATGAGTTTGAATTATGGGCTTTGATTATGGATTTGAATTCCATTGATAAAATTGTTTTGCCATGGACTTGAATCATGGGATTTCCAAATATTGCCAAGTATAAGTATTCTTGGGCTTTAAATATAATAAGGTGTGTGTTTTTGAAAGTAAACAGGTGGTACTTAAATAAAATTAGGTGTAATAAAAAAAAGTATCCTAACAACTACTATGAGTGACTTTGCTTTGTTCCTTATTGTTGCTTCAAAGAATCACCTATGGCAAAAAAATTTATTTCAATTCCCAAGGATCATTGTAAGGATTTAATTTTGCTTATAATTGAATTATTTACCTCCAATAGCAAAGTTTGCTAATGGCCAAGGACTAAGAAATTTTCTTCTAAAATCTTTCTGTTCTTCCTATATGTTGGATACATTGAGTGGCTAACAGAGCCTCATTAATTGTTTAGATGATATGGACAAATTCTGTAATCAAATAGTTTTGTCAAATGCTAAGAAGCCTAGGTTTGTCAAGATGTCAAGATGAAATTGATAAATAGAGCAACTTAAGGTAACAACCAATCGAGGTACAATATTTTTTGTTATTTTAGTTATAGTTTAGGTTAGTAGAACTGTCTTATCATTTCTTTTATGATATTAAGGGCATGTTTGGTAATATTGTTCTAATAACGTTGTTTAAGTTTTTTGGAAATACGTGTGGGTGAAAAAATGTTGTAGAAATATATGTTGTGTTGTTTAAAAAACGAAAACCGTTATTTAAATACCCCTACTAAGCACCTCCTAAGTTGAGCAACATCAATAAAAAGAAAGATACAAATGTATATAATATACTATAAAAATAAGATATGCTTATCCCTATAGTGAAGGTACCGTAAAATCCATTGAAAAAATTAATCTGTTAAGGGTATTTGGGGCAGCAAATCATAATAAGTCCAAGGCCCAAAAACCCATTTAAACCTGTAGCCCATCAAATGACTCACAAGAATACTAAGCAAGAAAATATGTTAAATTTGGATCCAAAAAGTCAGCCCATAGACTAGGTCCGCAAGTCTAATCGAACTAGCACTTAAAAACTGGTTAGGCCCACAAATGCTCAGGCCAACAGCCCATCATGAGTTTGGTCTATGTAGACCAAATAAACATTTGGGAGCAAAGTTGGGCCCACCAAATCAACCCCAAAGGCCATAATGTGGCCCACAAGTTTGGTGAAATAAACCCTTGAAATTAAAGAGTTGTCTTTGTCCTACACTGGACCTATTGAACTAATGCCTCACATTTATTTATAACCATTTGTCTCTTTTGCATGACTGCTAGCCATTGTTATATGATTTTATAGATATCAAACAAAGGCTGGATTCTTCCTTTATGGCTTCTTGGTATATTAAGCACCTTAATAATTCATGACTAACAGACAGAAAAGGTTTGAAACTTTTAAAAGTTGTATGAACCTTTAGAAAAGAACTATAAAGTTTCCAATGCTATGTTTTATGCCAGTTTACAGAAAAACAAACCTAATTAATTTTGGTTTCTCAAATTCCAATTTATTTAAATTTTATATTTCAATTCATCCATTTTTAAATATTAAATGCATAGTGTATAATCCATCTTAAATTGAGTGAATTTCTAAACTCTATATTTCAAGCTGTGCTTTTAATCCAATGAAGCTATAGAACAATCATTTAAGAAAAACACTGATATTTTTTTGCTTTAAAGTTTCCTACAAATCGTACAAAATATGATAGAAGCTTACACATTAAAAAAAAAAAAAACCTTTAAGCAATGAATACCTAATTACTTTTTTGAAATGATCTAACAACACAATGTCACTCCAATATCAGCAAGTGTGACTTTCCAATCTGCTGAAGTGTTATCAATGGGTGGGATTGTTGGAGTGTAGCATAGCAAGACAAAGTTAAGAAAGACAGGCCCTTCTTTTGGTAGACTTTACGTTGAATTTGTAGTATGACTGACCGGACATTATAAAATTAGAATGCAGATATAACAATAATATGTTTAAACTTGGGTACCTATCATTAAACATTTAACTTTAGAAATTTAAAAGCAACTGAAAAATATAAACAAAATACATTTAATCGAATGGTAATATATTAAGCTATATGCTTAACACTAGAATAATGCAGGGAGAGAGACGTGTACTTTAACAATTAATTTTTTAATTAAAATACCATTTATGTGGCAGATTTGGGACTATGCTTAACTAGCTGAAGACCCATGCTACGGAAGGAATTAGGAAAATTTTCAAATAAGGTAATCAGTTACAGCAAACAGAACTGTGATTTTTGACTGCATTACCATGGTTTCATAATCTAGGGCCTGTGAATCCTTCATTGAATTGAAAGGAATTCCTTATCACATCATGCTAGCCTCAGAGGGGACTAGCACTAGGCACAATCATATATATATATATATATAGTCAAAGCCTATACATTTGGCTTATTGAGAAGCTCTGCTTGAAAGTCATTTCCAGTTGTGAAATTAGAGAGTTGGCTTTGTCCAAGACCAGACCTATTGAAATTCAAAATTGGCCAGTAGGTGTACTGCTGTAGATGTTATGAAAAACCATTTCACATTTTTCACCATTTTGTAGAAAAGAAACTATAAGCAAAGGGATTACAGGGCCATCCAAAACAAAGAACCAAGGACTGAATCAACATTAAAACCACATCAAAATACAAACTTTAAAATTTAGCGTTCACCATAATTTACTTAAAAGTTACATTTCAAAATTTGGATGGGTAAACATAAATATTCTCAAACATCCATATGAACTTTGATTTCCAGACCCAATGAGTAGTGAATAGTGAGTACAAAAACTGAATCACTTAAGAATTTAATTTTACAATATTAAGTAGTCTGATCAATGGAATATGTCTCTGTGGGGAATAGAAGAAAAATGAAGCTTTTCTCCAATGCTCTAGTAAATCAATGTTGACCAATTCCAAATTCTGACAGCAATATGGAAATGTCACCTTCTATTTGAACCCAAAAGGGCATCTTTTGCTGAGTCCTGAATCTTCTAGAGAAGATCGTTGCAAGAAAGCCTTGGTGTGAAGTTCTTCCTCGTCAAATTATTTCCTTAAAGTAACAATATTTTCTTCCTATGGCACTTTGAATCCTAGCAATAGCAGATATCAAAATAAGAAATTAGAAGAAACCAAAAGAACTTGATTTTATTGCTTGACTGCTAGCCATTGTTATTTTATTAGTTACCAACAAGCATTCAATTTTTTTAAAAAAAAAGTATCATTAAAATGAATTTGTGGACCAGACCCTACAAAATTCCAAATTCATGTGATTTTTATAGATGTCAAACAAAATCTGGATTATACTTCAAGACTGCATCAAAGATGAAAGGAAATCCATGTTATGTAAGTTCAAAACATTTCAACCAAGGCTTTAATGAAGTCTTAACTCTAAAGATCCATCTTAATGTACCATCCACAATTTTGTCCAGGACTAAAGCTACTCAATATATGAAACAAAAAATTGGTAATAATCCATTTACTCTTCCTAGTATGTTGAATCAACAACCTAAGCTTTTGATCCATCAACCTTATCATTTTGTTTACAAATATGCATCCATAGTTTTCTGGAATATACAAAAAGCCAAAGCTACAGAAAATATAAATTTACATTACAACCTGTTATATAATAAGCCACCTATTTAATCTGGATAAATATTTTTCTAAAAAGTTGTTGTGAATAAGAAATTCCAAACATATATAGGCTTTATGAATATTGTTATTTTCATAGGTAAAAAAATTATAGAGAAAATGCGTCAAACTGATTCTCATAGGCAATCTGTTTCAATAGCAAAGCAACTATAGGGAGGAAAGGGTGAAGTTACTACCTTTGAATATTCTGATAAGAACAAAATACAAATGCACCAAAAGATACTGGTAGAACATCCCAAGTAGCAGTTGGCCAATTGCCCTAAAGCAGAAGATATCCTCAAAAAGGCACTGGTAGAAGATGAAACTTGCGACATTCGTAGCATGTTGCATGCAAATTGAATATTTCATGTATTAAACAAAATCTGACAATGGAGAGATAACAAAAAAAATTTCTTAATCTGATTTTTAGGAAGGCTATAACAATATAAGGATTGATAGAAGTAAGACTCAAATTTTTTCTTTTAGATGAAAAGTAGTACCATTTTTTTTTTGTTGAAGAAAACTCTGCTCTTATCTGGTTTAGAATTCTGACCTTGTCTCATATCTGCATACAGAATCAAATCATTGAGAGACTTAACCAAATTTGAACAAAAGAAAACAAGAGAAACGTGGGTATTTGCTTAACAGAAAAGGATTGAATCTTAAACGAGTTGTGTGAACCTTTCAAAATCCTGGACTGTATGATCCTTCAAAAATCAATTCAAATCTCAAGAATTAGAGCAGTCCCAGCCTATTTCCACCTGGCATCATGTTAAAGAGTAAGGGAAAGAACATACTACAAAGTTTCCAATTTCATGTTTTAAGCTACTTTACAAAAGAAACTTCTGATTATTTTTGGTTTCTCCAATTCCAGTTATTTTAAATTTTATACTTCAATTCATCCATTTTTTATAATTAAATACATAATGCGTAATCCATCTGAAATTGAGTGCATTTCTAAACTCTATATTTCAAGCTGTGCTTTTAATCAATGAAGCTAAAAACGACCATTTAAGAAAGCTTAGAGATTTCAGCATTAAAAATCTCCTACAAATCTAACAAAACTTGGCAGAAGCCCTAACAAATAGAAATAATTTACGCAACAAAATACCTGATTACTTTTTGAAATAATCTAAGAACACGGTGTTACTCCAATATCAGCAAGTGTGACTTTTGAATTTGTTCATGCACCTAATCAATAAACAAACCAAGTATATCACTTTACCAACTTGATTTTGAGATACTTTATGTGCCATGATGATTAGAATTATGAGGGTAGTTAACAAAGATGAGAGGAGGCTGGCTTCCAGTTAGGGAAGAAAATAGGGTTGAGAATTTGAAGTTCTACAACAATTAGTATAAGCAGATGGAGTTTGTCAATACGTGGGATTGTTTAAGAGTAGCACAACAGGACAGAGTTAAAGAAGACAAACCCTTATTTTGGTGGAGTTTACATTGAATTTGTAGTATGAGTGTATGACTGAGTGGATACTACGACTTTGAATGCAGGTAACAATAATATGAAAACATTAATGTTTAAACGTGCACATATCATTAAAATTTATCTTCAAACATTAAAAAACAACAGAAATCAATTTGCCATTTGAAACTGACGAGAATACAAAGGCAAGTTCCTTCAAACGTAATTGGCTTGTTGACATCCTTCTAAAACAGCTCATAGGCATGCCTTGCATGTTGTTCCCAGCACTCCATTCCTTCCAGCTGATGCAAACCTAAGGCAGCCACACAAAATTCTTCAAAATTCAATTTTCTGTATTGAATAGAACTAATTCAAATACACAAGTCAACAATCAGCTTCTACTCTTATCCTTATATGTTTTGGGAAAAATTTTCAGTGACAACAAACAGAAATGTGATTTTTGACATCATTACCACAGTTTGCATAATCTAGGGCCAGTGAATCCTTCATCAAATTGGGGGAATTCCTTATCACACCCTGTGAAGAGAAGAAGTTAAAAAGGCTTTATGAATATTGTAATTTTCTTAGGTAGGTAGAAGAGAGTTATAGAGAAAAATGCATAAATTGACTCTCATAGGCAACCCATTCCACAGTTTTCACACAAAACGAATATACGGAGGAAAAATTCAAGTGATTACCTTTGTAATATTCTGATTTATAAAAAACCTGATGCTCCATTAGGTAGTGGTAGAACATCCCAAGTAGCAGTTGCCTAAAACTAAAGCTATCCTCAAAAAGATTTGTATTTTGATTAACTAAATCTGCCAAAGGAAAGAAATCAAGATAAGGATTCTTAATCCTGACTTTTATGAAAGCTATTACAAGATAAGGACTTTAACTGAATTTAAACAAAAGAAAAGAGGAGAAAGTTGGGTATTTGATTAACACAAAAGGATTGAATTTTGAAGGAGATATATGAGTATGAACCTTTAGAAATGATGGAGTGTATGATTCTTCAAAAATCAATTCCAATCTCAAGGATAATTGAGCATTGTTGGAGCAGTTCTCACCTTTTCCACCTAGCATCAAGCTGACAAAGAGAAGAAAATTCTAGAAAGTTTTTAATGCTATGTTTTATACCGGTTTACAGAAAAATACTCCTGATTATTTGTTTGACTCACTTGGGTTTTGATCAATCCAATTTCAAAGAATAAATCATTCAAAATTTAGTATTTCATGTCATCCTTTTTTATGTGGTAATTAAATACATAAAGTGGAATCTATCTGAAATCTAGTGCAATTCTACGCTAACTTTCAAGATGTGCTTTTAATCCTATCACACTACACAAGTTACACAACAATAATTCAAGAAAGCATAGAAATATCTGTGTTAAAATCTTAAAATTTGAGCAAAACATGGCATGGTAGAAGCTTATACATAAAAATGAATTTCAGCAACTAAATACTGGTACTGAATTAGTTATCTAAGTTGATATTCGACAACAATATCAGCACTTTTCAATCTGTTTATGCATCTAAATCAATAAGCCAAGTATATCACCTTAACAACTTATTTATAAGATACAATAGAAATTATTTGGATGAAGAAGCAAAAGATAGGTTTATGTACAACACTTTCAGGATAAATTTTATGAGAGAAGAAAATAAAGGAAAAAGAAGGTACCAACCCACCTATTTGTTGACCATTCACACAATTGCAAAGCCCAAAATTTTTTTAAACAAGCAAAAGCACAACATTGGGATTTTTCTATGATTCAATTGCCTTTTCATGTGAGAGCAGTGGTACCAGTGGCATGCTCCCTTTCCTGTTGGGTTTAATTCCTTAAATATAAATACAAATGTCTTTCAGTAGAAAGACCCCAAGAAAAGAAAGAATTGGGACTACTCATACAAGAAAATTTGAAAAATTAGGTTCATCCACTTGAGCAATTTTAGGCAATCCTCCCATGATTCCTTTGCTCCCTTTCAGTTGTTTGAATAGTGCTTTGAAAATACTTCAAATTAAAATTGGCCACAAACATCAATATCAAAGACAACGAAGTCAGCATTAAAGGTAAAAAAAGGTTGTATTTTTTATTGCAAAGAAAGTACAAGTAGAGTTGTAGTACCTACCCAAAGAAGCGGACGCATTTTGGTTGTTGAACAAGAATTTAATCCTTAAATTGAAAATATGTGTACATGTGGGACATGAGCAATCCAATCCTTGCCAATTCTCTCCTGGTATCTTTCTTTCAAGTGGGGACAGTCAAACATTGTTAGGTTTGTAAAGAGGAGAGGCGACTCATTTCTTCAGGAAGTGATATCATATTGTGTCATTCATAAATTTGAAGGTTTTGAAACTATGTAAGGTTGCCAATCCCTTCGGAAAGTGATATCTAAGTGCGGTATTTGTGAATTTCAAGCCTTTGAAGTGATGTAAAGTAATCAAGTGGGGAACTTTTGAAATTGTGAGGCTTTTCAGAGTGGTAGCACTAACACATTGTGTGCCATCATCACTGAACAGATCAATCTCCTTGCAGTCCCTAATCTCCAGCAACTTAAGGGAGGTGACATGTTGTATGGATAGAGACATAGACAGGGATTTTAGTTTACAGCATTTCTGAATCCATAGATTATGGAGAGAAGCCAGGTTTTGAGAAAGCATTGGTGTTTAGTTTTTCCTTACCAAGTTATTTCCCCAATGCAACAATATTTTCTTCTAGGGGCACTCCAAATTTCCTAGAAATAACAGATATCAAAAATAAGAAATTAGTATAAAACAAGGAACTTGGTTACAATAGAATTGCACTAAGGGCTCACATTTCTTTATAACTATATGTTTTTTCCTTGACTGTTATCCATTTGTTACCATTAAGCATTCAACTTAATTATTTTTTCTTGGTAAAAATGAATTCCTGGACTTAGCACATACAGGATTCCAATTTATATATATATTTTTTATAAATGTCAAACAAAGGCTGGGATATAACTTTATGCCTTTATGGTAAGTTAAGAAGCCCTAAGGATTCAAGACTACATCAAGGATGAATGGAAATTCATGTTATGTAAGTGCAAAACCACTTTCTATACAAAGTTCTTATGATGTCACAACTTTTGATATCCATCTTAATGGAATATATTTGCAGGACAACAGCTACTCAGTCTATGAAACATAAGATTGGTAATAATCCATTTTTTCTTCCTAGTTTGTTGAATCAACGAATTATGCTTTTAATCCATCAACCTGATGGCCTTGTTTACAAACTAATATGCACCCACATTTTTATAGAATATACAAAGATCCAAAGGTACAGAAAATATAAATCAACTTCAAAACCTGTTAATATTATAACTCACCTGTTTAACCTGGATAAAATATTTTTCTCTCAATAGTTTTGTAATTAAGAAATTCAAACAGAGGCTTTATGAATATTGAAATTTGCATAGGTAGAAGAGAGTTATAGAAGTAATGCATCATATTGACTCTCATAGGCAACATAGTTTACAGTTTTCACTAGCAAAACAAATATAGGAAGGAAAAAGTGAAGTGATTACCCTTGAAATATTATGATATGAACAAAAAAAATGATGCTCCATAGGGTAGGCATAGAACTTCCCAAGTAGCAACTAGCAATTGCATAAAACTAAAGCTATCCTCAAAAAGGTATTGGTAGAAGATGAAACTAACATCAGTAGCATCTTGTGTGCAAATTGAGGAATTGTATTTTGATTAACTAAATCTGCCAATGGAAAGAAAACAAGATAAGGGTTCTTAATATGACTTTTACGAAAGCTATTACAAATTTACAAGATAAGGCTTGAGATAATTAAGACTCAATGTTTTGCTTGTAGATGCAAAAGTAGTACCAACCTTTTTCGAAGAAACACCAACTCAAGCTGATTTAGAATTCTGACCTTGTCTCATATCTGGTTACAGAATCAAATTATTGAGAACCTTAACTGAATTTAAACAAAAGAAAACAAGAGAAAGTTGGGTATTTTATTAACACAAAAGGATCGAATCTTAAAGGAGATGTATGAACCTTTAGAAACAGTGGAGTGTATGATCCTTCAAAAATCAATTCAAATCTCATGGATAATTGAGCAGTATTGGAGTAGTCCACAACTATTTCCACCTGGCATGAAGCTGTCAAGTAAGGAAAACAACATACTAGAAAGTTTCCAACTTTATGTTTTATGCTGGTTTTTTTACAGAAAAACACTCATATTTTTTTGCTTGAATTCACTTGGGTTTCAGTTTCCCCAATTCCAAAGAATAATTTATTCAAAATTTAATATTTCAATTAAAGTGGACTCCATCAGAAATCTAGTGCATTTCTAAGCTCAAAATTTCAAGCTGTGCTTTTTATCCAATCATGCTACACAACTATAATTCAAGAAAGCATAGAGATTTATGTGTTAAAATATCTTAAAATTTGAGCAAAAAATAGCATGGTACTAGCTTATACATAAAAATGAATTTTAGCATCTAAATACCTGTTTAGCTATACAAGTTGATATTCCCGAACAATATCAATCCAATATTAGCAAGTGGGACTTTCCAATCTTTTTTTGCACCTAAATCAATTAAAAAAAAAATCACGTATATCACCTTAACAACATATATTTTGAGATACAATAGAAATTACTTGGGTCTATATATCTGCCTTAATTTCTTCTTTTCCCCTACTGGTATGGCAAGAGGTCATTATCTCAAATGACAAATTTTGTGAGGGAAGAAAACAAAAGAAAAAGAAGTTACTCACCTCCTAGTTGTTGACTTTTCCCACAATTGCAGTGCCCAAAAGTTTTTAAACAAAAAAAAGTACAACATTGGGACTTTTTCTATGATTCAATTACTTTTGCATATGAGAGCAGTGGTACCCGTGGCATCCACACCCTTCCTGGTGGGTTTAATTAATCCTTATACTTCATAGTTCACATAGCCAAAAAAACAAAAAAATCGACATATGAAATAAATGCAAATGTTTTTGGGCATACCAAGAATTGGGTTCATCAGTGAGCAATTTTAGGCTATCGTCCCATGTTTCCTTGGCATCCTTTCAGTTGTTTGTACAGTGCTTTGAATAAATCTGCATATTAAATTGCAAATAAATTGGAAGAAGACAAAGAAATTGGCACAAAAAGAAAAGAAATATTACAAGTTGTAGTTCTTACCCGAAGAAGCCGAAGGATATTGGTTGCCGAACAAGAATTTAATTCTTAATAATCACGATATTGAAAATATGGGACATGAGCAATCTCGCCAATTCCCTTCTGGTATCTTTCTTTCAAGTGGGGACACTCAATGATTTTCAGGGTTTGTAAAGAGGAGAGCCGATGCATTCCTGATGGAAGTGATGTCAGATTGGGGCATGAACGGACTTCAAATCTTTTGAGTGATGTGAGACTTCCAATCCCTTTAGGGAGTGATATCAGATTGGGCAAAATGAAAATTTGAAGATTCTGAAGTGCAGTAAGGTTGCCAATCCCTTCGGGGAGTGATACCAGACACCGCAAATTGAAAATTCGAAGATTCTGAAGTGCAGTAAGGTTGCCAATCCCTTCGGGGAGTGATACCAGACAGGCCAAACTGGAAATTTCAAGATTCTGAAGTGCAGTAAGGTTGCCAATCCCTTCGGGGAGTGATACCAGACAGGGCAAACTGGAAATTTCAAGATTCTGAAGTGCAGTAAGGTTGCCAATCCCTTCGGGGAGTGATACCAGACAGGGCAAACTGGAAATTTCAAGATTCTGAAGTGCAGTAAGGTTGCCAATCCCTTCGGGGAGTGATAGCAGACAGCGCAAACAAGAAATTCCAAGTTCCTGAAGTGCAGTAAGGTTGCCAATCCCTTCGGGGAGTGATACCAGACAGGGCAAATTGAAAATTGAAAGATTCTGAAGTGCAGTAAGGTTGCCAATCCCTTCGGGGAGTGATACCAGACAGGGCAAATTGAAAATTCGAAGATTCTGAAGTGCAGTAAGGTTGCCAATCCCTTCGGGAAGAGATATGAGATTGGAGCAATCGGAGATTTCAAGGTTTTCAAGTACCGTAATTTGAGGACTGACACCAACAGATTGTGTGTCTTCATCACAGAATAGATCAACCTCCTGGCACTTGCTAATAAACAGCGTCTTGAGGGAGGTGAGATGTTGCATAAATAGAGACAGAGATAGAGATTTTAGTCTATTGCATCCCTCTATTCGTAGCACCTCGAGAGAAGCCAGGTTTTGCAACCACTGCTCTGGCAGAAACTCTAAATCCTCAATATAAATCAAATATAGAAACTTTAATTTGGAGAGAGGAGGGGAAGAGTTTGAAGCAAAGGGAACCGAAGAGATTGCTTTCATATTCATTGTTTGTTGCAATGGATTGCAACTGGATTTTGTCAGTCGTAGCGGTTCTTCAAGATTTGGAAACAACGGCATGCAAGTCAGGTTTTCGCAAACACTAATTTCCAACTGTAAAAGACGAGGAAAAGATATTGCCACACCCACTGTATCCCTCCTCCACCATCCCTTTAGATTAGGGCAATGATCTAGCTTGAGTGACTCTAGGGATGGGAAAAATGTTGATGAAGCAGAGATCTCTTCAGTGATTTCCCGGTCTGATATGTATTCAAGACCATCCATCTCTCTTAGAGATAGATTTCGGAGATTTGGGAGTTGATACATTGGCGATAGATGTTGGCACTTCGATTTTGATATTTCTAATATCGCAAGACCAGTCAGCGAAGGAAGCCAACTCGGAAATCTCACACCCCCGTACTCTTCCACCTTCAATTTTTTTAAATTCCGGTGTGGCTGGAGGCCTTCCATTAAATTTTCATCTTCACAAACACCTGCGACATCGTTACGCAGCCTATAATGCCATATTAATTCCAATATTCTAAGATGCTGCTTGTGCTTCAAATTCGCAGCCTTGGCTTTAGAGGTGGCATCTTTCACCCGTCCATAAATTGAAATCCTTAGATCTCCTCTCAAGCTATTTAGCTTGTTCAATTCCGGAAGACCAGCGCAATTAAGTTCCTCGTTTACAATAAACAACGGTAATACCTGAAGAGAAGTCAACTGCCCTAATCCAGGTGGCATGTGAGTCAAACTGAGACAACTTTCTAACTCAAGATTCCGGAGGTTGAACAAGTTTTGAATGTTTCCCGGTAGTTCTATAAGGTTATAACAATAACTGAGATTTAATGTTTGCAAATTCAACAGTCTAGTAATAGAACTAGGGAGAACTTCAAATCTATTCCAAGAAAGATCAAGGTACTTTAAACATGTCAACTTTTCTATAGAATTTGACACTGTCTTAATATTTGAGCCATGCAGGTCTAATGCACGCAAGCATCTTAAACTAGAAAAAAGTATTTCAAGGGTTGATTCTTGACAATTTAACTCTTCCTTACCTAGAAACATGAGCGTGCGTATCTTCTTTACTTTGAATAACAAGCTTAAATCCTTCTGAAGCACATTGTGAGATGTAATTGATAGGTGACGAACATTTTCTTTGACATTTTCTATATTTGAATCAATGTATGTGCACTCAACTCCTGAGATTGATTGTGCAAGATCATGGATTAAATCATGCATTTTAAAACCAATTATATTCCCAAAACTATCTTCTCTAGCTTCTTGGAAGAAGGACCTCCAAAGTAGGTCCATACAGTACTCATTAGCAACATCCTCCATATGTGGATTTTCATTTGATGACCCGATAAATCCTTGTGCTATCCATAGATTTATCAATGTCAACTTTGAAATCTCACAATCTTTAGGAAACAATGAACAATAAGCGAAACAACACTTTAAATGTAATGGGAGATGATCATAACTCAATTTTAGAATTCGAAAAATGCTGTCATTATTTCCTTGTTGAGTTACATGTATAAGTTCTTTATTCTCGACATATGACCACTCATCCTCTGTCTTTTTTAAGGATAATATTCTCCCTATTACCTTTATAGCAAGAGGCACTCCATAACATTTTTGTACAATTTTCATTCCAATTATTTCTCCAAAATTAGGTATCTCTTGCCCTTTTTTAAATGCCATTTGCTTAAATAAAAACCAAGACTGGTTTTCCGAAAGGCCTTGTAGATAATGCTGTGAGATTGTGCCAGTAATCTCTGCAACCAATTTAATCCGTGTAGTTATCACCACCTTACTTCCCTTTGAGCCACCTATCAAAAGTCTTTTCAAGTTACACCACTTTTCCGCATCCACATTCCACACATCATCCAACACAAGTAAGTACTTCTTTTGGTTGAGTGTTTTACGAAGTTCATTTTGTACTTGCTCTATGTCAAGGTTTTCAAGTTTCGAATGAGGACTTGCACATCTAATAATCTTTTCAGCAATTGTTTTTATATCAAAGACATCAGAGACACACACCCACATGCACAACTCAAAATAATTCTTCACTTTCTCATCATTGTATACATATTGAGCAAGTGTGGTCTTCCCCAGACCTCCAATTCCCACTATGGCTATGAATGAGACATTGTCTTGCACATCAAAGTCCAATAATAGATCCATAATGGCCTTCTTATCCTCTTCTCTCCCAATAACTTCTTCTTCGCATACAAATGAGTAAGTTTGATCCCTCTCCCTAGTCACAACCATTGTTTCTGATGGATGTACTACTAACTGAAACTTATTCATATCATTTGCTATTGCATCAAATCTCTCCCTCATCGATGTTATTTTTTTAGCCATAGAATCACGAAAAGCAAGTTGGTTTGAATTCGAAAAGAAAGTAGTAAGAGAAGTACGTACCCTCTTTGCCATTTGATCACCACCCATCACCCTTTGACGCATATCTTCAGTGTAGAATTCGGTCAGCAAGTCATCCGCATCATAGACTGCGTCCCTGAGCTTCATGAGCCAGTGCTTGACTAGACGGTTCTTGACCTGCTGCTCCTCAGCATCCAGAAGTACAGCTTGAACAGCGGAAACAGTATCCTCCAATTTTTCGAACTCATCTTTGACACCCCACATGGATCCAATCTTTTCGAAAGCCAAAGAGCCCAAATTTTCAATAATCGTCTGCGCAACGCCATACAGGATTGCTTCAGCCATTTCTTCTCGGTAAGCGAAAGAAAACAGTGAAAGATAGATTAGATCACAAGAGAGCAGAAAGCAGTAGTGGTTGAAGTTGAAATGCGAAATGTGGGAGAAGGAATAAGGTTTGAAGTTGCTTTAGGTTTGAAATGCCCAAGAGAACAGTGCAAGTTGCTCAATAATGATTTTGACTGAGAAAAAGCTTCACCGTTCAACTACGCGTGAACATGGAAGGGTAGCTCTTTTCTTCTTTTTACTATACTCTTGCTTTCGGCGACATATGCATGTGAAATGTTGACATAAAGTTCTGAGTAAATTCTTTGAACCTAGTTTTGCCGGGGTAACTTTTGTATCTTGTCATTTTGTTTGAGTTCTTTTCACTTTTCTGTCTTTTATTTTTTATTTTTTTTAATGTTAGTTTTGTTTAAACAAATATTTTCAATAATTAATAGTGTCAAAATTCAAAGACCAGACATTGCAAAAAAATAAAATATGATTTTATAATGAATTTTTTAATTTTATACATAAAATGGAAAATTACGGAATGAATTAATTATAGATGATGGTAGCAATTTAAAATATTGTATAGTTACATTTTAATAGATCACAAATGATTGAGTAGAAATATGTTAAGAAACAAATATTATATATATATATATATATATATATTCTTTTGCTTATATTTTGTCTATCTATATATATATATATATATATATATATATATGTTTTTGATAGTTATTTTGTCAATATTAAATACAGTAGATGCTAGTTTTATTTTTTATTTATCTTAACTTAATTTTTTTAATTTTAGTGTCCTTTTTTGTTTTAGTTTGGGCCCCTAATAAATAACAATCCTGGTTTCGTTCCTGCATTAACAAATAAAAAGAATGAGCAAAATTGCACATTACCCTTAAACTTCCATCTTGTTACACTAAGACCTGCCAATTTGATACATTAAAAAGCCAAGTTTTTTGTGCCTTGAATATGTCACTGCCAGTAAGATGTGTGAGACTCTTTTTCTTTTCCATTGGTGCTCTTTCTTCAAGCTAATACCCAAGTTTTGGATACAGTGTTTACTTCTTAAATAGGTCTATCATAGTGTGTTTCTGATTTATTATTTTTATGGGTTATTTTGGTACTCCCATTCTCGAAATTTCAAAATTTTGGTATGTACAACTTCATGATTAATCATGTTTGTGAGGCTCAAACAATGGAATAGAACATGTCCTTGAAAATATTTGCTGCTTTCAAAAATGCATTTGCTGATATTTAAGTTTGTCCACTGTATTCCTTATCATCATAAAGAGAATAGTGGGCACATTAAGTGATAACCATTCAAATTTGAAACCTTGACAATATATTAAGAGAAGTAGCTTCATAATAAGTACGTGAGAGAAGGTATAAGTTTGAAGTTGCTCCGAAAGAAGGTTGGGCTTTACCAAAGTTGAAAAAGGGCCCCCCACTGATCAATAATGATTCCACTTGAGAAAAAAGCTTCACAGCTGCAATAATTTGACTCCGCGTGAAGACTATAAAGAACATGTCAACACTTTCAGCGACATATGCATGTGAAATGTTGACATAAAGTTTTTTTTTTTTTCCATTGTCTTTTCTTGGTTTTCTTTATTACTTAAAAAAAAAAAATCAGGTTAATTAGTGCTATAAAGGACACTCATCAATAATTCACCTTAAGAAAGAAGGTATAAGTACTTGGACAAGTTCAATATGCGACATTGGACACGTTGAATACATGACACATGTTCAATTTTAGACATGTGTCACGTATCTAATGCGTCCAGTTGTCACTGACCACTAGACAGAAGCCAAGTCCTAAAAAAAAAGTCATGCTAACTAGTGTTCTAAATGGTACTTATTAATAATCTATTTGAGGAAAGTTTTGACATTGCTTTTATGAGAAATGAAAAAAATTGCTAAAACATTAATTTTTTTTTTTCTCATAAAAACTTTCTTTAACTAGATTCTTAACAAATGTCCTAAAAACACTCATTAACATAGATGTCTATCTCAGAAATGGCATCAAAATTTTCATTTGAAAGTGATGAGAATATCAAGGCATGTTCCTCTAAAATAATCAGTTTTGTTCCCATTTCTCTCTAACAGCTTATAAGCCATGCCTTGAATGTTGTTCCCAATTCGCCATTTCCTTCCATCAGATGACTTATGGCCGCCACAAAAAAATTGTTCAAAATCCAATATTCTGCATTTAACAGAACTAATATGCAACATACACAAGTAGACAATCAACAGCCACTATTATCATTATAGTGTTATTTTAGGAAGTAAATTTTTATTAAGGCAACCAGTTTTAACAAAGAGAGATACAAATTTTGACAGTATTACCATGTTGGCATAATCTAGGTCCTGTGAATCATTCATTGCATTGTTAGAGTTCTTTATCACAGCCTGCTGCTAGATCTACCACTATCACTAATGGCTCAAGAGTATTAAAATAAGAGAAGACAAGATTAGAAAAACATCTGACCATCTTAAAGGTTTGTAATAAAGAGGTGAAATCACTCATGCTAGGCCTTAATAGTGTGAATTGTTCCTGCAGAGACACTAACTGAGCTACAATTAATATCTTTGCAAAAGCCTATCACGATGGCACAAAATCACATGTTTACTCCTCCCATTATATCCAATGTTACAGATCAAGGATATTGTATAAACAAATAATAACTCGATTCCCGGCTCTAATAAAGTTAAATATTAGAATTTAATGACAAATTCTAGATGATTTCTACTCAATTTTACTTTCTTCTCTTACCTATTAAAAGAAAACTTCGATTTCTTAAATTTATTCTATTTTGCCAGGAATTCTCAAGAGATTTTTTTTTCTTCATTATCTTTTTTTAAAAAAATTGAATGGGAATTAAGGGGTCTCTACTACTGCTCAGAAAATTAATTGGTTGGGATGAAATAAATTAGTTGGGCCTACCAATCAAATAATACTTACTTTCTATATGTTGGCAAGCTTATTCTAGGTTAATCTTGATAAATCATAATGAAACAAGAAACTCATCCACTCAAAAGATATTAGAAGAGAGTTTAAGAAGGGAAAATCAAACCATGAGAAAAGTGATGGGAATCTTTTTTTAGAATAGGCTAAAATCCTATAATCCTTATAAGGTTCCTATCATCTGATATATAATTTCTTCTGACCTAATTAAAAAAATTGCATTGCTTTAAGTCAATGCAGTCAAAATATGTTGGAAAAGAATAGTGTGAATATCAGAGGTTTGAACCTTTTGTTTCCAGAATTTGAAATATAAGAATATATTTTAAGAATAAAGGAAGGAAGAAACATAACAATATACAACACGTTTAGGAATTAGGATTGCAAATGATCACATTGCAAATGATGTAACGTTGTGCTAACATTTGTACAGGGTATGAGGAACTAAAGTAAGCCTAAGTAACTTGATGAAATAATATTCCAATCAACACTAAGAATTGCTATTTTGCTGTTCTATTTTCAAATAAATAGATAAATAAATAAACAAATAAACCTATTGCCTAGTTAAGGAGAGAACTTTCAGTGAAACGTTTCGAGTCAAAGGAAATTCATTCCTTTTTCATTTTTGTTTTGTTTTTTTTTTCTCTGTTCTCTCTAAATAAATAGTGAAAACAGACTTAAAACTTGGAATGTTATCATATTGATTATATCTCACCGACCATTAAAAAGAGCTGGAAGAACTGCTCCATACAACGTGATCAATACCCAAGTCCCAACCAAAAGATAACTAATCCAAATGCTGACCTCCACATTCAAATGCTTAAAACAATCAATACTATCAGATCAGTGAGGATTAGCGTTTAAAAGCTTGTTACACTGATGGGCCAAATAGAATGAAGATATAGATATGATATAAATCAGATTTATGTATCAACTTTCACATCACTCAATTTATTTTTTGCTAACAAAGGTTGATAGTAAAACACCCAAAAGTGAAAAAGACTGGAATAGAAGTAATTCTGGAATGCTGCCTGCCTACCATTGGCATTGATCAACTAGAATAGAAGTTGTTATGAATCAGATTTAGATAAAACTACTATGAGTGACTTTGCTTTGTTCCTTATTGTTGCTTCAAAGAATCACCTATGGCAAAAAAATTTATTTCAATTCCCAAGAATCATTGTAAGGATTTAATTTTGCTTACAATTGAATTATTTACCTCCAATAGCAAAGTTTGCTAATGGCCAAGGACTAAGAAATTTTCTTCTAAAATCTTTCCGTTCTTCCCATATGTTGGATACATTAGTGGCTAACAGAGCCTCGTTAATTGTTTAGATGATATGGACAAATTCTGTAATCAAATAATTTTGTCAAATGCTAAGAAGCCTAGGTTTGTCAAGATGAAATTGATATATAGAGCAACTCTTAACACAACAACCAGTTGAGCTACAATATCTTTGGTTATTTTAGTTATAGTTTTGGTTAGTAGAAGTGTCTAATCATCTCTCTTATGATATTAAGTTGAGCAACATCAATAAAAAGAAAGATACAAATGTATTTATTATACTATAAAAATAAGAGGTGCTTATCCCTGTAGTGAAGGTACGGTAAAATCCACTGAAAATTTTGTTAATTCTCTTATTTGGGCCTCCTCAAATTTTAGAATTGATTCATAAAAGCCCCAAAAAAATTTAACAGAAAGAACAAAACAACTTTGGTTCATTCCTAAGCCCATAATTCCTCTAAATACAAATACCCAAACCAGATTTAACAAATCCTCAAGGTTGTGTTTGGATGGCAACATTTGGATTTAGATTTGGATTTGAAATCCATTGATTTAAAATGCCTTGATTTGAAATCCTTTGATTTTAAAATTCCTTATTTGGGTCTTTTTAAACAAAGAAGGATTTGAAATTCATCATTTCAAATTCCATTGTTTGGATATCTAAATTTGGATTTGGATTTAAGATCAATAAAATTTATTTTTTAATTATTATTTGTCTTAATCCTTCTACATTTTAATTTTAGCAACATTTTTAATAAAATAAATGAGGTAATATTAATAATTTAATTGACAAGATAATAACTAAATAATTTTAGTCATAAACAACTAAAAAAATATTTTGCCAATTATTGACAACTAGGCCCCGTTTGGTATAGTAGTTTAATAACGTATTTTCAATTTCACTGATAAATCCCCTCCTCAATATCACTTCTTAATGGTTCTCTCACAAAGTACTTCCTACACGAGCATATTCCAACAAGCATAGCAAAAAACTCCACTAGCAAAGGCAAAAATCTCATCGCCTCTTCCTCATATACTTCAATCTCCTCTCTTTTATGTTTTCGTTGAATGGATATATCTCTTCCATCATTGGTCATTTTTGTCTCTGTTCATATTTCAAAATACAAACAATAAAAATCTATAGCTAAAAAAAAAGGTTATCAAAGAAAATCCATGAAATCACACCAAACAAATCAATGCAATTGCAACTACAAATATGAATAATAAATAATTAACACAACTAAAGGTAAGCAACCCAGTTATGATAAGGAGTGGGAGATTATAGAGACAAGAAAAGCACCGTCCAAAACGGGACCTATGGAGTATAAACCAAAAAAGAATTGAATTTAAACCAAAAGGGACCTCCAAGCAGGTTACAAGAGAAGGCAGCAAGCTGCAGCTACTCAAAACGCCAACTCAACTATATCATGCTATACAAAAAGAATAGTAACACAACAGGGCAGAAGAACACAGATCAAATACAAAACGCACCCCTATCCAACTCCCTTATGGACTAAGGGTCCGTTTGGATATAGTTGAAAACTGAAAACTGAAACTAAAAAACACTGTAGCAAAATAATTTTTAAATGTGTGAATAGTATCGTGGGACCCATTTTTAATGAAAAAGTTGATAAAAAGTGATATTTGTGGGTCCATGAACAGTGCACAAATGCACTGTTCACGGTGGAAAAGGTCAGCCTTTACAGCTGAAAGCAAAAAAAAAAAAAAACAGAGGCTGAAACGCGTTTTGCGCCCAGACGTGGACGCAAAACGTGCAAACCAAACATAGCCTAAGACACAGCCTCCACATGCAGCAAAGAATACTGTTAACAGCAGAATGAAGAACCTTAAAATCAGTCAAAATTTGGAGAATATCTTCATATCTGGCAAATCACATCTACTCATGGCAATCAGCTGCGAGTGGTGCATTCAAGAACCTAATGACATAGGATAATCATCACCAACAAAGACTACCAAGAAATAGCATAGAAGGAAAGGACCAAAGGCTTTGCAAAACTTGACTCTTCCAGAAAAGGTCTATGTTTTCTAAGTTATCCAACAAGATTCACTCCCCTTCCACCTTGTTCTTTAAAAGTGATGTGGGCCTGATCAATGTATTTGGTGTTGACTGTTAAGGACAGATTGACTACAATATTCTCACATGTTTTCTAGTTCACTGTTTCAATGGATTGCAGCACCTTGGCGTGCTTGCAACTGCAACATTATTTTCGCTTCACCAATCTCAGCAGCCACTTGATATCAACAAAGTGTTTCAATACTAATAGATTATACCCACAAGCATAACATGATATGTTCAGAAAGAACAACCCCCATCCCGGTATAGACATCCTAATTGTGGCAATACTAAGGTTGTTAAGAGAGCAACTACTGGAACACACCTTGCCCTGCCCTCTCTATTTTTCTTCCAGAAAACAGAATAATCTAAGATATAGATTCTGGAAGAAAAAAAAATGCTGATTCTTGCTTAAGAAGAAGCAGAAAAAAAGTACTTTGTACTAACCAAAAATCACCTAAGTTTCCAGCCACTGATTTTGATTATTCAAACTGCATACAAATTATAAGAGACACTACAAGAAGACATGCATAGCTCTGCTATTTGCTCACATATATGGAATCAAGCCTGGAAAAAGTAGCCAGCAGAGACAACATTGACAAAAAAATCGACTCTCTGTTCCTCCGCATGACATTGATTTCCCCAAAAATAAAACACATTCATTTATTCTTATTAGATTCTTTCTTGACTACAAAATTAGTTGGTTCCCACAAAATCAAGCAAATTGAACAAAACCCAGATGATATTTCCATTCATATATCAAGTTTCATTTGTCAAGTAGATTGTATATGCAACCTTTATTTTTAAGGTTACCTATGAATTTTAATTACCAGCATAAAATGAGAAGGTAGCAAAATTATGTTCCTAACCCAGAAGGCAGCTTAGAAAAGGAATTCAATGTTGACTGATACCATGAGCCTATTTAGGAAAATCAAATTTGAAAGAGAGCAATTGAGATCAAGACTGGACTTTTGGCCGGCCAAGTCAAATCTGATTAGTCTCAATATTTAAGACCAGGCTCAAGTTTCTACTCTGAATATATATTATGCTTAGTAATCTTGTGGATATCGTGGTTCCACAGGAGTCAAAGTGGTACATGCATTAAGGACAAAATGTGTTCTACAAAGGAAACATTACTAGTGATCAAGTCTTTGACAGGCAGGTACAATGTACACAGACAGCAACATAGGCAACTTGGCAACATGATGATAATCTGGTGGTATATAGAGAAAGCAGACATAAAACTGATGAGGTACGAAAGAATTGGCAATAAGCACCGATAGCTATAAAGGGAATATTTAACAAGTGATGCACAAATGATGATACAAGTTTTGCAGCTAAAGCAAGAAATGGAATGAAAAAAAAAGTATGGGATGTATAAGCATTCACTATGACAGTAGTCCTCACTTTCCATCATCACAATATCATTGTTTCAAATGAATATTCTCTCACTTATTACTTCACAACTCATAAACAATTTATTGAAGCATTTTATCAAACACATAATTTGCATTACAAACCCACAAATGAAAATTAAAATAGAAAATAAAAACAAACCCAAAACATATCATTAAAAATACCATGAAACAAGATGCACAAACAAATCAAACAAAACCCACAAACAATCAAATTAAACCCAAACAAACCCACAAATAAATCAAATAAAACCCACCGGAAAAACCCACATCGCTTTTGGATTTAGATTTAGTAGAAAGAGAGAATTAGAGAGGTTAAAGAGGAAGATAAGAGTTGAGAGAACAAACCTGAAGTTGCCTTGCCGAGAGTGAGGGGGAAGAAGAGTTTGTGAGTTACGGCTAGGAAGAGAGACACGGAGAGCCCAGAGAGAAGCAGTGTGCGTGAGAGTGAGAGATTTCTAAATTTCTGGGTTTTTGAAGGTATTTCAAATCCATGGATTTGGACCCCTGAAATCCAAGATGGATTTGGGCGAAATCCAAATCCAATTCTTTTAAGTTATCCAAACAAAAGATTTGGATTTGGACCCCTCAAATCCAAATTTATGTCATCCAAACAGACCACAAAAGAGTAATATCCATTTTTTCATTAAAAAAAAAAAAAAGAGCACAAATCTCTAGCTCCTGAAATATCCAAATTGCTGCCTAAGCCGTAGCCAGACTTCGACCTAGGCTTAAAGCCTCCACTCGATCACCGTCTCTAGCTCCATCCAGATCAGTCATTTGTTTGCAGTGGTACTAATGTCTTTCTCGCTCTCTCTGTTTATAGTGTTTGAGATTACAAGTTTGTTTTGTGAATAACTATGGCCTATGAAGCTTGGCTAATTGTGGGTCTGGGTATATGTGAAACAAAAATAAAGGACTAGACTGTGTAATGTTTTGATAAGTGTGTATGGTATTGTACAGCTTGCATTTTATGCGTAGGATGTATCACTGTTGTTTGTTTTGCTTTAGTAAATGTTGTGTAAAATGATGTTTGCTTAACAAGTTTCATCTTTAAATTTAATGTTTATTATTTTATTTTATATTTATTGATTAGTTTTGAAAACAGTGATTCCTTATTTGTTTTATTTATTTTAACAAGTTTCTTCAACCATTACAATTTCTTTCATGTTGAAGTTGAAATCTTGCTGTTTTATCTCTAATACTCACGGTTAGAATTTTGAACAAAAATTATGGTACAGAAGTAATGTCCCTCCGCTTTCTCATTTATATTTGACGAAAATTAAGTAATCTTTAAACACTATTTATTATGTTTATTATATTTTATATTACTAGCATGTAGGTATCGGGATAAAATAAAAATCACTTTCAAAGTGTTTTAGTAATTTACACGGAAACTATTCACAATTGATAAATATTTTAAGAGACAAAATGTTCAAGATTAAGAGACTACTCCTCAATTTTTTTTTTTTTTAATTTCAAATTTTGAAAAAAGATATAAACATAACGAAATAGATATTACTTCCTTAGAATTATGAAAGTTAATTTGTGAAATAAAGGTTTTTTTTTTTTTTTGGGTGAGGGAGTTTTTTACTTAATAATTTTTTTATATTTAGTTCAGCCTCCTAGAAAAAATTCCTGACTCCACCACTAATTGTAATTCATTTTCTTTTTTACATTAAAAATTTTAACAACAAGACCACCATATACCCTTCGTACTATAATCACTCTATAAGTATAAGTGCTTGTGAGTGCAAGGGGTAATGACCGAAGTTCAAGTCTTCAGATAACATGTGTGCACATTGAAAGTTTTGATAGATAAGAAAGATACGTATCATGGTTTCAAGGAAATAAATAACCACGCATAATATATATATCAATTTATATATCAAAATCAAATCTTCAAACAAATTCTCAAAAAATTAAAAAAAAAAAACCCTAATAAACATCTTTGAAAAATTAAACCACTAAGGTCTTGTTTGGATTTTTTTTTTCATCACTCATCATTCCTCATTCAATTTCCGTCACTCATTACTCATCATCCATTTAGAAATTTGTTTATATTTTATTATTATCTTATATTTGTCCTAATTGAACTATACCTATCATATTTCTATTCAAACTTATATGAGAAGTTAAAATTCCCTAAATACTTTCCGAAAGAATCCTTAATTGGGTATTGAGCAAATTACTGAGATTCTCCACTACCATTTTTTCTCAAAAGTTCATGCAATTGTAACATCTGCAATTTTTTGTTTCCCAATGCACAAAACATCACAACAATTTTGATGCCCAGAGCTCGAAGATGGTTCGAAATGTATTCCCTGGCTAGAAATCACAACTTCATCTGCAACTGCAACATCTACTGGGAAGTCATCCCACTTTGCAATATTTCCATTGCCTTTCTTTGCCATTGGAGTCCTCTTTTCTTGACATCCTGGAACGAATATCTTCACGTAAATTTGCTTCTTAGACAAGCGTGTAACGCCTTTAGGATACTGTAATGTATTGAGATAATGCGAAGATATAACTTCATTTCTTTTGCTAATATTTGAGATAAATATCCAAAGTTTTTGGACAGCTTAGAACTCTATATAGGTAGTAAAAATATAAAAGGTTACAGCTGCACACAAATATCTCATCGTCTTTTGTTTTTAAGATAGTTTCAACTTATGGCGTCCCCTTCTGATGATAATTCTTTATCATCAGATCAAGACACCAATTATTTTTTGGTATAGACGGAGATTGAACCCTAGATTTTTTATACAACCATCAGAGACTTTACCAATTAAGCTAACTGGAACCCACAATATCTCATCGTCTTTATTAGAGGAAAAATATTTATTGTAGAGAAAATTTGGGGTATTTAAAGATAAATCATGCTTGATATTTATTTTTTTATTGGGTATGGTGCTATGGCGTGATTAGATGGAAGTACTATGGAAGTAATTATACAAAAAGAGAACATAAAAAAATTGTATTAGTTTTTTGATAATTCAAGCTGATCAGTTGGAGATGAGAGGACTTACCTTAGATGTCTCCCTTTAAAATTTTAAAAAGTATCAATTGAGTTACAAGGTTGTTTGGCAATTTATTATAGTAATATTTACTTGAATTTTAATGTTATCCTAGAATAAGAAAGCCTATGAACCATTTGATCAATCGGTTCGCATAGGAATAATAACTACACTTGTGCACTCTAATTTTATTCACCCACTTTAATAATGCTATCCTTTCACTTCCTCTAATAGGGAAAATGATAAAGAAATTACCACTTTTATTTCATAAGTTTATGAGTGTGGATTTAAATTAGATGCAATACTTAGATTGAGAGTATTGTAATAATTAGGGTATTTTATATGATGCAATTGCTTTTAATGGCTGAGATTGAGAGTTGAAAATTAAAAAGCAACTTTAAATCTCAAAACCATTGAATAAAAAAACTTGGAAGAAGTAAAAAACTGAAAGGCAAAAAGTGAAGAAGTTAAAAAATATGTGAGAGGGAAGGGAGCAATTGCAACAAGTGTACTACCAATATTGATTTCAATCCTAGTATCCTACCAACATATTGCAAAATTTTGATACACTATTTTATAATTTAAACATTATACCTACAATTAAACAATGTATCACATTGATTCACATAACAGTTCAAGCTGATAGGATTATCAAAAAAAAAAAAAAAGTTCAAGTCGATAAATCAACGATATTGGCACCCTTTGTTGTGCCTTGTTTTCTCTCTCCCTTAATTTCCTCACTATTTACCCATCAACCAAAAAAAAAAATCAACACAATACGAGCAGTATTATCTTTCTGCAAAGTCAATTAAATTAAAAAAAAAAAAAAAGACGATTTATTGTCTAATGCAACCATATTGTTGGATTTAATGGAAGAACCTAAAGAATTGTACTTAAATTTTACACATAACTATTCTTTCTTAGAAAGTTTTGCCCATAACTTATGATTTGTGTCATACCAACATAATATATATATATATATATATATATATCTCTCTCTCTCTCTCTTAAATGTTGTAGGGTAAAATACAGTTAACAATTATGAGATTTGGGTTAATGCCAACTATGTTCAAGACTTTTCAAAATTGACAAATTTCAAAAAAATGCATTCATTTTCAAGTCAAGGAAATGGATATATTTATAATTTTAGTCTACTAAATCAAGTACACCTATTTCAATATACCAATATTTTACATCATAAATATGTTGGAAAAACATGGTTTGTATCGTATACAAAATATACGTAGCAGAAAATTAATAGATCTACTTCATTCGCAATTGATAACATGTACTATGTAAATTTCAAAATTTAAGAACAAGAGAGTTAACTTTGGTGCGGTGAAATTCAAAACCAAAGATTAGAAGTACTTGAAAACATTTTTAATCTTTACTCAAATTCCACTTATGCCCAAAAAGTGTGGCCTCTCAATCAGTTTACACATATGTATTCAAGGGAGAATAAGAGAGTGACTTATACTTACATACACACTATTTCATTCAACTCTATACATTTGAAAATTATGTATGTTTCTCTTTTTATATATAACTGATTATCTAATTGGACTAGCCTTTTGGGCCATTTAAATTGGGTTTTAGTATGTGGCTTAAAGTGGAAACAAAAAGGACAAATAAGACACTAACTCCAATGGGTTCTGGGTTTTTCTGTCAACTCTTAACAAGTTCAAAATTACCATTAATTATATTTAATACCACTATATAAATATAATTGCACTTTAAGCCTTATTAATAAATTATATCTCAAAACTTTATTATACATTTAACCTCTTCATTAAAATATTCGTAGTAATACAAAGTCATGAATGTTGACTTTCACTTTAAAAATTATTACATCTTAATCCTTGAGTACCTGATTTAATATTTTAAGTTATTCATCATATATTTATGAAATCCAATTTCATAAATATATACTTTAGTAACTTCTTATTAAAGTGGTTAGGTCTAACACTCTAAATAACTAAATACATTAAATTTATCTCAAGAGAATATTTTATATCTCCGTTAAAAGATTATGAATTCTATCTTGAGAATATATGTTCCTTCAACATTAAATGTGATTGCCTAACATACTGAAATTTTGATTGTGACTTTAGATCTCACTCCTGATATATCAAAGCAACCTACACTTCATGACCAGGTTCATTATTCTTTCAGGATTGAGAGTTGATGTAAATAAAAGTTGTGAGATTTATCATTCATTTGACAGTTGTTAGTAGAATAATAAATCTCACAGCGGTCCAGTTCAGTATTTTTTAACACTTAAAATATATCAACATATCAACTAGAAGTCTCCACTTCCATGATTAAGACAAATCATTTTAGTTGACATGTTATAGTCTTCGCAAGTAAAATGTCTAATTTCATTACTGACTACGAACTAAAATAAAGTAAATGAAATGGTAAGAAGTAGTTGAATTGCACTAAATAAAATAAGGATTGATTCCGCGTAACAAATAAAATAATCACTACGCGTGAAGACTTTACAGTTTGAAGCAGCTCCGAAGGAAGAGTTGGTCGGCCAAAGCTCAAATATTATAATGGATGATTCTACTTGACAAAAAGTTGAGACAAAGGGTCTGTTTGGATAGAACTTATTTTGCTGAAACTGAAAACTGAAAACACTGTAGCAAAATAATTTTTAAATGTGTGAATAGTGCCGTAGAACCCATTTTTAATGAAAAAATTGATAAAAAATGAAATTTGTGGATCCGTAAACAGTGCACGGATGTACTGTTCACGAAAAAATGGTCAAAAGTTGCAGTTAATGTTCATGTACCGTAAATGAATAGTAGCCGCTTGTGGGGGGAAAACGCGTGAAAAAAAAAAAAAAAAAAAAAAAAAAAAAGGGGGAAAACGCAAAAACGCAACGTCTATCCAAACATTAACAAAGGCCAAAAAACAAAGAGCAATACTAAAAAAACCAAACAGGCTTCGAGGCCTGTTTGGTTATGAAAAAACATCATTTTCTGTTTTTAGTGGGTCTCCATCTTATAACTAAAAAATTCGTTTGATCTTAACATGTGTATTCAATTTTTATTTTCAGTATTTTATTGGATTTGAACACAAAAAATGAATATAACTTTTTAACATTTTCGTTTTCTATGAATACAAATAAAGTGACATATTCGTAATATTGTGAAAATATAAATTTTTTTTTTGTGATGTGATGTGTGAGTGAGAAAAACTACTTTATTTTTTTTTAATATAAAACAATGAACAAACATGAGTATAATGTATTCTATATTCAAAATAACTTAGCAAATACTATCAAATATAAAAATAAAATTTTTTTTTTTATATTCAATTTGAATATAAAATGAAGAATATGAAAACTGAATAAACCACTTTTTGAAGCCAAACAGTCCCTAATTTTTCGTAAATTCATTTCACTTAGTTTTTGGAAATAATATTTGTATCTCGTAATTGTACTACGATTCGTTGGAGTTAATGCATTTTTCTTTTCTTCCTAGTGAAAAGAACACATGCACACTGATGAGGCCGAAATACTCACCAGTGAGGTACACGATCCTTACGCTCGAACAACCGGTGCCTGAAAATAAGAAGGTACAAAGAAACGCCTTCAAAGGGGGGGGTCCGGTGTGGAGCCGGCCAAATACCCTCCGAAGGTTAAGTCAGAAAATGTTCTTACAACTCTGGAGTGCTAGAGAGGGATTAATTATGCATACCTTTTTTGGGGGTGTTGGGGCCTTTTTATAGTACTGAGGTCTTGCCCCCTTTCCTTGCAGAGCAAGCCTCACAAACTTGCTGAGGAAGCCGCCCAGGCCTGCTGAACAAGCCTTTCAGGCTTGCTGGACAAGCCTCTCTTCCTTGTAGAACAAGTTTCTCGAAACGTGGTGGGCAAGTCTGGGCCTTCGTCCCGACTGGGGGCCCATGCGAAAGGATGGGCCCTACCTTCGTTGGGCATGTGCATGTGAATATCCTGGACTCGCCAATGGGCCTATTGGGCCTATAGGGCCTTATTTCACAATTTATCCTCTTCAGCTGCCCCCTTCACCCCATTTGACCCGTCGCCGTCGTGCAGACGGTCGATTGGGGTGACGGTCAAAACAGACAGAGGAGATGGTCCGTCTTTATGGAGATGACGGACGGGTATGAACGAACGGTAACAAGGAACTGGGACGGCAACCAAAACGGCAGGTTGGTGGTAGACGGACTCATAGGGATATCAGTCAGCTCTAAATAGATGGTGATGAGGACCTCCGAAAAGGAGACGACGGATAGATACACCGTCATGACCGTGGGGGTCTGACAGGCTGCAGAAGCATTTAATAACGAAGACACGTGTCACTCGTAGATTGGTTCGTATCTTGGATCGAAGTGCCGCTTCGTCTTCCGTGCACTTCCACCTATAAAAACCAGCATTTTTCCTTCATTTTTCTACTTTGCGTAGAAACTTCATTGTCAGAGCGAGTCCGTCGTCTGTCAGAGCTCAATCCGTTCGTATCCTTTAGCAACAAGATCTACCCGTTCACTTCTTTCTTCGGTAAGTGATCTTATCCGTTCCTATTGCTGTTATGCTTTTAATTTTGTGACCGTCATGGTAGAAGCACCAATTTTCTTGTACTTGTTTCCTCTTCCCTTTTTCATTTTAGACCGTCAGTCTTAGGTTTTTGTCACTCGTTATAGGCGATGTCTAGTGCGTCGAGTAACCAGTCGTTCGTCCGCGACGGGGCGGGTTACGAAGAGTTGTACCCGTCTGGTCACAAGGATCCGGACGACTTGATCGAGAGGACTCCGTCTGCCACTTCACCTTCCTCAACAAATGAGGATATGGAGTTGGCCGAACCAGGGGAAGGTTCTGAGGACGGTGAAGAACATAGAACAGTGGTCGGAGCTGACGGACTTAGGGAGTTTGTCATGCTTCCAGAGTGGACGGTGCATAAATTTGTGTCAACAATAAAAGAGGTTCACTTCAAAACCGTTAGGGCCATCTACCAAATTCCCGACCACATCCCACTCCGTCTACCCTACAAGTCCGAGAAGTGTTATTATGACGGAGTGGACGATCTGGGGGTATATGAGCAGGCACTAAAAGCTGGACTCAGATTTCCCTTAAACAGGTTGAAGAGAGAACTTCTTCACCATCTAGGTTTGTCCGTCAGCCAGGTGTCCCCTAACGCCTGGAGGGTCTTCGTCGCCATGGAGGTCCTGTACGGAGCCATGTCCAACGGCTCGAGGTCATTGACCGTACGGGAGTTCCTTCATTGCTATCGTCCGGACGAAATAGACAAATCGAGGGGAATGTATAGCTTCGTCCCCAGGAAGTCCGTCTTGAAAGTCATCTACGAGACCCCGGACTCCAACCGTGACTGGAAGAGCCGCTACTTCTTCCTGGAGGGAGACGGTTGGATGTGCCACCCCGGGGAGACGGACTTCCTGCCCGTCGACAGGACATGGGGCATCTTGGACCCGTCCGGTAGAATTCAGCCCGTCGTGTGTTGTAGGTAAATTTGTTTCAACTTTTAATGACCGTTCTAAATTTCTCTCCGTCTCTTTTTTCAGTGCGACGGCGTCCACAAATTGATCTAGAGGAATACAGCTTTTTGGAAAAGATCTTTTCGAAGACAAAACCAGAGGAACGGACCTGGGCGAAGCTTGTCAACCTTGACACCGTCCACTGGTATTGCGACGGACCAGAACCAACAGCTGCTGCAGTAAAGTACGAGAAACGCACTCGTCAGCGTAAGTCCGTCATCTCTTTCTTCTTTTTGTGCTTTCGCTTTGATTTTCACCCGTCCGCTCTTGTTTCAGAGATGGACGACGCGAAGAGGAGGGCTGCCATAAGAAGCAAGGCCGTCAAGAACAAGGGGACAGACGTAGGAGCGATGGGGACGGGCTCGAGCAGGCCCTTGGCTAAGAGACCTATGCCCAGGGCTGACCGGGATCCCAAGAAACAGAAGGTTTCTACGGAGCCCGTCATAGGCCTCATGGCTGAAGGGAGGAAGACGGTGCCCCCTACCAAGCCTGGGGCGGGGAAGGGTCTGATGGTTGCTCCCCCGGGCAGCCAGAAGAAACCGCCCGTCCTACTCCGGGAGGACCCCAAATACGCCCTGGAGAAGATCACCTCCATCATAGGGAGTGAAGACTACGAGGACTTGGGGAACCACTCGACGGAGGCTATGGGGGAGACGGGCCTCTTTAACATTGCCCAAGTAAGTATCCGTCACCACTCATCATTCAATTTCTCTTGTTTTCACTTTTTACTAAGTCCAATCTGTCCGTCAGGCTATGCTTATGACGAAAGGTCTGATGGACCGAGCTGTGCGCAATGAGCTGGCGTTGGAGAGGGTCCGTGACCGGGCCAAGGTGACGGAGGAGGAGCTGCTCCAGCTCCAGAATTGGAAGGTTGTGACGGAGAAGAAGCTGAAACTGGCGGAGGAGGCAAGGGACGAGCATCAGAAGGCGGTGGAGGTGCTCAAGGCCGTCCTGGAGGACAAGGAGGATGAGCTCCGTCTGGCCAAGGAGAAGGCCGTCCAAGAATACCGTGATTCGGAGGCCCTCCTGACGGAGCTTGGGTCTTCCTATACCGACGGCTTTGAGGATGCACTCCGTCAGGCCAAGGCCCTATACCCCAAGTTCGACTTCTCAGCCGTCGATATCAATGTCGCGGAGGGTATGTCCGTCCAGCAGGATGCTTCTGATGACACAGCCGACCTGTTTGCCGAGGAGAAGCCTACTTCCGTCGCCCCTGAGCCCCAAGCTGAAGAGGCGAAGACCCCGGAGCCCAAAGACCCCGTCGCCCCCAGCGTGTAGTCGTCCTCTTTTTTGTTTTAATTATATTTGGGAAACTTAATAAATTCTTTGCCCGTCATGTGTAGGGCTTGTTTCACTTCATTTGTGTTTGACATTTAAACTGAGTTATTTAAATGCTTATTTTAATTCCCGTGTTGACAATGTTGTTGTGTACTCCGTCTTAATATTGAATACATGCTTAATCTGTCCGTTCACGTCGCGGACCTTTATGTATCCGCGAACAAGTTGGGTCCGTTCGGCGTTTGACTCGAGTATGAATTAGCATCCCATGGTAGGGTCCGTCCCCTTTAGGGACTTGCTAATTTTTAACCCATGGTAGGGTCCGTCCCCTTTAGGGACTTGCTAATTTTTAACCCATGGTAAGGTCCGTCCTCTTTGGGACGTACTAATTTTTAACCCATGGTAGGGTCCGTCCTCTTAGGGACTTTAATTTTTAACCCATGGTGGGGTCCGTCCACTTAGGGACTTTAATTTTTAACCCATGGTGGGGTCCGTCCACTTAGGGACTTTAATTTTTAACCCATGGTGGGGTCCGTCCACTTAGGGACTTTAATTTTTAACCCATGGTGGGGTCCGTCCACTTAGGGACTTTAATTTTTAACCCATGGTGGGGTCCGTCCACTTAAGGACTTTAATTTTTAACCCATGGTGGGGTTCGTCCACTTAGGGACTTTAATTTTTAACCCATGGTGGAGTCCGTCCACTTAGGGACTTTAATTTTTAACCCATGGTGGGGTCCGTCCACTTAAGGACTTTAATTTTTAACCCATGGTGGGGTCCGTCCACTTAGGGACTTTAATTTTTAACCCATGGTGGGGTCCGTCCTTTTAGGGACTTTAATTCTATAGTAGTCGTTTAGTAGTGGAATTCACACAGCAAGTTCCTGAATGTTCCTGCATTAAATTCGATCTTGTAGAAGAAAATACCTGCTCCTTCTCGGGTTAACAAAAGTTCCGAAAAGAAAAAGGTTCGAAAGTAGTTGATAGGCTGCTACAAAATAATTGAAATTTAGCAAATATACATCGGGGGATTCAAACTTGACTTCTACTGGTAGTATCTCCGAAGGTGCTCCGTGTTCCACGGATGCTGGAGTTTTCTTCCGTCCATGGTCTCAAGGTGGTATGTGCCCTTCCTGTGCCATGATGTGATTCTATACGGTCCTTCCCAATTTGGTCCGAGCTTTCCCTGAGTGGGTGAGTTTGAACGAAAGATAATACCTGTTTTGGCGCATCCATGAATTCCGCGGAGGCTGCTTTGGCCAAACGGTCGGCGCACTCGTTCTCCTCCCTTGGAATTTGAACGAATTTGATCTCGAGGCCTGCAATTCGACCCTTCACCTCCTCCAGGTACTTCTTCATCCGTTCATTTCTACATTCGAAGTCGCCATTGATCTGACTGGTTATCACCTGGGAGTCACAATGTAAGGCCATGTTACCGGCACCCGCGGCCCTCGCGAGATCTAACCCGGCTATCACGGCTTCATACTCTGCCTCGTTGTTGGTTGTAGGGAAGTCTAATCTTATCATGCACTCGATCTTGTCCCCTTCTGGTGTTCGTATGACTATGCCGGCTCCTCCCGCGTGCTGATTGGATGATCCGTCCGTGTGGATGACCCACAGTTTCGGCCCTTCTGCTCCCTCGTCTCCCGGTTGGGTGTACTCGGCTATGAAATCTGCCACTGCTTGCCCCTTTATCGAAGTTCGCGGACGGTAGCGCACGTCGAATTCGCTCAGCTCAATCGCCCACAAGGCCATCCTTCCTGCCGCCTCGGGGCTGCTCATTGCTCTCCTCAGAGGCTGGTCCGTCAGGACTACGATTACATGGGCCTGGAAATACGGTTTGAGTTTCCGTGCTGCGGTCACTAGGGTAAGGGCCAATTTCTCCAACCGTGGGTACCTTTCTTCTGCTCCTCGGAACGCCTTGCTCACAAAATAAACGGGTCTTTGGGAGTGTCCGTCTTCCCGTACTAGGGCTGCACTGACCGCGGCCTGTGAGACTGCAATGTAGAGGTACAGCTCCTCCCCGGGTACGGATGGACTGAGAAGTGGTGGTGACGACAGGTACCTCTTCAAATCTTCGAATGCTCTCTGGCATTCGTCCGTCCACTCGAAAGATTTCTTCAGTACTCGGAAGAAGGGCAAGCACTTATCTGTTGCTTTGGAGACGAATCTGTTCAGGGCCGCAACCTTCCCGTTCAGGCTCTGAACCGCCTTCACTGTCTTCGGGGGTTCCAACTCCATTATAGCTCGTACTTTCTCTGGGTTGACCTCTATGCCCCGTTGGGAAACCATGAATCCCAAGAATTTTCCAGCCGTAACTCCGAACACACACTTACTTGGGTTCAGCTTCATGTTGTATGACCGAAGTGTGTCGAACGTCTCCTGGAGGTCGTTGAGATGGTTGTCCTCGCGCACGCTCTTTACCAACATGTCGTCGACGTAGACTTGTACATTCCTGCCGATCTGGTGCGCAAACATCTTGTTCATCAGTCTCTGATACGTAGCCCCCGCGTTTTTGAGTCCGAACGGCATTACCTTGTAGCAGAAGAGTCCTTGACTGGTCACAAAAGAGGTTTTCTCCTGATCCTCCTCCCCCATTTTAATCTGGTTGTAACCTGAGAAAGCGTCCATGAAACTCAAGAGCTCATGTCTGGCCGTCGAGTCCACCAGAGTATCTATCCTCGGGAGTGGATAGCTGTCTTTCGGGCACGCCCGGTTTAGGTACGTGAAGTCAACGCACATTCTCCACTTTCCACTGCTCTTTTTCACCATGACCACGTTTGCCAGCCAGTCGGGGTAGTAGACTTCTCGGATAAACCCCGCCTCCAGCAGTTTTCTGACTTCTTCCGCAACTGCTTTGTCCCGCCCCTGCGCGAACACCCGCTTCTTCTGCCGAATTGGGGGGTAGTCCGGGCTGACATGCAGCCTGTGGACTATCACTGACGGGTCGATTCCCGGCATATCTTCGTGGCTCCACGCGAATATGTCCTGATTCATCCTCAGGAAGTCTGCCAGGTCTCGCCTTACCGTCTGGTTGGCCATGGTGCCCATTCTTGTCGTCCGTTCAGGTCTCCTTTCGTCTAGCGCGACTTCTTCCAACTCTTCCACTGGCTCCGCGACGGTCCGCTGTTCGTCAATGCATAAGGTCTGCTGGTGATCCTCCATTTCCAGCATGGCGACATAGCATTCCCGGGCGGCCACCTGATCTCCCCGCAACTCTCCAATTCCGTATTCCGTGGGGAACTTGATCATCAGGTGGTATGTCGAGGTCGCTGCTTTCCAAGAGTTCAGCGTTGGTCGCCCTATGATGCCGTTGTACGCGGATGAGCAGTCGACCACTAAGAAGGTTACGTTCTGAGTGATCTGCTGCGGATAGTCGCCGATTGTTACTGAGATTGTGATTGCCCCTAATGGGAGTATCCTTGATCCCCCAAAACCGACCAAAGGGGCATTCGTCGGTGTCAGTCGTGCTCTATCTATTCCCATCTGCTGGAACGCTGGGTAGTACAGGATGTTGGCTGAGCTACCGTTGTCGACCAGCATTCGGTGTACGTTGTAATCTCCTACCCTTAGACTGACGACGAGGGCGTCGTCGTGCGGATGGTGGAGGCGCCTCGCGTCGTTCTCTGAGAACCCAATGATCGGATCTTCTCTCCGCGCCATCTTGGGTACAGAACCCGTGGTCTGCACATTTTGGACCATCCTAAGGTAGGTCTTCCGGGCCTTCTTGGACGATCCCGTTGCTGCCGTGCCCCCTACAATCATCCTTATTTCCCCAACGGGGGGTTTCTGACGGTCATTCTCCCTCCGGGGGGCCTGTTCCCTTGTTTGGACATCCGTCCTTTCCCTACTGACGAATTTCTGCAGTTTTCCATCTCTGATGAGGGCCTCTATCTGCTGTTTCAGATCGTAGCAATCCGCAGTGTCGTGGCCGTGATCTCGGTGGAAACGGCAGTACTTGTTCCTGGATCGCTTGGCCGGATCGCTCTTCAGCTTTCCTGGGAACGTCAGAGATCCCTCATCCTTGATCTGCATCAGCACCTGGTCTAGCGGAGCGTTCAGAGGGGTGAATCTCGTGAATCTCCCTCCTGGGGGTTTAGAACGCTTATCCTCGCGTCCATCTCCCGTTCTTGGTTTCTTCTTTCCTTGGTCCTGTCCGGCATCCTCCGGTCTCTCCCTCTTCTTTGGCTTGTCTTCCCGAGCCGACAGCGCGTCTTCCGCATTCATGTACTTCGTTGCCCTGTATAGGACCTCAGACATGGTCTTTGGGTCGTTCTTGTACAGGGAGAATAGGAATTTTCCCTTCCGCAGTCCATTCGTGAAGGCTGCTACCAGGATCTTGTCGTCGGCCTCATCAATGGAGAGGGCTTCCCTGTTGAAGCGGGTTATGTATAACCGCAGCGTCTCGTCCTCCCGTTGCCTGATGCTCATTAGGCATGCTGTCGACCTCTTGTACCTGTGCCCCCCGATGAAGTGCGAGGTGAATAGTGCACTCAACTCCTTGAAAGTGCTAATCGAGTTTGGGGTCAACCTGCTAAACCAAACCCTCGCCGCGCCCCTCAACGTTGTAGGGAAGGCCCTACACATGACCTCGTCCGGGACTCCCTGGAGGTGCATCATGGTCTTGAATGTTTCCAGATGATCTAACGGGTCCTTGACCCCGTCATAGCTCTCGACCTGTGGCATCCGGAATTTCGGTGGCAGGGGACAGGAGTTGACTGATGCGGTGAACGGCGAGTCCGTCCTGTTCACTAAGTCGTCAAGGTCGCTGGAGACACGTCCCTTGAGGGCGTTCATCATGACCTCCATCTGCTCCCTCATCGCCTGCATCTCCGCGAGGATGGGCGGTGGCGTTGCATCTGTGAGGGAGGGCATGCTCGAATCGCGCCTCTCCGCCTTACTGGGCTCATTACTGCCCCCTTGCTTCTCAGGCCCCCTTCTCTCGGAGCTGTCCCCTTGGTTCTCCTCCTGACCGTTATGCCCCGCATTCTTCTGTCGCAGCTGTTCTTCCAGGTCGTGATTCTGTTTTGCGAGGCGTTCTACTGCGGCCGCGAGGGTCTGAACCTGTCGTTCTAATGCGGTGGTCCTTGGCGGCTCATCGCCTTGCACGTCGTTGGAGTTGGCCATCGAGCGCGTGAGTACCATGCAACTCTTGTGTCCAGGAGGCGACAATGGCTTACACAATCGTCGTTTCCCACAGACGGCGCCAACTGATGAGGCCGAAATACTCACCAGTGAGGTACACGATCCTTACGCTCGAACAACCGGTGCCTGAAAATAAGAAGGTACAAAGAAACGCCTTCAAAGGGGGGGGTCCGGTGTGGAGCCGGCCAAATACCCTCCGAAGGTTAAGTCAGAAAATGTTCTTACAACTCTGGAGTGCTAGAGAGGGATTAATTATGCATACCTTTTTTGGGGGTGTTGGGGCCTTTTTATAGTACTGAGGTCTTGCCCCCTTTCCTTGCAGAGCAAGCCTCACAAACTTGCTGAGGAAGCCGCCCAGGCCTGCTGAACAAGCCTTTCAGGCTTGCTGGACAAGCCTCTCTTCCTTGTAGAACAAGTTTCTCGAAACGTGGTGGGCAAGTCTGGGCCTTCGTCCCGACTGGGGGCCCATGCGAAAGGATGGGCCCTACCTTCGTTGGGCATGTGCATGTGAATATCCTGGACTCGCCAATGGGCCTATTGGGCCTATAGGGCCTTATTTCACAATTTATCCTCTTCACACACATATCACTTTGTTGAGGATGAGTTACGTGACGGAAGGAGCCTGCTCGGTCCATCCCTTTTAAAAAGTTTGGATGCCCAGTCCAATGCAAAAGAGCTGCCCATTGGGCTAAAAATGGGCTTGTAGATTAGATATATCCCCCTTTTTATATGATATTGGAGTTGAGCAAAATCAATGAAATTAAGGTGAAGTAAAAAAGTGGTTAGGTTTCGTAAAACCCAATTTACAATAGTTCTTAATATAGCGAAAACTTGAGTGCTTTAAGAATTAAAAGGGTTTCTTCGAAATTTCAAAGATGAAAAACGCTCAAAACTATTACTTGATTGTGTTTGATTCCTAATGAATAATTATTATATTGTTTGATTGTGTTTTCATTAGAAGTACTTCTTCGGACTCCACATATACTTTTTTCCCCTATTTTCAACAATTCTTTACGATTTTCTTATTTAAAATAGGTTTCAATGATTGTTTTAATTTCAATGACCTTTTTAAATAATGTAGTTTAGTTCTACCAAGTCTACCAATTTTTTTTTTTTTTTTTTTTACTTTCAAATTTGTTTTGTATGACATCATGATATTCATATAGGTAAATTTAGACTTTATGTTCATAAAAATGGTATAAAGAAAATGTTCATAGAAGATGGTATAAATGTTTTATATATATATAAAATATTAATTTTGAATGGACAATTCTTTTAATTATAAAATTATTTAAATTTATATATATATATATATAGGGGGCCTGTTAATCAGGATGTACTGTTAAGGCAGTACTAACTGGGCCTATGGCCCAATCCGAGGACATTAGTTAATCCGAGGATGTCTAGGTCTAATTATAAAGGGAAAATGAATAAAGAGAAAAGTAGAGATAATATGAGATAAGCCCAATGAATGTCCGAGGATAAAAGCTATCTCGATAACAGGGGTCCAAGGTCAGTGAGAGTGTCGTATCATCATAGAATTTTTTCGAAGTTACATCATAACTAAGAATTGGACACTGGACAAGGAGTAAGAAAGGAGAAGGGCAACAAATATTTTCAAAAAGCTGTTACCTCCGCATTAAATGCCTCCCAACTAACTCTCTGGTCGCATTAATATAGAGGTGATGCCTGAACAGTGGTCAAGCTGCCTTACAGCTACTAGTTGATGGTTCTGGGAGGTGTTGGATGGGAAAAAAGAGTTCTCAGAATCTAACCTACACGTGTATGGTAAGGATGATACCAATATTGTAATATATAGCATGAGAAAATGTACTAAAAAAGGATGAGGAAACTAAGTAATTTGGAACAATAGGAGAATAAACTTTTGTAACTTTGTTCATCAATAAGACATTATACAAGCTCCTCAGGCCATACCGAGGATGGTTCTTTTTATCTTACTTGTGTTTAATAGCTTTTAATTAGCAAGCCCCATTGTATTACTTCTGGAGTAGGTCTAGTTCTTTCATCCACGCTATACAAATTTATTGTTTGAGTTTTTTGGGCTAAACTCCAACCCTATGTTGAGTCCACTCCAAGTTCAGTCCTTACAATATATATAATAGGATGCCAAGCTAGACTCACAAAAAAGTATAGATATAAATTATAAATAAGGGCTTTTTAGGGAATTTGACTAAAATATGATTGTATTCTACCATTTTATAATGTTGTCAACTTATCACCAAACAAATGAATAGTAGATGAATAGTTATTGTTATTTTATTCTAATATATTGTATTCCTTTGAAATACTCATATGAATAGTTACAGCTTCAGCTTTCCATCCTTCTTCTGTGATGTGTAAAATTTTATATAAATATTGTACGGCCCCATAATACCCAAGCCAATTTGGGCCTTAGAACATGGGTCAACAGTATGGCCCAAGGCCTCGACTTTCGCCCGGCCCAAGATCCCAGTCCAAACCTGTAAAAGCTACGAGCCCATACTTAAAGTTATTCAAGAAGCCCAAGGATCGGATAGCCAACACTAGCTCACATTTGCCCTTTTTGTGTTGTCCTTGTTCGACAGGTCGTCACCAAACAAAATTGCAGTCATTCAGTCTCACCGCCGCTTGTGTGCCCGGCAGTGCCTTAGGGGATATCGCTGCCAAGCATATCTGCTGAGGTGGGAACCATTTCCAAAGCCACTCTCACCTAAAACCCATTTGCAATTAACAATATTGGACCCCTTAACACACTGGTTACAAATGTAATCATAATCACCCCACTACTAATTGGCTATAAGTAGGAGAAGGAGAGTAGAATTCTGGGAAGAGAAAAAGGCTAGAGGAGAGAGAGAGAAAAGTGATCTCATTGAGTGTCTGTGCCAAGAACAACCCAAGATAGGAAATTCAAGCCCACCATACAAGTAAGTTGTGAGCCCAAATTAGGTCCAGTCCAAAGGCCCTACTTAGGGGACGCACAAATATCTATGCGATAGTGAAATTCAATTTCAGTAAAATAGTCTCTAAGAGACGATTCTCAATCATTTTCTTTCAAACTATGATATTTTACCTAGAGAATAAGATTTCAAAGAGGATTCTCATTGCTAGCATGTTCTAGAGAAAAGCAATTCAAAAACAAAAATTTCTAAAATCGACCAAGTCTAGTGCAAAAAATTGTAATTTGCAAATGATACCAAATCAATCTCAAATAATTATGGCCATTGTGCAAGAATCATCCGTGGACCATCAAAGTAAAAGTAAAATACTAGTATTTTTGAATTGCCAACTGTGAATCACTCAACCCAACAATTACTAGTTACTTTTTCTCCCTAAAATTTCCCGGTCCTTTTAATTGATTTCATTTATTATTGCATAATTTTCACTTCCAAATTATGCTAAAACTTAGGAAGTGTAGAATGAAAATCTTGGCACCTTCATTTTATTATTATTAAATTCATTATTCAAGAAGTAATTATCAAATTTATCAAAAAACAAAAATCAAGAAGTTACGATAACATGCCAACACTTCATGTTTGCAACTCATCCATCTTCAAATAGAAGGGAATGTACAAGTAGCCATGCTAAATTTCAATATTTACTCAAAGATATACATCAAAAGGAAATGGATTTAAAACATCATTCCCTTTTAAATTTTAAAGTTTTATCGGTTCCGTACCCCAAGTATGTTGCATTTCTCTCTCACATATGAATGTGTCTCATATACTTTTCTTTATTATTTTTTTATTTTTCATGTAAGTGTCGTATACTAGACTCACAGATAAAGTATACTCTTATATAAAGGAAGACAAATACACAAACTATGCCCTAAATAATTTTACCTCTTTCTTTCTTTTTATCTTTCATGATTTAGTGGAGAGTGGAACCGAATTGGAAGTTGACACAATCATCAAGGGGTGACAAACACATAAAAATACAACCCCAAATCGAATAAATGCTCTCCACACCAGCCTTAAAGTTCTGTCTAAGCATCATTACACCTAAATGATCAAAAGAGGAATAGGCAGCGACATCCACTAATGGTGGTGACTGGTGACTCTTCAGTTGAGGAATATAGGCAACAAGATCCACTATTGGTAGTGTGAACTTTCACTTTGTCCAACCCTTTCTGGGTTTAATGGCTATATATGCTTGTTATGAACTAGCATGTGTGGGGTGGATTTGGTGTTAAAGCAAGTGAGGGGCTGAATATGCAGTAATGTGGAAAGGAGGCCATGCTCCTCCTAGAATTGAGAGGCAAATTCAGAGTTGGAATTATCTGTGCTTAACTCATTGATCTTTTCTTGAGTACATAAATAGCCAGTTCTAAGACGAGATATTCTCATCACAATCTAATCCTAAAACATAGGACCCAACTCCTGTCTAGATTTGAATACAAACTGAAAATAACAAACTGAATATATTTGAAAAGAAAAAATAAAATGCAATCCTGATCCGCAAATACTGCTTGTTATTTCATTTTATCCAATTCGCAACTATTCTGCTACCATAACCATCCATCATGTGTATATCCTTCAAATCCTATCATATCTTCTTTCTTTTTTTTTTTTTTTTTTTTTGATAATTACTACAATACTATTAGGATTAGGAGTTTATACCTTTAATTTTTTGTTTCTAAAAAAATATTAGGAGGATCACCTCTCTCTATCATTAATGTCAAAATAGTGAAAATCTAAATCACTCCTTTAATAGTAATACTAATTGTTAGCACCAACTCACACCAGAGTGATATTCTAAAACCAATTTTAAGGTCCCCTCCTTTCCCCATCTTGCATGCCAGTAAATATTCCAAACACAATGCGTCCACAATCACCCCCAAGCAATCAAGAATTCAAGTAGACCAAAGAACTTAAGGAATGAATTCAAGTAGACAAAAGAACTCAAGGAATTTGGTAAAAACAAAAAACTCATGATATTCCCACATCAAAACTTGACTACGAATACAGAACACAAGGAAGATTCAGAATTAGCCATGCCTACATGAATTGAATTGGCAAAGGTGACGGAATTTGAATAGAATTGTCCTGAGATAAAGCCTTTCGTTTCCCAACCCCCAACTCATCCCCAATTCACATCACACCCAGAAAAGAGAAACAAGTACCCAACATTCATGATAAAACCAACAAAATCCAATATCCCCTCCATGAAGTTTTTACCATTTTATAGGGTGAGAAACTAGATAATCATGCTTCCCAGATCAAGGATTCAATAGTAAACAATAAATTAAAGAACATTAAAATTTGCAACATGAATGAACAGTGTGCAAAAGCAAAACCAATCCAACTATAATCTAAATTTGAAAAAAAAAAAAAAAAAAACTCTCAATATTCCCCATCAAAACTTGAGAGAAATTCAAATATCTATTATAAACCCTACAAATTCCAATACTTTTCCATGAATTTGTTAACAATTTAGGGTGAGAACTAGATAATAATGTTCCCCTTCACAAATCAGATCAGGGATTCAATAGCCAACACATGATTTAAGGAAAAAAAAAAAAAAAATCTATGTACAATAACCAAATCATCCAAAACAAAATACAGATTTAAATCCGGCAATTTATTTAGTACGATATCAAATCCTCATACTGCCATTTACATTCACAGCCAGCATTATCTACCTAAACGAAACTGAACCCAAAAACATCAAAAATCAAGGAATCAAAATCAAACCCCAAGAAACCACCCTAAGAATTTAGAAATCACCACCAGCATCATCAAACCCAGCATCATATCCAGAATCATAAGCGCCCATCTCAGACACATCAGAGATCATATCTCCAACCAGCAACCCACCAAGCAATCCAGCTCCTAGTCCCAACGCCATCTTCCCACCGCTGCCGCCACTCTTCTTAGGCGGCTTGGCGCCGTACCCGCCGTACCCGGCTTGCGGATACGGGGCCGGTTGGTGAGGATACTGCGGGTAACCACCGTTATAAGCCGGTTGAGGTGGGTACCCACCATACATAGGCGGTGGGGGATACCCGCCTTGTGGTGGGTACCCACCGTGCGGTGGCGGCTGGTGCGCGTAGGGATAAGCAGCCGCCACCGTCCCAGCAGCCAGCATTCCCGGCGGAGGGTACGCGGGAGCAGGGCCACCGCTAGGCCCCGCCGCCCCGTATCCTACCGGATACGCTGTAACAGGCGTGTCCGTGTCCACGTTCTTTGCCTTCTGTTGAGTCGCGGTGAACTTTTCGCCGAACTTGTACGTGAAATCCAACACCCCTTTGGCTTTTCCAGATGGGGTTCTGACGCTGTAGCTCGCGCGCCTCTCGTCCTTCGATTCCTCGCCGTAGCTCTCGAGGAGCTCTTTGATGGGCACGTGGACTTCGCCGACTTCTTTGTCGCCGGCGAGTTTCTTCTCCGCCTTGATCTTCACCACGAGTGCCAGGCGGTTCTGCTCCGCCGCGCTGACGTCGACGGTGAATTTCATGGGGAAATTCCACTTGGGGTTCGGGCCGCAGTCCTTGTCGATGTGCGTTCTCTGCTGACTGGCGTTGTTGTTGTTGTAGTAGTCGCCGTGGATCGAAACGACGGCGTACAGGTCCATCTTGGAGAAAAGATTCAAGTCCTTCAAGTCCTTGGCCGAATTCAACGTGATATCCAAAGGCCTGCACTCCATTCTTGAAGTTTTCTCAGATCAAAGAAGAACAAAGAAAATTTGGATATGAAAAAAAAAATATATAAGAGGAGGTGTTTTTTTTTGGTTGTAACGAAAGAAAATCAAGAAATTGTTGTTGTTGCCTTGTTGGTGGTTTGGGAAATTGGATGAGAATTGGCTATATATAGTGAGAGAGAGCTGAGTGAGGAAAGAGAGATGAAATTTCGGGAGGTATCGTGACCGTGTGAGAACCGAATAGAGGTATTTATGGAGGTGACGACAAAACTGTTACTCTTCTAGATAAAAATCCAAATTTAAAATATATATATGAAAAAAAATATAAAAAAATAATATTAATATTTTTAAAAGGCGTAATCTTTGCTATTATTTATTTATTTATTTATTTAAATATACGCGTTTTGAATTAAATTGTGTAATAGTATTTGGAAGACGAGAGGTTTGGATCAATTTTGACACTTATAGATATTAGGAGTTAAGTCGCAATAAATATTTGAGTTTTTGGTTAATGATTTAAAAGATTTATTTTTCATGAAAAATCTTGATATTTCTAGGGGGTGCGAAAAGATTATTTTTATTTATTAATTTTTTCCCTTTTTTTTGGGGATGTTTCCTTTCCTTAGGGTGTGAGGTAATCTTTATTGCCGTGTATGTTAGAAGACGTGTTTTTGGCGTGTTACTGGTCCTTTTATTTCGTTGGAAGGTATATACTATAGTAAAATCATAAAATTGACCTGATACATTACCATTTATAACTTTTCTTATCTCAGCAGTTTAGGTAAAATGTTAACTTTTACTTTTATCCACCAAAATATATATATGTTAACTTTTACTCTTGAATCTTAGCGTTTTTGTACAGTATAATAAAGAAAATTCTTTTTCTTTCACCACTTACCATGTCAAGAGCCTTGTGTGTAATTTAATTACTTGGCATCATTCAACTTCTACCTCTCCATTATTGAATTATATATTTGAAAAAAGCATAATAATTATCTATAAAATCATTAAAAGAAAACAATAAGCATTGTGCAACTTATGTGGGTATATAGAAACCCTTTCTTCTTCTCCTTTTCCCCTTATTTTTTCTTTTAAAGTAATTAGAGGTTAAAAAAAACATTTTTTTAGTTCTTTTTTTGGGTTTAGATGAACTTATTTTAATCAATTTATTTTTTTTATAGTGTAGAAATTTAGCAAAACCTTGAAAAATGTAACATAAATTTCATAATCTTTTTTCAATAATTGTTGGCATGATGTGTTTATAATGAACTAGTGCAAAATGATATTACTCAAATCAAAATTTATCATCAAGTTATGAAGAATTGTGTATCATTAACATTGCTATTTTACTCTCATAGGAATATTTGGATGGTGAACTCATTGGTTGGAGCAAAATAAATCTAGAAATTTTAAGTTAAATCTATTACATTATTGATCCGTAAGAGTTTTTAAGAATATATTTTGGAATTTCTCATAAATAAAGATCAGAAAAGTTTAATTAGACACCACTCCACTGCTATTTACTATTAAAAAGGCATTGCTTCATGGATACTCTTTTATATGGGTGTCAAGGTAAAAATCATATGACGTCTCATTCAGCGTGGTATCTATCGTTAGTTACGTGGGGCTAGTTGGTATAGGAAAAAGGCATTTAGGTTTTCAACTAACAAGTCATGGCTAATGAGCATCAAACATTTTTTTTCAGTGGCTTTTGGAAAAGGACTTTCATGGAATGGAATGTCGACGAGTCACTATGGACTCTGATTCAGCCGTTGAGTTTTAACGTATAATGACGACGAATTGACGCACATATTCCTCCCGAGTACATGCGAAAGCGATTGATAGATAGAGACACAGTGGCATACTTTAGAAATTGGAACATACTTTTTGGGAAGAATTCCACTACGGATCAACTACGGGTCCAAGCTTTGTCAGTGATTTTCTAAGTAGGCTTGTTTAACTGGGCTCATGAAGCCTATATTGAAGCTTAGTTCCAACATTTTTTTTTTTTTGGAGAAGGAAGCTTAGTTCCAACATGGGTAGGCATTTATTTTTCTTAAAAATATTCATTCTTTAGAAAAACAAATTTGATTTCCAAAACCCAATATCTTGAGAGCCACAATTGGGTGCAAATTCCGAAATGACCTCAATAACTATGCCAATAATGCACTAAAATCTCACGGGCACGAAGAAAAAGTTCAAAAGCTTGCTCGCAGAACCCCAACGCAAGGTAGATGTAAGTGTTGTTGCCCCACGTTAAGGCAATGCCGGCCATGCAAAATGTATGAGCAAATTTCCATCACTATTTGAGTTTAAAACAAAGTTAATTAAAAAAAAAAAACTGAAATGCCGTGAGCAGATATTCTATGGCCCACACCTCATATGTCAACAATAAATATGAAAAAAAAAAAAAAGACAACACAAAGATGCCACTATCAATATCAGTACATTTGGAGTATCCACTATTCGAATTACATCATCTATAAGCCCAAGATACGCTCTTGAATTTGGCCTCTTCAATAAGACCCCACGTTTCTTTTGGTACCAATTGCTGCACTCTCCCAAGGCCACGAGCGATCAATAATGTAAGTAGCTTTTGGAGTGTAATAATGCAGCCCTCTCAACGTGAATTTTTTGCCCGCATATTTCATGCTATAATCCATGTTATCCATTTTTTGATGATGATGGGATATTTTTATACCAGTTTCATCAAAGAGGGTGGTAAGGCACATAGCCTAACAAGCCCGTCACATTGGTGACAACGTCATTGCACCTTGTCAAAAGGCTAAGGAACTGTTGTGAGATGTCAACTGTGTTTGCATTGGGTGGTGCAGTGGGAGTGTTAATAATAAGATTGTGACTATTTCTGGGTGCTGCTGCTGCTGTTTCTGAATGATGCATATTATTATGTGGGACTTTAGCATATTGAGGAGGAGGAAGAGGAAGAGGAAGAGGAAGAATAGGCGATGGAGATGGAGGAATGACCTTTTGAAAGTTCTTACTATTAAAATCCATTGCAACAGAAGAAGAAGGTGCACCACCATCTGCATTACTAGCATTGTTGTTGAAGTTGTTTCTATTACCAACCATCAATTGCTCTGCCCTACTACTTTCTTCCCCACCCAACATGAATTTTACACGCGGGGTACCTTTACTACTACCACCACCAACACCACCAGTTACCTGCCCTGACTCGTCACCAGACACCTTCTTCAAACATGATTTGAGCTGGACTGCCGGCTTTAGAGGAGACTGGTTTACAAGCGCTGATGCTGGTCTTTGTACAGCTGCTGCAGGATCCTTCACCCGTGGGGTCTCACTGGAATTGTCATCTCCTCGGACCTTGCCGGATTCAGTACCTTCAGGTGCACCACCTCCCAATTCCCGAATGTGGCACCTCACATTCACGTTGCCAAATAAGGAATTGTTTGCAACTGCATATTTGTAGGCTGCTTCAGCATCAAGCTTGTGCAGGAACACAACACGGCATGTGGAGGACTTCCAAAAGACACGGAGACCTGACTGATCTATCGGCCCAAAACGAGCAAACCTTGCCTTCAACTCTGCAACAGATGGAAGGGATGTAAAGGGAGGGAACTTCATCACCAGCATGGTGGGGTCAACTGTCTTAGCTGAAGGTTCCACTTTCTTCACAGGATCTGGTCTGGAAGACTTTGGTGGGGCCGGCGCCACCGATTCTCTTCCCTCTCCCCGCTGACTTTCAGGCATTTTTTGACCCGCCTTCTTTTCAGCAGCCAATGATTTCAAAGCATTGATCTTCTTTACCCTCTTTGCTGCAATTTCTTCTTGACGATCAGAAGGGCCACGTTTCCGCCCAGCTCTTGTTGGATCATCGGGTCTGACTATAGATTTTACTGGCTTTGAGGATGGCAAATCCCTGACATGCTCACCAGTAGAATTGTCAGAGGCACCAACACCAGATGAATATCTCGTGGGACGAACTTCAACAGATTCAGTCTCTGTTGGTGGTGACATTGCCAAGCTTTTCTGGTAAACAAGGGACCTGAATCTCAAAAAGAACTGTCGTACAATTGCAGGGCTGTTTCTTTCCACACCATGAAAAGGATCAAGAGCAAGGGCCTGCAGATCACTCAATAGTTGTGGGAGTTCGATTTCAGCATTTCCCATTCCATCTGTTGGAAGAGTCCCAACAGATTCTAATGAGGAGTTACTTCCACCAGCATTTTTCTTCTGTTGTTCTACACGAAAATCATCCCTCAGAGCCGAACCAATCTGGGTGGATTTTCCTGCTAATTTCCCCACTGAGGTCCCCACTTTTCCAGTAGCCAAACGTTTCTGTTGATGTTCAGAGCTCATTTCTGTACCAGCGTCTTTCCTCTTTTTCTTCTTCTTCTCCCCCATAACAGAGTTCTCAGAGTTTAAGTCCCCAGTAGTTCTTTTAATAATTTTTGCCTTCTTCTTGACTCCACCATCAGTACTCATGCCACCTGATCGCTTTGCATCAATTGATACAGAATCTACAACACTACGACCATCCTTAACTTGATCCAATCCATGGTCCTCTTCAGGTCTCACTGGAAAGGTCAGCTCAGATGGTTGAGAACTTTCGTATGGTTTTGACATTTTCGCCTCACCTTCCTGATGAAAAGATAGCGATGCACCATCTTTTACACATGGGGATGCCCCCTCCCCTGACAAATCAGACCAGCCTGTGCTTGTGGGACCTGCAGATTCACCTGGTCCTGACCTCTCTTTCATTTCCTGCAGAGAACCCTTCCCCTTATCAAGAGCAGGCTTCGTATCAAATGAAATATTTTGCTGGCCAAGAGTACTGCTGTATGCTGCAGCCAGGTCTACGGATACAACTTCTTTTCCAGGTCCATTTAAACTTGGGGTTACACCATCCTTGCTGGCAAATGCAACCTCTTCATCTTTTGCAGGAATCTGCTTTACAGGGACTGCTGGAACCCTCTTTTGCAAGACAAAATCCCCAGCAGCAGTCGTTACAGAACCATCCATGTAAACAGATGGAGCAGAGGAACTTGCCTGTCCGGGGGTAATTGGATGTGTCTTCAAGCTAATGGATTCATCTCTCCGCTTGAAAAGGTATCTGTCTTTCTTTGACTGGTCCTTGATTTTCATAGCTTTTGCAGAGCTCTTCCCACCACCAAGAGCTTCGGCAATCACCAATGGACCGCTCAAAGGAGCTGGAGAAGGCAACAAACCAATCAGAAAACAAATAATGTAAAGTGCTCGTATGAAGTGATTAATTTGTATGGCAGGGATGCAATAGGACATTGCTCTCATGCAAAATGAATGCCAATCACAGAGAGGGGCTTGGGGAACATAAGGATACAATCTACAAGTTTGGCTAGTAAAATTGGTATACCAAGAGAAAGCCAGAAAGGCTTCATCAATTCTTTATTAATGTATAATGGTATAAACGGAAACCAAATTAATGTATAATGGACCGCTCAAAGGAGCTGGAGAAGGCAACAAACCAATCAGAAAACAAATAATGTAAAGTGCTCGTATGAAGTGATTAATTTGTATGGCAGGGATGCAATAGGACATTGCTCTCATGCAAAATGAATGCCAATCACAGAGAGGGGCTTGGGGAACATAAGGATACAATCTACAAGTTTGGCTAGTAAAATTGGTATACCAAGAGAAAGCCAGAAAGGCTTCATCAATTCTTTATTAATGTATAATGGTATAAACGGAAACCAAATTAAGTGAAAATGCTTGGTTATTAAACACATATGGACCAAATATCAGAATCAGTGGCCTAATTTTGGAAGAAAAATAGGGTAAAATTATATTGGGAAATTTGATATGAGGGATTTGCTAAAAGTACAGAAGTAAAAAGACCTGCAGTATTTGCTTTGTACGGTAAGATTTCTTTTTTAATATTTTCTTTTTTATTTTGGATAAGTAATGTAAAATTCTTTAAAACACTATTCTCATAAATTAGAAGTATACAACAGAATAGCGAGGGAGAACAAACTAAGATTACAAAGTGATCCATCATACATTTCTATGAAATAAAAGCACATGCGCACTACAAGTTTTTAAAAATAGAAAACAAAAACTGTTACCCAACATAACCTAACATTTTCAGCAGCAAATAGATCATAAGGCACCAATTGAATGCCACAAAAATCAACAGAAGACACCTAACATAGACTTGGAAATTCTAATAAAGCAACCAAAGCTTTCTACGTAATTATTTGCAAAAAGACCATCTGTAGTCCAAATCAACCTCCATTCCAAATTTCAAACGAAGTTATAATCAGTTACCACCCTCAATCATTAAGCAACAGCTCCCAAAGATGATTTGAATAAATCCCAAAATCAACTCCTCAATCTTTAAAAGGAGCGCTTTACTCCAATGCATGGGTTCAACTAACACAGAACGTCCATATATTACCATGTCAAACTTATGAGAGTTTATTTATTAGAAAGGATCTCACACATGCCCAACACTGCTTGGGATACCAGTGTAATATCAAACTGATTCAGTACAATGTGTATGTTATTTTCCTTCATCAGCTTCTTGGAAATTGGAAATTGCAACCCAATTGCTCCAAGCCATCAAGATTGAAATTCAAAAAAGTTTTCTTTCCAACTTTCAGCTTAGTCATATTGACTCATTAAGAAGACAATTTAAATACGACACCTATGAGACAGTACTTTGTTGGGCTCTTAAGAATCCATTACAACCCATATTATCGATTCTGAAACAAAATGAAAGGGGGATTGGTTCCGTCTCCTGTAGGCATTCAACTGCCTGTTGTTCTTAGGAAATCCATTGTAAATTTCTTTTTTCCAATCTCTAATCATACAATTTTTTTTTTAATGTTTTGCTTATGTTATGCTCAATCACTTATTTTACTAATTCATTTGCAATAAGTGAAGTCTAACAAAAATACCAGAAAAATGAGAGCCCACTATCTCAATCACTAATTCATTTAAGATTTTAACTTTTTGTAAATCTTAAAGTTTCTATCTTTTAGGAGTGGTTGGATGAACGGGAATCATGTGACATCACGTTTAAAAATCATCATTAATAATTAAAATATTTGAACTAGCTACCATCATCCAATGAGCACTGCATACTGAGAGAAACTATCAGCAACAAAAAAGATAGCAACTTTGAAATTATTTTTGTAATACATTCTACCAAACTGATTGATGTTAAAATAAACAGATTTTGATATAAGAGCATGCAATGTGGGGTGCAACGAATAATCAAAATAACTACCAAGTATGAGGAAAACGCATGAAATTTATACCTCGAGGCCGGTCTAAATTAACCGGTTCACGGGGTGGGCGTCCTGCACCTCCTGCCGGGACCCCAAATGCCTGAGCATAGGTCTCATCAAACTCCTCAAACAGAGCCTTCCGCAATGCGAACACAGTAGCCTTATTCTTGACAAAACTAATGTTTTTCGTTTCACCTCCTCTTGGCATCAAAGCTAACTGCTTTACAAAGGCAAGAAACTCGCTCGGCTTAAAACCATCTCTCGCCTTCTTAATCTGATTCACCGAATAAACCCCCCGGGGCTCATAATCCGGCACATCCACCTCAAAATACCCTTGAACTTCCGTGCCCCGGAAATTAAACGCACTCCTACATTTACAAACCACACCAAGACCACGCCGTCTACTCATCTCATCAACAGCCTCCTCCACGGCCTTAATGAAGTTCCTCGAATTCGTTTGCCGCGATTTCTCAGCAAAGTATTGATCAAATGGGATGAGTTCAGCCGGGTCGAACCACCCATAACTACTATCACCGAAGAATGCCACCAATACATAGCCTTCTCTACGACTTCGACGCACGGAAGGCGAAGCGAAAGCTTCATTGAATATATGCCCAGGCCACCATGGGTGAGATTTCACTTTCCCCCAAACCATGTCACCGACTTCAAACCCAAAACTCAGTGCCCTTGACATTCCTGAAACCCCACTCTTCTCATTCGCTACGTACTCGTCGAATTCGGATAACAATGAATTGTACTCAAAGGCCTTACCTTTCTCATTTCTCTCATCAAAAACCCTAGCTTCCTCCTCTTCATCTTCGTCGTCTTCAGAAGCCCTAACCCTAGCCTCCTCGGATCTCGCGCTTTCAGGAGCCTCCGAATCGAGCTCCATCGATGAAACCCTAGCCTCCTCAGAAACCGCTCCTAAACCCAAGCCATCGGCGCCGCCAACGCCGCCTTCTTCTTCCAAAACCCTAGCCGCCGGTTTCGCTTCGGACTCCTCGATCAAATCTGAATTCCTATTGTACTCGAAGGAACCTCTGTTCATTGGAGGAGCACGGGGCTCAAAGCCGTGACCTCCGAAACCCTAAGGGAACGAAACGCTTCGAGACTCGAGTGAGAGTAAGCGTACTTTCTCGCATACCTTCTTATCAGGGAGCATTCATTGCCGAGAAAATGAGAGAGAAAGTGTGTGAATCTACGAAAATCAAAAACCCTAGAGAGAGAAAAAGAGAGAGAGAAGAGAGAGATGTTTGGATATCGAGAAAATCTCTGGGATTGTGATTTTCTTTATGGGCTTCGAGAAAAATCCATGGGCCTCATTCTTATTTTGGGTTTTATAGAATACATAAACAGTTACTAGTGAGTGTTTACGTGGGCCTCTTATGTGCTGACACGTTGTAAAATGAGCGTTTTTTTTTTTTTTTAATCTAAAAAATTTATAGATAAACAATATTTTGGCTATAATTTATTTTTTCAAAGAGTAAATTTTAGTAATCATCTTAGTTTTTTTTTTTCAGCGTTATGATTCAGGAAGTGGGTTATGTTTATCGACAATGAAGATTAATGCTCATAAACTTAAATAATTAAACTCAATAAATTGAAAGTAACATTTTGTGTCTTATAATTAACTAAGATGATATTTGCAAAAAGAAAAAAGAAAAAAATGATTTTGAAAATTTGGATTTAGTTTGAGTAATAAATGGAGTGAAACGGCAAGACGTTGACAAGAAAAATGTGGAGTACGTTAATGATGGCTCTCGTGTAAATGGACTAAAATAGTCTTATTAGTATGTAGAATTATTTTGATTTTTGAGTTTAAATTCACAAAATTACAAAGTTGGTTCTTAAGATGTCTTGCGAGTAATATTATTGGGTTTCCAGGATTGAGATTAAGCTAATGTTAAACTTAATTAAGCGAACCCCCCCCCCCCCCCCCAAATTGTCCCATTTAGCATGTGTTTGGATCCACGTTTATGTGGTTGTTTTAGTTGGTCTCGTGTACTATTTATAAGATCTACAAACCTCTTTATTCAGCAACTTTTTCATTAAAAATAGATCTCACGGTTTTATTTACATATTTAAAAATTATTTTGCTACAGTATTTTCAGTTTTCAGCAAAATAAGCGGTATCCAAACGGACCCTTAGTGTACTTTGGGACAAGCTAAAAATTTCAACTTGCAATTTCAGCTTATTTTTGCTACTATTTATGGGTCTTACTGTACTTTTTGGTATTATTCATGAGTCCTACTGTACTATTTGACTAACTACCTTTATTTACAGTATTTTTAGCAAAAAAATTCAGTTTCAACTAAATAAATTGTTTTCAAACTTAGACTCCTCAAACACTAGTTATTTAGACCTTAGCATATAGGAGTTTGCTATCTTCGTATCCAAACAAAGTCTTTCTACCCATCTAATAGCAAAATATACTTTAAGCAATGATAACTATTTTGTTTGAATTGAAAAGAATTCTTATTTTCTAAAACAACTTTTTCTCCTTGATATATTTACTGCTTTTATTTCTTAATGAAGTTTTATTCTTTTCATTAATATATATATATATATATATATATATATATATATATATATATATATATATATATAAATAAAGAGGTCTTCCACGTGATGGTGACCCCTACTCTTTTTACTATATAAAAAAAAAAATGTTACCACAAATGATTTGATAGCTTTTCTAGTAACAACTACCGTAACCTTTTTAATATGTTGTGTTGGAGAAAAAGAATAATTATTGCATATTTTATCGCACAATTGTTCCTATCATCTTCATTATTTGAACGCAAAATTAAATTTTAATTGAAATTCAATATAAAATCTAATTAGATTTGAACTCTTTGATTTTTATTTTTTATACTCAATAATTCACTTAGCACAAAAATTAAAAGACATGTGACCCAAAATTGATAATCTAATTACAATCTAATTGAATTTTTTTTAATATTGACTTTTAATATATATATGTGCGTCAATTATAAATTGTGTCACTCTAAAATCAAATCCCAAACTTCACCGTTGAAAATAAGGATCAGGATATTGAAGTTTCAAAAGGAATGATGATGATGATGGTTCCAATTGAACAAAAACCTATATATTAGTGTGGTGAGTTTGTTTTTAGGGAGGGAAAACAAGCAAACTCTTCTGTTTAAAAGGTCTACAATTGTGCATTGGACTATAATCCATCAAACCATATGGTCCTTGATGGATAAAATGTTGTAAAATCTACATTAGCATATTCCAAAATGTTTACTGTCGTTTCTATAACTCTATGTGACATAGTGAAGCTATGGAACCTCACTTTCTTAAGTGAGTCATGCAAACAATGTCACCAGCTATTTCTTTTATTTTACATGCCACCAATATGAGGACTTGTCTTCATACAATTTTTTCACCTTCATGCCATTTCTCTCCAAATTTCTCATACAATTTCTTCTTAATGCTTCATGGATTTTTGTGTTCACACCTTTCTTCTTTTATTTCACAATTGCATGAATTTTTTTAATACATTATAAGTAATAACTTCTTCTTCTCGTGCTCGAGAGAGAGTATTTGTGATCTATTGTCTTACAAAAATGGATACTAACAATGCCAAAGCTGAAAACAATTCTAAGCAAGTTAAATATGAGAGTTTTGAGACATCTCCAACTATAATTGAGCAAGATAGAGATTTTCTGAAATTATGAATAAATTGATTTCAATGGTTATTGCAATTTATGCAATGAAACTCATAAAGAAGATTTAGTTTTTGTATGTGAACGGTATTTCTGCTTTAAGGAAGACATGCAAATGCATCTGAACAAGAAAATTTGCTCCTTTCCGATGTCTTCAGACTTCCTCAATAGTTCTTATTTTTTTAGCATTAAGATATGACATCGTTTGTTTGATGTAATAGCTTGTAAAATGTCAAATTTATATGTTATTTAATTGAAATATTTAGTGGTAATTGTCCTGTGAATTTATTTCAGTTCAATTTTTTTTCTTAAATTAATGTGATTAATGCATGACATCTAATATAACATAATTTTTTCTTTATGAAGTCATAATTTTTAATGTTTGGATATGGTTTTCCTTCAAACCAGTTTGGAGAAAATTTTTTATCCCACTACGTGACGATTTATAAAACTATTCACTTGTATCTTTAAACATATCACAAGACTCATTTAAAAAGTTATGCTGATGGTCTTTATAAAACCTACGTACTGTGTTGAAGGAAGTTATAAGTATACTTTCTTTTTTTTTTCCTTATTTTTATGGTTCAAAATTTTTTGGAGCCATCAAAACCGTATCATAAGCAGAATCAATATCCTAACAATTTTATTTACCTTTTGAATTCTGATCCCTCAAGTGTTTTGTATTAGTACCTGGACAATGAAGGAAAGTGAGAGTTGATTCAATTATGCTATTTGAGATTTCTATTACATATATTAGAAAGACTTTTGAGCAGTGTTTTGTTGTCCAGTCTTTTTGGTGAACCAAAAACTCACTTGTTCACACTTGAAAAACACACTGTTTCACATTTCATTGTGGTGAGCAAAACTCACCATTTCGAATTTCGGTGAAAAAAGAACATTGCAATGGCACTCAACAAAGAGAGAGGAGGGACAACACATGGGAGTTGGTGAGAGAGAGGAGAGACAACCATAAAATAAATATATTTTTTTTTAAGTAGGAGTTATAATTTTCATTTTACAAATAAGATCTCAATTCCCAAATAATGATGTTCCTAAGATTAGTTAATATATTAGGACCCTATTTTGACTAGGAAAACCTTAAAGTAAATACAATTGAAAACTATAAAATAAATCCTTAAAATCTAAGATTTGGAAATTTATTCAAAATTTTAACAAATAACACAAAATGAAACTCATATTCAGTACTACATCAATAATATTACAATTTTATGGTGATGAGAAGCCACAAACAGAACCTATGAACTATATATACCTAAAACCAGTGGAGACTATCTGGCACCATCAATCCTCAACTGGGGTTCAGACTTCACTAGCTGTTGTATTTGAACCATCATCCTCTTTAATTAGTGCATCATCATCCTCCTCAATCAGGGTTCTAGTGGAAGGCAAATGACAAATAACAGGCAACTGTAACTCCAATGAAGTATTTGTTGAACTATCTTCATGTGGCTCTCTGTGAATTGTAATTTCTTGAAGCTGCAGTGCAAATGTCAAGTCCCATAACACTTCATGCATATCAGGCCTCTCAGCAGCTTTTGCCTTCAGACACTTCTCAGAAATTTCAGCAAATTTTTTCAAAGAACTAGCCTTGATTTTACCAACAAGCAATGGATCAATAATTTTCTCAAGTTGGCCTTTCCTTCGCCACAGCATCCCCCATTCAGCCAAGCTCGCCTCCTCCCCTGGAAGCGAGTTGTCAACAGCTGGTCTAGCACAAAGAACTTCAAGAAGTACTACTCCAAAAGAGTACACATCAGATTTTTCTGTAAACCGTAGGGTCTTGAAGTATTCTGGATCAAGATAACCAAAGCTACCCTTTACACCCATGGTGAAATGATCTGGATCAGAAAGGCCTGACTTTGAAAGGCCAAAGTCACCAACTTTAGCCACATAATTTTCATTGAGCAAAATGTTTGTTGACTTCACATCATGGTGAATGATCCCTCCAGCTGGGCCAGTGTGTAGATAATGTAGACCCCTTGCTGCACCAATGCAAATTTCAAGTCTTTGCTTCCAAGATAATTCAAATTGCGAAGATGATCTCTCAGGATTGCCATTTGAATGATAGAGCTGATCTCTTAGAGTCCCCTTTTCCATGAACTCATACACCAATATCAATTCAGACCCTTCATCACAGTACCCAATCAAAGAAACAAGATGGCGATGGCGGATTTGAGATAAGATTATGATCTCCGTTTGGAATTCCTTAAGACCCTGCCCATGGCCTGGTTCACTTCTTTTTACAGCCACTTTCATTCCACTCCGAAGAGTTCCTTTGTATACTTTCCCAAATCCACCCTCACCAACCAAAAACTTTGCATCGAAGTTCTTAGTTGCATACTTCATCTCAGCAAAAGATATCCTTAGACTGAGGTTTAGATTAGGAGGGAGAGACGCATTAACACTTCTTTCAGTTAACTTCTTGTTAAAACTTGTCCCTCCATAAAGAAGCACTGCCGAACTTTGATCAGACACTCCTTTCCTGCATTTCAAACCCAACACCACTACTATAGTCATAATGACAAATGCCCCACTACTTACAAGAACAATTATTACAGGGGGGCATTTACTTGAGTGGTTCTTGTTTGATTCTTTTATTTTGCATGAGTATTTCTTTGATTCACATTCCTTGGGAATGGAACCTGATTCCTTCATGAACTCCATAATCTCCAACCCATTCAAAAAGGCATAATGCATGGGAGAGTCCTGCCGTGGGACTATACTAACATTTAGAAATCCTGAATCATCTGAGTCAACCACAAAATCTAAGTGAAATGGTGCATCCAACTCATGAGATATTAAATATGGATCAATCCTCTTACCAAAGTTTCTATAGATTGAGAGATTAAACCACAAGTCAGTAGGGAACCACAAGCCATTAGTTGGTTTGGTTACTATGTCACAGAGATGGACCCGAACAAGGTGTGTAGCATTCTTTGTGACAGGAAAACTCCAAGTTAAATTTAAGAAACTGGAATTGCTGCTATTGTCTATATTCAGTAGTCTGGCTGTCTGATACACAAGAGCTGGGGCAATATACTTATTGACCTGTTCTGGCTCTCCAATATAAGACACATTCGTTGCAGCTTCTGGGGGATTGAATAAGTAACTACCATCTGGTATCCATTTCCTCCACAACTCATCAAGTTCAATGATGGGACCTCCAACATTGATTCTATAGATTGTATGTAGAACATGATACGGCAGATCACAGTAATTACCTCCATCTCCTGCAGAAGTAACGCGAGGAGAACAATCAGTGATGAAGCTCTCAGGGGCAAGAAAGACTTCTATGGCGTTTACGAAAGCCAAAGAAGACTCTTGAGAAGGTATGAAGTGGATTCTAAATTCTCCTTCTGCAATGTTCAGCAAGAATTCCTTAATCAATGGAGAACTACTACTATTTCGGATGCTGAAATTGTTTAAAAGTGAAAACCCAGAAGCCGAAACATTGAATAGAGCATCAGATAGATTAGCAGGTGACAAGAAAACAAAGAAATGAAGGCGTACCAAGTATGTACCATTCTGGTTGATTTCAAATTTATATGAACATGGCTGCCTGTAAACTCTTGCTGTTTGATAGAGAAGTGGAGTCCCTATTGATGAGTTGCTGCTCATGACATGCTCACTTTCTCCAGTTGAGAATGAACAGGAATTTTGGTCACCTACAAAGACCCTGCTATCATTGATGGTGGTGTTGAAACTTGCTCCACAGTTGATGAAATACTTATCAGGAATAGTGTAAGCTAATGAGAGAAGGACAAGTGCAGAGAAATGGAGAAGTAAGAGAAGAGAGAGTTGGAAGAGAATCTTTTGAGAGAGAAACATTCTTATGGAGTTTTTGTGAGAGTAGTTGATTTTACAGTGGTTATGGTTATCTGAGGTCCAGAGGATGATATTAGCTTGGTGATTTTTTTTTTTTTTGGAGAAGAAGTCAGATTGAACATGTTAATCGAAGACTTTGACTTAAAAGTATATAAATTCATAGTTACGCGTACATGAAATTGGAAATGGTAAAACAGACTTTGACTTTACCCGGTGTTCTGATAGAGAAATTGAGATTTGATCATTATAAACCCAATCAATAATTAATTTTATGCTAAAATATTGTTTCTGTTCCTAAAAGTTTGCATGGAGCTCATTTGTCATCCCTAAACTCTAATTAAAAAGAAAAAATGTTATTTTTTCATCCTAGTCTTTTGAAAACATTACACTTTATTTTAAAGAACTTTTTCCAACAGTTTTGAGATCAAATTTTTTTATTTTGTTTTATTATAGTTTAAGGACAGAAAGTGTAACATTTTTAATAATTTAGAGACAAAAATGAATCTTTTTGAAGTTTATAAAAGAAAATCAAAAGTCATGGATGAAAACAATATTTTAACCTAATTTTACGGAAGGGAGGAAATTCAAGAACTTCATTCATCCATTATTAATATTGCCAACATCAATAAATATAACATATCTCCACTCTTGTCCAACCTTGATCCGCAGAATTTGCATTCAACCACCACATAGCCTTTCATAAGTTAACCGCCATCAAACCCCTTACTAACAGTTGAACAACTCTTAGCAAATTTTGGGCAAAGCCCCAACTCCCCCATAAGCCAAAAATCTTTCATATTGTCAAGAAGCTTATCAGTGAAAGGGTTGTCATGGATGATGCTCAAAGTTACAATTGTTTATTAACATCAAAATGGCATCTTTAGTTGCTGCTAATACTTAACAGGCCTATCTAATGAGAGGAATACAAGATAGACATGAAAAATGGTCTTCCCATCAAACATGTGGTGACTGGTGTGTGTTCTCCAGTAACTCAAATTTCAACCAATTAACTATAGAACAACTAACAAGCACACATTCAAGTTTGGGGAAAAACACCATATCATGAACTAAATAACCTCCAAAAGTTCCAAAAATATGTCATTGGAAGCTCATTTCCTCAGTCATTCAAAGTCAAAGTCAGAGTTGGAGTCAGAGTTATCCCACCTAGGTTCAAAGATTGAGTGCTGGCTGCCAACGACTCAAGGCAGTGGTCATGGGGTAAAATGTTTGGCAGTGCTTAAAGCACGTTATATTTGTTTGTTTATGAAAAAGTCAAGTTTAAGTGCTAGTTTAGATAGCACGCTGCGTCTATGTTTCCTCAGTTTATTTTTTTTTTTTTTTTTTTCAGCGGCAATGGTTGATCCGTTCTTCTGTGAACAGTGCACTTATGTACTGTTCACGGACCCCACAAACTCCACTTTTTATTAATTTTTTCATTAAAAATGGGTCTCACAGCACTATTCACACATTTAAAAATTATTTTACTACAGTGTTTTCAGTTTTCAGTTTTCAGTTTCAGCAAAATAAGTTCTATCCAAACAGACCTAGCCTCAATTTTAGACTTGTTTAGTTGTTTAATAAACAAGCTAAGCTCAAGCTAAAAAATTGATCATGAACAAGTTGTAAACATAGGGCACAATAAAACATGTCTAGCCTAGACTTGATATGGGCTTAAAAAAATAAACTCATATCTCACTAAGCCTTGAATTAATTAGGCGTTGAGAGTTAAGAGTTAAGATCACTCATCCAAATCGAATGGATTTGATAATATGTTTAATATGTGCTTGGTAACATATTTGTGTTGGATCTCAAGATCAAGAGCTTAATATTGAGCTCAAGTTTGAGCATGATATTTGGCTCAAGCTCAACTTGACTAATGAATCAACAGCCAAGTCGTGCTCTCAAGTTTTTGAACTTTTTGACAAGCGCAATCTTGAACACTATTTGTTAACTTGGTTCGAGCTTGAGCCACGTTTAAACATTTTACTTTTGTTGTCAAGCCAAATTTGAACATTCAATACTCAACAAAAGGTAGCTCGTTTACAACCTTATGAATAGCAAATTAAGAGATTGTTACTCGGAGGAACAACTTTTTTTTTTAAATGTGGGTGTCCAAAGCCTATAGAACACTTGTTCAAGTGTGCCTAATCTCATATCTACTCATACACAGACAATTTCACAAAAAGAAAGAAAAAAACAAAACAAAAACAAAAGATAATTATTGGAAGTAATCCTTTAAAAATGACCCCAAGATGCTACATAGGAAATTACAAATGAGTGAAAGAACTTAGGGTTGTGGAGTCATGGGGTTTATATATATACTAGATAGGGTAGCACGTGCAAGGCACGTGCTTGCCATGGGAAAAAAAATACTGTAGTAATTAAGATCAATTCTAGATTTTATTTGTATTACAAAACAAAGATATGAATCATTTTATTTTTAAAGTATATAGAGATTTACATTAATCAAAAGAGACATTAATTTTAAAAATTTTGATAATTATGTCGTAAAAATTTAATCTCATTCGTTTAAGAATTTTGATTAACCACAAAGTTAGGATAGCTATTTAACATATAAATATTTATTTAACTATAATAGTTTTTTAGTACCTACTTTCTAAAGACAATATATATATTCTCTAAAAACTTCTAAGAATGATAACGAATATCATTATCTTCCAACAATAAACAACTGAGTTTTGCTAAGAAATTTAATATTAAAAAAAAAAAAAAGATAAAAAAAGGCTTGTGTCATCGAATATCATCATTCTAACTTTCTAAGAATTTTTATCATTTAAAACTCAAAATACGTAAAGAAAATTTTTAGGATGTTAAAATTTAGTAAGAGTAATTTAGACATTACACAATAAAATATTATAGGAATTATAAGTTTTCATTAGGGTTTAACTAAGAGAATAATAATATGACATATTTGCTCTTTTCCAAAATATTAAGGGAAAAATTGTTTGATTTTAAAGTTTAAGGAAAAATTGTAAACTACCCCAAACATAAAGGATGAAAAATGTTTTTTTCCTAAATTTTTGTTTTTGTTTTTGTCTGCAAAACTATGTGTTTTTACTTAAAATAGTGTGTAAAGAAAAAAATATACAAAAAGTCAACTCAAGAAAATTATATGTGGAATAGGGAATTTTGGCTCAACAAAATTGATTAAACCAAAAAAAAAAAATCCTAAAAATACAACAGAATGACGCAACATTTTCATAATACCTTTATAATTTTATTATATTTTATTTTAACTTGTAAAGAATTGACAGCTCAGCAGTTTTGAAAATATTGTGACAACATCAAGATGTCTTAACATTTTTCACACAAAAAAATGTTATGTCCATGACATTTTCACAACAAATCATAAGTAGTAGGTTACTATAAGTTGTTATTGGTGGGCAAAAAAGTAGTTTCATTAGTAAGTTTAAATTTGGACCAATAACAATTTACCATATTTGATTTGTTATGAAAATGTTGTGAAAATTATTGTGGACAAACCAAAAATAATATAGCAAATATACTACAACTTTATGCATTCACCCAAAAAAAAAAAAAAAAAAAAAGGCCAGCAAAACAGTGAAAGTTAAACAAACCAAAATTACTATAACGAAATTATTGTAACTTTTCTCATTCACTCTTTTTATATAATATATATATATATATATAGAAATATACATTGCACTTACAATGTAAATTTATATTGCAAACACATAAAAATTGGTAAATGTTGTACACATTTGCAAAATTTGTAAAAAAAAAAAAAAATTTGCAAATGTATATAATATTTGCTATTTTTTATGTGTATACAATGTAAACTTACATTACAAGCAAAAAGTAAACATATAAAGATCATTTAAAAGTAAAAAACAAGCTTAAACCAAGTTGGTGAACTTGAAGGAAAAAAAGGAGGAAAAAAGCAAGTCATTAAACCAAAAATACTGTTCATAACACTATTTATGAGCCTATTCGTTCTTTTTATATATAGAAAAAAAGAGCACAAATTGATGACTAAAAAAAATATTTAAAAAAAAAAAAAACAATGAATAGTACATATTGAACAAACCAAAAGTATTGTAGCTTGTACACATTCACCCAATAAGTGTCACAACATTTTCACAAAACATTTATTTTCAATTGTGATTGATCACAGTTTCATATTTTATTATTTTATTTTGACTTATAAGAAATTGACATTTCAATAATTGTGAAAATATTATGAAATTTGTTGTATCAGTATAACAATATATATGCAGGTTCTTATAAATATTTAAAAGAAAAAAAAGTACAAACAGAAGACTAAAAAAACAGTAGCTACTGTAGCTGCAGTGCCACTTGAACAAACCAAAGTGGCACTGTAGCAACTATTTAAAACTTGGGGGAAAAAAAAGGCTCACCACACCAAAAGGGGCACTATAGAGGCATTGCCTCTTTTTATATAGTTAGTAGAAAAAAGAGCACAAATCAATGACTGAAAAAAAAAAAAAAAAAAAAAAGTATATATTGAACAAATCAAAAGTATTGTAGTTTTTACACATTCACCTAACAAGTATCACAACATTTTCAGAAAATATTTATTTTTAGTTGTGGTTGGTCACAATTTGATATTTTATTATTTTATTTTGATTTATAAGAAATTGACACCTCAATAATTGTAAAAATATTGTAAAATTTATTGTGTCGGTATAACAATATATATATATATATATAAGGAAAAAAAAAGTACAAACGGAAGACTGAAGAAAAAAAAACTGTAGCTACTGTACAAAAAAAAAAAAAAAAAAAGTGGCACAATAAACCAAAATGGCACTGTAGAGGCATTGCCTCTTTTTATATGGTTAATAGATATGAAAGAGAATTTTTTTTTTTGAGAGATTATGAAAGAGTAATATGAGTTAAATAATCCAAAGATACTACAAATGTTATGATATAAACCATACAAGCTAACATGTTACCAATTAGGGATTCCAGTTAGCTCAACTGGTAAAGTCTTTCATGGTTATATAAGAGATCTAAGGTTCAATCTCCACCTATACCAAAAACCGATTAGTGTCTTAGTCACAGTTTCATATTTTATTATTTTATTTTAACTTATAAGAAATTGACACCTCAATAATTGTAAAAATATTGTGAAATTTGTTGTGTCAGTATAACAATATATATATATATATATATATATATAAGGAAAAAAGTACAAATGGAAGACTAAAAAAAAAAAAAAAAATGTAGCTATTGTAGCTACAGTGATGCTTGAAACTATAGCTATTGTTCAAATAAAAAAAAAAGTGGCTCAATAAACCAAAATGGCACTGTAGAGGCATTGCCTCTTTTTATATAGTTAATAGATATGAAAGAGTAATATTTTTTTTGAGAGATTATGAAAGAGTAATATGAGTTAAATAATGCAAAGATACTACAAATTTTATGATATAAACCTTACAAACTAAGATGTTACCAATTAGGGGGTTTCAATTAACTCAACTGGTAAAGTCTCTCATGGTTGAATAAGAGATCTGGGGTTCAATCTCCGCCTATACCAAAAACCGATTAGTGTCTTGGTCTGATGATAAAGAGCTATCATCAGAAACGGACGCCATAGGTTGAAACTCTCTTTAAAAAAAAATGTTACCAAACAAAAAAAAAATTATTAGAACATTCATTTATATTATTGTAGGGTCACAATTTGAGGCCCAAGCCCAAAATGTATGGAGTCTTGGTCCAATGAGCCTAATACAATAAATTTGTAGAAAATGGATCAAAGAACTAAATTCTAATGAGTTGGACAACGGCTAGTATTAAATCGTGTGGCGATCAAACACAAACCAAGGATACTTATATCAATAAACTTTCAGTTCGAGGAGGTTAAATCTGTATATGATGATTACTCTGAAATATTGAATGGTTCAGGTTGCTATATTCCTTTTTGATAATTTAGTGTAGGGACAGAACTAAGATTTGAATTTGTGGAGGCTGAAGTATAAGCCAAAGTTAGATTAAGACTTGGTGTTGTGGTGATTTTTCAATTTTCTTTGAAGAATTTTCAAAAATTGAAACATTAATGATAGAGTTTGGCAATGTTTGAACATCAACATCGGCTTGCAAATACTTATAAAAAATAAATAAAAAACATCGGCTTTCAAATTTTTTTTTTTCTTTTGAAAAAAATCAAACATTGCAATTAATTTTCTCATAATCTACAAATACAAATCAAATAAATGTTGATTATTCTATATTGAATAGTTCTATTGTGTCATAAGTTAGTCTAAAAAAAGGCCAAACAAATCGCACAGGTCACAATAAAATTACTAATGATAATTTATTGGATTAATTAAACAAATGTTAAAGGAAAAAAAAAACACATTGTCAATTATTAACCTAAAAAGAACACATTATCAATTATTAATGTTTATTAGGTTGGGTGCACGGTCTTTATGAGGTCCAGGCCACACTTTAATATTTCTCACATAAATTAGATTGTTAAAACAAGCGTTGAAAAGACTTGGTGCTATGGTGATTTTTCAATTTTCTTTGAAGAATTTTCAAAAATTGAAACATTAATAATAGAGTTCAGCAATGTTTGAACATTAACATCGGCTTGCAAATAATTTTTATTTTTTCTTTTAAAAAAAATTAAACATTGCAATTAATTTTCTCATAATCTACTATAGGGTCGCGATTTTCGAATTAGGCCCATGGATGGATGGAATCTAGGCCCAGCGGACCCATTACAATGAATTTGTGGAAAGTGGGTCCAAGAGTTGGGTTTTGATGAGACAACGGTTAATGCAGAGGTTAGAGATGATTAAGTAGGAGCTAAGAACACAAAGCTGGACGGACTCACGATCCGAGGGAACGAACTCCTCGTCCAAGGATATGAGTTCCCATCTGGTTTGATTCACCAGGAGCACGAAGGAGGAATCTGTGCCCCTCCTCCCAGGGAACAAACCCCCCCGGGCCCTCTCCTTGTGGAAGATCCCTTACATTATGTAGTTCCCTTTGGTCCATCTTAGTCCTACACTTGTTAGTCATCCATGCCCATACTTGAATGCACGTCTCATCAGCCACTCCCTCTGACGTTTTGTGAGCTATTGTGACTCAGATAGCACTGCCCAGGGGTCACGTCCACATAAATGGGACTAGGATGCTAGCTGTGGGTATTTAATGCGAAGGTGACAACCTCTCTTGGAATTGCTCCTCCACCATGCCCGCATAGCTGGCCCACTGTGTTAGTCCTTTTGTTTGGGACGCCCGAGGAGGCTGTCTTTAAGGGTGTGCCGCTTTTTTCGTCCGTGATCTCGGTCTGCCAAGGACAAGGTTGTCCTCGACAGTATATCCTAGCAGTCTGGACTTTCCTTGTTCATCCTCAGACATTTTTTCCTCCTCGGCGTGGGCCATGAGCTTGATATGAAATGGAACGAGGTCGTCAAATCCTTTGGCCCAACAATAGCCCCTCAAAATCCTATTGTTCGACTCCTCGGGTGGGGAGGAGGATTTTGATGTTCTCGGGCCTATGTCATGGCCGGTTAAGTCTTGTTCCCCTATGAGCGCCAGGGCCTCTTCGCTTGCCCAAGGCACGCTCTTGGCGTTTCGGTGTACGAGGTGCGCTGTCATTAATACTTTTATGGGATGACACGGATTGCTTCGGTATACAGGGTGCGCATTCAATGGCGCTTTTATGAAGCGGCGCAGACTTAACGGTGGAGGGTTCCCTTGGAAATTGGGCGGGATTTATTTCACTTAGAACTCCCTCTTTGAGCTTTGTGCGTGATAAGTTCCCCCCAGATTTCGCCTTCTATGTAAGGCGCCCTAGGAGAACCATTCTTTTACATCTACAAGCCCCTAAATCCTATAGGAACTCTAAGTTCTCCCACTTTCACGAACCAAGAATGCCGCCTAAATTATGGGCGTCGCAGCTGAGGTAAAGGAAGCAGAGGCCAAAGATTTTCCTATCCTTCAACCGGACAAGGAAGAGAACTCTCCTCCTTCGACCAGGAACCGTAGCTGGCGCAGATTGCGTCAAGTCCTTGATGAGCCTCCAAACACTAATCAAGAATGTGCAGGAATTGGCTAAAGAGGAAGGGGAAGAAAGTGAAGCGAAGTTGAGGAAAGCAATTGAGATATTAGAAGGGGCCACTTCTGCCATTGTAGGCAGCTAGCGAGACTTCTGGAGGACGATTTTTCAGGAGTACAAATATTAGCTTCTGGATAAGAGTACACTCCAGGGTGGCCTCAGCAAGAGGGAACCAAGGGGCCCAGCGGGGCCGGCCACTAGGTTCGCAAGGGCCCGACCCCTGATGGGGGCACGGGCCATGCACATGATGTCAGAGGCCCCTAGATTTGTGAACCATCTGGCAGTTCCCCCCATATGGTACAGTAAACTGGCCACCATAACCTCTCATCGGGGACTCTTGCTGATGAGGGCTTGATCCTACCTTAACAAGCCGCTGCACTCATCATCGCACAAGCAACTTCCCATAGACGGCGCCAATTATAGGGTCACAATTTTCGGACTGGGCCCATGAATGGATGGGATCTAGGCCCAGCGGACCCATTACAATGAATTTATAGAAAGTGGGTCCAAGAGCTGGGCTTTGATGAGACAACAGTTAATGCAGAGGTTAGAGATGATCGAGTAGGAGCTACGAACACAGAGCTGGACGGACTCACGATCCGAGGAAACGAACTCCTCGTCCGAGGATATGAGTTCCCATCTGGTCTGATTCAGCAGGAGCACGAAGGAAGAATCTGTGTCCCTCCCCCCAGGGAACAACCCCCCACCCCCCCCCCTGGGCCCTCTTCTTGTGGAAGATCCCTTACATTATATAGTTCCCTTTGGTCCATCCTAGTCCTACACTTGTTAGTCATCCATGCCCATACTTGAGTGCACGTCCCATCAGCCATTCCCTCTGACATTCTGTGAGCTGTTGTGACCCAGATAGCACTGCCCAGGGGTTACGTCCACATAAATGGGGCCAGGATGCTAGCTATGGGTAATTAATGCAGAGGTGACAGCCTCTCCTGAAATTGCTCCTCCACCATGCCCCCATAATTGGCCCACTGTGTTAGTCCTTTTATTTGGGTCGCCCGGGGAGGCTGTCTTTAAGGGTGTGCCGCTTTTTCCTTCCGTGATCTTGGTCTGCCGAGGACAAGGTTGTTCTCGACAGTAGAAGGACTTTATATTACTCAAGCCAAGTATGCCTCTGAACTATTGTCTCGAGTTGGACTCACTGATAGCAAGACTGTTGACACTCCAGTTAAGTTTAATGCGCATCTGACTCTCACAGGAGGGAAACCATTGTCTAATCCCTCTCTTTACAGACTCTTGGTTGGTAGCCTAGTTTATCTCACTGTCACTCGTCCAGACATTTCCTATGCTGTTCATCAAGTAAGCCAGTAACTGTCTGCTCCACGATCGACTCACTATGCTGCTGTTCTGTGCATTCTTCGATACTTAAAGGGCACTCTTTTCCATGGTCTTTTCTACTCTACTCAGTCTCCTCTAGTTCTCCGTGTATTTTCTGATGCTGATTGGGTAGGAGATCCCACTAATCGCAAGTCCACCACTGGTTATTGCTTTCTTCTTGGTTCTTCTCTGATTTCTTGGCGAAGTAAGAAACAGACTCATGTGGCCCGCTCTAATACTGAAGCAGAATATTGTGCCCTTGCTGATATCACATCTGAGCTTCTTTGGCTACGATGGCTTCTCAAAAACTTAGGTGTGTCTACATCCTCTTCTACTCCTCTTTATTGTGACAACCAAAGTGCTATTCATATTGCTCACAAATGATGTCTTCCATGAACGGACTAAACACATCGAGATTGATTGTCATTTTATCCGTTATCATCTTGTCCATGGTGCTCTCAAGCTGATCTTAGTCTCTTCTAAAGATCAACTTGCAGATATCTTCACCAAATCACATCCTAAAGGACGTCTTCGTACTTTGGTTGACAACCTCAAGTTGGTCTCACATCTACCTTGAGTTTGAGGGAGGCTGTTAATGTGTATAGTGTTATGGGCTTTAGGCCCAACTAGATTATTTGTATAGCACACATTATTGTACTACATATGCTTACTTGTACCACACACATATGCCTCTTATATAAAGGCACTGTTGCATATTCTTTCAGGATGAAATACAATATAATTCATTTAGTATTTCTAACAGTGTCAAAGAAAAAGTTTAGCTCCAATTCATTACTAAATATATAGTTTCTGGTGTTTTATTCTCTTCTTTGATTCTCTTTCTGATTTAATAAAAAATATTGTGCTTCCTAAACCTAATTAAGCTTTGAGTAGGAATAGTGGTCTCAAGTGCATGTGCATGTCAACTTAATTTGTTTCAAACTTTTTTCTGGATAGACACTGCTTGTGTTTTAAAATCATATTGAAAACGTTCCTAACCAACTAGCCCTTCCATTGAGTGATTAATATGCCCTTCAATAATCTATCTCAAAAATCTAAATTTCAAATGTGTCTTAGGCATTTACATTGTGTATCTTCAATCTTGTAACTGTTTTATGCAATTATTCTGTTTTGTGATTTACATTGTGTATCTTCAATCTTGTAACTGTTTAATGCAATTATTCTGTTCTTTTTATGATGCTTTGTTGCATGTGTTTGATCAAAGGTAGGATTTTCATAACATTTATGTGTAACTTATAGATCTAGATTGTGCTTCTTTGTTTATATGGAAAATAGAATAAGGTTTTGGATTAAATAGGCCCTTTTAGTTAGAGGGGCATGAATCAATATGATCACTGTGACTGCATGCTCCAACTAATTAAGTGGTGGATATGATACTAGTGTTTTCATCATTACCATCTTGTCGACTTTTGTAAAAATGTAATTTGCTAACTTAGAAATAGTGCTCTTTTTTCCTTGAATAATTTCATGAGTTTGCATTTTTTTTCCCTTCTTTTGTAAATGTATGAGTAAGGTATCTCCTTTGCTGTGATTGTTTCATTCTCAAGAGACCCATGATTTGTGGCTCTGTCTCTTTGCTAAAAGATAGTTCCTTAATTAGGTACTTTTTATGAGCTCTCCTTAAAATTGCATGTTAGATACCATTGTATTACCATGTGACTTATACACACACACAATCTGATTGTATTAAAGTCTCAGATTATTTCAATGCCTTGATTCGTTCAAAGTTTGTAGTCAAAACTATTTTCAATTGCATGCTCCATTTGTCATGACTCATTTCACATTCCCTCTTACAATTTTGATGTGTCTATAATGAGCCATACACGTGATCAAGTATTAAAAGTCTTTGGATGCCAATTTTTGAACAAAGGATTGGAATGTGCTGTATGTTTACCTGTTCATACTTGTAGATGTTGATAAAGAGGGGAGCATAGAATATTATTTTTCCAACAATAATTTTGAAATTCAAGACCATATTTGGATTGAGCAACTTATATATATATATATATATATATATATATATATATATATAAACACTTTTATTTTCACAAACTTAACCAGTAATTATTTTATTCCTTATTTCTTTTCCTCTTAATTTAATTATAGAAAATTTTGGATCATGATGATTATTTATAGCTGTTTCTTATGCTTCTTCTTTTTGGGAAGTCTTCATGCCATTTATTGTATAATTTCAGTCTTTTTAGATTATAAATAGCTTGGTTTTACAAGCCCCTACTAACAAGATACATAATTTTATAACTCTATTAGCTCTTTTTTTTACCTGACCTTCTTACAGGGTCTTTTAAATTCAAGCCTCTTTTTTTTTTTTAAAGATTGCTTCCATAGTAGTTCTGATTCAAATATTCTGTTTTCATTTCTCTTCTGATTATGGTCTTGACTTACAATAGATCAGCTGCCTGTGGAGTCTTCCTCTTTCGAGACTGTTATTTGTATCTGTAGATCAGTTGAATTTCCCACTGACCGGTTGTTTGAGGAAATCTTAAGAGTATTGAAGCATGGTGGGACAATCCTAGTTCATAAGAATCCGTAGTCTACTGTTGGAGAAACAAATAAGGTAATTAGTTTGAAATTTTGTGACTATATGAAATTAGTTTGAAGTGATAGATTTTAATAGGATTTTCTTACAAATAACCTCTTCTCTTGAGCGTAAGTTACTGTTGGCGGGTTTCTTAGAAGTGGGAGTTCTCAAATCAACGGTTCCATCAGAAGTTCAGTCTTTTGGGGTAAGTTTCTGTCTCTAAGCCTGTTTAAAGTTGTACTATTTTGTTCTCTACCCCCTTTCCTAAAAATTGGAGATTTTAGGATGTATATATCATATGGTAAGGAATTTGGCTTTGTTTCCAAAACTGATTATAACTGCATAGCTCCAAAGGCCATGTACTTTATTGTTCTTTGAGCCGTGAAGGTGAACCTAGTATATGCAAATTTTATGGTGCTTTGATGCTTGAACTTCAAATGTCTTCCAAAGTAATAAATAGATAGTGAAATCAAAGCCTAATGAAGTTCTTCTATAATTGCTGTGATCTAAATTTATTTGGTTATATTTTCTCATTTTTCCATATGAACCAGCAGTCCATAGGAGTCGCAAGCTGTCAGCCTTTAGCAATAAAAATCACAAATGCTACCTAAAAATCTGCCAAGCAAAATGTTTTCCTTTTTCCTCTATGAGATTGGCAGTCCTGTACTATGTTCCAATCTTCACACTTGTACTTTTTTAAAAAAAATTGTAAAAGGTTTGGTGTTGCTTCTTACAAGATGGCTGAAGCATAAGCACTGATTTTCTTTGCAATTTGCAGGCCTTGATATTGTTTGCAAAAGCTTTGTTGAAGAAGCAGTAAAGAGTGTGGTTTTTGTTCCAATCCGGTACGAAACTTAGCTCATATTTGTTTAAAATTAACTTATGAAGAGTTACTATCTGCACCATCAATATTAGTTATGATTAATACAATGCTTTAAATGGTGTAGATAAAATGACGGTTGATAAATCTTGGATGCATCTTTCTACTAGATCGCACACTGAGTATGTTAATGGAGTTGAAAACTTTCTTGAGTATGCATTTAAGCATTCGATAGATGGAGATATGAAAATCAACTATCCATGTATTGATTGTAGCAACAGGTATCGTAGGACTCAGGATGAGGTCCAGTATCATCTTTTATTTAGGGGTATAAGGAGAGATTATACTACTTGGTACCTTCATGGGGAAGATGATAGTGAAGAGGAAGGTGATAGTGAAGTGGAAGGTGATGATGATGATGGTATGCTATATGGTGATATGTTTGATATGATCAAGGATGCTTATCCACAAGTGGTGCGTGGCAGGGAATCAAGTGGAAATGAACCACAAGAGCGAAATGGAGATGCAAAGAAATTTTATAGATTGTTGGAAGAGGTTAAACAGCCTTTGTATCCAGATTGTGAAAAGTATTCAAGCTTGTCCTCTCATATTTAACTTGCTTAAAATTGTTTTTAGCTTCAGCATTGTTAGTATTCACTTTTGTAAGACAATAGATCACAAATACTCTCTCTCAACCACGAGAGGAAGAAGTTATTACTTATAATGTATTAAAAAAATTCACGCAATTGGGAAATAAAAGAAGAAAGGTGTGAACATACAAATCCATGAAGCATTAAGAAGAAATTGTATGAGAAATTTGGATAGAAATGGCATGAAGGTGAAAAATTGTATGAAGACAAGTCCTCTTATTGGTGGCATGAAAAATAAAAGAAAACCTGATGACATTATTTGCATGACTCACTTAAGAAAGTGAGGTTCCATAGCTTCACTATGTCACATAGAGTTATAGAAACGACAGTAAACATTGTGGAATATGTTAATGTAGATTTTACAACATTTCATCCATCAAGGACCATATGGTTTGATGGATAATAGTCCAATGCACAATTGTAGATCTTTTAAATAGAAGAGTTTGCATGCTTTCCCTCACTAAAAACAAACTCACCACACTAATATATAGGTTTTTGTTCAATTGGAATCATCATCATTCCTTTTGAAACTTCAACATCCTGATCCTTATTATCAATGGTGAAGTTGGGATTTGATTTTAGGGTGACACAATTTATAATTGACGCACACATCTATCTATATAATACTAAAAGCTGAAGCATAGCATATAATGTTGTTACGCTCACATCAAACCACATCAGCAGCCACGTCATTACCCTTCTCTTTTGAAAATTTTTTTTTCATAATTTTAAAATACTATTAAAAAGAAAGGTTTCCAACCCTATCTCTACTTTAAAGCTCAATCTTTATATATTACAGTTAATGTTGTCAACCGTAAAGCCCCAACCAAGCTAAATAGTCTTCAATGCTAAGCCCTCTCTGTCTTCCTGTCTTTCAGGCTTACAAAGCTTCACAACTCCAGCTTTCTAAATGTCTTCCAATCTTTCACGCTTTCAAAACTTCACAACTTCAACTTTCTAACTCAAAACTCTCTCTCTCTCTCTCTTCCCTCCTAGGTCTCTTCCTCTCCTCATCTAACTGAATCACTCCTTCATACCTGTTCAATTGCCACTATACTTAAAAAAATAAAAATAAAAAAATCAGAGTCCATATTAGGTACACATTATCCATTTATCCCTTCCTTTTGTAATTAACATTTTGCTATTCTTTCAATTAATTAAGCATTAATTAAGACCTTCTTCAAATATATCTTGATTAGTGGTGATTCTTCCTATTCTCGATCAAGAGGTTTTTCAAAACGTTCAATTGTTGCCTATTGGAAATAGAACACCCACTACTTTATGTTTTCTATATATATCTGCAATCTCTCTTCCTCCATAGATAAAGAGCCTATCAGCCTTAACTATGCCAATGCAGAATCCAATCCTTCCCACGAAGGAGCCCCCACGAAATTATCAGATTTGAAGCCATGGATATTTGTCGTGGGGTTCTCAACATTAAAGAAGTGCTTGAACAATCTGTAAACATGATTTTGAAACCTGGACCAAACCGCACAGTCCTACCAGGTTAACTGTGAATCGTTCACCAAAATTATTCTTTTAACCCATGAAACCACCTTATGCAAGAAAATCAGTGAAACTGCCCTATCACAGGTTCAGATCAGAGATTTTCTTTTTGGGTACTTACAGCCATTGTTGAAGCTTCAACCACCATGAGATGCTGTCAAACCATGAGACTGCATCGCTATTTCTGCTTACTCTTCTTCTCTATCTCTGTCTCTCTCGCTCTCGCTGCATTTTTGCCATTTCTGCAGATCTTCTTTGCTTAACTGTTACAATGAAGGTCAAGTTGTTGTAGATGATGGACGGACAAACCAATGCTTAGGCAAGCTTAGTTGTCATCCGCTTTATAGTGTACCAATGCTTGCAAGCCTTTAACCACTTATTTCTTTCTTAAATTGGCTTGGGCTAGTGTTTGTACCTGATCAATTTTTTAATGGGCAAACAAACCAATGTCAGCCCCTCTTCCAGTTTTTGTATTTTTTTTTTATTTCATATACACTAAATGGGTTGGGCATAATAAAAAAGTATTGGGTAATCAAATAGGCTAAACATAATTTAAGATAATTTAGATAAAGACTTGCTAGAATATTGAACTCTAACAAAAAGTTTAAGTATATTAATTTCATATATATATATATATATATATATATCCATTGACTGAGAAACTCAATATTCATTTATGTTTGATTATGATTTAATATTACTTATTTGTCTTATGAATGTTATGATATGAAAAATATATTTGAAATATAGAAATTTATATTTATTTGACTTAATTTAGTTAATTTTTATATTTTTACTAATTTAATATGGTGGGGCTAAAGAACTTGGCAAACCCGGCCCATTTCATATCAAGCCCATGGCCCACATCGAGGAGGAAAAAATGTCCAAGGACGAACAAAGAAGGTCCAAACTACCAGGAGACGTTGCCAAGGACAATCCTGTTCTCGGCAAACTGAGATCACGGAAGGAGAAAGCGGCACGCCACCAAGAGCAGTCTTCCAGAGCGTCTCAAGGGAAAGCACAAGTGTAATGAGACAGCCATGGGAGTATAATGGAGGAGCAATTTCAAGATAAGCTGTCACCTCCGCATTAAATACCCACAGCTAACATTCTGGCCCCATTTATGTGGACATGACCCCTGAACAGTGCTATCTGGGTCACCACAACTCACAGAACATTAGAAGGAGTGGCTGATGGGACGTGCACTCAAGTATAGGCATGGATGACTAACAAGTGTAGGACTAGGATGGTCCAAAGAGAACTATATAATGTAAGAGACCTTCCATAAGAAGGGAGGGGGACGACTGGAGGGAGAGAGAAGCTCACATCCCCCTTTGTGCTCTGTTTAATCAAGCTAGATAGAAGCTCACATCCTCGGATGGTGAGTTCGTCTCCTCGGATCTTAAGTCCATCTAGATCATGAGAAGATCACATCCCCTTTGTACTCACAGCTCCGTTGTCAAACTCATTAAAGCCTAGCTCTTGGATCCACTCTCTACAAATTCATTGTAACGGGTCCACTGGGCCTAGATCCCATTCACCTTTGGGCCCAGTTTGACAATCGCGACCCTACAATTGGCGCCGTTTATGGGAAGTTACTTGTGTGATAATGAGTGCAACAGTTGGTTAAGGTAGGATCAGGGCCCCATCAGCAAGAGTCCCCGATGAGAGGTTATGGTGGCCAGTTTACTGTACTATACGGGGATAATTGCTAAAAGGTGCACAATTCTAGGGGCTTCTGACACCATGAGCATGCCCCGTACCCCCGTCAGGGGTCAGATCCTCGCGAATCTAGTGGCCTACCCCGCTAGACCACCATTAGAGGAAGGGGCAGCTGTGTAGAGCGATTCAAGGGGCTCCGCGGTAAGGCTAGTTCTGGAAGGTATATATTAATATCTTCTGATCTACTGAAGCGGTTAAACGGGGCCTTAGCTATGACGGGTCCTCGGACCTCCTACTTTAGAGGAATTATCACATATTGCCAGGTATCTAAGTGTTAAATAGAACCAAGGTCTTACATGGTCCTCAGACTTAAACCTATGGGGAAACTAACAACTCTTGACAAGTATCTAAGTGTTAGACAGTACCAAGGTCTTGCATGGTCCTCGGACTCAAACCTATGGGGAAACTAATAACTTTTGACAACTATCTGAGTGTTAGATAGAACCAAGATCTTGTATGGTCCTCGGACTCAAACTTTTGGCGAAACTAATAACTTTTGACAAGTATCTCAGTGTTAGACAGAATAAAGGTCCTGTATGGATCCTCAGACCACAGTCCTTGAAGAGATTATTTACTTCAAGTATTTGTCTGAGTGACAAGCAGAGCGTGCCTTGGGCAGGCAAAGAGGCTCTAGCACTCACGGGGGACAAGACTCGACCGACCGTGACATAGGCCCAAGGACATCAAAATCCTCCTCCCCGCCCGAGGAGCCGGACAGCAGGATTTTGAGGGGCTATTGTGGGGCCAAAGAATTTGGCAACCCCGGCCTATTTCATATCAAGCCCAAGGCTCACGCCGAGGAGGAAGAAATGCCCAACGACGAACAAAGAAGGTCCAAACTGCCAGGAGACATTGCCGAGGACAATCCTGTTCTCGACAAACCGAGATCACGAAAGGAGAAAGCGGCACACCACTAGGGGCAATCTCCCAGAGCGTCCCAAAGGAAGCACAAGTGCAATGAGACAGCCATGAGAGTATAGTGAAGGAGCAATTTCAGGATAAGTTGTCACCTCCGCATTAAATACCAACAGCGAACATCCTGGCCCCATTTATGTGGATATGACCCCTGAACAGTGCTATCTGGGTCACCACAACTCATAGAACGTTAGAAGGAGTGGCTGATGGGAGTGCACTCAAGTATAGGCATGGATGACTAACAAGTGTAGGACCAGGATGGTCCAAAGAGAACTATATAATGTAAGAGACCTTCCATAAGAAGGGAGGAGGACAATTGGAGGGAAAGAGAAACTCACATCCCCCTTTGTGCTCTGTTTAATCAAGCTAGATAAAAGCTCACATCTTCAGATGGTGAGTTCGTCTCCTCAGATCATGAAAAGCTCACATCCCCTTTGTACTCATAGCTCCGTTGTCAAACTCATTAAAACCTAGCTTTTGGACCCACTCTCTACAAATTCATTGTAATGGATCGACTGGGCCTAGATCCCATTCACTTTTAGGCCCAGTCCAAAAATCGCGACCCTACAATTAGCACCGTCTGTGGGGAGTTACTTGTGTAATAATGAGTGCAACAGTTGGTTAAGGTAGGATCAGGCCCTCATCAGCAAGAGTCCCCGATGAAAGGTTATGGTGGCCAGTTTACTGTACTATATGAGGAGAATTGCTAAAAGGTGCACGGTTCTAGGGGCTTGTGACACCATGTGCGTGGCACATAACCCCATCAGGGGTCAGATCCTCGCAAATCTAGTGGCCGACCCGCTAGACCCCCCATTAGAGGAAGGGGCAGCCGTGCGGAGCAATTCAATGGGGCTCCGCGGTGAGGCTAATTCTGGAAGGTATATATTGATATCTTCTGATCTATTGAAGCGGTTAAACGGGGCCTTAGCTATGACGGGTCCTCGGACCTCCTACTTTAGAGGAATTATCACACACTGGCAAGTATCTAAGTGTTAGACAGAACCAAGGTCTTGTATGGTCCTCAGACTCAAGCCTATGGGAAAACTAATAACTCTTAACAAGTATCTAAGTGTTAGATAGAATCAAGGTCTTGTATGGTCCTTGGACTCAAGCCTATGGGGAAACTACTAACTCTTGACAAGTATCTAAGTGTTAGACAGAACCAAGGTCTTGCATGGTCCTCGGACTCAATCCTATGGGGAAACTAATAACTTTTGACAACTATCTGAGTGTTAGACAGAACCAAGGTCTTATATAGTCCTCAGACTCAAACTTATGGGGAAACTAATAACTTTTGACAATTATCTGAGTGTTAAACAGAACCAAGATCTTGTATGGTCCTCGGACTCAAACCTATAAGGAAACTAATAATTTTTGACAAGTATCTCTGTGTTGGACAGAATAAAGGTCCTGTATGGATCCTCGGACCACAGTCCTTGAAGAGATTAATTACTTCAAGTATCTGCCTGAGTAACGAGCAGAGAGTGCCTTGGGCAGGCGAAGAGGCTCTGGCACTCACAGGGGACAAGACTCAACCGACCGTGACATAGGCCCGAGGACATCAAAATCCTCCTCCTCGCCCGAATAGCCAGACAGCAAGATTTTGAGGGGCTATTGTGGGGCCAAAGAATTTGGCAATCCCGGTCCATTTCATATCAAGCCCAAAGCCCATGCCGAGGAAGAAGAAATGTCCAAGGACGAACGAAGAAGATCCAAACTGCCAGGAGACATTGCCGAGGACAATCCTGTTCTCAGCAAACCGAGATCACGGAAGGAGAAAGCGGCACGCCACCAAAGGCAGTCTCCCAGAGCATCCCAAGGGAAAGCACCAGTGCAATGAGACAGCCATGGGAGTATATTGGAGGAGCAATTCTAGGATAAGCTGTCACCTCCGCATTAAATACCCACAGCTAACATCCTGGCCCCATTTATGTGGACATGACCCCTGAACAATGCTATATGGGTCACCACAACTCACAGAACGTCAGAAGGAGTGGCTGATGGGACGTGCACTCAAGTATAGGTATGGATGACTAACAAGTGTAGTATCATGATGGTCCAAAGAGAACTATATAATGTAAGAGACCTTCCATAAGAAGGAAGGGGGACGACCGAAGGGAGAGAGAAGCTCACATCCCCCTTTGTGCTCTGTTTAATCAAGCTAGATAGAAGCTCACATCCTCGAATGGTGAGTTCGTCTCCTCAGATCATGAGTCCATCCAAATCATGAGAAGCTTACATCCCCTTTGTACTCACAGCTCCGTTGTCAAACTCATTAAAACCTAGCTCTTGGACCCACTCTCTACAAATTCATTGTAATTGGTCGACTGGGCCTAGATCCCATTCACTTTTAGGCCCAATCCGAAAATCGCGACCCTACAAATATATTTATTTATTTTTAAATAATTATTAAATTAATTATAATGTCATCATGATATGACCTCAGTTCAACCTCAGTCCGACATTAAAAACCTTGAACTTCTCTCTTTTACGATTCTTTGAACAATCCAGGTTTCAAAACCGTGTCTGTAAATGATAATGCCATAGACAATCTCTACCCACTTGGTGTCACATTTCTTATTTAGTCCCCAAAGACATTGTCTTTGCTTGAATATATGCCATTGGTATAACAAATCAGAAAGCAAATTATGGAGAGATCACAACTTTTATTTTCTTTGTTTCTCATGAAAATAGTATATGGGAAAATTGTTTTTTTTTTTCAAAATTTGGTAGGTTGTGGTTGGGAAGGACTATTGAAAGTTGGAGTTGTTTGTGACGATAAATGGGTCATGAATGTTTTTAGGGTTTAACAAGTTATTTAACAATTTGAGCTTGTGTGTCTGTTTTTGTTTTCTAATTATTTCACACTTTGTTATTGGAACAGTTGTTACGTTGTAGGTATTGCATATATTCACCAATTATAGGAGCTAAGGTCCCAAATTTTACAAAATTAATTTTTGACTTATCCCAATGAAAAATTATGTATTTCTTTTAATAATTAAAGTACTATACAAAGGACAAACAAAGGGCTTATGATATTGAATGTATTTAAATTAGGGAAAAGTTATATAAAAAAAAAAGTTTTTTTTTTTTTTTTTTTTTTGAGGATCAAATCAACATGTTGTATTGAAAATTTATGTGTGTTGGAATATCCTCCATCCAGACCATAAGACTGCTAATATGACTAGCATGTCTAGCAAAGTTATGAGCAACTAAATTACCATGTCTATAAATAAGAGAAAGCAAACAGAAGAAAAAGATGCTGACAAACTTTTGGCCTCGGCCTCATGTCACTACTAGGCTACTCCTTCCCGCAAATCAATAACCCAGTAAAATACATTTACTATTTTATTTGTTCATTTTACCGTTTCGTTAGTTCTGGTGAACAATGACATTTTAGTTGATGTGATTCAGATTTGTTTGCTAACAAAACACTCCTTATTTTTTTCTTTTTTTCTTTTTTTGTAAATGTTACGTCCACAATATTTTCTCAACACTTTTCTAACAAAACATATGTGGTAAGTTTTATTGGTTCTAATTTGAATTCACAGCTTAAATTATGTTTTTGCCCATTCATAACAACCTACCACTTAAGATTTATTGTAAAAGTGTTGTGAAAATATTATGGACATAACATTTCTCTTTTCTTTTTCTTTTTCTTTTTTTTTTTTTTTTTTGTCAGTGACAACTTATTCTTACCCCACTTATTATCAAAATAACTTTAAATGTTTACTAGCCTAAAATATCTTTAAATTTTTCTGTGCTAAAAAACATAAGCTTAAATATTAAGTGAGCCCAACAACTGCAAATCCTGTTTCTCCTCATCTCAAAACTAGACATAGCACTGGCCTTTTTTCAAAACCACCTATTATGCAAGTTTAGGCATTATTTTTAATGATAGTCATGATTCTCCTATTATAGTCCATACTAAATTAATTCCTTGCCAAGGAAACCCATTGTAGATGGCTACCATGCTTTATTGAGTGTTACACTCCTATCATGAACTATGGATCAAGGATTTGATTGTGGAGCTTGCCAACCAACAATTGCTGGCATCAATTGGGTTGCATGAACTATGCTTGAATGAGATTTTGGATGTGTTAGAACAAAGTCATGCTTTTTGTGAAATAGGCAGGACATATATCCTATAGGATAGTTTCTAAACTGTGCAATAAGGAAGCGCAAGAGTTGGAGTTCTATCGCTTTTGAATTTTTTTTATTTAAAAAAAAAAAACTATTTAGAATGTTTCATAAATATTTCATTTTTGGAATTTTCTCATGCATCGTACGAGTTAGCGACTAATAAATATTAAAAGTCAAAACTAGAGAAAATTCAATTAGATTTTAATCAGATTTTCAATTTTGAGTCACGTGTCCCATTTAATTTTTGTACCAAGTGAATTATTGAGTATAAAAAATAAAAGTCAAAGAATCTAAATCCAATTAGATTTCAATTGGAGTCCAATTTTGCACCACATGTCTATCTAATTTTTTAATTTTTTGTGGCAAGTAAATTATTATATGCAAAAACTGAAGAGTTTAAATCTAATTAAATTCTAAATCATATATATATATATATATATATATATATAATGAGAAACCATTATATATTTTAGAAATGTATTATTTACAAAAGTTGTAAGTTAATACCATATATAATTTGAACCATATAATTGTCATTATTTTTAATTATACTTGTGTATATGCACGAAATTACACACTAGTCTATATGCATCTAAAAGCCGAAGTATAATATTTATTATTATTACGTTCCAGTTGAGCCATATTAGCATCCACGTCATTATCCTTTTTTTTTTTTCTAATTTTCCTATAATTTGTTTTAACATTTTCATTTTTCTTTTTAATAATAACACTTTCTCCAACATTTGTCTTTCCCATAACTTTTCATCTCCCCACTAGTCTCAACCTTAATATCACTATTCATCTTTCTTTTCATCTTCCTTTATTTTGTCTCTTCATATTTCTCTCCCTTACCTTTTCATCTTCCCACTACCCTTACTCTTAATATCACTGTTCATCTTTCTTTTCATATTCCTTTATATTGTCTCTTCATATTCACAACATCTTACTATAAAATTTTCATTCTCTTTTCCATTCTTTGCATAGTTTTCCCTCACAAAAAAGTTATTTCTCTCTCTCTCTCTCTCTCTCTCTCTCTCTCTCAATTTTTTGTTGGATTTTTTTTTTCTTGTATCTTTGCTTTAGGCTAATAATTTTTTATATTCTTTAAAACTCTACTTCAAGTTAATGCGATTTTTTTTTTTTGGGTTCTCTTTGATTGTTAAATTTTATCTTATTGCATTATAATCTATATATATATATATATATATATATCTAAAAGTTGAAGTGTAGCATTTATTATTGTTAGGCTCCAGTTGAGTCATATCAGCATCCATGTTATTATCTTTTTTCTTTTCAATTTTTCTATAATTGTTTTTAACATTTATTTTTTTAATATTTATACTTCTCTAACCTTTCTCCCTCCCTTACCTTTTTATTTCCCCACTACTTATCCAACATTTCTCCCTCCCTTACCTTTTCATCTCCCCACTACCCTCTACATTAATATCATTCTTCCTCTTCCCCTTCATCTTCCTTTATTTTTGTCTCTTCTTATTCACACTCTCTTACTATAAATTTGTCACTATCTCTTCCATTCTATGCATAGTTTTCCCTCACAAAACAAAGGTTCTCTCTCTCTCTCTCTCTCTCTTTCTCTCTCTCTCTCAATTTTTTGGTGGATTTTTCTATTTTTCTTGTATCTCTACTTTAGTCTAATAATTTTTTATATTCTTTAAAACTATACTTTAGGTTAATGCAATTTAGTTTTTTTTTTTTTTTATTGTTAAATTTTATCTTATTGCATTATAAAGAATTAAATATAGCATATAAAAATATTATATTATTATATTACATAGCATGGTTTGAATAATTTAGTATTTAGTATTTTTTGTTTTTTTTTTTTTTTTTAAAATTTTTTTTTTTGTTCTCTTTGATTTGTTAAATTTTATCCTATTGCGTTACAAATAATTAAATATAGCATAAAAAAATATAATATTATTCTATTACATAGCATGATTTGGATAATTTGGTATTTATTCTATGACACATCATGATTTTTTATAGTGCTCAATTTAGATGTTAAATTATGAGATTTTACTAATTTTTGGTGGATAAAATACTCTTAATAGTTGTATTAAAAATATTCTATAATGTCATTTATTTAGAAAAAAGTAAAGGTTAGCCAAACAAAAATAATCAGATGGGTGACAAATTTTAGCTTTTGCAATTTTACTTTAATTGTTATTATTATTTTATAACAATGCATATATAGAAATTTAATTCTTAGATTTTGCTAATAATTGTTTATTTGATAATATGTTTTGGGTGAATGAAATTACAATTTCTACAAAAAAAAATAACCTTAATAGATTATCAACAACAAATTGTTTTTCCTAATTGGTCCAATTAATTTATTGTTAAGTTTATTAATTTTCTTAGTTACGTTTTTTGGTGTTTTGGATTGTAGGCAAAAAAAAAAAGGTTTGAGAAAGTTTGTTTAAAATTAAAAGAATAATTTTCAAATTTTATATTCTTTTTAATGATTCACAAAATGTTATAAATAACATTTATTAAAAATGAATATTTTTTTACAGTAAAAAAAAATGAATATTTTTAACTTGCCTTTTGAATTTTTGAGAAAAATTGTATTGTTTTCATTTTGGTACGAAAAAATTTATATTTATGATTTATGATTGTTCTTATATTACATTTATGATTGTTCCTATAATAAATAAAAATATGATTATGAAATACATTATTCTTTATTAAATTAGTTTAAATTTTTTAAAAAAAATTAATAAAACCATCATAAAAATTATTATCATGCACAACGTGCGGATTTGCGGCTAGTATTATTAATAGCTAAGTAGCTCTTAAAATCTAATGAAACCATAATTTTTAATTTTTGGATATGGTTTTCCTTCAAACCAATTTGGAGAATTTCTTTTATCCCACTACATGACGATTTATAAAACTATTCACTTATATTTTTAAACATATAACAAGACTCATTTAAAAAGTCATGCTTATGTTCTTTTTAAAACTTATTTAGTGTGTTGGAGGAAGTTTCAAGTATGCTTTTTCCTTAATATTTTATAGTTCAAATTTTTTTGGAGCCATCAAAACCGTACCATAAGCAGAATCAATAGTCCTAACTATTTTATTTACTTTTTGAATTCTGATGCCTCAAGTGTTTTGTATTAGTACCTGGACAATGAAGGAAAATGAGAAATGATTCGTTCGGTTATGCTATTTGAGATTTCTATTACATATATTAGAAAGACTTTTGAGTATTGTTTTGTTGTCCAGTCTTTTTGTTGAGCCAAAAACTCACTTTTTCACACTTGAAAAGCACACTGTTTCACATTTCATTGTGGTGAGCCAAACTCACCATTTCGAATTTCGGTGAAAATGGAAATTTGCTATGGCACTCAACAAAGAGAAAGGAGGGACAACACATGGGAGTTGGTGAGAGAGAGACAACCATAAAATAAATATATATATTTTTTTAAAGTAGTAGTTATAATTTTCATTTTACAAATAAAAATCTCAATTCCCAAGTAATGATGTTCCTAAGATTAGCTAATTTATTAGGACCCTATTTTGACTAGGAAAACCTTAAAGTAAATACAATTGAAAACTATAAAATAAATCCTTAAAATCTAAAATTCGGAAATTTATATAAAATTTTAACAAATAACACAAATTGAAACTCATATTCAGTACTACATCAATAATATTACAATTTTATGGTGATGAGAAGCCACAAACAGAACCTATGAACTATTATGTACCTAAAACTAGTGGGGACTATCTGGCACCATCAATCCTCAACTGGGGCTCAGACTTCACTAGCTGATGTATTTGAACCATCATCCTCCTCAATCAGGGTTCTAGTGGAAGGCAAATGACAAATAACAGGCAACTGTAACTCCAATGAAGTACTTGTTGAACTATCTTCATGTGGCTCTCTGTGAATTGTAATTTCTTGAAGCTGCAGTGCAAATGTCAAGTCCCGTAACACTTCATGCATAACAGGCCTCTCAGCAGCATTTGCCTTCAAACACTTCTCAGCAGTTTCACCAAACTTTTTCAATGAACTAGGCTTGATTTTACCAACAAGCAATGGATCAATAATTTCCTCAAGTTGGCCTTTCCTTTGCCACAGCATCCCCCATTCAGCCAAGCTCACCTGCTCACTCAGAAGCGAGTTGTCAAGAGCTGGTCTGGCGCAAAGAACTTCCAAAAGTACTACTCCAAATGAGTACACATCTGATTTTGCTGAAAACTGTAGTGTCCTAAAGTATTCTGGATCAAGATAACCAAAACTACCCTTTATTCCCATGGTGAAATGATCCGTATCAGAAATGCCTGACTTTGAAAGGCCAAAGTCACCAACTTTAGCCACATAATCTTCATCAAGCAAAATGTTTGATGACTTCAAATCACGGTGAATGATCCCTCCAGCTGGACCAGTGTGTAGGTAATGTAGCCCCTTTGCTGCTCCAATGCAAATTTCAAGTCTTTGCTTCCAAGATAATTCAAATCGTAAAGATGATCTCTCAGGATTGCCATTTGAATGATAGAGCTGATCTCTTAGAGTCCCCTTTTCCATGAACTCATATACCAATATCATCTCAGACCCTTCATCACAGTACCCAATCAAAGAAACAAGATGGCGATGGCGGATTTGAGATAACACTACGATCTCTGTTTGGAATTCCTTAAGACCCTGCCCATGGCCTGGTTCACTTCTTTTTACAGCCACTTTCATTCCACTCCGAAGAGTTCCTTTGTATACTTTCCCAAATCCACCCTCACCAACCAAAAACTTTGCATTGAAGTTCTTAGTTGCATACTTTATCTCAGCAAAAGATATCCTTAGACTGAGGTTTAGATTAGGAGGGACAGACGCATTAACACTTCTTTCAGTTAACTTCTTGTTAAAACTTGTCCCTCCATAAAGAAGCACTGCCGAACTTTGATCAGACACTCCTTTCCTGCATTTCAAAACCAACACCACTACTATAATCATGATGACAACTGCCCCACTACTTACAAGAACAATTATTACAGGTGGGCATTTACTTGAGTGGTTCTTTTTTGATTCTTTTATTTTACATGAGTATTTCTTCGATTCACATTCCTTGGGAATGGAACCTGATTTCTTCATGAACTCCATAATCTCCAACCCATTCAAAAAGGCATAATGCATGGGAGAGTCTTGCTGTGGGACTATGCTAACATTTAGAAATCCTGAATCATCTGAGTCAACTACAAAATCAAAGTAAAATGGTGCATCCAGCTCATAATATATTGAATATGGATCAATACTCTTACCAAAGTTTCTATAGATTGAGAGATTAAACCACAAGTCAGAAGGGAACCACAAGCCATTAGTTGGTTTGGTTACTATGTCACAGAGATGGACCCGAACAAGGTGTGTAGCATTCTTTGTGACAGGAAAACCCCAAGTTAAATTTAAGAAACTGGAATTGCTGCTATTGTCTATATTCCATAGTCTGGCTGTCTGATACACAAGAGCTGGGGCAATATACTTAGTGACCTGTTCTGGCTGGTAATTAAGTGCTCCGAAGTAAGACACATTCGTTGCAGCTTCTGGGGGATTGATTAAGTAACTACCATCTGGTATCCATTTCCTCCACAACTCATCATGTTCAATGATGGGACCTCCAACGTTGATCCTATAGATTGTATGTATAACCTGAGAGTGGAGAGCACTGTAATTGCCATTACTTCCAGAAGAAGTAACGTGAGAAGAACTGTCAGGGATGAAGCTCTCAGGGGCAAGAAAGACTTCTATGGCGTTTATGAAAGCCAAAGAAGACTCTTGAGAAGGTATAAAGTAAATGCCAAATTCACCTTCTGCGATGTTCAGCAAGAATTCCTTAATCAATGGAGAACTACTCCTATTTCGGATGCTGAAATTGGTTAAAAGTGAAAACCCAGAAGCCGAAACATTGAATAGAGCATCAGATAGATTAGCAGCAGGTGAAAAGAAAACAAAGAAATGAAGGCGTACAAAGTATGTACCATTCTGGTTGATTTCAAACTTATATGAACATGGCTGCCTGTAAATTCTTGCTGTTTGATAGAGAACTGGAGCTGTTGATGAGTTGCTGCTCGTGACATTTTCACTTTTTCCAGTTGAGAAAGAACAGGAATTTTGGTCACCAACAAAGACCCTGCTATCATTGATGGTGGTGTTGAAACTTGCTCCACAGTTGATGAAATACTTGTCAGGAACAGTGTAAGCTAATGAGAGAAGGACAAGTACAGAGAAATGGAGAAGTAAGAGAAGAGAGAGTTGGAAGAGAATCTTTTGAGAGAGAAACATTCTTATGGAGTTTTTGTGAGAGTAGTTGATTTTACAGTGGTTATGGTTATCTGAGGTCCTGAGGATGATATTAGCTTGGTGTTTTTTTTTTTTTGAGAGTAGTTGATTTTAATCGAAGACTTTGACTTAAAAGTAAATAAATTCATAGTTACGCGTACATGAAATTGGATATGGTAAAACAGACTTTGACTTAACCCAGTGTTCTGATGAAGAAATTGAGATTTGATCATTATAAACCCAATCAATAATTAATTTTATGCTAAAATATTGTTTCTGTTCCTAAAAGTTTGCATGGAGCTCATTTGTCATCCCTAAACTCTAATTAAAAAAAATGTTATGTTTTCATCCTAGTCTTTTGAAAACTTTTCACTTTATTTTAAAGAACTTTTTCCAACAGTTTTGGGATGAAAATTTTTTATTTTATTTTATTATAGTTTGAGGACAGAAAGTGTAACATTTTAAATAATTTAGAGACAAAAATGAATCTTTTTTAAAGTTTATAAAAGAAAATCAAAAGCCATGGATGAAAACAATATTTTAACCTAATTGTTAGGGAAGGGAAGAAATTCAAGAACTTCATTCATCCCTTATTAATATTGTCAACATCAATAAATATAACACATCTCCACTCTTGTCCAACCTTGATCCGCAGAATTTGCATTCAACCACAACATAGCCTTTCATAAGTTAACTGCCATCAAACCCCTTACTAACAGTTGAACACACCTCTTAGCAAATTTTGGGCAAAGCACCAACTCCCCATAAGCCAAAAAACTGTCATATAGTCAAGAAGTTTATCAGTGAAAGGGTTGTCATGGATGATGCTCAAAATTACAATTGTTTATTAACATCAAAATGGCATCTTGAGTTTCTGCTAATACTTAACAGGCCTATCTAATGAGAGGAATATAAGATAGACATGAAAAATGGCCTTCCCATCAAACATGTGGTGACTCCTGTGTTCTCCAGTAACTCAAATTTCAACCAACTGACTATAGAACAACTAACAAGCACACATTCAAGTTTGGGGAAAAACATTATATCATGAACTAAATAACCTCCAAAGCATCCAAAAATATGTCATTGGAAGCTCATTTCCTCAAGTCATTCACAGTCAAAGTCATCCCACCTAGGTTCAAAGATTGAGTGCTGGCTGCCAACGACTCAAAGCCGTATTCATGGGGTAAATTGTTTAGCAGTGCTTAAAGCACATTATATTTGTTTGTTTATGAAAAAATCAAGTTTGAGCCTCAATTTTAGACTTGTTTAATAAACGAGCTGAGCTCAAGCAAAAAAATTGATCATGAACAAGTTGTAAACAATAGGGCTCAATAAAACATGTCTAGCCTAGGGTTGATATAAACTTGATATGGGCTTAAAAAATAAACTCATATCTCACTAAGCCTTGAATTCATGGAAAATTATTAGGTACTCCCGAAGTACAATAAATGTGTACTCCCTCCTCTCACATGAATGGTGGGTCCCACCATGAATTTAATTAGTGGGACCCACCATTCATGTGAGGCGAGGGAGTACGCATTTATGGTACTCCGAGAGTACACAATAATTTCCCTGAATTCATTAGGTGTTGAGAGTTAAGAGTTAAGACCACTCATCCAAACCAAATGAATTTGATAATATGTTTAATATGTGCTTGGTAACATACTTGTATTGGATCTCAAGATCAAGAGCTTAATATTGAGCTCGAGTTTGAGCATGATATTTGTCTCAAGCTCAACTTGACTAATGAAGCAAGAGCCAAGCCATGCTCTCAAGTTTTTGAACTTTTTTACAAGCGCAATCTTGAACACTGTTTGTTAACTTGGTTCGAGCTTGAGCCATGTTTAAACATTTTACTTTTGTTGTCAAGCCAAATTTGAACATTCAATACTCAACAAAGTTTAGCTCGTTTACAACCTTATGAATGGCAAATTAAGAGCTTGCTACTCGAAAGAACAACTTTTTTTTTTTAAATGCGGGTGTCCAAAGCTTATAAAACACTTGTTCAGGTGTCTCTAGTCTCATATCTACTCATACACAGACAATTTCACAGGAAAAAAAAAAACAAAAAAAAAAACAAAAAACAAAAACAAACAAAAAATAATAATAATAATAATAAATAAATAAATAAATAAAAAACAAAACAAAACAAAACAAACAAACAAACAAAAACAAAAACAAAAACAAACAAACAAAAAAACAAAAACAAACAAACAAAAGATAATTATCAGAAGTAATCCTTTAAAAATGACCCCAAGATGCTACATAGGAAATTACAAATAAGTGAAAGAATTTAAGGTTGTGGAGTCATGGGGTTTATATATATATATATATATATATATATATATATATATATATATTGATTGACAAGTTTTTGGAAATACCCGAAGTTAGTTTAAGGGCATACTGATTCTTGTTGTGAATTGCAATTTGTTCAATCAAACGCCATCATTGTCAACTAAATTGTTGGACATACATATATACTTATACATACAAAAGCCGTTGAATCATTTTACCATTCTTGCACATGTAAGGTAGTATAGGTCCAGTCTAGAAATTCTCTAGCCTTAAGACTCTCATGGGAATGAGACTTGTTTCGAAGATATTTTCACGAGACTTAAATAGAAAACTCTGTAATTTTTTTTTTTTCAATGATCTCCATGGAATGGCCAAGTCTGGCACTTTTTTCAGTGGGGTGATACCGTGGTAGTGGGAAGGTTGACTTGGCATACAATAACTCTCTATTAATGAGATAGCAAGTGGTAATTTATAACCGTTAGATCTAATGAGAATCTATAGTCTAAAAAAGGTGTAACTCTTATAAAATTACACCAGGTGTAACTTGAACTCATCTCTATATGTATATATATATATATATAAGGAGAAAAGAACCTTCCCGCAATAATTTAAAGATAGAAAGGTTCTTTCAAAAATTAAGAGACAAAATAATTTGTTGAAATTAAAAACTGAAAACATTGTAGCAAAATAATTTTTAAATGTGTGAATAGTACCGTAGAACCTATTTTTAATGAAAAATAGTTGAAAAGTGAAGTTTGTGGGTCCGTAAACCGTGCACGGAACCCACTGGTATGCTTATTTTGCTGTGAACAATGATAGGTTGAAAAGTCAAAAACAACGGCGCAAAAAGAAAAAAAGAAACAAACGTAGACGCAAACGCTGGCAAAATAATCCAAATCCAAACCGCACCAAAGTATAACGTTTTCAACAGTATATGGAAGTTTGTCATAACAGTACAGTAGATTTGATTTTCTGAGAAGTAGGATACAAAACAAGATAGCTACAAGCCTACAATGAATAATTGAGGTATACTTTTCCTTTTTGATAATTTAGTCCAGGGACAAAATCAGGATTCGAATTTGTGGGAGCCGAAGTATAAGCCAAAGTTAGATCAAGACTTGGTGCTGTGGTGATTTTTCAATTTTCTTTGAAGAATTTTCAAAAATTGGGTCATTAATAATAGAGTTTGGCAACGTTTAAACATCAACATCGGCTTGCGAATAAATTTTATTTTTTCTTTTGAAAAAAATCAAACATTGCAATTAATTTTCTCATAATCTACAAATACAAATCAAATAAATGTTGATTATTCTATATAAAATAGTTATATTGTGTAATAAATTAGTCTTAAAAAAAAGGCCAAACAAATCGCACAAGTCAAAATAAAATTATTGATGATAATTTATTTGATTAATCAAACAAACATTAAAAGAAAAAAAAAGACACGTTGTCAATTATTAAACTAAAAAAAACACATTATCAATTATTAATGTTTATTAGGTTGGGTGCACAGTCCTTATGAAGTCCAGGCCACACTTTAATATTTCTCACATAAATTAGATGGTTGAACAAGTGTTGAAAAGTCCAATTTTTATTATTTTATTAAAAGAAGTGTGCGTGTAACTTAAGTTGCAGTAGAAGAAAAAAAAGGATGAAGAAAAAACAAGGAGACACACCAGTTCCATCAAAAAGAGAGAGAGAGAGACACACACACACAACAGTAAGAGAGGCGAGACATCATAAATTAAGAAATAAACTCAGATCAATGAAGATAAATCAACTGATCGAGAAGAGAAGACCATACCTTAGCCAACTAAACTCATGTAGTCATATGTGAGTGTGAAAAGTATACCAAGCTGAGAACCTGTGACAGTGAGATTGGAGACTGGTTTGTGGATTTGTTATCAAAGGCAGTGAGGAATGGAGGAAGATTGAGAGAAGCGAGACTAAGAGGGAGAAATTAAATGGGTAAAGATGGGAATTTTTATTGTTTTGTTTTTGTTTGGACTGGATTTGTGATTTATTTTATAGTTAATTTTGGTTTGTCTAAAGTTTATTAATGTTGTTCTTGGGGGAATTTCGTTTGTTTAAACAAGAGGATTTTCTGGTTATTCTTGGATCAATATCCAACGGGCTGGGGCAGGTTTTTTTTGGTTTTCATGGGTTAATATGTAAATATTTTGGAGGGGGGCCAAAATATATATTTTGGGGTAAATTTTTATTTTTCTGGTTAGATATAATACTGTTCTATATATTTTTTCAAAATCTTTGTGTTGGGGGGGGAGGGCCATGGCCCCCCTCAGTCCCAACATAGGTCCGTCTCTGATTTAGTCCACCATAGTGTCTGCCCATGCCCTTTAGGGCAAACACTACTAATGACAATTGACAACCAGCTTTCATGCATGAAATGATCAGTGATGCATTAAGCAGTTAGAGAAGCCACTAAAATATATATCTCATAAGATGAGAAAGTTAATAAACAATGAAAACCTATACTTCACTCGAATAATACATTTACCTCACAGGTACAAACTCCAAAATTTTGATTACAAGAGCAATATTGCACTAACAGCCATATAGAACTAGATAATTGAATTACAGTACATGTATTCATGAAACCCCAAGGGGTTTTCCTCCTGACAAACAAAAACCTGATATCTTATTTCTATCACAGGAAAGAATCGAGGGTGTTTTTATAGTATAAAATGGGAAAATATGGGGAAGGAACAAAAATATGTGAAACAAATATGGATCAATGGAAACCAAATCTAAGTAATCACTATTCAACTAGGCTTTTGCAAATATTCAGGCATCATCAGTATTTTCACTAGAAGGCGTTCCAGCAAGCCAACCCCACACACCACCTGAGCCCTGCTTCTGTTTTGCATTCAAGGCAGCTTGTTCAGATGCAGCTTTTTGTCGCCGAAGGAGTTCCAGTTCCTTCTGCAATGTCTCCATTGTTTGGAGCTTCTGCCGTAGCTCTGCAACATCAACCTGTTGGTTCAAAGAGTAAATTAGCAGACGAACATATTCCCAAATTTGAACTGAACAATCACACTCCCTAACTTTTCACACTTATTATATCTATGACTTATTCCACTTAATAATTAAACATCCATTCCGTTAATTGAAACATTATTTTTACTGTTTCATTTTTTTCTAAAATAAAGCACGACTGCATGTTCTGCTCATTTTTATATTTACAATTTCCAGTATTATAATATTCTTTCAGAAAAAGAAAATATCCCTGAATAAATAGCAAATTAGATTACGTAGAATGCCAATGCAACTTGCAAAGTGATCAAACTCGTAACAAACAAGTAAAAGACAATATTCTTTACAGGATTTATGGGGATAATCTAGTGCAACTGAAACAATTAAAGGCAATGCATACCTCTAGTTTGAAACATCTAGACTGCTCAGCTGCAAGTTGACCACGCACAGATTGGAGCTCCTACAATGCAAATACAATTAATTGAAGGCATAATTAGGGAAGGGGCAAAAGATTACAACATTATACTGACAACGGGAAATAGTATTGTGAAACAAATAGGAGCAAGTTAAAATTTTTTTTTTTTAATTAGGAAAACACAAGACACGCACCCATACAGGCTTGAGTCCAAGACCTTCCTTGCGGGCCAAATAGCATTAGCAGAAAGTTTTAGTTTATAGGGATTTTTTTTTTTTTTTTTTTTTTAAAGATTCCTAGTAACGTGCAAAGGCCATGATTTGCCCTCCTTGATAAAAGAAAATTTTCAGAAATATTTCCCGTTATAAAACTAAATGCCATGGCATAGTTGCTAGCTAGTGTTTCATGTGTTTTCTCTTGCCTTATCTTAGCAAAGTGTGTAAAGTGCAAAAGTATAATGAAATTCACTGGATTGCTACGGAGCTACCGGCCTACCACCATTAGAACCAAACATTTTGACTATTTCAATACAATAATCCCCAATTATATGTTCAGTTTAAAAGGATTTTCACTATAAAACACAGCTTGATTGTTAAATTCAGCATAACTGTTCAAGCATTCTCCATGCTATCTTCTTCCATATTCATAAAGGATAATGACTCCTGCCAGACAGCTATTAGAGCTGCAAGCTACAAGGAAAAGTGCACCACCCCCCAAAAAATCCTTCCCCTCATAAAAAAATATTTATATCACTTACCAAAACTAAATTCATTATTGCTAACGGAATCCATTTCACACAGTCAGAACCTCCAAATGAATTTCCACCAAAATTTAAAAAAAAAACTATCATCTTATTTCATAGACCACCATTCCTACACTACTCTTTCCTCACATTTTCAAAGGGCAATTTTGAAAAATCAAATGATACTAAGTGTGCATCATACTGCATTAAAAAAATCTCCTTAAAGATTTTGCATTTGTCAAAGAAGAAACTTAATAATAGACAGAGTGAGAAATTATATAAGCAGTTAAGTGCTAGATACCTTGTATAGTTCAGTGTTACGATTCTCAGCCTCTGCTAACTCTTGCTTTAATTGAAGAGAGTGCGTATTCTCCTTGCTGAGCAATGATTCTAATTCCTCTTTCTCTGACTTGAGGGTTGCTACAAGATGTATATTGCTATGCTCACCATTGGATTTCTGCATGAAAACAAAAGTTTGTATCAAAAGTGGTAACATGGAAGCATTGCAAGCAATACACGGTTCCTAAGCTCTCGCCCCCACCCCCAAGCCCCTTTCCAAAAAACAAAAGTTACTACAAAGTACACATAAATGAATATTAGGAATTGTTTGGAATTCAAGAGTGGCATATAATTATGTGTACTTCGCAGGATTAGAAAGGAAATGATAAGCCAGTGCTCATGAGAAATATATCTAGCAAAATTGTTTAAATATTCAAGATTGGATCTGCAGTATCATGGAGCAATTAATTTCAGCTCTTATTTGGATTTTTTTTTTTTTTTTTGATAAATCTTATTTGGAAAAATATACAATGCAGTAATTTCACTATCTTTCAGAATTAGTTGGCCATATTCATTAGACTTATCCTGATTATAGTCAAGAAGCACTAATTGACAGAATGCATCATATCTAAATTCAGTGGAAACAGTGATATGTATGAGTGTGTATCTTTTATGCAAGTTTGTAATCCCCATATCTGGTAGGAAACATTCTCCATGATGCCAAAAAACATGGCAGATAGCATACCAGCATATTTTCAATGAACAAAAACAAAGGCCAAAAAATCGACATAATTTGCTAGATTACATACCGCAGGCTCTGAGTCAACATTGTCCATAACAATTTCCCTAATTTTCCCTTCTTGGCCTGCCTCAAACTCAGACTCCGGATCTCTTGTAGCATTTGTAGCATTATGCACAGCAACACTGTCTGGGACAGGAGTTTCTATTATCTTTGATTGCAAGGTTGATTTGTGACTTGGTTTAAGAACATTAACCTAACAGAAAAAAGCAAAATCAAGAAAGAAAATTGAGCAAGCGCAGAAGAAGCCACAGCTACAACTTAAAAACTGCCTTCACCTCATTGTTGTAACGACCGTTATATCCTCCAAAAGAAACAAGTACATCTTCACCATTGAAGGAGCTTACAGCCAAACTCAAACCCTGCAATAGAAGGCAATTATTAAGCAACAAGGGGTCAGGATGTCTTCCCTCCAAACAGGCTAAGATTTTTGTCAAAACTCGTTCAAATTATTTAATGTCAACACATGTAGAACAACATGCTCTTCAGCTTAAGTAATGAGCGCAAAGCAAAGTACCTCACTAGCAACTGGAACTCGTCCTTGAACAGTTGTTACTACTGACCAAACAAGTGTAGACATGTTGAGGACAACAGTTTCAGAGACTCCTGCAAATAGCCAATTAAAGTGAATGGTAAATAAGGGGCACTTCCACAAAAACCACAGATTTTATTCTCTACTTTAAATAGAAACTAAAACATCGATACATTTCAGACCAACCAGATATAACATATAATCAATTTAAACCCATCTGCTCTTCCCCCCCCCCCCCCCCCCCAAAAAAAAAAAAGGGCAACCATCATTCAATGGAACAAGTACAATCAGAAATTTTTCTGATGCTGGGGAAACAAATACAAACTATTATCAGGGACATGAAAGATTCAATGCTCAGATGCTCTTCCAAATGCTTTTAATGCTTAGGCCATTAATTTAAAAATCTTATCCCACATTGAATGCTTGTCTAATTAGGCTAATAATTTTCAAGTATCTAAGTTAACTCATTCAAACTGTGCTCCATAACAATAAATGAGATTTCAATCAAGTTTTATGTCAAAATGTTAAACTCATAGAATGCATACCACTCTTATTGTCACCACCACCAACAATGAACCAATTCTCCCCAACTGTCACACCTGCATGTCCAGCCCGTGGAGTAGGTATCTCACCCTGTTGTGTGGGTCTAGACCATTCCATCTACACAGTTGAAATATATGAAAGATAAAAGATAGTCTCAGTAGACAACAAGATAGATTCAAGGAAAGGACAGCCATCTTACGGCTTGCAAATCAAGGACATGTAGATCATTGAAGCAAGTGGCATGTGAACCACCACCAAAGATCAGAAGGTAACGCTCAGCATGTACTGCAGCAGCATGATCAGACCTCGGAGAAGGAGGCACCCCACTGCATAAAAATTAGATATTGATAAGCCCAAAACTTTATCTAAATAAATATATACTTTTATATTCTATTTCAATCTAAAGAACAGTAGGCAGAAGGTAAACTATGAAACAAGATGTATAGTGCATGGGGAAAAAGATAATGTTTCTTCTCTGTTTGTTTAAAGTAAGCCATTAAGATATAAGCCCAAAAGCACTTTATAACTACCACCACATAATGCCGGCAAATGCATCTTGCATATTATCAACAGAAGTATGCAATGTTGTTAAAAGCACACTTAGGCATGCTTAAAGTTCAAAGCTCGAATCCCCGAGGTCTAGGCACTTCGCTTGGCTGAAGCGAAGCTCATTTAATAAAGCACCTTAGGCAAGCTTTTTTGGCGCTTTTTGAAGAAGCAGAAAGCAAGCCTAGGCACAACTTTTTCTGCTAAAAAGTCTATAAATCATTAAAATTAATTGCTCAATCTTAAAGGAAATGAGATGAACCATTGAATATTATACAAACACTATTCTTAAGGTGTTATATTACTCAAGAATTTTTTTATTTATATGTCGAATATGAACAAGGTTAATTTAGTATTCTTGTGCTTCTTGTCTTTACCTTCTAGATATATGTTGTTTGAAACATAAACTTCATTTGATTGTATTATCATAATTATGTATTTTTTAGAAAGTATAAGAGAATTATATAAAATGTTATGTTTGAACTTCTGATGACTATATTATTATCATATTCTCTATTGATGATTGTTTTCAAATTTACTACCCAAAAAAAAAAATTTTACTTGAAATAATTTAAGAAAATTTGAACTTTCGTACTTTAGACAATTCCACTTACCTAATAGGTAAAATATATAACTATTTTGAGTTTTTATTTTATTTTTATTATATATTATGAATATTTCTATTAGAAGATGTTATATATTATATTGGAAACATGTGTGCTTCACTTCAATCAGGCAAATACTTGTGCTTTAAGCTTTGTGCGTACAATTCAAGAGGCCTATGTGCTTAAGTGCGCTTGACTCTTTAACCAACACTAGAAGTGTGTTTGTCTGAGAAAGGAACAGCTATCATTTTAATTGTTCTAAAATCAAATGATTATGATCATAATTTGCCTTTTGTATGGTTGCCATTAACAAACCAAAAAAAAACACCCTCCATTGCCTTCTAGAAAAAAAGGAAAAATTGGTTATGAAATTTCTAGAAATTGAATCATCTTACACTGCATCTCTTTCAACCCAGACAAAGAAAACAAAAAACACCCTTCCACCCCTTCGAAAAAAAAAAAAAAAACAGGAAGGAAAAAATTGGTTATGCAATTGCCATAAATTGAATTGTCTTACACGGCATCTATTTCATCCCAGGTCAAAGTTTCTAGGTCAAGAATATGGAGATCATTTAAGAGAGTTCTCTTTGCATCTTGTCCACCAAAAATCACTAAGCTGGTCCCAAAAAGAGTCACTGACTGACCTCCACGTGATACCTGAAGAGCATAAATAGAAGCGAGACAATATTTACAACACATAAGAGAGCACTATAGTTTCAAAAACTTCCAAGCACATTCTCGTGATTTACAATAAGAAATTACAAGTACAATCCAGCACTTCATCATACCAGTTTCAAAATGCCAACCAATCTTGTTAAAACCAAAATGAAAATTAGAAATCTTATTTTCATAATTTCTTTATAAACAATCAATTCTGAAATGGACAACAAGCCTTGAATTATTGAATTTCCAACTGGTTTAGGACTATCCAAAATCCATAAGCTGATTTTAATCCTTACGGAGAAAAAGAATGGCAAACAGCAGCCAATCAGCAACTCTCCAATTTGAGATTTTGAACTACAGCAAGTAATTTCATAATGTTGATTTTCAGAAATTTATCAAATATTGGAAAAGAAAAACAGATACATACCGGAGCTTTGCCATAGGTCTTTAGCGGTGACCAAGTATTAGATTGCAGATCAAATGCCCTCACTGTCATGAGAATGAAGAACTGTTTAGAAATGGTATGATGAGGAGAACAATAGTGCATGTCTTCAGTATTATTGTACTGAATGGCTTGCATAAGTTTTGAGCTTTTTACATCATATACTATATAATAAAAGTTGCACTATTATATTTTCTTCTTTTTTTTCTTTTTTTTCTTTTTTTTTTTTTGCTATGTGGCATATTTTGAGCACATTAAAACTATTAATATAGTTTCCTCTAAGTGAAACTTTATTTCCAAAGTTATAAGAGGTTCAAAAGTACTACAGCAAATTAGAATTTTTTATTTTATTTAAAATTCACTTTTTATGTTACATTATTTTAATAATCTACCATAATCTTTTTTAATAATAAAGTTGGGTTTTATACATTGTACTTTTACTATGTGTTTCAATGTAAGCATTACACAGTACGACGTGATTTTGTAACGTAAGACACTACAAGTATCTAAAAATTATTAACATAGTTTACTCAATAAGGATTTTCATTATTGACAAAGTTTTCAGAAATTTAAAATATTTTAATGAATAAAATTCAATAATTAAAGGCGTCGAGAGATCTAAAAGGTGTTTTATTGTTTATTTTAATTTATGTTAAAAAATTCATTAAAGTTTTTTGTTTTGACAAAAACTCAGTCTAACACTGTGCTTTCGCCAAGTAACTTAAAGTTTATTTTATAATTTCATTTTTACTAACTATTTTATTGTGTAATTTAAATTATATTTTTGAAGTATTTTCTTTATTTACTTATGACTTTTGATCAATCTGTGTATCACACATGCCAATGATTAAAAATTTTATATTACTATAATCGTCGTGAATCTCAGTAATCCATACCACTTTTTAAAGGTGAATCATGCATCAATAGATTTAGGTCAGAAATGGCAGAATGTTCCATTTTCAGGTCATAAATGTTTCTCTAACTTAAAACTTTCCACGGTTTTTCCACTTTTATAAGTACGATATTTCCACAAAGTTCACAAACTCAAATAAATCAAAAGGCAGTAAATGATATTGACTTATACCTTGTATACTTTCAGCTGGATCCTTTGTATGTCCAGCAATAGACAGAAGCTTATTCTCCCATGGTATCTACAGAAATAACGCAAGATGATAATTTCATCACCAGTTAAAAGAATTCATTACCGATACAAAATATGTTACAACTTACAACATATGCCAATAGAAACAAATAGATAATATGCAAAAGTTTGTAAATCACTGAGAAAAACTTTCTTCAAGAAGTCCACATCATAATGAAAACATAAAACTGCTCTTTACTAACCAAGGAATGACCAGCACAAGGAGCAAACGTTACTGGAGATGGTGACTCCAGGGACTCAGCCCCAGACTTTGCCTCAATCTTTGACCAAGTCCAACTTCTCAAATCCAGTACCTGCATTATTACTCAAGTTAGGGAAGGTGGCAAAATCTGTAACCACATCAATGCAAAGGCAAAAAACAAAAAGATTTTAAATGTAAAACCAAGATTCCATCAAAAAAATGAACACACAAGAAAATAAGGCTCAGAATCACAAAAGCACAATGCTAAATATTCAAAGTTGCCCAGAATAACTCTTTTACTTTTACTTTTACTTTCTATTTATTGTTCCTTTGTTTTTTGTGAATGAGTAACAACTTATTGAACGTATAAAAAGAAAAAAAGAGAACTAATGAAAGCAAAGGAGACCAATTCAAATACCAAGTAAACAGGAGACAACAACTAAAAAGGCAGTGCCCCAGCGATAGCCCAAGGAACAAAACAAAATGGGAGATGTTATTTCTATATCGCATGAGGCCATCAACATATGTATATGTAAAGAAAATTTTCTTACATGAATATCATTAAGGTAACGACCATTGTGGTTTCCGCCATATATGTACATCTTGTCTTGCACAACTGCTGCAGCATGCTGAAAATATTTGACCAATGCTTTGTTCAGAGAAAAGAAGAAAAGGCCAGAAACAAATTCATACTATTAAAAAAAAATTAACAATACCTCATATCGGGCTTTTGGGCGTTGACCAGATATTGGAGGTGCAATCCATTGATCATACACGGCAACCGAGCCAAGGCCTTCCACAACAATATCTTTATCCTGAGTTTCTGTCAGGCTCCCATTTTCAGTGGAAATAGTCTTCGTCTCAGGAAAAGAATTCCCATTCTCAACCACTGGCTCAACTTTTGAATTATGCTATGAACCATCCAAAAAATTACGCAAAAAGACGAAGAAAAAGTGAAAAACACAATAATCATAGTAAGAACAAAGATGAAAAAGAGCTGGATGCTATACGTGCAGAATTAAGGTATAATTATTACACCTATGGCTCTCAAGAACACAAGACTTTGATCACTTAGAGCTCCCTCTTTTCCAATCCCAATTTTAAAAACAGACGCATAGTGGAGTATGAGAGCATTTTATTTTATTTTTTGGTAAGTAGTGGAGTGTGAGAGCAAACAAGAACAGACACATAACAGAACAAGAATATTTCCTTTTTTTAGTGGCCTTTTCAAAAGCAGAAGAAACATGAATGTATTGAGTGATCCACTTAATGCATAGATAACCAACAAAAAATAAGGCAGAGGATTAAAAATAGATGAAATGTGATGTTGGTTATGTAATTCAAGATAACTGTGTAGTGGTGGTGGTAGGAGGGTCGAAATCAGGGAATGCCAGTGCAACAGCAGTGATTGGATAGGCAGTGGTATAGTGACAGTGGTATGATAATGGAGGCTTAAGTGAGACATCATCACTTTGGTTGCAATGCTTTTTTGTAAATTTATGGTGCCCTGCTAGTAGCATCAGTGTAAAAAAGATGGTGTATTTGCCATAATACAATGCCAGCAACAGCAGCAGATTAGAAGTAATAGTGATGGGTAACAGCAATGGTATTGATGAAGCATAAATGGTAATGGTGGAGCAGAAATCAGAGTGGTTATATGGTTATCGGCAGAGATATTTTTCACATTGTTCTGTACAGTTATCTATTATGAAAAAATATGAAGATGAAATTCTTAACTGACATTGATTAAGTCAATCAAAAATAGAGGAAGAAGAAGAAGGAACTACACAATATAAACAAGTTCCATGATACTCACATTCATTTGCACATCTACCACAGGCTCTGCAACAAAGTTAGAAGCTCTTGAATACCAACTTGGATCATCTTCCTACCCAAAAGGAAATATAAAAAAAATCAATTACCCAAGTTTCTACATGACATTACAAGAAAACGCCCCTAAAATCTTAATTGCATGGACCTCCAATATTTTCACAAAGAGACGCATAGCTTCTGTGGGAGACGTGTTTCCAAGCCCGCTCCAGCTGCATAAATAATAAAACCCTTGAGAAAACCAAATCCAGCAAAGGCCGCAGATATCAAATAAAGTCCACAAATATACCATGTGCCATATCACCAATGATGTAACAAGGATCCCATTCATTAATAACATCATCATCATATTTAACCAAATTCCTCCACATCCAGCAAACTCATATCCAACTCTCCACAGAAAATATAAAATGATTCGGTAACTGCCCTTTTTTTTTTTTTTTTTGATAAGTGGTAACTTCAAAATTTTTTAAATGCTAACATTTCAAACTTCTCCCTCAACCACCTTTCAGCTTTGCTCATCCTAAGGCTACAAGACTACTTTTTTCCTAATAGCATGGGTTCATTATAAGAAGCTACAAAAAAAAAAAAAAAAAGGGTACTCAACAAGATAACTTTCAAAAATCCCATTCCCTAGCAACTAGCTAAAGCAATGAGTTCCCTAAGCAAAGCTCAAAACCTAGGCTCATCATCTCATGTATGTGTTCTAAGGTCTGACAATCCTTTATGCCATTTCTAAATATCACCAACTCATTTTAGAATACACAAATCAAAATATTGTGCTACAAGTGCAAAAATAAGCACAAATTTGTGTTTAACACATACACATTGGCATATGAAATGACAGCGCAGGAGAGCTTAAGAGCACAAACCTCTTCCATTTGGTATGCTCAACAACTTTCCAAGAATTAGGTTCCGGTATGTTACAAGCTCCAACTGTCGCCTGCAACAGAAACGAATAGCAAATTCAGCAATGAAATTCTTTTGAACAAAAATCTCAAATCAAACAAGTCATTCCTCTCTACAAATAAATTCACGAATCAAATACTCCGCACGTAAATACTTAATTTGACATGTAGCTTAATCCCACTGATAAAGAAAACAACAAATTCATTTTTGTGCATCTCAAATCAAACTAACAATTTCTCATTAAAACTAGAATTCATGATTCAAGTTTGTTCGCCAGAATTTCGAAATCAAAAAATCAATTCCTCATAAATTAATTCCAAAGATTCACCAATCAAATATTCATCATACATATGCTTGAATTCACGAATCAAGTTTGTTCACCACAATTATGAATCAAATAAACAATTCCTCATAAAAAATTAATAAAACACTAAGAAGATTCACCAAGCAATCACTCTGACACACACTGATACTCATCAAACAGACACTTGAATTCACGAATCAAGTTTGTTCGCCACAATTGCAAATCAAACAAAAAATTCCACACTAAGAATATTTCACCAATCAAACATTCCACACACACTGATACTCAATTTGACACAAAGATTAACCTCAATTCATTACAACCAACTCTTATTTGGTCACCAAGAAGCTCAATTCTAGTCCCCCCCCCCCCAAAAAAAAAGGGAATTCTCATTCACAAAAGTTTAAAATTCTCATCCCACATTTTCCCAGCAACCAAACATAACCCCAGATCAACCATTCCCAACCCCAAAACCCCAGATCTACCTAAATCAACACCCAAAACGCAACCATTTCATCACGAACTACCTACAACACATTGCACACAGCAACAGCAGCAGCAATTTCCCACTGATCTCAGCGAGCACAAATCAAATTCACGCAATGCAATAAACGGTGAGTATTGGAAACGAAACAAAACGCAGCGGATCGAAGAGAGACTGGAGGCAATACCTGTTGGTACAAACCGTAAAGGAGAGCAGCGGACTCTTTAGAGAACTTAGAGGTGAGAGATTTGAAGGTCGAGTTGGAGTCGCCGTCGAAACCGGCGTATGAAGCCGCGGCATAGAACCGCTCCGGGTATTGCAGCCCAGAGCTCGCTCGAGCCATAGCCATCTCTCTCTCTCTCTCTCTCTCTCTCTCTCTCAATCAATCAATCAGATCGATCAGACTCTGATTCTTCTTTTCGTTTCTGCAATTTTTGTAGACTCAGGTTATAGAATATGAAAAATGTTTTTTTTTTTTTTTTTTTTTAATTATGGGACGTGGGTTGGGGTAATGTTTTTGTTAATGTTGTTTTTTGTTTTGGTAAGTCGTAGCTGTCTGAGACTACCTGTGTTTATCTCTCTAAGATTATAGATCAAACGGGAAAACGTGTCAATTTCTGATTGGGTGGGATGGGAAACATGTTTTGAAATGTAAACTACGTTAACTTTTCGTTACAGACCGACACGACAGTTTTATGTTTGGAAATTTTTACTAGTATTTCTAAATTTTTGTTTTACTTTTGGTAAGTTTTTTAATGTGTATATATATAATTTGTTTTTTGAGGAATGTGAGTCATACGACCTCTTGTTTCACAATTTCCTTTGTATGGTTGTGATTGAGAATTGAGTTCGGTTTTGACGTAGGCTTTTACATTTGGATTTTGGAAGAATTGTTATTTTCGTCATTAAAGTTTTTATTATTTTAGTACTTAGATTTTATTATTTGTGTTAAGTTCGTCCTTTTGTCTATTGTGGTTTATTAAATTACCATTTGGGGAGGTAATCTCTACTCTCCCGTGATAGGATGTCTTTGTAACTCATCACAACGGTAAGTTTGAGAGTTGTGAGTATAAGTAGTAACACGTTTTATTAATGTCCAAATGATCTAATGCCATAGCGCAATGCGAGGGATTAAAAGAAATCTATAAAATTACCATTGAATCTAACAAGGGTGGTACTTAAGTACAAGAACCTAATGCATACGCCTAATGAATTACGCCTAATGAATTATTCTTAAGTTTTACCTGTTCAACAAAATTATGTAGTATCTCTTAGGGCACACATTAACAAATCTATTTTTGGAAAAGTTTTATTGGGAAGGACACACATTAACAAATATATTTTTGGAAAAGTTTTGTTGGGAATTAAAAAATTTGTCAAAACTTTTTTAATTTTCAATAAACTTTTTCCAAAATTGGTTTATTATTGTGTGTCCACAATAGTAAAATCCTATATATAAATGCGTGAATGCACGTATTGTACTTTTGCACTGTACATCTAGTGTTTTTGCATGGTACATCTACAGTGCCATTTTGTTGAGCCACTTTGTCTTTTTTTTTTTTTTTTAGTTTTGAACAGTAGTTACAGTACCAAGCGGCACTGTAGCTATTGTAGCTACTTTTTTTTTCTTTTTCTTTTTTCAACCTTCCAATTTGTACTTTTTTTTCCTTTTATATATATTGTTATATTGACACAACAAATTTCACAATATTTTCACAATTATTGAGGTGTCAATTTCTTATAAGTCAAAATAAAATAAGAAACTATGACCAACCATAGCTAAAAATAAATGTGTTGTGAAAATATTGTAACACTTGTTAGGTGAATGTGTAAAAACTACAGTACTTTTAGTTTATTCAATATATACTTTTTTTTTTTTTCAATCATCGATTTGTGCTTTTTTTTCTACTAACTATATAAGAAGAGTCAATGCCTCTATAGTGCCCCTTTTTGTGTAGTGAGCCATTTTTTTCCCCAAGTTTTAAACAGTTGCTACAGTGCCACTTTGGTTTGTTCAAGTGGCACTGTAACTATAGTAGCTACAATTTTTTTTTTCTTTTTCTTTTTTTTTGCAATCTTCTGTTTGTACTTTTTTTCCATTTTAAATATTTATAAGAACTCGCATATATATTGTTATACTAACATAACAAATTTCACAATATTTTCATAATTATTGAGGTATTAATTTCTTATAAGTCAAAATAATAAAATAATAAAATATGAAACTGTGACCAACTACAACTGAAAATATTGTGACACTTGTTGGGTGAATGTGTAAAAGCTACAGTACTTTTGGTTTGTTCAATATGTACTATTCATCGCTTTTTTTTTTTTCGGTCATCCATTTGTGCTCCTTTTTTCTATATATAAAAAGAGCGAATAAGCTCATTAATAGTGTTATGAACAGTATTTTTGGTTTAGTGACTTACCTTTTTCCTCCTTTCTTTTCCTTCAAGTTCACCAACTTGATTTGAGCTTGTTTTTTTTTCTTTTAAAAGATGTTTATATGTTTACTTTGTAATGTAAGTTTACATTGTATACACACAAAAAGTAGCAAATATTATATACATTTGAAAAAAAAATTGTACAAATTTTGCAAATGTGTACAACATTTACCAATTTTTATGTGTTTACAATATAAATTTATATTGTAAGTACAATGTATAATCATTCTCAAAAATAAAAAACAAAAAAAGTGCAACGTATATTTCTATATATATTATATATAAAAAGAGTGAAAGGGAAAAGTTACAGTAATTTCACTACAGTAGTTATGGTTTGTTTAACTTTCTAGGCTTTTTTTTTTTTTTTTTTTTTTGTGAATGCATTATGTTGTAGTATATTTGCTATATTATTTTTGGTTTGTTCACAATAATTTTCACAACACTTTCATAACAAATGAAATATGGTAAATTGTTATTAGTTCTAAGTTCTAATTTAAACTTACCAATGAAACTACTTTTTTGCCCACCAATAACAACTTGTAGTAACCTACTACTTATAATTTATTGTGAAAATGTCATGGACATAATGATGAGAATGCAAATTGTCATATTTTTCTCCCTTAATGTTTAGTCTTTTATATTTATTTGGTGCCTAAATGTACTAATTATTCTTATATTTTGATTTAGGATGCAAATGGAGGCGTTAAGTGCAAAACGTAGCTAATTGGGCGATTCTGGACAACTTAGACATTGCTTCGTAATCTGGGCATAACTCTCTCATCCAAGCTCCAATTGAGATGATTCAAGATGCTATGGAACGCCAAGACAAAGCTCTACAACTTTCTTGTTTGAGTTTTGAGAGATACGGGCTGCATCAGGGTCGAAATCGGGCTTGAATTTGATGCACCTGCACTGCTGACGTTCTTGAATGTTCCTTTGCCTGCAATTCTAATACGCAGATCTGATGGAATTTATTTTTAGAAGCTTCCAGATTTGGTGCACGAAATTTCCAACTAAAAAAAACACCACTTTCCTAGTTATATTATGACTTTGTTTTATTTTTAATATTTTTCCTTAATTAATTAGATTTGGATATTATTATTTAAAATATTTTTAGGAGATTTTGTAAGCTTGGAAAATGGGGAATTAACGTATAAAAGGGTGAGGAGAAATCCGATTGGACACACACACGCCTCTCTCTCTCCCATCTTCTCTAATTTTCTCCTTTGAGTTTTCATCATGGCCTTGCGTGGCTAAAACTTTTATACTTGGTTGAAGGAAACTGAAGCCTTGGAATCAATAAAACTGTGAGATCTAATTTGTTTTTATTGTTCAATTTATGCTTTGAATATCGGATGTTCTTCTGTGACTATTTTCATGATTGTCTCGTTTAATTACTAGGAGGCCTACTAGTTTATTATTCGTTACAATTTACTGCTATGTTAAATATCAAATCCGTAATTGTTTGATCTCTCTAACTTGTGAAGCAACCAGGATTTAATGATCTGCGTCATAAATTATTATATCTTAGGAAGAACACTCGACTAAATTAAATACAACCATTTGTGTTTGTGTTGTTTAGTTTCATCGATCTCTCTAATTCTTAAGGTTGCTACTAGATTAAACTTTTAGCACTTGTCTTGGGTTGTTTAGTAGTTAGGGTTTATTAGATCGCTTGTTTTATAATTAACTACGACTAAGGAGAGATAGGAAAATAGTTCCAATGGTGAATATTCAAAGTGTGAATTGATATATATTTGCATCGATGATCAGTTGTAAAATTTTGATGGTGGATGTTGACTTAGACCAAGGTTTGTTCTCTTGATTGAATTTGATACTTTAATTTGAATTGTTCATTTGTTGTTGTTTTTTTTTCTTAAAATTGTTTTCATTATACTCTACCTCCCTCCTTGTTCACGTAGCATAAAACTAGGCTAGATACTCTCCGTAGGAACAATCCTTACTCGCACTACTATATATATTTTTAGGAGTATAGGTTTTATTTTTGGTTGCCTGTGACAACACACCACATAACATTTTTTTGTGTGAAAAATGTTAAAGACATCTTAATGTTGTCACAATATTTTCAAAACTGCTGAGCTGTCAATTCTTTACAAGTTAAAATAAAATATAACAAAATTATAAAGATATTATGAAAATGTTGCGTCATTCTGTTGTGTTTTTAGAAATTTTTTGTTGGTTTAATCAACTTTGTTGAACCAAAATTCACTATTCCACATATAATTTTTTTGGGTTGACTTTTTGTATATTTTTTTCTTTACACACCATTTTAAGTAAAAACACATAGTTTTGCACACAAAAACAAAGATAAAAACAAAAACTTAGAAAAAAGACATTTTTCATCCTTTATATTTGGGATAGTTTACAATTTTTCCTTAAACTTTAAAATCATGCAATTTTTCCCTTAATATTTTGGAAAAGAGCAAATATGTCATATTGTTATTCTCTCAGTTAAACCCTAATGAAAGCTTATGATTCTTAAAATATTTTATTGTGTAATGTCTAAATTATTCCTACTAAATTTTAACATTCTAAAAATTTTCTTTACGTATTTTGAGTTTTAAATGATAAAAATTCTTAGAAAATTAGAATGATAATATTCAATGACACAAGCCTTTTGTTTGTTTTTTTTTTTAAATCTTTTATTTAAAATTTCTTAGCAAAACTCAGTTGTTTATTGTTGAAAAATGATAATATTCGTTATCATTGTTAGAAGTTTTTAGAGAATAGATATATTGTCTTTAGCAAGTAAGTACTAAAAATCTATTATAGTTAAATAAATATTTATATGTTAAATAGCTACCTAACTTTGTGGCTGATCAAAATTTTTAAACAAATAAGATTAACTTTTTACGATATAATTCTTAAAATTAATGTCTCTTTTGATTAATGTAAATCTCTATATACTTTAAAAATCAAATGATTCATATTTTTGTTTAATAATACAAATAAAATCTAGAATTCATCTTAATTACTGCAATACTTTTTTTCCATAACAAGCACGTACCTTACACGTGCTGCCCTAACTAGTTATATATAAAAGCGCAAATGCGCGTATAGTAATTTTGCACAGTGCGTTTGGTTTGTTCAACCCGCACTGTGCAATGGCCTCCTTTTTTCTTTTTCTTTTTTTCTTTTTTTTGCCAGTTTGTTTTGTGCTTTTTGTTTTTGTCTTTTCTTTTAAATATTTATTATTTATATTTACATATTCAATTACATCAACTTAACAAATTTTTACAATATTTTTACAATTATTTGACAATCTACACTGTTCATGGGCCTCTTTTTTTTTTCTTTTATTTTTTTTTTCACCCGGTTTTTCTTGTGCTCTTTTTGTCTTTTCTTTTAAATATTTATATGTGCATACACAATTACACTAACACAACGTATTCTTACAATATTTTCACAATTATTGAAGTGTCAATTTTTTTAAAATAAAAATAAAATAATAAAATAAAAGACTAAGAATTACTACTATCTAAAACTCAAAATAAATGAAGAAAATTTTGGAGATGTTAAAATTTAGTGGGAGTATTTTAGACATTACACAATAAATATTTTAAGAATCATAAGTTTTTATTAAAGTTTAATTGAGAGAATAACAATATGACATATTTGTTATTTTCTAAAATATTAAAGGAAAAATTGCTTGATTTTAACATTAAGGAATAATGCTATGTCTATAACATTTTCACAATAATTTCACAACAAATTTTATATGGCAAGGTATTTTTGATAGATAAAAAAGTGATATCAGTAATGAGTTTAGTTTAAAACCAATAAGAACTTGTCATTTAGAATTTGTTCTAAAAATGTTATGGATGTAGCATTTCTCTCAAATAAAATAAATAAAATATCTATCCGATTCCTGAAAATGAAGATATTGTGAAAATATTGTGATATTTTGTTAAATTCTTAGACTTCATTTTTAATATAGTCAAATTGGGTGAGCCAAAGTTCATGGTTTCACATACAATTTTCTTATGTTGTCTTTTATTTTTATTTTTTTTAATGCATAATTTTAAAACCAGTAATAATTTTTCACCTAAAACTTGTTGTGAAAATGCTGTGGACATAAAAAATAAAACAATAATATCAAACTGAGACCTACCACAGTTGGGAATAAAAAAAAACTGCAAAAATGTTGTGACATTTTGTTGTGTTCCTAGGATTCTTTTTTGTGTGACATTTTGCTGTCTTCCTAGGCTTCTTTTTTTGTTTAGTCAAATTTGGTAAGCCAAAATTAATTTTTTTAGGCACAATTTTCTTCAATTGGCTTTTTATTTGTTTTTTATTTTTTTTAATGCACGGTCAAAAGTGTTTAGCCCAATTTAAAACCAGTAACAATTTACCACCTTGATTTATTATGAAAATGTTGTGAATGTAGCATTACTCTAAAATAATATAATAAAATATCAGACCAGAACCCACCATAGCTAGAAATAAAGGTATTGTAAAAATATCGTAACATTTTATTGTGTTCCTAGACTTCGTTTTTAGTTTAGTCAATTTGTTGAACCAAAATTCATTGTTTTATGTGCAATATTTTTAGGTTGATTTTTTTAACACATTGTTTCAAGTTATAATTTAAAAAAAAAAAAAAAAAAAAAAAAACACATTGTTTTACACACACACACACACAAAAATTGACGAAGTAACACTTTTCTCCTTTATGTTTGGGGTAGTTTCATTCTCCCCTAAATTAAAGTTGAATAATTTCCTCCTTTATATTTTGTAAATGAGCATATACTTCTACTGTTACTCTCTTAGTTAAATCCTAACGAAATCTTATAATTCCTAAAATATTCCATTGTGCAATGTCTAAAATACTCCTACTAAATTTTAATATCCCAAAAAATTTCTTCTTGTATTTTGAATATTACGTGATAGACTGGTAGTCATACTTGGAAAGTGAGAATGATGATATATGGTGTTCAATTTGTTACCTAGAGAGCACTAATTTATTAGGTTTAAATCTTCTTGAGTTATAATTTTATCTAATAGAAACTTTGATGACGGATGTCTTTTGTTATTTTGTTCTTTTTTTAATTTATTTTCCTACTTAAAAGAGTGTTCATTAAAAACAAGTAAGTTAAACATCATAGTTAGACTCATAAAATAAGATGATAAAGAATGAAGTATGAATAACAAAATCTTCATTGTAGATGGTTGCAAATATTTAATTTGATGAAGATCTTCAAAAAAATTGTAGCATTAATCATCATTCATTGCGAAAATTTAAATATTGTGGAAAGATGATGACATTCATTATCATTCCTTGTAGTATTTTTTGGTGAGTAGATATTACATTTAGTAAATAGGTTTTAAGAAATTGTCATAGTAAATACTAAATAGATATTCAAATAACCATTTTAAATTTAAGTACATGATTTCATACATCTTCAACCAAAAAAAGAAAAAAATCTATATTAATTTTCTCATTAAAGGGGCAGCACATGCCTTGCACATGCAGCCCACACTAGTTATGTATATAAATAGTAATGGATGAAATTGTCATTATGTAATGATCCTAACAAAGTATATGATATAGATATTTGATTTTTATTAAATAATTTTTTGTAAACCAAAAGTACCAAAGTTCCATCAACCTTCTTCATTTCAAAATTTTCATTTTCAAGAACTAAAATGTATGGTCAAAATGAAAATTTTGAAATATAAATGGCCAAATGGGGAGCTAAATCAAACATGGAGGCTTAAAATGAATAAATTGGAAAAATAAAAGGTCAAGATAATAAAAAAAACCAAAGGTCAAAAGTGTACTTTAGCCTAAAATTTTCAAGAAAATTATTAAAAATTATCTTGAATGACAATGCGTAACCTTCCTTTTTTTTTTTTTTTTTTTCTTTTTTTTGGTTTCCCACAGTGTTTTCTCAAAACTTTTAACTAGAGACTAATCATTGTTCGCGACGGGTGGGTCCATAGTGGGGTAAATTGCTGGCCCAAGAAGTCTTTTCATAGTGCTGGTGCCCGGATTTAAATTAGAGAGTTTCTAGTCAATTCCAAGACAGCCACTTTGAGACCAAGTGTCCAACCATTCGGCCAACCCCACTAGATTATGTGTAACCTTTCAACTTCTAACAATCTCATTCTCAAAGAAGAAAAAAATAAAAACAAAACTTTTAATGATCTATTTAGACTTTAGAGTTTAGCACCATCTAAGTATCTATAAAGTTTTGATCGTCAAGCTTGTGCAATTATGAGCTTTAACTCTTTTTTGTTTTTAAAGTTATATAGTGAGCATCGGGCAAGCTACAATAATAAAGTGTTTTGAAATTGTAACCCATGTTTGATAATCATTTTTTTTTTTTTTTTTGAGAATCATGTTTGATAATCAAATTGAAAGAGAGCTTTTAAATATTACAAGATGAAAGTCATTGTATTTTAATACATTTTTTTAATAATTCAATAGTTGAAGAGGAGACAATTTGAGTCATGAATGTCTCTATTGAAAACAATAAGATATGCTAACTAATTAAACTACAAGTTCTTGACCCATACATCTAATTTTTTTAAACTTTTTTTTTTTTTAATAGTAAAAACCGGTTTTCTTTGGGAACGGAAAGAAGAAAAGTTTTTTTGAAAACAACTATATACAAACAATTTTCTCCAACGTGGTAAAAATGTCTTATGAAAACATTTCCTTTTGAAAACATGTATTTTTTTGAAGAAAGCATTTTTCTTTATTTTATATTTTTTTGTTTCGGGTTTCCCCTCTTTTAAAAACAGATTTTTAATTTTGAAAATAGTTTTTGAAAACATTTTTTTATTATTTTGAAAATAGTTTCTGAAAACAAAATTTTCATTTTGAAAACAGTTTTATAAAAACAGTCTTATATTATTTTGAAAACAGTTTCTGAAAATAGATTTTTTATCTTGAAAATAGTTTTAGGAAACAGATTTTTATTTTTAAAACAGTTTTTATTTAGGTTTCGGATTTCCCTTAAATTTTTTTTTAAAAACTTTCTTCTTTTTTTTTTTTTTTTTCCTTTTTTTTTGTAAAAAGGAAGAGCATCCTAAAAAAAGGTTTTTGTTTTGAAAACTCTTTAAAAGGAAAAGACTTTTCCTAAAAAAAAGATATTTTTATTTAAAAAAATAAATAAAAAACTTCATCATTTTTAAGAAAGAGGTGGGAAAATATTTTGGGAAAAAAAAACATTTTCTTAAAATAGTGTGTAGAGGAAATGTTGTACCCAAGCATATTTACTTTATGGCGACCTTAATGACAAGAAATATAAAGAAACAACACTAATAAAGTGCAGAAAATAAATTGCAAGCAAAATAAAGTGCATAAATTTAAATGACATAAAAATAAAAAGCTTGGAATATTGTAAATGTTGAAGGTTTTTTGTTTCCCTCTTAAATAGATTTTAATCTCTTTCAAGCCTTATGGATTCTTCATTATAAAGAAATGGGAGTTTTACATCATCACCATTCTTATAAGACATACCCATATCATGCTCCATTTGAGGTTTAAAAACCATTTAAGAGAGATGATAGAAAATCTTTTTTTTAGTTAGGTGTCTAGATATAGTGTGTGTGTGTGTGTATGCATATGAAATTAAATGGGATGACATAAATTAAACGGGGATGAGGATTGCTGGAAAGTAAATGGGATGACATAAATTAAAAGCAATAATAGTAAAATCCCTAGATGCCTAGGTGGGATGAGATTTCTTCCTCCTAAGGGTACTTCCCATACAAATCCTAGGAGATGGTCCAATGCCCATTTGGGAAAAATAAGCACAACAACAATAATATGAACATTAAAATAAAGAGAGATATATATACACAATATGTACAAAAGCATAGGAAAATAAAGCAACTATGAACAACAAGAAATATAAAAGAAAGATTTTATATATATGGAAATGACGATTGCAAGATAGTAAAGAGGGGGGATGGGTGTAGTTATTAAGAAACTAACCCATCCCTATAGCCTTACCCACAAAAATTACAAACAAAAATAGATGGAGTTTTTTTTTCTTTGTGTGGGTTTCTGAGAGAGAGAGAGAGAGAGAGAGAGAGAGAGAGAGAGAGAGAGAGAGAGAGAGAGAGAGAGAGAGAGAGAGAGACTTTTTCTAAATTTCTAAAGGTATTTTTTTTTGTCATAATTTTCTTACTATTTTCTAATTTTCCTCAATTTTTTCTCCCTATTTCTCTATTTTTCACTCATTTTCTCCAAGATGGTCTAGCCCACTCGTTTCAGTTCTTGCCAAATCGGTACAGTTTATTGCGCAAAATCGTGTAAAAAATTGCTAGTTTTCTTGAAAAAAATTGAATGTTTTTGTTAGGGTTTTCGGTATTTTGGTGATATGTCATCCGTTTTAACTTCGATTTTGGCCCATAAAATACCGTTTCGAAGTGAAAAATATGTCAACGGTCTAAAATTTAACACGATCCAACGGTTAAATCAAAAAGTCAACCTTTTGACCATACCTGGTTAGGGTTTTGGTCTTAATTGTTGTAAAATGGATTTTTTAATCATTGTGACTTTTTGATTCGTTGTTCAAATGTATTGTATTTATTTTTACCCTTTTGGCTTTGAAATTCATGATTTTGCACCATTTTTAATTTTTTTGATTTTTTTGGTCTTTGTTTTGATGCGAGAATTGAGATTGGACAAGCACTTAATATATAGATCTTATTATCCACTAAGAAAGCACCCGTTTCAAGGTGGAAAATTTAATTACAAGAAAATTATGTAAAGCTTTTTTTTTTTCTTCAGAAGATATAAATTGAGTTAGTTGGAACTCACTAATCCTTGATTTCAACTCTCTCTCTCTCTCTCTCATCAAGAGTCTTGTAATTCAACTAGCTTATATTTCGTGATGTTTTCAAGACATTTAGGTTTAAACTCTCCTTCCCTTCATTGTTACTATAAAATTTAATTAAAAAAAAAAACTCACCATCTCTCTCCAACTATTTTAAATTTTATATTTAAGGAAGCTCAGCTCTCTCTCTCTCTCTCTCTCAAACAAACACATTTTCTCCTTTAACCGCATGTCTATAATAGAAAAAATAAAAAATAAAAAATAAAAAGAAGAAGAAGAAGAAGGAATATAAATAAAATAGTATTTTACTCATGTTTTGATTATGAAGATTGTACCACAAATATTAGAGAAGTTACACTAATCTCCACTTGGATTTATTTATTTATATATATATATATATAAACTTGTAATTGGATTAATTTATATATCCTAAGGTTTATTTGGATACCGCTTATTGTTGAAAATTGAAAATTAAAAATAATGTAGTAAAATAATTTTTAAATACGTGAATAGTGCTATGGGACCTGGTTTTTAAGTTGTTTTTACTGAATTCCGTACTTGTGAGTCCCGTAAACAGTGCACGAGACTAATAAAAAAATGCCAAACACATAAGAAATTCAGTTTTCAATGCAATTCAAACATACACTTAAAGCCAAACATGATCCATGCCTATTATCGGTAGGATTGGGCAGAGTCATCCAGCTCTCTCTCTCTCTCGCTCTCTCTCTCGAGGACCTGTTTGATTTCAAAAGTAAAAATGACCCAGTAGACTAGGGAGGAGGGACTGGGGCATAGTACCTGTCAAGGAAATAAGGTTATGTCTTTACACTGGGTTAAAAAAAATTATAAAAAAAAAAAAATAAATAAAAACAAAGGGTGTGTCTTCACTCTTCACACTTCAAATTACTAGTCCCTTAAACTAATCCAGTCCAACCGACCTGCCCAATCAATGACAATTTTTAGGGAAATATTCATCTTAAACTCTATACTCTATAGGTGTAACAAATTAATCCTTATAATTTCAAAGATAATAACTTGAATCTCAAGGTTTTAAAAAGTAAATAATTAATCATATAATTAAACCTTGAGGTTTTTTTTTTTTAAATGACAAATTAAACCCTCATTGACTCATTGTATATTTAATTTGTTACTTTTTTTAAATTAGAGTTTAATTTGTTATTTTTAAAATTGTAGAGTTTAGTTTATCACATTTTGAAACTTTATGATTTAATTTATTATTTTTAAAATTATTGAATTTAATTTGTTACACCATGAAGATATGGAATTTAAAATAAAAATTTCCACCATTTTTATTATTCTATGTTTTAATGTCTGGGCTTCAGGCACTTGGGTCCCTGAACTACCTACCAAAAGAAGTAAGAGAAAAAAAAAGTGATATTTGACTTTTTTTTTTTTCAAATATATAATGGATCCTGCAACGAATATAATAGTTTCTCTCCTAATTTTTTTGTAACTAAATTTGTTGGTACTCCTGATACTTCTAATAGTAAAGACTTATTGGATTCAATTCCTCTCTGTCCCAACTATTAGGTTATATTTCCTAAAATTTGACTAGTGCAATAAAGGAGTCAAATCAAGATGAGTAATAAAAAGGAGAAGTAGTACGTCTACAATATTATCACAACAAATCATTGATGGTAAGTTGTTATTGGTTTTAATTTTTAATTTTTTAGTAGGAAACTGAAACCTTTATTAATTAAGATATAAAAATAGAGAGATGCTATATTTACAACATTTTTACAACAAATCACAGGTGGTTAATTGTTATTGATTCAAATTTGAAACTAACACTAAGATTACTTTTTTGCTCCAATAATAACAACCAGTAACAACCTGTCACTTAGAATTTGTTATAAAAATATTGTAAAAATGTTATAGATATATAATTTCTCATAAAAATAATATCATGGATAAGAGCTTGATTCTAATTGAACCCTTAATTTAAATTATTTTTTTATTCATCTATAACCATCAATAACAACTTGCTACTTAAGATTTACTATAAAAACGTTGTGAAAATATAGAGAACATAGCAATTTTTCAATAAAAATTGCCTCAACATTCTCATCCTACATATTCATGACACTTATCCGGCTTGTTTTTCATCCCAATCAAATAAAACACTATTGTTAATAAATTTTTTTAAAAAAGGACAAAAAAAAAAAAAAAAAAAAAAACTACTACTGCCACTTCAGCAAATTGTAAAAAAGCAAATAGATGAAGCAAAAATAAAAAAGGTTTGTTTTAGAATTTTGCTGGTACCGACCTGGTTATTGCACTAACACACACAGTGTCTGGAAAACCCAGAGGCAGAGAAGTTAAAAAGAGAGCAGAAAACATGAAAGGCAAATTAAAAAAAACAGAAAACAAAAAAACAAAGAAAACAAAAGAAGCCGGAGACCAAAAGGGTCATAGACTCATAGCTATTCGAACTGATTAGCCAGAGAAAACAGGAATTACACAATTCTTAAAATTCCCAAATTTCCTTTTTCCCTTTTCCTTAAAAGGGTTCTTCGTTTTAGTACTTTCTTCTCTGTACTTGGCGTCAAACCCTAGTTTCAGGTACCCTTCTCTCTCATATTGTTTTCTTTGTTTACTTTTTGCTCATACATAATATATATGTTTGTTTATGTATGTGTGTTTTCTTAAAACTCTATGCCTTTGACTGGTTCGTGCTTCTTCAAGATTGAATCTTTCTTTTTCGTTTTATGTGTGGGTATAAAATTTTTTTTGGGACAAATGCAGTTTGTTTTAATCTGGGTTGCTGGAAATTTTTGATTTTTTCGTGACCCATGTGATTATTATTGTTGTGAAGTATTTTTGTGCGTGCCTTATGGGTTTCTTAATTGATTTGTTTCGTGCATTATGAAGGGCTTGGTTGTTAGAACGTGAATTCTTGCTTTTTTTTTTTTTTGGCACACACCTATTTGTGTACTGCTTTCGGCTTCAAAAGAATTTGTTGTATATATAAGAATTAATTGTAGAGAATGAAGACTTGGAGGATTTGTAAATTTGTAATTAGCAATCTACGTGGTCTAAATTTAGGAAAAAAAAAAAAATTTTGCCAGCTAATGAGAATTAAGTTTTCTTGGAAATTGAGGTTTGGACTAGTATATTCATCAATTTGCGTTGAACTTTAACATTCTAATTTCTCATTGTGCTTTCCTGTATCATGAATGATTGAAAGAGAAACTACTGTTAAACCCTTCTGAGATTGGCCCCAACTGGTGAAGATTTTTATTTTCTGTTTCCTTGCACAAATTATAGTTTAATATGTTTGCCAGTTGAACTGCCTTGCTGCGTATAACTTTTTTGTTGTTGTATCTCATTGTGTTATGACTGGTTTTGGATGCGTTCGTTCTTCATCTGTTCATTCAGGCTCATGTTACTTAAGAATTGGTCATTGTTTGTTGGTTCTCTGGTTCTTGGTCTCCTTCGTATGTACAGCATTGATTGATGGAATTATATTAATTTTTGCTGTGTGTGGTAGGTGTTAAAGGATTATTTGCAGGTTGCTCTTATCAGTCTAATGCTCTGCATGTTATATCACGGTTGGAGTTTACCATAACATGAGTACGATGGATCATCCACGATCATCCTCTGCAAATGCTGAGGATAATGTTGGAATTCCAGATGATTTGCGTTGCAAGAGGTCAGATGGGAAACAATGGAGATGCACTGCCATGTCAATGCCAGATAAGACAGTATGTGAGAAGCACTACATCCAGGCAAAGAAGAGGGCAGCTAATTCTGCAATGAGAGCTAACTTAAAGAAAGCCAAGAGGAAGTCCTTAGGTGAAAGTGATATTTACTTGGAGAGTAAGAGTGATGAATATGATACACCGCCTGTGAACACAAAAGTTGAAGATTATCCTGTTCCAGCCTCAGGGAAAATGTTGTTTGAGAAGGTATCCAAGAATCAGTTTCGCTATTCACCTGAGACAGCAGCGATGAGGAGTTTGGCCGCACGTAATCCTCCAAAGACAAATGAAAATTCACAAAGAGATGCTGGACATTTTGAAGAAAACTGGAGGTCTCACAAGACACCACCAACTTCGGGCATGGACTCATCTAAGAGTAGATCACAAAGGAGCTTTGATGCTAATGATGCTATGACGGTGAGTTTTGTTTTAAAATATTTGGCTGCATCTCTTGAAATTTGTTTTCGTTGTTGGTAATAGAAATTCTTTTTCTCGGATTGAATAGAAACCAGTAATTGAAATATTATTACTCTTTTTGATTGTAACCCTCTAGGGGGACCTTAAGTAATAAGTATCATTCCTGTATGCTTAAGTTCTTCCAGTTACGGACAGAATTATCACTTATCCAAACACTTCCCCCTCCCAAAAAAAAAAAAAAAAAAAAAAACACAAAAAAAGGAAGAGGGAGAAAACAAAGTCCTGGAAGGATCCTAGAGTAAATTGACTGTTAGAAGAGTGTCCAAGATGGTGTCTCTTATACTTGTAGAATGTTGATACAAGGATGAATTTTTCTTCATTATAACTCTGTTAAAAAAGTATGTCTTACTTTTAGCTTCACTTGCCAGTATGAGAACAAAAGGCTTATATCTAGGATAGAATAGCACATCTTTTTAATGGCACGGGTGAATTCTCAAATGGTTTTTACAGCCATTACTTTCGAAATTATTATTACCTATATAACAAAAAACCTTGGCTCCAGCTCTTTTACTGCCATTCTAGCTGGATCAGACTATGAAACAAATGAAACTTGATTACCTTGTTCCCTTTCAATCCTTTTGACACCTTGCTTCTCCTGCAAACTTCAAAGCTAGACTAAAGAATATCATAAGGAAGTTATTGTTAATGATCTCTGATACTGCCTATATATCACACACACACACACACACACACAAAAAGGATATATGGACTGAAGATGGAAACATACCGTATAAGCCATATGGTGTGAGAGATACATCATTGTTGTTTGGTTAAAATTTTTAATCCCTTTATCAATGAAGTGGAGCCTTATCCTTAAGAACGACTAATTCAAAATTCAATGTTGATATTTGATTTTGTTTCAAGAGTTTTCTGGGTGGGCCTGTCACTTTGTATTTCTACCCTTTATTAATATTTAGGAACCCTTTCTCTACCACTTCTATGTTATCTGATGCCGGGGTTTACAAGTTTTTTTTCAGGAGGACTCTGATGGAAGTACAGATTCCTCTGAAGAAGCCGGTGGGCAACCTTGCCACCAATGCCGGAGGAATGATAGAGATAAAGTTACTTGGTGCCTTAAATGTGATAGGAGAGGATATTGTGATAGCTGTATCTCCACATGGTTAGTATTTTATCACTTTAGATGTGAGATGGTATTTTTGTTTTAATTTTTACAACTTAGTCATTAAGCTTCTTTTATGACCTGATTTTCATGCTTCACTACCTTAGGTACTCAGATATTCCATTGGAAGAAATTCAGAGAAGTTGCCCTGCATGCCGGGGTACTTGTAGTTGCAAAGTGTGCCTGCGTTCAGATAATTCAATAAAGGTATTTCATATATGGGTTGAAGAGGCCACCATTTCTTTACATGATTAAGTTTCATTAATATTATGAAATATGCTTACCAAGTTTCACTAGGCATGGTTCTTTGATCTTTATTATTATAAATTTTTTTGAGTTTCAGGTTAGAATACGTGAAATACCTGTTCTAGACAAATTGAAATATCTTCACTGCCTATTATCTTCGGTGCTTCCGGTAGTTAAGCAAATCCATCATGAGCAGGCTTCTGAAGTAGAACTACAAAAAAAGTTGAATGGTAAGATGTCGTTTGTTCATGCTCCCAGTGACATTTAAAATACTCTCTCTCTCTCTCTATATTTTACTTTTTTGGGTATGTACCATTTATACATTATGTGACCAATATTTATATAATGTTTGTCATCAGGGAAAGAACTATTTCTTGCCAGGACAAAAGTGAATGCAGATGAGCAGATGTGCTGGTAATTGAGGAACACTATTAAGCTATTTGTGTTAAAGTCACTTAGTTTATAATTATATGTCATTAGAGTCTCAAAAAGTAGTAATGAAACAACATGATTCATTGCATCTCATTTTTTGTGATTTATCTTCACTAGAAAAGAGATAAGATTTTTCTGATTAGTTTATTATGTTTATTTCTGGCTTCTCTATTTGCTGTTGATTTCTGATTTGCCTTCATTCTCTGTTTTTTCTTGTAGCAATTTCTGTAGGATACCCATTACAGATTATCATTGGCGTTGTGCCAGTTGCACGTATGATCTGTGCCTTAGTTGCTGTCAAGATCTTCGGGAAGCATCTCAAAATGATGTTAAAGGAGAATTGGCAGATAATCAGATCCGTGGCAAAAGTCAAGACAAAGCAACTGCGACAGGGCAAGTGAAAGTATCCAAACTAAAACTAATTTTACCGGAAAAGTTTCCTGGTTGGCAAGCCAATAGTGATGGGAGTATTCCATGCCCCCCACCAGAGTTTGGTGGCTGTGGTCACTCATCATTAAATTTAAGCCGCATTTTTAAGATGAACTGGGTTGCAAAACTGGTAAAAAATGTGGAGGAAATGGTTAGTGGGTGTAGGATATATGATGCTGGCAGCCGAGAAAATACTGGGTTGGATGATCCCAGACTCTGCCAATATGCTCATAGAGAAGACAGTGATGATAATTTCTTGTACTGCCCTGCAACTCAAGATATTAAATCTGATGGGATTGGAAATTTTAGAAAGCACTGGGCCAGGGGTGAACCTATTATTGTCAAACAGGTGTTTGATAGCCCATCAACTTCAAGCTGGGATCCGATGGTTATATGGAGAGGAATTCAGGAGACAGCAGACGAGAAAACAAAAGATGAGAACCGAGTGGTGAAGGCCATAGATTGCTTTGACTGTTCTGAGGTAAGCTCTACTAGCTATTGCTTATTTTTTCTAAGGCTTTTCTGTGTTCTCTCATGTCTCTGTTGATTGCAATGAATAATTTTTATATTTAGTAAATTATTACTTGGTTGAAACTCAATTAATTAATTTTATATTTGCTTTCTGTGGTTTGACATGATGGCAGGTTGACATTGAACTTGGTCAGTTCATCAAAGGATATTCTGATGGACGAATTCTTGAAAATGGTCAGCCAGAAATGTTGAAGTTGAAGGATTGGCCTTCCCCCAGTGCATCTGAAGAGTTCTTATTGTACCAGAGACCTGATTTTATCAGTAAACTGCCCTTACTTGAGTATATCCACTCCAAGTGGGGTCTTCTAAATGTTGCTGCAAAATTGCCTCATTATTCCTTACAGAATGATGTAGGACCTAAAATTTTTATTTCTTATGGGACCTATGAAGAACTTGGTAGAGGCGATCCAGTGACCAATCTTCATTTCAATATGCGTGACATGGTAACTTGTTATTCTTCCCCTTTCTCATTGATCTATTGTTGATGATGTTAACTTTTTAGATATACTTTTTTTGTACCAAACTGTTGCATTTGATCTGCAGTTTGTGTTTGAAAATTTTTGTAAGCTGTATTTTCTGTATACTCCCCCCCTAAAAATATTAAGCATATCAAATTAGAAAAAACGCTAAAATATTTCTTTGCACAATTGTTAATCATGTATGCATCTCAAGTTTTAACCTCTAATTTCGTGGTTCTCAAATTGTATATAATAATACTGTATTATACATCCAATATTATGAACAAGCACTTAATAACCATAGAACCTGATTGTTATTCTTATTGAATTTAGCTAGCTTCAACTGTTATAAATATGTCATAATATAATCTATAATGCTGTATGGGTTGAAAACCCTTAATCCGTATGTTGCTGGAGTCTAACATCATGAGCTTTTATCTTATTTTTTATCCCCATCCTGTCATCTGATGTAAACCAACAAAGTGATGAGTCAAATTGAATTGACATCAGTGAACTATGGTCAGGTATACCTATTGGTGCATACTTGTAATGTGAATCTACAAGGCCAGCAGAGTGTAAAGATTGAAAAGATACAAAAATCCTTTGAGGATTCTGGGATGAAAGAATCACCAGAGGATTCACAAGCAGATTTGGATGAGGAAGGGTCCCCTGATATATTGCTTGGTAGTCAAAGTGTGCAGAATGAATGTGGTGCAAAAGTGGATGAAAATGAAAATGAGTCAATGGTGGATCAGGGGATTGAAACTGCTGATGTTAAAGAGAATAATGTCAATTGTGAAACATCAAACAGAGAGGGTGAAGATGTCCCTGAAAGGAGTGATCCTGGAGTTCTATGGGATGTTTTTCGCCGGCAGGATGTCCCAAAGGTGACTGATTATTTAAGAATTCACTGGAAAGAATTTGGGAAGCCTGATGGAGTATCAAATGATTTAGTAAGTTTTTATCTTATAATCTTAGTAAATATAGTTATTCTTTTAATTGAATATACTGTAATTGGCTTGCTTAATGTGTGCTCCTAATAACTTTTGGGTTTTCAGGTGAAAAGGCATCTTTATGAAGAAACGGTATTCCTGAATGGGCATCATAAAAGAAAGCTGAAGGAAGAATTTGGTAAGGATAAGTAACAATTGATGTTCCTAATTATTGATCAAGCTTTGGAGACAGAATACTTCTTTTGACCTGAGATGCATGTTTGAGATGTGTAGAACTTTTCAACATGACTATTTACTGGATTATTTGGGGTAATTTTTCCTGCTATTAACTGTATTTCTCTGAGGAATTTTCCCTGAAAAGAAAAAAAAAAGTTAATGTAATACTGGTTTTATGTTTGTCTAATATTCTAATATATTTCACATCGTTCCCAACTAAGCATGGCGGTTATTTTTGAAATGTACATGGCACAGACAAAGTTATGGAAAAGCTAACCACTAAGAATGAGTTTTGTTCAAACCTCTCAATAAAAGAAAAGAAAAAAAAATGAATTTTTTTAAAACCAAATTTGACAAAAGGAAGAAGCCTGTGGTTTGAAAATTTTGCAGTAACACCAATCTTGCATTTAAAACTAAGCTGGCATTTTTTTTTTCTTTTTCTTTTTGGGATTCTTGCTAAAATCTTTTCTCTATGTAACAGCTGCCCTTTCATGCTGATGTTGAATCATAAACTTTCTAGGGCATTTAATGAAATTCATGTATCCTTTCACTAGAAACTTATAAAAATAAATAAATTTGGAGGACGCTAATTTTGCATTTAAAAACAAGCTGGTTTTTTTTTTTGGGATTCTTTCTAGAATCTTTTCTCTATATAACAGCTCCCCTTTCATGCAATTTGTGTGTTGATGTTGAATCATAAGTACTTTCTACGGCATTTCTGAATGCTTGTTTAAAATCTAAATAGCTTTCCTCTTCCTCAGGAGTTGAGCCATGGTCATTTGAACAGCATTTGGGGCAGGCTATATTTGTCCCTGCAGGATGCCCTTTCCAAGTGAGAAATCTCCAGGTAAGTTCACTATGGTTGATTACCTTCATGCTAGTATAACTCCAATTTTTTTAGCGAATCCAATATTACATGTTTTTACTTAAATTATTGAGTTTGAATGAAATAATGTTTCTTTTGACTCGTGATTGGAATATTGCTTTAAAATTCTTGATGAGAGACTGAAGGGTCTATATGTTATATTCATTAGAGGAGTGTATCTGGACTTTTGGTGTAATGTAGACATTGTCTTAATAGAAGCTTAGACTGTTTTCTTTCAGAAGGGTTATTTCTTTCTTGTTTCTTTAATGGAAGGATGTTATTTTGGTTATCTGCAAGACAGGCACTGCTGGTCATGTTGCTTAAGATGTTAGTTGCTTTAAAACTTTGTGTGTCTTTCATAAGGATATATATCTTTCCTCTTGAAGAATTTTGGCTTCATCTTCGTTCTTATGTGCAAGCCTTGCAGTTAGGAAGGTTATGGGAATTCGATCTTTTCATAATCTTGAGTGAGTCCTGGCTACAACATTAAATCGTGGGCCAAATGGGGAGGTTCAAAACCCCATTTTCAACATTCATTATAAATTTAAAAACTCATTATTATTATAGCCGCTAAAATATATAGTTCTGTGCACCTGTGAGTGTGTATCTATATGCATATGTGTGTGTGTGTGCATAAACCATTTCAAATATATATGTTTTTATAATTTTCTCAGTAGTTGCAGTAGATGGTTTCCGAGAAGTTCTTTATCAGCATTTGCTTGCTAATGAAGGAGTGAAATTTTTAATGAAGTTTGGACTGCCCAATTATTGAAAGTTAAGAGAAAATTAACTTTTGAGCACAAAAGTTCTGTCTTCAATTCATAATTTATATCACATGCTTCCGTGCAATGTGCTTCATGATGTAGTACAGCCCTGGGTGGGAAGCTGAAGCAGACTCCCTGTTTGTTCTTTATGAAACAACTTAAATTTGTAGAAACTATTTTGATAGGTGGTTGAATTAGTAGAAAATTAGACACTGAATTTAGATGTGTTGAAAATTTTAGTAAGTAATTCCAGATTCCTCTTTGTGAAATTGCGTTTGTAACATTAGATTGCTGTTTGCTTTCCTTGTAAAATTCTCAGTCCAATGTTCAGTTGGGGCTTGATTTCTTATCTCCTGAAAGTCTGGGGGAGGCTGTAAGGTTGGCTGAAGAAATCCGCTGTCTCCCTAATGACCAAGAAGCAAACCTGCAGGTGTTGGAGGTCAGACAAAGGAAATTTTTCCTAGAAGTATTCATTTCCTTCCTTTTCCTTCTGTCATTCTTTATTTTTGGCAAAACTTAGATACAATACCTTATGTTTAGTATGTTTAGTACATTAGGTTTCCCAATTAAATTCAAACACTTGGGTTTATTGACACAAGCAGTGCTCTCATTTCCAAGGACAATTAAATTCAATATAATTTTTGGGTTTGAATTTAATTGGAGAACATAATGTACTGCACAAAAGGTATTGTACCTAAGTTTTACCCATTTAATTTATTGCTTTAAATTGTTTAATTCCTTCCTTCCGCTCCCCCCTCTATTCTGTCAAACAATTCTTGTTCTCTTTATTTTGGCGAGTTCTCATTTTCATAATGGTTTCTGACACAGGTTGGAAAGATATCACTTTACGCAGCAAGTTCAGCTATTAAAGAAGTCCAGAAATTGGTTCTTGATCCAAAGTAAGCAAATTAAGTCTTAATTCTGTTGTAGTACTTGTTACTCGCCTCCCCACCCCCACTTCTCTCTTTCTCTCTCCAACATTCTTGTCTCTTCCATGGAAAAGAACAAAAATAGAAATAACACCTGACTAATGCCATTGTTGCCCAATGGCATTAAGCTGCATCCCTACAAGGGTCTGCAATTAAGCCTAGTATTGTGCTTGTTACATAATGAGGAGTGGTTGGAGCCTAGACTATGGGGTAGTCTGAGACTCTTGAGGTTTTCCTAAATACTACTATTTGTGTTAATATTTGATTTCTCCTTTGCAGACTTGGTGCAGAGCTTGGATTTGAAGATCCTAACTTGACTGCAATGGTTTCTGAGAACATGGAGAAGATGATTAAGAGAAGACAGATAACTTGTGCTTGAATGTGTACAGTAATTGTAATTTAGGTATAGGAAGTCTAATGTTTAAGGAGCAAATATCAATTATATATGTATTATATGTAATTTTTACCCATCCCTACAACCTGAGCTGGTCTGTTTTTAGACATTGGTGCTGCATTTAATGAGAACCATTATAGTTTAGAAGAAAACGAAAAGCAAAATATATTGCTGAATTAGTTTTGTAGTAGTCACAAGTCTGAAGTCCAAACTGTGTTTCTTAATAAGATTACTTTGATCTCCAATACAACAACTTCTCAGTCACAGTCATGGTCCTCATACCATCTCCCAACCCACCTTGAAAAGAGGAAAGTACTGGGAAAAATAGTCATGGAAAGGTACAGGCAATGAGGACAGGTTGCAAGAAGTTTAAAAACATCCCTGTTATGGAAAAATTGCAGGAAGAAACTGTAGTGTTCTCCTATCCTCCTCATTATCAGGAGGTGAGACTAAATGAATGAGCAATTGTTTGGAAGTCTGATTTCACCTCTGGCCAAGCTGATTCTGGTGCCTGAGCATTCAAAGTAAATAGCCTACCACCACTAGAACAACAAACCGCGACATTATGCCGCCGAAATGAGGGGCTCTCAACTCTGAATTCAAGCTCATAGTATTTGACATTTTTTGTAGGATCCTCTCTTAAAATTGATTCTATCAATGTCCCCTTAACATCAGGGCGTTTGCTAGATCCTGTGATGGTCCGAACCACTGCTTCGCCCACCTCCTTTGGTCCTCCAAATGCCTCAATTCTATGAAGAGAGGTAAAGGATTAGTTCCAAATTCATGGGTCATTTTTTGGTCACATTTAGCATAGTTCAGGCCCTTTAGAGCTTTAGTAACCAATGGTTAACAACTAGATTTTGATTTGACAATGTTGCTCTAACTAGTAACTTATACTAATGGGAGCATTTGTAACGGTATGAACATGTTTGTAAAGTTCAAATTTTGGGCGTACAACACTATACTTGCTAAGCAAAAACTGTCTCATTCATGTAAGAAATTTACTTGCACTGCACTAGTATTTTTCTATAGTCCCAGAAATTAATCAATGCCAAAGGTATTGCACTACAAAGTTAACCCAAAAATTGAAGTACTTACGAGAAGTCTTTAGAAACTTTAGACACAATGACACTAACATTGAGCTCGCCGCTTGTACCAGGCGGACCAAAGGCGACAACTGGTTCGCTAATGCTCCGCCGCCGGTTGTTGGACATGGCAGTACTTATTGGAGGTGGATCAAGTGCTCTTTCAAACTCTGTTTTCTCCACAGCTCTATACAACAGTGTTTGATCTCCAACCCATTTTGCTGGGTATATGAATTCTGTTATTTGCAAAGCAAATACAAAATCAAAGTAGCATCAATGTTTTTCTCTCCCCTTCTTTGGATAAAGAATTGTTTAATGTACTAATAGTACTATTATTTTGATAAAGACGATTAAGGAATATAAATACTTAATACACAAACACACATCATGATTACTAATACCATTTGAATCAAAGACCATTGACGTTAATTCCACTCATTTTAATGTCATATTGATAATCGTTTCAAGAGAGTGGACAATCATATTGATGGTTATTTTCTTTGGCTTTAGAGACAAAACAAAGGCTAAAACAAAATTACAAAAGAATTTTGACAACATTATAACATATGGCATTAGGACTTACTAACCTAATCCTTCATTTGTCTCAATGCAACGACTATAGCCTTTAATAGGATATAGCACATCCAGCTTAAGACCCCTCCCACTTTCTGGTGATAACCCAAGAAGAAAACTAGTTATGCCACCAAAATCTGCACCAATAGCCACTAGTGAAGCTGAGCCAACACCAACTAGTAGCCTCCGCCTAAATGTTGTTGCTAGCGGTGCAAATTGCTCCGCCGGAGACCTCCCTGGCCCGGCTTTTACCTCTTCAACACTCCCTTTCGAATCACCATTGGATTTTGTCATAAAAATCCGGTGAATATGTGCATTTTTGCATGCATTGTAGTACATTTGCAATGCCATTGTCTTTGCTACTAGCTATTTTGTTGGGGGGCATAGCTCATAATGTACTTGGCAGTTGGCACATGTTCCTCTATGTCGCGTACATGCCACATTTTAATGGATTACGTGGCTGAACAAAGGCAGTGTGCCACGTTGCACAATTTGGATGGTTTAGTCCATCTGAGGAAATTGAGGTAGTGTATGGCTAGAATTTTTTGAGAGAAATTTGTGAGGTGGTCGAATTCTATTGGTGGTTCAAATGACTTTTACGTTGGAGACTGTCTAGGATATCTCGCACTCTTCTTGCATCCTCTATATTCCGTGATAATATGCTTATCTAGTTTTGGTGGTTGTCATTGTTTTTGGCTTAACGTTCTAGAACGACACCGTTTTCTTTCATTCCCATGGCCCCACAAATCATCTCTCTCTTTGGGTTAATAGTTTGGACCGATTTACTTATTTGAGATATGAGGGTGTCCAGACTTCATATTACTTTAAGCATATGACTATTTGCTCATGTCCTTGTTCCACATACACAATATATATATTTTTATTTATTTTATAATTTGTTAATTAGGGGTAGTGGGATTCAAATCCTAAATATCTTTATTAAAAATACTAGGAGATTTCAGTTGAGATATAGGACTTTTGGTCACATACACAATATTTAATTGATCACCATACTTGTTGTAGGCACATCATTTTCTAAATGGGGTTTTGCTTACAGTAGAAAAAAATTAATTAATGTTGGGTTCTTGGCTTGTCTAATAACCTTTTTATCAGATTGTTTTCTGTTAAGAATCCAGTGGTTCTTAAAAGGGATAAATGAAAATTATATGAAAATAGATGAGAATAGCATGAAATTTGACTAAATTTGAGATAGTCATCCTCCAAAGAATTATTAAGAGAAAAATAGGTAAAGGATTAAGAGAAAAATAACTAAGCAACAAATAGGTTATTCTTCATTTAATGCTCAATTGTGATATGCGATTATGTATTTATGTAAGAATAGCCTTAATCTAATTGGTCTACATGAGTCAAGATAATTAGCTAATTAATCTCTCATGTGCTCTTATCAATATCACGTGTTTATAACTAATCTCTCATGTGCTCTTACCCGATTAGGGTATGCTCGATAAAAACCCATTCCTTTTAATTTGTATTCAAGATTTGTTAACATCCTCTTTATAATTGGAAAGATAGTTAATTCATTTAATCTTTCTTGTAACATATTCAATCTTCTATACACACACATTTTAATATATAAATATATATAAGAAATTGTAATATTTGTTAATTAATTCAGTCTTTTTATTATAAATATAGTTCATAAAACAGAAGCATTTACTATTTTCCTATAGTTGTAATTTATTTTTTTGGGTTAAAATCTATTTTATGCTTATACATATTGTACGTGCAAGTTAGGTCTAAGAAAAGTGTAAGTGCTTGTATGATCTAATCCTTAACAGTACGTTTGGGTGTCATTCTTGTAATGAGCTAAAAATGACATTTTTATAGTAAAGACAGAAAAAGAAAACATCAAAATGAAGTAAACAAAGAGGAACAAAGCATTTACGTGGAAAACCCTATGAATAAGCATGAAAAACCACGGCGGGATGGAGGACTTGGTGTCCTTATTAAATTGAGGGCATAATACAATTGCCTTGCTCATTCATCAACTCTATCAATCACCTAGACTTAGGATATAATACATACTTTATGATTTCAGTGCAAAGTTAGTAACGAACCTCACATTTTTTGGCACAAAAGTGAGTGAAAGTAGCTATATATTTTTTTTGATACCAGTGAAAGTAGCTACATTTGTTTTTAAACTTTCTGTGCTAAATTGAGCCTTATAAATTCAATTTTTTTTTTTTTTGAAATTTGTAACATTAATCTATATTGCTTTGTCACGGCTCCAGTGTGCCTCAATCTTTAGTTCTTTCATGGTAATGTCATTTGGGCACAAAAAAGTATGTAGGAAAGAAAATATATGGGACAAATTCATTACATCAAGGACTAGGAAGTATTTTTCTAGCAACTAGGTATTGAAGCAAGTTGAAAAAGCAGTGTGCCATCAGCCATGTTGAACAATTTGGATGGTTTAGTCAGTCTGAGGAAATTGAGGGTAGTAGAAGGCTTGGAGGGATAGAATTATGTGAGAAATTTGTGAAGTGGTGGAATTCTATTGGTTGTTCAAATGGTTTGTGAAGTACTTTTCACTCGCATGATAAATGCATATCTAGTTTTGGCGGTTCTCATTTTTTTGCGTTAATTATAACGTACTAGGTACTAGGACGACGGCGTTTTACCTTTTTTTTTTTGAGAAGCATCATACAGGCCTTATATGAAGTAGAGGCCATCCCTGCCATTTAGCTCAATGGACCCATTATGACAATGTCTAGAAGAAGTCCAAATAATGGGTCAAGCCCAATGGGAGAACGATGGGAATAGTGGTTTGAATGGTTAAAAAAGACTTTTAGGCAAGCTTGCTTTAGGCCCCATGCAATGAGCTGAGACTGGGTGTTCAAATTCTATCAATTCTCTGTCGAACAATTTAGCGGCAGAGTAAGGAATTTGTAATTGAGGGCCAAGTAATAAGTAAGAGGATTATATATATTTTTTTCTTAATATATATCCATACTATGTACAATTATCCAAGATATATAGTAATATCATAAACACAATTCAATATACAATACATGTTTTTTTTTTTGGATACATATATATAATACAGTTAAGTGGATTAATTTATAACTCAAATATAGTTTTAAATTTGCCTCTCGACTTAGGTTTTAAAGTTAAATTACAACACATGTAATGATTAAGATAAAAGAATATTATTAATAGGTTAAAAGATGGCTAAAAATTAGACAACAATCATTGAAATACATAAAAATAAATTGAATCAAAATATCTAGTAATATATTTTGTCAAATTAATAATAAGTATGTTATATAATATATTTATCAGTGAAAAAAAATAAAGAATAAATGAAGACAAGCCTTAATGGTTCTGGGACCATAATTATTTTACAACTTTTTGTCATAATTTTATCATGATAGGTTGTGAGTGGTTGTCTATTACTTATATATGGACTCACTATTTTTTCTTTATCAATCACACTTGACTATATCTTGTAACAAAAAAATTGTGAAATAAGTTGGGGTAATATATTTTTTCTTAACTCACCTGGGAGTAAACTAAACTACTATAGTGATATATCAAGTTTGCTTTTGACGTGTATGTTTTTGGATCATAGATGTGGTTCTTTCTTAATAGCTTTATTGTAAGTAGTGTAGAAGTCTTGGAGTCTGTAAATTGTATAACACTAATCTAAGTATCACTTATTTGAAGTAAAGAAGAGAAGGAAAAGGCAAATAGGACTGAGAGACGAAGGAGAAAACTGAGACAACGTAAACCGCAAATCCAATGGCAGTGGTACCAGGGCAGAGTCAGGTCTTTGAGTTAAGGGGGCGACTCTAACCTCTAGCTCAACGGCTAGCCGCTTAGTTGTTTTTTTTTTTTTTTTTTTTTGGTGTGTGCTGGTTGGGTAAAGGCAAAATTATTTAATTTGAAACTTTTTAAATGGTCAATTGTTTGTTTGAATAAAATTGGTTAATTAGACTTAATTTTTTTTAGCTTTGTTATTGGTGATTTTTATTGGTGTGCAAATGTTTTTGGGCTAGTATATGTTGTTTTAAATTTTAGATCTATAAATTTTTTAATGGCATTTAAAATGAGGAAAGTGCTAGAGGTATTTGTTGATATAGTGAGTGATTATTGGTAAGTAAAAAAGTGATGTAAGTGATAGACTCAGATGCGAATCAATAAGAATTTGTATCTCAACAGTATATAAAAATATTGTAAATAAATTTGTAAATGTAACATTACTCTAAAAAGAATAAAAAATATTGTTAAATGGACAAAATGTAATTTTATAGAATAAAGTTACTAAATTTAATTCACACTAATATATTAAAAAAAAAAAAATTCAGGAAGGCCATTGCCCCCAGGTTAATTAATGCCTCCGTCCCTGAGTGGCACCAACAGCGTAATTTTTTAAAAATGAATAAAAAAAAAGAGTGTGAAACACGGGTTCCTTCAACCATCAATACTAAAGTAAGCAGATTTTTTTTTTTAATTCAAAAAAGGAGAAAGAGTTTCTCTGACTTTAATGTTGGAAACCGTGTAGGATGTCTTGCACTATTGCATCTTCATTCCGTGAGAATTCTTTATCCAGTTTTAGTGGCCAGTACGACCATTACCTAATTTTATTGACCACCACGACTTTATTTTTAATAGTTATTTAAATTATATACTTATTTTAAAATTTAGATCATCTATCCATTATATTCCCGTAATCTATGTGTCCTAGGTTTAGACCAACATGATTTTGACCCCTCATTAATTATAATTAATTCTTTAAATGTTCGATCATAATTAATTAGCTAGGATCACATGTGTAATCCTAATTCTATCAACCGTTAAAACTTGATTTGGCTGCAACTATTGATCTAGTGATTCAATTGGAACTCTTGACACATCATTTTTGTCCTTTTAACCGCAAAATCTGTTTCACATGGAGAATGTAGAAATCCAATGATGAAAATTACGATTTACCTCTTAAGATGTGAAAATATCATTTTTGCCCCATGTGAAAAGACCAGTTTATGAACCGCTTGAGCTTGAGTCAAGAAAAAATTAATTTATGTTTGTTTGTTTAACAAACAAGCTCAATTATAAGCTCGAATATTAAACGAACTAAGTTCAAACATAATAATATGTTTGTGAACATGGAAAAAGATATATCAAATAGTATAGAAACACACTCTTGCATACACTTTACCACAACTAGTATACATTTTATGTGGTAATTAGATTAGTTTTCACAAGTACCAGCGGTGGTTCCCATGTGTAAGTTGTGTCAAAGTATATGTCAAAATGTGTGTTCATAGAGGAACTTAAGATTCATAGTTCATTATAATTAATCAATCCATTCATAGTAAAATTCATTGATATTTGAGAGGGTAAAACTTGTCATGATTTTATGATTTATGGGAAAATAAAAAATTTGAATATGGCAAAAATTATTGATAATTCTTGTGCAATAATTTTTTGTATTTTGATATATGTTGATTTCAACTTATGACAACTTTTGTTAATACCATAAAATGATTATATTATAATAAAATTTTAAAAGCATTGTCACATGATTATATTAAAGATCAATAACTATATAATTTACTAAATATTTAAATATCAAGTTTTTGTATTTTAAAACTATGCATAAAAGACGAGTTTATGGATCGAATGGTAAATAACGTCATATTAGTATGAAATTTGACATACATGTTATAAATACAGAAAACATATAATCCAATAGTAGGATTTTCAGAATATTAATCCAATAAAAATTTATTAGGTGTTATAATATTACTTAAAATGACATCAAGTATAATTTAACCGAACTTATGAGTTATTGATCTATGATTCCAATCCTTTTCACATCCTCTTCACATCCTTTATTATTGATCTATGTTCCCATATCCTTTTAAATAATTTTTTAATATCATTTTCCTCTTTTTATTTTTTTCAAATGAGTAAGAGAATTTTCATTTTACAGAAAAAAAGTTTTGAGTACAACTAGTTAATCACCCTAAGAAAGAACGATAAATATTTTTTTTCTATACCATGAATAAGGTATTAAATGACAATATAATTATTTTTACATATGATATTATTGTTATAAGTCTATAATAACCTATAATGTGAAGAAAAAATATAAAGAAAATATTATTAAAATAAAAGAATGAGAAGTAATAGTAAATGTTGATGATAAAGAAGAAAATGTCAATAAATAAATATTTTTGCAAAATGATGAATATGGTGATAACATTGGCTTAGATGGAGTTGATTAAGTAAGATGATGAATATAATAAAAAGAAAATATTATTTTGGCTCATATGTTATATATTTTCACTTTTGAGTTTGATCAATTTGAATTTGTAAGTTATAAACATGTGTTAATTTGAGTTATTTAGTTAGATTTATTAAATATGATTAAATAAGTGATGATTAAATTAGTTCTAATTTGAAAATATTTTGAATTTATAATGAATATATCTTTTATATATGTATATCTATATATTATTTTTTAAATTTTATTAAGTATTTGTGTTGTAGGGATAAGGGCCCAAAATTGTATATTGGGCCTTGAGCTTTGGCCGATGACGTTGATTGGTTCGAGGATGAATAAACCATAGTGAGGGTGTTAAGTTCAAAATCCCATAAATAACATGCAAGTGGAAATGTTAGGAAATATGGTCCGAGAAGGAGTGTCTCCTCAGATAAACAAAGCACAGATCATGTATATTCTATTACTCAAAGTGACATTCCAGGAAATTCCGCTGAGAGGGACGTGCATCGTGAACGTGCTGGAAAAGTGGAAGCTAGGAAATATCTAAGGAAAAGCTGTTGCCACCGCATTGAATGCCCTGCAGCTAACTTTCTGGCCACATTTATGTGGAGAAGACCTCTGAATAGTGCTACCTTGGCTACTACAACTCACAGAAAGCTAGAGAGGGTGTTTGATGAGACAAGCACTCAAGTAATGGCTCAAATGATCAACAAGTGTAGGATCAAGATAGTCCAAAAGGGACTATATAATGTAAGAGATCCTCCATGGATAAGGGATCGAAAAATTATAGAAGAAAACACTATAGCAATCTAAATTGTATTTGTAACTATTTCCAATTAATATATACTAAAACTTACCTCCTCGGACTAGGCCGAGAGTGAATTTATTTAGATTAATCCTTCTGGCTTTTGTTTGATTATCTTTTAAACCTATTCTATCAATTATCCAACTCATTAGGATCTAGTTCTCCAACCCACTCTCTACAAATTTACTGTGCTGGGCTCACTGGGCCTATATCCCTTTATATTTTGAGTTTGGGCCTCAAAACATGTCCTTACATGTGTATTTCATGATATATGATACGATAGGATAAAATACAAGGTAGAAGAAAAAATAAAAAATTGATTCACAATATGATTCACGTTTTCCATACAACAATGTTGCAATTAGATGATCATTATCAGACAATGACTTCAATAACAAAAGAGCTTTAACCCCGCAAATAATATTGATTTCCAAATTTTGTAAATCAACAAGTATTTTGTTATAATCATTCAAGTGCTTATACGTAGAAATACCTGCATGGCATTGGAAACGGAAGAGATTTTTCTTCAAGTATAAATGGTTCCCCATGCTTTTGGTCATGTACTTATCCTCCAATTTCTTGCACAACTCATTAGCCTTTGTCTCCCTTATAACAAAATGCCTTTGATCCTTAGCTAGATACAAACGAACTGTGCCCCAAGCTTGTCTATTAATCTTGTCCCAATCTTTGTTTGACATCTCCTTATTTTTGTCTTCCAAAGCAATATTTAACCCTGGTTGGATTAAGAAATCCATAACTTCGCATATGCCACACGCCGAAGTTGTTTGTTGCATCAAATTTTTCTACTTTAATTTGGCATTATAAACCGTAGTTTTGTAGAAGACTTCATCAAAACTTTTGAAGAGGAGGATTTCATAGAGGACTAAACTCTCCAAAGAGAACAAATCAAGACGCCTAGTAGTGAACCTTGCGTTGATACCGGTTTATTGTAATATCAGAAGCTCTATTGCCAAATTGTTGAGGAAAAATACTTCCAGATAGCATTCCCACACACAAGATTATTGTAAAAATATTATGAGTTTTTCAAAAAGATCTCACCAAATAATGATTGAAACAAAGAGAACTTGATAAAAAAAAAAACACACAACTACACATAAGAGAATACCTAAGATTTACGTTGTTAGACTTTTGGCCTATGGTTACTGGCGGCAATTAGGAGAAATTTCACTCACAAATGTGGTGCAACGACATTCTCACTAAACCCAAACTCTAATACACCCAATGTTAGTCCCTCTCTCACGTATACAAAATTAACAAAGGGAAGTTGTTTTCCTTCCCTGCGATCGCCGCACCACCACAATCTTGCACAAATGTGCATCTAAACATATATATAGAGCTCCGGCTAACAAAATTCAGCAAAGCAAAATTGCTGTTCATGTGACGTCAGACATGCAAGAAAGTCTTGCATTCAAATTGCTAGGCTTGACATTTCAAGCCACCTAGTCTGAAAAGAGAGACATGCTATTAGTGCTGGAGAAAAAATCAAGCCACCTCTTTTGACATCAACCCACCTACCGATAAGGTGATGAGAATTTTGACATTAAAAAAATTAAAAAAAATTTGCAAACTCTTGGCTTGTGTATAAGAGAGAAGCAAGTAACACCTTCCTCATCAAATATTTTTTGTGTCTCTAATTTGACGGGTCCAAAAACTTATGGTTTAATTCAACTGCCCTGTCTTTAGGCTCCTTTTTTTCCCTTCTCGCTTAATTCACATATTTTCTTTTATTATGATTTTGCTATCAGCATGAAGATTATTATTTCCATTGTCATAAATTTTATTTATAGAATATTTTCTTCTAGTTTTATTGACGTGGCAGGCAGAAGGATGCACTTTGTAGCCAATACTAATAACTTTCGTGACAGGTTGCCCATCTTGATTCCCTCGAATGAAAATCACATTTATTTGACAAGAATTGTCAAATATGATGCAATTGTCAACTTTCCCTCTCACCAAATCTTTTACATTCTTAATTTTTATTTATTTATTTGATATTTTTAATTTAATGGTTGAAATTGAAAGTTACTTTTTCTTTTCAATTTTCAATCTTAACCATTGATGATGTTCTAAGTGTTAATGTCCCTCTCACCTTTCCTCTTATATCTAATTAATTAGATGTCAAAATTGCCATCGACTGTCCAACAAAGTCAAAGTCTCATATGAGAAAAATGAGATACGTGCATGTGTACTACCAATGTAGTTTTTTTTTTTTTTTTTTAATTAATTCAATTGATAAAGTATTATTATTTTTTTTGAATGAAAGATTTGGAATCTGAATTCTCCCCATATCAAAAACCAATTAATATTTTGATTTGATAATAAACAACTATTATTATAGAGTGGATGTCATATGTTACAATTCTATCATATATATATAAATTTTTTCTCTTTCCCTTTTTAATTTACTTTTTATTTATTTATTACTGAATACTTTCTATTATTTAAGAAACAATTTCCGAATACTTTTGTTTGGTATTGTTAAATATATTTATTAACAACTAGAAACTTTACTAACAAGACTATTTGTAATGGCATATGAACATGTTAGTTCAATTTTTTGGGTTGTATAACAGTGCTCACACTTATCAAAAAATGTCATTAATGTAAGTAATTCACTTGCACTGCACTGGTATATAGCACTATAGTCCCATAAATTGACCATTGCCTATTTCTTATGTTGCATTACTTAGCTCAAAAATTGTACTTACTAGAAGTCTTGAGGAACTTAAGACACAATGACACCAACATTGAGCTCGCTGCTTATAACTGGCGGACCAAATGCAACATAACCGGTTCACTAATGCTTGGCCTCCTGTTGTTGGACTTGGCAATGCTTATGGGTAGGGATGGAAGGGTGTACACGGTTCAGTGCGGTTGGTTTTGGAGAGGTTTTTTGCACCACACCTATAGGCTGTGGTTTCACCCTATGCTTGACCGCACCTCACTTTTGGAAGGTAAGAATTAGTCTACACAGGGTGCGGTTAATCTTAGAGGCTCGGTGTAGTTCGTTCGGTTATATGGGCTGGGCTTTTAAAATTATTATTCTAAGTTTTGGGCTTTTGGACCTCTAAAAAATAGCATTTGAGCCAATTTTGACTTCCTTTTTAACTGAGCCTTTCTTTACAAATGGCTTATTTTTCCCAAAATACTTGAGCATTTCTTTATACATGCTAGGCTTAACATTAAACCCTTATAAAAATAGAACTTATAAAACATATGAATTATAAAATCTGAAAACATAGTAAACCTGAAACATATGAATTATAAAATCTGAAAACCTTAACATGTCAAACAAAGTAATAATAAAATTTTAACTTGTCACATTAAGCACTGAAAATCTCAATTTGTCACAACATTCCAAATCAAATACACAATGATAAATTATCAATTTTCAACCAGAAAAAGACTAAAAATCTCAACTTGTCAACATTCCAAATCAAATACACAATGATAAATTATCAAGTTTCAACCAAAATAAGACTAAAAATCTCAACTTGTCACAAGACTCACAACATTCCAAATCAAATACACAATTATAAATATCAAGTCTCAACCATAATATGACTTAAATCTCAACCTGTCAAATTAAACATGTGTTTATTAAATACATTAACACATATTAATAAATCTAAACCTTTCACAGCATTCCAAATCAAACACACAATTATAAAGTATCAGGCCTCAATCATAACAAGAGAATTCTAGCATGGCAGCGACATTAACATTAATATTTCTAGTATAGTAATAAAATACAAGCAGTAGCATAGCCACATGGAGGAGTAGTAGTATAGCACTACAAAGTAGTCAAGTAGTGCTTGAGAAGCATTATACAAATATACATAATGGATGTAAGACCAAAATATATAGTTGGTACACTACACAACTACATATTTTTCACAAAAAACGAAGGTAGTCTAGTCTACTAAGATTGATAGTCTAATAATTTGCAAGTGTGTGTTTAGTGCTTGTGTTGTCATGTGTGTATCTAGTAAACAAAAATAAAGGAGAGAGTAGCAATAGAAGCATCAAGCCAGCAACCAGCAACAGCCCAATCACCCAAACACTCCTAATCTGGTCCTCTCTATGATTAAGTCAACAAAATATCCACACAAAAAATTCTTGCAATTAGCTAGCCAACAACTCCAACTCCAAGTCATCAAATACAAAAAACTCCACCCCTACATGTCAATCCCCAAAAAATAATGAGAAGTAAAAAGTAGAAAGCAATACATGACAATTAACACCATTACAAATAGCAACCAACAAACATAAGAAAATTACATAAAATTTTTAAGTTACCTTATGTCCTTAGCTAAGTCCACCAAAAAAAAAAAAAAAAAAAAAAAAAAAAAACCCATCTTCGAAATCAATTTAGAATAGAATTTGTACCCACGATGGGTTTTGGTGCAAGCTCTAAAAGGGGAAAAAAATGTATACAATGTCGAGGTGCAAAGTGTAACAAGAGTCATAGTTTATGGTGCAAAACATACATTCGAAAAATTTAGAATGCAAAGTATAATTAGGTGAATAGTTTAAGATGGTAAAGTGTAATTTCTCTAGGTTTTTTAGGATTCATTTTTTAAATTGGTCTCTTATCCTATCTTAGGGAGATTGATGTGAATTCATTTGAATCAAAAACCATTGACATTAATTCCCCTTTCCACTCCTTATAATGTCATTGAAAGTGAATAATCATATTGATAGTTATTTTCTAGGTCAAAACAAGGACTCTAACATCCACTCATTATAATGTCATATTGATAGTCATTTTAAGAGAAAATGAACAATCATATTGATGGTTATGGTATTCTCAAAAAAAAAAAAAAAATATTGATGGTTATGGTTATTTTCTTTGGCTTCGGAGGTCAAAACAAAGACTCAGACAAAGTGCCAAAGTTTTTTGACAACATTATAACATATGACATTAATTATGACTTCCTAACCAAATCCTTCATTTGTCTGAATGCAACGACCATATCCTTCTAGGATAAAGCACATCTAACATGAGATCCCTCCAACTTTCTAGTGATAACCCAAGGAAGAAAAATAGTAATGCCACCAAAATTGGTTATAATGGTTGACCTTCTTGCATTACTTAGAAAATCAGTGAATTACTTAGAGAATATAATGGTCGATCTTTCGTACAGGTTCGAAACTAATATATATAAAAATGAAAAGATATTTTGATTGATCTCATAATATTGTACCATTAACATCTAACTATTTTACACTATTATTCTAAGAGTTATTTTAGAACCACAATTTTTACTATATTATTTTCTACTTCTATTTTATGTGACAAATTATGATTGACTGTCGGTCACTTTCTCATAGACTCATCACTTTTTCTCCATCACTCATAATTAGCAACATAAGATAGTTGTGGAAAAGGGTTTGGTAAATATGGTGGTCCTAAAATTATAGTTATTCTCATATATATTAGGGATAATTACAGCAAACCCACCTGGGGTTTGGTCCGTTTTCACTTTACCTACCCGTGGTTTAAAACTTTACACTTTGCCCACCTGAAGTTAGTCCCGTTAGCCTTCCGTAACCCACCTCTCCGTTTGCCATCAGAAAAACACATTTTTAGGCAAAAACAAACATAACAAAGATCAAAAAGTTAGGATTTTTTATTGCTTAAGAACTTCTATGAGAACAAATTTTCTCAATGCAAAATGAATTTTAACCAATCCCCATGTTAAACAAAAGATATATCGAAGCAAATAACAATGAAAACAAAAAGGACAAGGACAACGTTGTCAAACCTGGCCTTCCCTGGTTTCTTTTCCAACCTGGTTTCTCAATCCCATAATCTTTACCATCATTCCCAGAACCAAAAGTCAAACTTGAATTCAAATTTAAATTCAAATCTACACCACTTTCCCTAAACCCCACTTCCTTCCAATCCTATCCAACAACCCACACCCTCAACGGCGCAATCAGCCTCTCCTCCACACTCCAATGCCAACAATCTCCACTTCCCTCACACCCTTTTCTCTCAAATTCAGAACCCCAATATCTTCTCCTGGAATTTCATGTTCAAAGCTTACTCACATAGTAACAGTAACAGTAACACTACTGCTTCACCACAACAATGCATCTCTCTTTACAATCTCATGCGCCGCCGTTTCGGGCTTTTCTTGGACTGCCATTCTTTCCCTTTCCTCTTCAAAGCTTGTGCCCATCTCTCACTTTCCCACAAAGGTCAAGAGCTTCACTCCCTCACGTTCAAACTCAGTCTTCAACACGATGTCTTCGTCCAAAACGCTTTGCTTTCCATGTACTCCTGCGGCTTGCTTCACAATGCTCGCCAAGTCTTCAATGAAATATCACTCTCTGTTTGTGATGCGGTGTCTTGGAACATTATGGTTTTTGGGTGTATACAAGGACGTTGTTATTGGGATGCCTTGAAGGTGTTTGATGAAATGCTCAAGTGTGATGTTAATGCAAGGCTGGACAAGATTACTCTTATCAATGCTCTCACCGCTTGTGCAAGGATTGGATTTCTCGACATGGGTCGTAAAATCCATGGATTACTTGTACGAAATGAATTTGTTTCTCAATCGTATCCTATTCTCACAGAAGTTCTTAAGTAATAAAAAAAACCCTAACTTTTTGATCTTTGTTATGTTTGTTTTTCCCTAAAAATATGTTTTTCTAATGGCAAAGGGAAAGGTGGGTAACGGATGGGTAACGGATTAAAGTTCAGGTGGGCAAAGTGTAAAGTTTTAAACCACGGGTAGGTAAAGTGAAAACGGGCCAAACCCTAGGTGGGTTTGCTGTAATTATCCCTATATATTATTAGTTGAATCTAAATTTTATTATATATTTGAACCATTAGAATTTTGACACATCACACACACACATACAAACACAATCATAATAAATGCCTAATAGTGGAATTTTTAGTTCCATAATAATAATAATAATAATAATAATTATTATTATTATTATTATAATAACAACAACAACAATAACAATAAAAATTTAAATTAAATTAAATAAAAACATATATTTTTAAAACTAGGTTCCACCTAGATGTTGGGGAAAATGAGCATTTGCCCCTAATTTATAAACTATGCAGCAAAATTCCTCCTATTTTGAAACTATTTAACAAAATGTTCATGTTTTTTAAATTCGATTTTGATAAAATCATGTAGATTTAAATAGGTGCCTATGCAAACTTAACGGGTGCTATCAGCACCCATTAACAAAAGCCTATAAATCTTATAACATGAGACTTAAAAAGATGTATCACCAATCACAAAAAATAATTTAAAAATATATTTAATAGGTTGTTGATGTTTACAAATTATATTAATCGTCACATCAATTTGTAAAGACTTTGAAGTAAAATTTATAATATTTCTAGTATTTTCCTATCTGAATTATTTCTTATAATTAGTGACATATATTTGTAATTTATATTTAATTAGTTGTATTATCTCTAGTATTACTCAAATATTTGGAACTTCTGAAAAATAGAATAAAAATGTAAAACTAATTTTTTTCCTATATCTCAAAAAAAAAAAAAAAAAAAAATATATATATATATATATATATATATCAATTTTTGCTCAAAAATTTGGGGTCTTTCTCTAATAGGAGGCTTTATGTGATGGCCTAAGTGGCCTAGGCCTAGAGCCAGCCCTGAATTCATGAAGAATGAATGACACAAAAGTTATCAAGGCTTATGTTTGGCACAAGCTCCATAAAATTTGCCCCTCTTGTTATTATGGTGATGTTTTGAGACTCATGAGTCATGAAGATTTACCTCTCAATATACAATGATCATCACTACACAAAAGAAGAACTATAATATCTGTGCACAACAAGTTGAACTATATGTCTCCTTCTCTCATTGTTACTCTATGCAACTTTATATTCCAGAAAAAACTCATGTATATATTACTTGGTGCATGTGATGCCCTTTGGATTCCAGCTAAAGGTGGCAATTTTTATCCATATCCATGAACTCACCCATTATCCACCTTATTTGAATAAGTCTTAACCCGACCTATTTGAATATTTGGGTTAAATGGATAAAGACCTATTTTTTTTTTTTTTTTTCCGAAGAGGGGTAAAGACCTATTGGTTATTTAATTAGATGAGTTTAAATGGATAAATCTATTAATACCCACTAAACCGAGTCCAAATCTTCTATCTCACTTTTTCTACTCCACTCTATACTCCACAAATAAAAACTTGCCACATGTCTATCTACTTAATTAAATCCTAATTTTGTGGCTTTATTATTTCAGTTACCTAAATTAAATAAATATAAAAAATAAGAAAAACCCAAAAGTCAACACATCCCACCACCAACACCACCACCATTGTTCGCCGGAGCCATCAACACCTTCAGTCACAGCCATCCATCGGAACCGGAAAATTTTGGTCGTGATTTTCCTCATCACAAAGAGCACCTCAAAATATAGAGTTTGATATGACAAGTTTTTATTTCTCAGGAACCAAAAGTCGAAAAGATGTAACGTGGTACAATTAGAAAGACAATAAAAATAAAAATAGTTTTATTCGAAAACTATAATAGATTTTACATCACCCACCCACTTTTAACTGATTGAATCAACCATAATGTTTAGTTCCTGAGAAAGCCGAGAAAAGGAATGACAGAATATTGGATTTTGTTGGAATTTGAAGGTCCTAGATTCAGCTTGGCTTTGTTTAGAGTCCAAGATGGTACCTTACTTGGATGGCTGTGACTAGAGTAGTTGGTGGCTTCAGCGAATGAAGGTGGTGCTACTAGTGGTGGGATGTGTTGACTGTTGGGTTTTCTTATTTTCTTTATTTATTTAATTTAGGTAACTGAAATAAAGAAGCGACAAAATTAGGATTTAATTAAGTAGATAGACATTTGACAAGTTTTTATTTGTGGAGTATAAAATGGAGTAGAGAAAGTGAGACAGAAGATTTGAACTCCACTAAACCTATCTAAAATTTAAATTTAAATAAACCCACAAATACCCACTAAACCCTTCTACAATCTAAAACTTAAATAAACAATATAACCTCTAGCTTTTTAAGCCAAGCCAAAATATTCAGCTCTCAATTTCACGCTCCTTTAACACTTTCCTTCAGATTTTCTCAGTAACCAAACAAAAGTACGGAAATTCTAGAGAGAGAATTTCCTTACTTTTGGTAAAATATGCACACAATTCATATGAAGCTCTTGTGTTATCCTCTCTAAGCTTAATAGGAAGCAAACAGAAAACCGGAAACGGCGTCATTTACTGATGCTTTGATTTCTGAAATGCTTAGCAACAATCTACGCTAAAGAAAATGGCCATCGGCGGTTTAATTTCAAACCTGAATTTTGGTCCGTTTATGGGATCAGATACTTTTTTTTTTTGGGTTAGTGATTTGTGTATGTCTTTGCTTCTTTAGTGAAAATGATTATTATATTATTAATATTATATTTTTTTATTTGTTGTTTGCTTTTGAGTGCATGTGCTCGAACCACTTTTCACTGGTGTGAGCGGTTTTTTCCAAAAGCTCAGATTTATCATTCTAGGGATATTTTGATAATTTTGGATGTCCAAGGGTATATTGGTAATTTTAAAAGTATAAGACAGTATTTGGGTCATTTTGGGTATTTAAGGGTATTTGGTAATTTTAGAAATCAATAGGATATTCACCTAGTTTTAGAGATTTTCTCAAAAAAAAAAAAAAAAAAAAATTTTAGAGGTATTTGGGTCATATTGAATTAAATAGATGAGTTACTAATTAAATAAGTTGAGCGGATAATGAATAATTAATTTATATATAAATAAATTAAAAATAGATAAATAGATAATTACATGCTTACCCCATTCATGATTTAACTCGTTCATTTGCCATTCATAATTCCAGCACACACAATCTTTAGCTGATTTAATGAGCTAGTCATTCAAGCCTCACAAGTCAGCTTTCTCATTTATTGAGAAATGGCTTGGGCGTGTGGGCCACGCTGAAGGAAAAAGAAAAGAAGAAAAGAAAGAAAGTAAGGCCATTCGGTCAATTGAGAGCTGAAGCAATTCCAGCCATTCGGCCACTTTGGTGAAGAGCTGAAGTTCAGTTTGTGTGAGAGAAACCCAGAGAGGTAGAGAGCTTCAGTGAGATGTGTAGTCCGAAAGAGATAGCAAGAAAACACAGTTAGTGTGTGTGAGAGTGAAAAAGAAAAAATGAGACATTTTTATTTGCTAACAAAGTTCAAGGAAGAGAAAAAGTAGAATTTTCTCGCAGCTTTTGAGTTCCATGGAGAGTTAAAGTATTTAAAGGAAAGATTTTACCATTGAATTTGTAATGAGATCGTATTTACTCATTGGGATTTTTTTATTCTATATCCAATATATTGTGAACTTAAGTTTATTCTAAATTTAAGAGTTGTAATCTTTATTTTATAGTGGATATTTTTCGAAATTGTTGATTTTTCTTTTTACATTGGAAGGGTTTTCATGTAAAAGTTGGTGTTCTTGTGTGATTGTAACGCTCGCTGAAGTTTTGCTTCCCAATATATATTTCTATTGGTTGATAGTAATTTATTTTAATTTATTTGGCGCTTAGACATTGCGAGGATTTAGAATTTATCCCTAACATATATCTATGAATGAAGGACTATGTTTATAGTGTCATATGAACAGACTCTTTTTTGTTTTTTTTTTTTGTTTTTATATATTGAGACAACCCATAAGGACTTAGACTTATATATATTTATAAAAGCCTAAATCCAACCTTTATGGGACTTGCTGATTCCACCAATTTAAACAATCTTCAATTGGTCGCTTTAGAAGTTAATTTCTCATTTACGCTTTAGAAGTTAATTTCTCATTAATAGCCAACCAAACACTTTCTAAAACCCTCTTTTTTATCGGTTCATTCTAAGTATGTATAGGCTTCATCTTTCAACTGAAATGTGTGCTAAAGTTGAACCATTTATTTGTTTATTTGAAATTTGTAATCTTCATCCATTTTTTTTTAAAATTTTAAACCCTAGTCTTTCTATTTTTATTTTATTTTATATATATTTGTTTTATGTTTGTTTTCATTTAAAAAGTTGTTTTTTGATGTAGAACAGACATCACATGCCTTCTTGGAGCAGCAGTGGCATAGGAAGTCACAACCCAAGATCAAAGGGGGTTTTGTAGAGGCCATCGGGGCATTAGTGTTGGAATTGCATGAAATTTGTTAGGTTGAAGGGAAACGGCATTTTGATCCAGACTCATGATAAATGCCATGAGCGTCGCTTAAATTTAGGCGAATTCCTTTGTTAAGGCCCTGAAAATAGTGTTTTTGTTGTTTATAGTAATATTTTTGTTCTTTAATAATTTTTAATTTAAAAATTAGAATAAGGTTCTGTCTGTTTTGAGACGACCCTTAACGTCAGTAGTTTATGATTTTGCATTTTATTCAATTTTGTCATTTTTGGTAAATTTCGGTATTTTGTCACCTAATGTACTAATTAGTGCAAATTAGAGTTTTAGACGTTTTGTCAATTTTATTCTCTGGCAGATTTCAATTTCTCACCTTGTGAATTCAAGGAACCCCTTGTAGATTCGAGGTTTACTACTCAGAAACTAACAGTTTGGTTTCTGTCTTATTAAGAGAGTATTGTGTGTGTTTTCTTCAGGTTTCTATGATATCATTTCTTTAATGGCAAAAAGAGAGTTGGGTTATGAAAACTTAATGGAGTTTTTTCCTAAGTAGGCAAAATGTCAACTTTTGAATCATAGATATGCAGGATGAAAATGACTGATCTTGGTCATTTAACACCAACGGTATCCTTCTGTTCATTAACCAAAAGAATATTAATTAAAAATAAATAAATAAATATTGTGAGGAATGAGAATGCAACTTTGCTTCACCGGTTTCCTGAGGTTAAGAGCTTCGACACACAATCTTGTTATAATGGCATATTTTGGAGCACACTGAGGTGTCAAATAAACCAGTAGTTAATCCTTTTAAAGTCAAAATGATTGCCCAATCAAGTTTAATGAAGCAAACATAATATTTCGAGCCATGTCAATTCCAAACCACGGGAAAATGAGTTGAATTAAGGAGAATCTATTTCTTAGGCCCCTAATCCTTGCATAATATTCTACTGTTAAGAATTCCTTAATGTCAGATCAATAATACAATACTAGATGGTTGTATTTTTTTTTCCTAAAAATCTTAGATGGTTAGTAAGTGACACCGGCCGGCCGGCCAGGAAGTTGGGATTATGGTTTCAATTTTTCTTTCGCTTTAAATCTTTTTTTATAATGTTTTATTGAGGAATGTTGCTACCTCTTTCACATTCCCTTTTGGATCCCGAGAGGATTTTCTAATAAAAATCCGGTGAATATTTTGCAAACTTGCAATGCCATGTCTTTATTGCTACTAGCTATTTTGTTGGGGGCATATATGGCACATGTTCCTATACATGTCACATTTTCATGGATTATGTGGCTGACCAAAATCAGTGTGCCATGTTGCACAATTTGGATTGTTTAAGAGAATTAGAAGATGAGAAGAGAGCACAGAGACACAGTGATGAGAGATGAGGAAGAATAAGGATGGTTCAGGTGAGAAGTGAGGTGACAAAAGAGAGAAGAAAATAAATTGAGTAGGTGAGAAAAAAAAAAGTCAATTGCTTTCATGTGGGTGGGTTTGGAAAATAAGAAAAGTGAGTTAAGGAGCTCTCTTGGAAGGTTACTTGTTTACAATAATTAGCCAATTGCTTACCGATAAGTTCAAAACAGTATGCTAAAATAGACTAATACCAAAATATTTTATTCCAGCTAGTAAATCGAAATGGGTTCTAAAACAATATTCAAAAACATCGATATCTATACAAAACAGACATTAAAAAAAGATAAATATATAAATAGAGATCACACATGTCCATTAGAATTTTGTTATATTATATTTTTCTTATAATAAAATAATAGATTTTTTTTTTTGGAGAAAATGTAGGCTTGTAGCTGCTTTCTTCACCATTGAATGGTAGAACAGATGTTCCATATACAAATGCATTCATAAATTTTTTTAATTAATAATTATCATAATTATTAAATTTTATATTTAGACAGAAATAAAAGAGAAAAGTAAAGTTATATTTTATTAAACTTTTACGTGCATTACTCTGCACTCAAGCTACTCAAGTTACGTCGACTAAAGAGGCAATTAATTGCTGCCACATATACAAATTACAGCAACTAGTTCAATATTTTCTTTGACGGGTTGTTTCATTCATCATTCATGATGTGACATTCGGCGGGTGCTGATTCCGTGGAGCCTGAAAATCTAGATTTTTTTTCTGAAGTTATCCCAATTACAGGAAAAGATGCATACTTTTCTGCGTGCTTCGAACGGACCAACTCCTACTCTCTCTAACAACCTACATATTCCCTCGTATATATACCTCAACCTACCGGTCTCTCCACTTATATATACGTCAACTACTCTCTATACTCTATATACTTCAATTCACTTTCAAAAGTTCTAAACCAACTCTCACACAAGTCACAATCTGCAAAAAATGTCGATGCCTGTAGATCTCGTTCTGGGGGCCATGTCAGTCGAGGACTTGTATGCGGAGAGTCCACCCCGAGTCGCCGACGTTTCCATTGTCGAAGGCAGCAACCACGTCCTCCTGCAGCAAACGATACCCATCCTCAACGAGAACCCCAAAGCGTTCAGAATTGACTGCGTGGGCGCCCTGAAGGGCAGCCTCACCCTCGTCTTCAAGCTCAAGACAGGCGGAGAACTCGACAGCTATAGTCTTATTGGCGAGGTGCGTGTCAACATCAAGGAATTGCTGTATCAAATTGATGGTGAAAAAAGCTATTTTACCTATCCTATCACAGGCCCATCTGGGGAAGTGACCATAGGGGCCCTCAAGTTTTCTGTTGAGTTTAAGGAGTCGATGATGGTGGGTCCTCCTAATGGCCCTACTTTGGCAGACACAGCAGGGCCAAGTGCAGGAACCCCTTACATGGGTCCTACACATGCACAGGGTTATGTCTCGCAACCAGCACCTCCTCCTCCACCATACCCTGCGCCGCAGCCACGCCGTCCTAGTATTGTTCGAAGATTTGCAACGCATCTTGGGTTGTCTTACCTTGTTGACTTAATCCAGAACGGTTTCGACTTCGACACTGAATTTGACGACGTTGTTTCGTTGTTCTAAAAGTACAAAGGTAAACATACAAACTATTTGATTTTTATTTTTATTTTGGAATGCTTTGGTTTAATCATTTTCTTGCAGATAATTGATGTGACCTAGTTTAATTATCAAACACGAAAGATGCTTTCAGAGAAGTTGCAATACGTACTTTTTGACTTGATAATTTTCCCTTCTTTAGTTGACCAATGGCATATAAAATTTCAAGGATGTGATTGGTAACGTCCAATTGTTAGGAACCCGGTAGCTCTTAACGGTGGCTGATGGGAATTATAAGAGAATTAATGGAAATTATAGAAAAATTGATTTAATTTGAGGTAGTTACTTTTTATAGAGAAAGAAAGAGATTAAGAGAGAGAGATGCACTAATGTACTAAAAAATTGATTCATATTTCAATTGATATCTAATATTGAATTATAATTATCTATTTATAGGAGACTAGCTCTAATCCCATTAACTCACATGGCCTCATCCTATTGGTTTTATTATTTTCATGTGCATTAATAATTCTAACATGTGTTAAATGTGATTAACATGTTTGAAATTGTAATTAACTAACTAAATCTCAACACAATAATTATTATCCATATACTTACAACATTCCTAACATTTTTTGGTAAGATAACTTAAAAAATAGTTATTTTTATAGTATAATGTTATCCATATACTAATTAAATATCAATACAACAATTATTATCCATATACTTATAATATTCCTAACATTTTTTGGTAAGATAACTTAAAAAGTAGTTATTTTTATAGTACAACCTTATTAGAAATTTTTGCCAAACAAGCCTTCAATTTTGCCAATACCGTTCACAAACAATTGGATTTTATTTGAAGTTTTTAGATAAAAACACATATTTAAATTAAATATATTCTCTTTTCTTTTCTTTTCTTTATATCCTCCCTTGCTCTTTCCGAACATGCAAAAGGAAAGCACTTTCTTTATCATTTCTTTTCCTAACTTCTCTACTTTTCTCTTCATTTACAAAAACAACCAAACACAGTGCAAGCCGCAAACAAGTACAACCAGGCATATTCTCTACTTCTCTCCTCTGCCCTTTTCCACGGTTGTTGTCACTCGCTATTGACCCTACACTATAGTGGGACCCATCAGTTGTGAGACAAAGATAACTTATACCCGGTGCAGGGTATACCATCCAAAACACCAAAAAAACAAAAAAAACTAGCCTCATCACACGCGCTACGCGCGTGTGGTGAGGCTTTTTTTTTTAGCAAAAAAAAAAAATCCTGTGCTTTTATTTTAAGAATTTAATTTATAAGTGTTTTTTTTTTTTTGAAAAATGAATCTAATTTATAAGTGGATAACGCGCGTGTGGTGAGGCTTTTTTTTTTAGCAAAAAAAAAAACCCTGTGTTTTTATTTTGAGAATTTAATTTATAAGTGATTTTTTTTTTTTTGAAAAATGAATCTAATTTATAAGTGGATAAAGTAATTTGAAAAATTATAGGAGAGTAGTCCTATTTTTTAGGCAATGTTTTAGTGGGAGTTACAGTTACATTTTTACCGGAATGTCCTTTAGTTTTGTGTCTACTTAGACATAGAGGTGTAGGAGCATTAGCATTTTTGAACTAAAAAATGAGGAATCCAAACAGATAAAGTCCTTAAATAGTAGTATAGATAAAAACTGTTCAACTAGTGCCGCCACCTTAACCATTACGAAATTGCTCGCTCTCTGCTTCGCTCCCCCCTTCATACTCTCTCACTGGATAATGCATCTCTGTTCAGCGGCGAGACAAGTTGAAGAAACGGTGTTAACCTGAATACATATATATATAATATTTTGATTTATCTAACTATGATCACCCTAAAAGAAAAATTGACCATCTTAAGGATTGTGCCAAAAGAGGAGGCGAGAAAAAAATATGTCGGTGAAGGTAGAGCAAGAAGTTCAGAGAGACACGACGATGAAGAAGAAGAAAAAAGGAAGGCGTGTGTGAGAATGAAAAGCCAAAAAGATGAGATGAAACGTGGGTGTGTTGGAAATTATTACCTTCTTGAAAGCTCCTACTTCCTAGTTTACAAAAATTGCCTTACATAAAAAAAAAAGAAAAAAAAAAGGGGAAAATCTGAATATATTTTTAATAACCAATTTTAATCTTGTTAATTACTTTATATTATAATTTGAAAAAAATATTATATTAAATACATTAATCTATATTCTTTATCTTAATTATACCTAAAGATAATTAATCTATATTGATGCAACATATATAGGTTGCAGAAGATTATGGACACCCTAAAAAAAAAATTTCTGAAGCAGTCAATATCTTTGTTTCAGTGAACCCTTTGAATCAAGGTTAACACACTTTTCTTTTAGCTATCGCTTTATTATTATTTTCTTTTATTTCTTTGTTTTTGGATCCTAGGTACCTGTAGTGCCGGAGCCACATGTAGACTGAGCTTGCCCCCTAAACTTTTTAAAATTTCTTTACTTTCCCATGTGTTATAATATGTTTCCAAGTATATCCCTTACAAGGCCCCTAAAATTTTTTCAATATTTTAAACTCTTGGGTAAATTATAATCCTCCAAAAATATATGTAAAGTGTATGTATAAATGTATTTAATAAATTTAGCATGATTAGTGTTTTTTTTTGCGCATGTAAAATGTAATAATATCATACAAACTATGATTCCTTTTTTATTATGTTATTTAGTTTTTGATTGTTTTGATCATGTGTCTACAATTCATAATTGATTTACTCACAATCTTGATCTAACGTAATATAAACAAGTTGTTAAGAAAAATGTTATAAAATATCTATATTTCTTATAAATCACAAAGTAAATGATCAAGTGATTTGAGAATGCACACACTTATTTAGTATTCATTTACATCTGAAAAGAGAATAAAAACATAGAATGTAAAAAGAAGTCTTCAAATTCTTCTACATATAAATATAATTAATGGTGTGAAATTTTTTTCCCTTCGAGCTTATAGTTATGTGGTTTTTATTCTTCTTCTGATAATTCAATAGTTACAATGAATGTAGAGAGATTTGAAACGTCGACTTTTTTGTTAGTATCACTAGGAGGTAACAGTTAAATTGCTTTTGGCTAGTTATATGCCTTTTAGAGTTTGAATAATTACATACAATTTATAATAGACACACACATATCTATAAGATGAAGGTTTATAGTATGACCCCTCAAGACAAATTTCTAGCTCCGCCACTGGTTCATGTTAATCTTCCACCTTTTCATTTTCTTTTTGTTATTTGAGTTCATTGCAATCAATCCCTTTTGCTGGATTTAAATCTTTCAGGGTTTGATTTCATTTTCCTTTGAAATTCATTATAAGTGGGTAAAGTCTCATTTAGTTTCAGATCTGTTACAATTTATTTGCGGTTTTGGAATTCTATGATTGTTTTAGTGGTTTACAGGTAGTTTCATATTTGCAATCTGCCATTTGTTATCTAGAAACTTTGTATAAGTTCTTTGGAGTTAATTAATTGTCATTCTGTTTTGAGTATATGTTTGACGGTTCTGTTTGAGTATAAGTTCAGCTTTCTTGGATTGATAGTATAGACTGTATAGTGGTTGAGCTGCTGTACGGTAAATGATGCATCTTCATTTAGTTTTACTTTCACTTTTTGCTTGAATATGGGTTTCATTTTAATTTTACTCTGTCTGTGTGTGTGATTTGGGACTAGAGTATGCAGGGTTCCCTTTGGCCTTTGATTCAATTCCAAATCTTTTTGCTTGTCTTATTCATTGCTTGCTTGTTCATAGTAATAGTAATAGTCCAGATTATCTACTCTTAGCACTTATCTCTTATCACTTAAGACTTCTTCTATGGTATTAGAGTAGTTAAACTCATTTCGTAAACCTCCAAAACGATGGCAGCTTCTTCTTCAATCAAACATACTCGAGGAAACTATCTTCTTTGGTGATATTTCTTCCTACCAATTTTTCCATGCACTTACGAACCTTGTTGGTGGCTCTTTACCATGTCCTCCCAAATACCTCAATAGTGACGGCGGTAAGCCAGCTAACAGCACCAATCCCCACTAAACTATAGGCATCAGACTTCATAGACGGACCAAAATTAGTTGTAAATGGTAAACATTTGTCTATCGATCAGTACACTGCTGGTTCTTCCACACAATATGCTCTTCATACATCTTTCAAACTAAATTATATTCTTCGCTGCCCACATGCATCTACTAATCTTCTCTCTGTTCATAAGTTCACCAAAAATTATGTTTGCTGTTTTGAATTGGATGCTAATGGCTCTATTGTGAAGGACAAAAACATGGGAGGACCCTTTTCCTCGGGAAGACTGAGAACATATTGTAATCTGTCATGTTGCATTCCCTGACAAATGTGTTTTACTGTCAACTTAGCATGCAAGGATAGGTCATCCATCTCATATGTGTTGCAATATCTTCTTTCCAAATTTTCTCTCTTCCTTGCAATAGTTCTTATTTGAATAATAAACTCGTGTGTTCTTCATTGATGTCAACTTGTGAAAAGCATGAAGTTTCCATGTTCACTCTCTTCCTCTTTCCCACCAAACCGCTCAGAAGTTGTTCACAGTGATGAATGGGGACGAGCTCCCATTTCTTCAATAAGAGGTTTTAATTATTGCATCAGTTTTATTGATATTGCACTCACTACTATTGGTTATATCTTAGAAAAACTATTCTCTGCTTCACATTTTCTTTGTGGATCGATGTTAGTTTTAATGCTCATTTTTCTTTTGCTATTTGTGACTGTATATATATCTTGAAAAGCTTCTGTTTCTATGTTGGTGAAGTAATTATGTGATTTTGAAGTCGTTTTTTTGTGGTTGTAACATGTTTTCTTCTTTAATCTGAATGCATTTTCTCATTGTTCAAATTTTTAATACTGCAGATGCATGCATACCAATAAAATGGCAGTGTTCGCTGAATGGCCATGGAAGGAAGGATGGTGTGACTTGTGAGACAGCATGCTTTAGTTCTGCTAAATCTTTTGTGAAGATCTATTGGAAACTTTTTTAACTGCTGTATTTGCTTTATTTTCTTCTGGACCTCATAACCTGCACAACTACCCTTTTAAGGATTATGGATGAGTTTGTTTGCTTTTAATAAACATCATATATGGATGACTTAAATGCATACTAATTATTTCTTTGCGAGCTTATTTTTCACTTAGTATTTATTACTACCTGCAAAGGAGCCGGCCAAAAGGACCAGGGAAGGAAGAGCAAGAACAAAACGAATAGAACATTATTAAACCCTAATTAAAGGAAAGGCTCGACGAAGGGAGGGAGATGCGGCGGGGGAAAGAAAACGCTTTCGGAGATCGTGATTTTAAACACCATTAATTTCAAAACATAAAAAAGGTATAACTATCGGTTTTATTTTGGTTTATCATTTTGTTATTTTATGGATTTTAATAGAAATTTCATATAGATAAAAATAAGAAATAATATCCCTTAGTTTTTTATCTATATTTTTTTTTAAGTTGATAAAAACAATATAATTACCATTTATATATGATACTTTTATGTTCTTCTCATTCCTACGTTACAAATTTCAATTTATATATACTTAGTCCATTTACATGATATGTGGTATCAAAACTTATTACGCTATCAAGATCTATAATGCATTCTATTTTAATTTTTAGAGTGTCCAAGATTTTAAAAAGTGATATTTCCCATGCATGAGCCTTAAGCCAAATACTAATATATTTATTTATTTGTATTTAGTGTTGTATACTCAGTAGCAATTGATTTCTTTTTGCAACAGAAGGTAGTAAACTCCTTTCTCTCACTAGCATTAATTTCAATATCCATAGTTTGAATCCAATGATTATTTCTGGAACTTCTGCATAGGTCAATGGATCACAATCTACAAATTAAAACAAAATTTACTATTTCTTCGTATGATGAATAGTTATCAACTTATCGTGTATGTTTGGATTGCACTTAAACGTGTTGCGTCTTTTTTTTTTTTTTTTTTTTTTTTTCTCTTCATACGCAACTGTTAACCGGTCTTTTGTGAACAGTACATAAATATACTGTTCATAGGTCCCACAAACTCCACTTTTTATTAACTTTTTCATTAAAAATGGATCCTACGATACTATTTACACATTTAAAAATTATTTTGCTACAGTGTTTTCAGTTTTCAGTTTTCAATTTCAGCAAAATAAGTTCTATCCAAACAGACCCATCATTGCCAATAACATCAGGGATGACCCGGATGAGGCCACATTTGGACTAAGGTGGCCATAGCCCCATGACTCTTAATTATTATTCCTATAGTATAATTTTCTTTATTGTAATTATCAAAAACAAAAATTTCAATATATATATATATAAATTTTAAAACTTCCAAAAGTTACACCCAAGCCTCTCTCAAGAATTAAGTTAGTAAAAAAGGACCCAAAAAAAAATTTAAATGACCAACTAATACACACCTATTGTCCTTTAAAAAAAATTATTTTAGTTAATAAATACATAAGCTCAAATGATACAATCTTATTGAAGATATTAACGGGTTAACCACCTCAAGTAGTGTGGTCAACTCGTCCATATATGGACAACTAGTACCTCGAAGTGCCCTCGTCCCTTCACACTTTGCCTTTGGAATTAAAAAATAAAAAAAATAAAAAAATAAAAATGATCTTATTAATGATTCTGTTTTCCTGAGTACAAAACACTTTAAAGTTTGAGTTTGAAAAATATACCATTTCTTAATTATTTTATTAATTTTCAATTATAAAAATATTTAAAACTATGTCGGTATGTTTGGTTGTTGATATATATAACTAGGGAAACGGGAAATAATTATGCTCTGAAAATCTCTCTCTCTCAAATTAGCTTCCAAATAAAATATGACAACATCTCTCTCTTTCCTCTCTCTCTCTCTCTCTCTCTCTCTCTCTCTCTCTCTCTCTCAAATTAGCTTTCAAATAAAGTATGACAACGTAATGCTCTGAAAATCTCTCTCTCTTTCTCTCTCTCTCAAATTAGCTTCCAAATTAAATATGACAACATCTCTTTCTCTCTCTCAAATTAGGTTTCTTTCTATTCATTTCGGTCAAAAAAAAAAAAAAAAATTTAGGTTCCAAATAAAGTATGACAACATAATGCTCTAAATCTCTCTCTCTCTCTCTCTCAAATTAGCTTCCAAATTAAATATGACAACATCTCTCTCTCTCTCTCTCTCTCAAATTAGGTTCCTTTTTGTCTGTAGGGACTGGGTTTGAACATTATTCCTATGAAACGAGTGAATTCAAGCCCAATGAGCCCAGTACAATGAATTTGTAGAGAGTGGATAGAAGAACTAAGTTTTAATGAGTGGGATAATAGTTAGAATGGATTTTAACAGATAATCAAATGGAATCAGACCGGAGTTATCTAAGTAAACTTGTCCTCGGTGTAGTTCGAAAAGGCATGTTCCTGTATATGTTGATGGAAGATGGTTACATAAATAGCTCAAACTGCTAAAGTACTTTCTCTTACAAATTTATCCTCCCTTCTTCATGGAGGGTCTCTTACATTATATAGTTCCATTTGGACCATCTTAATCCTACACTTGTTGATCATTTAAGCCACTACTTAAGTGCTTGTCCCATCAGATATGCCCTTAAGCCTTCTGTGAGTCGGGGTAGCCAAAGCAACACTGTTCAAGGGTCTTCTCTACATTAATGCGGCCAGAGTGCTAGTTGTGGAGCATTTAATGGGGAGGTAGCAGCTTTCCTAAAATTGCTCTACTGCCATGCTTCCGTGTGCTTACCTGTTGTACTTCTCTCTCTCTTTAGGAGGCTTTGGGAGATTGCACTTGTCGGTAAATCACTCTTCTTCTACCTCGGCCTTGGCTAGCCGAGGATAAAGTTGTCCTCGACATCGTTTTTTGGGTTGCCGTGATCACCCCTGTTTTCTTCATATGTGATTATGGGTCTCAACATAGGTCTCAGGCCCAATACGAAAGATGAAGGTATATCACCAGTCCTATGTCCCCACATTATCATTCGGTCAAAAAAAAAAATATTAGGTTCCAAATAAAGTATGACAACATAATGCTCTGAAAATCTCTCTCTCTCTCTCTCTCTCTCTCAATTTAGCTTCCAAATAAAATATAACAACATAATTTTGTTTTTATAAAATTTTTTAAGCTAGTCTCAGACTTCAATGCAAGGAAATTATTGTGAAATATTTAGTTCAAAATTAATAATAAATGATTTTAAGATTTAGAAGAGTGTCAAGTTATTATTTCATATATGATTAAATTGAAATGTATTAAAAGACAATTATTATACTTTTTCCTTTTATTTATAGTTATTATTAATTACACTAAAATCTAAATATACTTTAGTTTTATTTTTATGTATTAATTTGTTTTTTAAATTTGTTTTTATAGAGTTCTCATTCTTAAATGGAGAAATTTTTTTTCTTCATATTTTATCCCCAAAAATGAAATCCAAGTTTTGTGGCTAAATAACACAAGGACAAAATTTAACTATAAAATTGGTTGTAGCATAAAACTATAACTTTACTCGATATCTTTTTATTGGAAGTAAATTTTGACAAATCTACCATTAGATTACATTTTTTTCTTATATCCTCCATACTACAAAATTCCTAAAAAATTAAAGATCAATAACTATTTCATTAATAAATTGTTTAAATTGAAAGTTTTTGTAATTAAAAATTATGCATAAAATATAAGTGTAAGGACTGAAATTGGATTTGACCCAATATGGGATTGGGTTTTTGCCCAATATGCCCAAGCAATGAATTTATAGAACGTGGGTGAAAGAACTAGGTCTATCCGGCAATAAAGACATTAACCATTGTTTTTTTTTTTTTTTTTTTAATTTTTTTAATTTTTAAGGGAATCAAATATAAGTAAAGTGAGTAAATTTGTCCTCGGAGTCATCCGAGGAGCTATGTATTAGGGTCAAGTTCTTGATCTTAGTTACAAGAGTTCAAAGGATTATTACAAAGATTTTTTTCCATTTTTTCTTCCTTCAGGCCACTCTTCCATGCTATATACTATAATCCTGGTATCATCTCCACCATACACATGTAGGTTAGGTTCTAAGAACTCCCTCCTGTCCCATCCAATATCTATCAGAACTTTCAACTAGTAGCTGTAAGGCTGCTTAACTACTATTCAGATATCACCTCCATATTAATGCGGCCAGAGAGTTAGTTGGGGGGCATTTAATGTGGAGGTAGCAGTTTTGAAGATATTTGTTGCCTCCCTTTAACCATCCTTTATCCAATGTCCGATTTCTAGTCATGATGTAACCTTAGAGAACGTTCAGGATGATAAGTCTCTCTTATTGACCTCGGATCTCCGTTTCAGAGATGACTCTCATCGTCGGACATATTCTAAACTATCATACGCAATTCTTATTTCTTCTGCTCATACCCTTCCCATAATAACCTTATTTGGCCATCCTTGGATTAGTTAATATCCTCGGATTGGGTCATAGGCCCAATTCGTACAATCGTAATAGTACACTCTAGCTGATTGGCCCCCACAATAAGCTTATAGATCATGTGGATGGACAAATCTCTTTCTTAGAAGGTATTGTCCTCTTTGGTGTTAGCGGCACAGGATGTAAGCCTAACCCTCAAGGATTTGCTTAATCCCACATCAGGGAGAGACGCCTCCCACCCTTGCCTTATAAGCCTCGAGCTTAAGGAAGGGTGTACCCATCAAGTAGTACTACAAGTGATTAAGTCTAAAAAGCTGCGCTTGGTGAGGGTTAGGCCTGCGCCCCGTGCCGCTAACACCAAAGAGGACAATACCTTCTAAGGGAGAGGTTTGTCCCTCCACCAAAAGGCGCCTTTTAGGGTTTAAGGGAAAACCCCCACCTTCCCCCTCTTCCTTTAGCGCTGGGCCGAAGTAGAGGAATGCCATCAAGTGAGCACCAAGCGCAGTGTTTTAGACTTGCTCACTTGTAGTACTACCTGATGGGTACACCCTTCCTTAGGCTCAAGGCTTATAAGGCAAAGGTGGGAGGTGTCTCTCCTCTATGTGGGATTGAGCAAATCCTTGAGGGTTAGGCCTGCGCCCCGTGCCACTAACACCAAAGAGGACAATACCTTCTAAGGGAGAGGTTCGTCCTTCCACAGATCATATAGTAAATAATATCCGATTGACACAACATTTGATATATGTATTAAGAATGTAAAGAACATGCAATTTAATGGTTAGATTTTCAAAATATATAGTAATGTTAATTTTTAAAAGGAAGTTGTAACCTTATGTTACAACTAATTTTTTAGTTAAATAGCAGTAGATATAATTTGATTTTCAAGTGGGTTGGGTGGTTCAACTATAATAGCAGTGGGTCGAGTTGGATAGTAAATTGAGTTTTTTTAAAACTATTGAGACTTGACCCAAACCACCTATATATATTACATGCATTAACATGAAAAATGAATGATATTTTGTCAACATTTGCATAAGCATATATAATGACTTGAATATGATATTCATAGCTTTTTTTTAATAGAAATAAAATTAGAAAACATTTATAATTTAAGATGTGTGTACTTTGATTTATGGGAAATTTTCGTTTATTTATATTTTATTGTTAACACTGAGTATAGTTAGTTTTATTTTTTATGTATTAATTTATTTTTAAATCTTTGTTTAATTGTTTTTTTTTTTTTTTTTTGAGAGAGAATCTTTGTATAATTCTTATTCTTTGGAGAATTATATATTTTTCTTCATACTTTGTCCCCTTAAATATGAAATCCATACTTAAATAACATAATCTTGTAAGCATTTACGCCAATGGCGTTAACGCTATGAACGCCTAGAAATGTATCACCAATGGGTTGTACAATTTGCTTGCATTACGTACAGAAGTAACTGTCAACAATGACCCGCACTTTAGTATGACCAATTCCAATTACCTTGCTTATTCATTTCCTCTAACAATCATCTACTTATAATATACTAATACAATACTCTATGATTTCAAGAAAGCTATTTTAGTGCAAAATTAGTAATGAACCTCACATTTTGTTGTCACAAAAGTGAGTGGCGGTAGCTAAATTTATTTTTTAAAGCTTTCTGTATCAAATTGAGTCTTATAATATAAGTTCAAAATTATTATTTATTTGAGATGTGTAACATTAATCTAAATTGCTTTGTCACGGCTCCAATATTCCTCACTCTTTAGCAAGAGACTTTGGTTATTTCATGGGTAATGTCATTTGGGCACAAAAAAGTATGAAGGAAAGAAAATATATGGGAAAAATTCATTACATGAAGGACTAGGAAGTATTGTGTTAGCAAGTAGCAACTAGGTTTTGAAGAAATTTTAGTCAATATGAGGAAATTGAGGGTAGACGATCGTCTACCCTCAATTTGTGAAGTGTGGAATTCTATTGGTTGTTCAAATGATTTGTGAAGTACTTTCAATCACATGATAATGCTTATCTAGTTTTGGTAGTTCTCAATGCTTTTGGACGACAGCGTTTCACTCTTTTTTTAGCAGCATCTCACAGGTCTTATGATTAGAGGCCATCCATACCTAAATGCTCAATTAATGAACCCCGTTACAACAATATTTAGTCATTCAGAAAGAGATGAAGTCCAAATGCATTGGCCAAGCCATTAGGAGAAAGATGGGAATAGTGGTTTGGAGGGGTTTGAAAAAGATTTCAAGAAAACTTGCTTCTAGATCCATGCAATGAGCTGAGACTAGAGGTGTTCAATTCATTATTTGTTGAAAAATTAGTTTGAATAAGTTTAAGAAGTCACCATTTAGGAAAAATTATAAGGTTCTTATGGTGGACAAGTAACGTGGTTCATCATTCCACTTAAAACTCTCACATGTTTAAAATTGCTGAGTTAAAAAAAAATTTAAAATAAAAATTGATTACTGACTCGACAATTTTAAACAAATAAGAGTTTTTTAATAGAATGGTGGACAAGTGACGTGGTCTACCAGAGAACTTTATAATTTTTCCACCATTTAGTGCTGTTTTAGTCAAAATTAATGCTTCCCTCATTGAGTCCTACTTTTAGCAACCTGAGGTCCTTTTCTCATTTTTGTGGAAACAAACCAAACCAAACTAGGTTAATCAAGGCCCCTTAATTAGCCAAAGTATATTCATAAAATTCACTACCAAGGGTCAGGTCATCATGGCTTCTACTGAACAAAGCAGCTTGAGGATTTTGACATTAAGAGAAAAAAAGGAGAAGCAAGTAAGGCATCGGCATTAATTCATTCCCCATCAAAGATTGTGTGTTTCTTGTAAGACTCTAAAACCACTTTTCATTAATTTGACGGGTCCAAAAACTTTTGGTCTCTCCGATTCAACAGCACTATTTTGAATCCCTTTTTCTCCTTTCTCACTTAATTCACATATTTTCTTTTATTATAATTTGCTCTTGCCATGAAGTTTATTATTTCCATTGTCACAAATTTTTTTGGGGTTTTCTCTTCTTAAGGTTTAAGGGAACAACACTTTACCCCAAACTTAATGATAAAAACATTTTCGTCTTTGATATTCATTTAACCGATCTCTATTAAATTGAATGTTAAAAATATTTTGCACTAACCTAACATTTGCTCAAGGGTAAATTTTCAAAATTATCCTCTCTTTTAGAATTAAAATCCATTGTTTTAAAATTTTAATTAAAGTGTATTTTAAATTATTCAATATGGCTTTCTTTTTTTTTTTTTTTTTTGTGTGTGTTTGGTAAACTTTGACTTTTAATTCTAAATTTATCAATTATATTTTTACTAATTATGGTTAAACTTTGGTAAATAGAATTTTATAGAAATTTAAAATATTCTGTTACTAATATAAATAGAATGGAAGAATATTCTTCAAAACTCAAAGCAAGGGAGTATAAAGCCCCGTTTGATATGCAAGTTCAAACATATGTTTTTAATTTTTAAACAACATTATACGTATTTTCACATACTTTTTCACCCACATATATTTTCAAAAAAATTGAAAACTATTGTTTAAACACATGTACCAAATGAGCCATAATTATCACAATTTTATTTATTGAATATTTTCTTTCTAATTTTATTCAGGTCGCAGGGAAAAGGATGCACCAGTAGCAGCCACTAATCACTTTGTTGACATGATTCCCATCTTGACTCTCTTAATTGTAACTCACATTTATTTGACAAAACATAAACCCTTACTCCTAAGCGGATTAAAATCCAGTGCAATACTTAGGGTATTGGTATTGCATAGAGTGCAATTACTCATTTCTCTCTCACAAAAAAGTTTATCACTTCACTTTTCAATTTTTAACTTTTTTTAATGTTTTTCAATTTTTAATGTTTTTCTTTTTCTTTTTCAACTTTCAATTTCAAACATTCCCTTCACTGTTCCTATCAAAATCACATATTCAACAGAGTCAAAGTCTCATATGAGAAAAATGAGGTACACGCATCTTTATTGGCATGTAGTGAACAAGATAATTTTCTCTCGGTGGGTTTTAGTTAAGTCATATTATTTGTTGTCGAAGAAAAAGTTTTGGATTTCGATCCCCATTTTTATTAAAAGTTAATTGATTTTTTGACTTGATAATTAAAAAAAAATTATTATAAAATAAACACTATAAATTAAAATTAAATATATATAAAAAAATTTTCCTCATTATAATTATCGCATTTCCAAAGAAAAAAAATTAACCCAAATATTAAAGTACTTACGAGAAGTCTTGAGGAACTGAAGACACGATGACACTAACATTGAGCTTGCTGCTTATACTAGGCGGACCCCAAATGGTGCATAACTGGTTCACTAATGCTCCTTCTCAGGTTGATGGACTTGGCGGTGGTTATGGGAGGTGGATGAAGTGCTCTCTCAAATTCCGTTTTCGCCACAGCTCTATATAACAGTTTTGAATCTCCAATCCATTTTGCTGGGTATATGAATTCCGTTGTTTCTTGTTTGCAAAGCAAATAAATCAAAGAAGCATCAACAATTAATATTTTTCTCTTCCTTCGATAATAAAGGAATACTTGTTCGATTATTACGGAATTTAAGTACTTAGTATATAATCACAAACACATGTACACATTAGTACTTCACACCATTTGAATCAACGACCATTGACGTACATTAATTCCACTTTCCTATACAATAATGTTCACTTTCTCTAAAGCAGTGTGTGCCATGTTCAACAATTTGGATGATTTTGTCAATCTGAGGAAATTGAGGGTAGTGTAGGGCTAGAAATTTTAGAAAAAATTGTGAAGTGCTGGAATTTTATTGAAGATTCTTCATTCCGTGATAATGCCTATCTAGTTTTGGTGGTTCTCATTGTTTTTGGCTTAATGCTCTAGAACTACCCCGTTGTCTTTCAACCCCCACAGCCCCACCAATTATCTCTCTCTTCTGGTTTAATAGTTGAGAGTTAAGAGTTCAGACCCACATATTTTAACTGTTCACTAATCTTGCATTTAGCTCACTAGTCTTAAAAAGGTACTGCATATGCTCATGGCTATAAAAAATTTTAGGATCGCTACTTATTAGCTATTTCATACACTTTGCAGTGTGTGGAATAGATTGTGGAACTATTTGATTTTCTAACAGTTTATCTTTAATTATGTTTTGATGTGGCATACTTTATTAATTATGATTTTTTTACTATTAATTTCAAAGGATACTATTCTCTCTCACTGTATAAGTGTTACTATTTCATTGACCCTGTGTTAGAAGTTTTGGTTTAATAATTAAATTTACCATATCCCAATATCTTAAGCTGTGGGACAATCGGTAGTTTAATATGGTATCAGAACACGAGATCCTGAATTCGATCATTGTCTCATCTATTCTACTTCTCATTTAAATTCCCACGTGTTGAGTCTCACATATTAAAAGGTAGTTTTTGGCCTACACATGAGGGGGAGTGTTAGAAGTGTTAGTTAAACTTTTGGGATAATCGGTAGTTTAACACTCTGTTTCATTGAACCCCTTTGAATCAATGTTAACACCAATTAAGTACAAGAATACTTGAAGGAAAGAACCAAAAAAAAAACCCAATCTTTGCCCTTCTGATTCTAGGGGTTCTTGAGAATCTTGCCTGCAGCTTTTGCATTTTCATTTTATTGTTAATAGAGTTCATTGCAATCAAACCCTTTTGCTGGGTTTGAATTCATTTCCTTTGAACTTCATTATAAGTGGGTTAAGTCTCATTCAGTTTTAGTTCAGTTACAAGCTATTTGAGGGTTTGGAATTCTATGATTGTTTTGGTGGTTTTCAGGTAAGGTCGTTTCGTATTTGCAATCTTTGAATGCCTTCTGTTATCTAAGAACATTGCATTAGTTTTTTCAGAGGAATTGTTACCTGTATGTATGCCATTGGTAGCCTTTGCTGGCCTTGTTTTCTTCTTCTTCTTTTTAGGGCCTAATGAGAATAGAAAGTTCATTGACCTAATGGAAAACTACAAGGACTCTTTCAACACTAGTGCTTCTCGAACACAAACTAATAGGATAAGAATAAAGCTATGGGTGCTAAAATTTTGACAAAAGTTATTGTGAGGGTCCGCTACCAATCACAATACGTGATCTCAATCATTGTAAGAAAGATTGTAAGTGGCTCAAATTTATCATTACCCACAAAAGTGGATGTGAAGGACCAATTACATAGTACACTTGTGGTCTTATTTATTTAGTTACTTTTTCACCCAACGAAATGAGCATTCCTCAAACTTGGTTTGATCGAGTTCTTGGTATGACGAGCATAAAATTTGAGGGGAAGCTTTTTGATTGGGAAAAATAATTTGTAGTCTACGAAAAAGTATTGTTAAAAACGTTATAGTGCAGTAAGGATTGATTAAGGCATTGTATGAAAAATGTAAAAAAAAAGTTGGCCGCCATATCTAATTGATGAATGGGAAGCACTTGAGACAAAAACAATGAATATTATTCGTACTAGTGTTATACTATAGATAAAATATTATGTGTTAGGTGAGACTTCTGCTTAAGAATTATGGAAAAAGTTAAAAAGTTAAAGAAGGTAAATCTATGTCGAAGCAGTTGCCAATCGATTGCGCTTGGAGGAAGGTACTGATATTAGAGATCATTTAAATGTTTTTAATAGATTGACTACTCAATTATTGAGCTTCGATTGGAGACTAAGATCGAGGAGGAGGATCAAGCTTTATCATTGTTAACCTCATTCATTCGCTCCTTCATATGACACTCTATTGACTACATTGTTAGTTGGTAAGGGTAAATTAAAGTTTAAATATGTTAAAACAATTTTGTTAGAGAAAGACAAAATCAAGAAGCCTACGAATCATTTGAACTTGGGGCCTTTTTGATGAATTCTGATCAAGTCATGGTAAAAGTGTGTGATGCAGATTGATTAAGGAAGAATAAAATATTTTAATATTTTATGTTGTTTTCTTTTTTCTTGTTGAATTAGGATTTATTTACTCTAGTACTTTGAAGTAAAATCTTTTTCCTAGTTGAATTGAGATTTTAATTGTTTTTCTTTTCCTAGTTAAATTGTTTTTCCTTTTTCAAGTAGAAGTAGGTTTATTATTTCTTTTCCTAAAAGGAGTAGGAGAAATTCTATTCCTATAAATACTCTTTATAGAGGGGTTGATTATTATTGTTGTGTGTTTTTGAATAAAAGTTTGCTAGAGAGGTTTTCTCTATTATTTTGCCTATTAGCCTAGTGTTCTTGTAGAACTTAGGTTTAGTGGAAGAGTTGCAGTATTTGTGTGTTATAGATTCTGCTTCTACACGCCCACGCTGCATCAGTTGGTATCAGAGCACGGTTAGGTTCCTACCATGACACAAGGATCACATGGGGGAAGGCATGCTGATGTAGATGGTCAGTATGAATGCAATGAGGTTGCACGCAATGCGCAATTAGAGGCGTTCTTTCAACGAATAGAGGAGTGGTTTGATGCGCTTTCAAAGCAGCTCACCGCCTTAGCCGATGGAAGTCAACCTCAAAACTACCATCCAAATCCATGTTTTGTGGAGGAGGAGGAGGATCTTGATATCGAGCAGGAGGGCTGCGATATCAAAGAGGATGATGAATATATTGAAAGAGTTTGTCAAGTAGATTGGGATTCTCCACCAATTTATGATGACTATCCTGAAGATTTTAGTCAAGGAGAAAAGTTTGAGCCTGATAAAAATAAAGTTATATATATACGAGATGAGCCCATAACTCACATCGTTGATGAGACTTTTGACATTCAAAAACAAAAGGTTGTTGATCCTTTTTGGGAGGATTTTATTGAACAAGAATTGATAGAGGTCAACAAGAGGCGTAAACGAGTGATTTTAAGTAATCTTTGTGGAGGAGGAAATATGAAGTTTTTGGATATGTACATGGATTCTTTTTTGGTGCTTGCTTCATATATCCCACCGTGGCAAAAGAGGTCAAGATTTATTATGAGTGAGAAAAGATTGATAAGTAGCATACTAATTTGTCTTGTCTTGCACAGAAGAATAGGATGGAGAGGATTATTCGGGGTTCCAATTGATCGAGGAAGATTGCCACAAAACTCGAGGACGAGTTTTCCCCAACCCCGAGAGAATGATGCAGATTGATTAAGGAAGAATAAAATATTTTAATATTTTATGTTGTTTTCTTTTTCCTTATTGAATTAGGATTTATTTACTCTAGTACTTTGAAGTAAAATCTTTTTCCTAGTTGAATTGAGATTTTAATTGTTTTTCTTTTCCTAGTTAAATTGTTTTTCCTTTTTCAAGTAGAAGTAGGTTTATTATTTCTTTTCCTAAAAGGAGTAGGAGAAATTCTATTCCTATAAATACTCTTTATAGAGGGGTTGATTATTATTGTTGTGTGTTTTTGAATAAAAGTTTGCTAGAGAGGTTTTCTCTATTATTTTGCCTATTAGCCTAGTGTTCTTGTAGAACTTAGGTTTAGTGGAAGAGTTGCAGTATTTGTGTGTTATAGATTCTGCTTCTACACACCTACGCTGCATCAGTGTGTCATGTAGGAAGAATGATAGGGAGAAGTCAAGATCAAAATCTAGACCGAGGAAGGAATGGATTCTATTGACAATTCATGGGTTTTGGATTATGCGTGTTGCCTTTATGTGTTGGAATAGAGATTGGTTTGGCGCTTACAAGGCTTGTGGTGAAGGTTTTGTTAGGTTGGCTAATTAATAATGTGCACTAAAAAGTTATGAGAATAGCTAGGTACATTAAAAGTTAAAATGATTAATGGAACTGTGAAGGGCTTGAATAATGTGAGACATGTACCCAAGTTTGGAAGAAATTTGATTTTGCTAACATGGTTGGATTTTTTGGGCTATGGATATTCTGCTAGAAGAGGAATTATGAAAGTTACAAAATGTGCTTTGGTGGAGATGAAAGGAGAAAAAGGTTTTAAGAATTTGTACTAGTTAATTGGTGAGACAAATAAAGGTGGAGTATAAGAGCCAAAAGCAAAGAAAAGCCTTTGGTTAGAATACCACAAGAAAGACAATCATGGATAAAAGAAAGTAAGATTTGTGGTAGATGTAACTAATATGGTTGTGAAGCCAAGTTCGAATGAAAAGTTCAAGTATTGCTTAAACTCAATTGAGGGTATGTCCTATTAAGGACAAGAATGGAGCACTACCCCTACCCACAAACCGGGTGCAACAGGACTACCCAATGGTTTAATTAATAATGGAGACAACTTAATTATGGGTTAGAGGTAGAGATTTGTTAAGTCTAGCGCATGATAAGAGAAGTCTAGAGATCTTTTTATTGGTTTTGGAATCTAACATTGGTTAGAAGAATAATAAGAAAGTGCACTAATTCTATTACAAGTGGTTATCCCACGTTGAAAGGAAAAGACATAAGGGGGTGTGCAAGTCCCTATAAATAAAGTAGTAGTTCAATTTTGTTTTGTGTGTATAGGAGTTATAGAAACAAAGTTTTGTCTAGTGAGAGAGTTATAGACTAAAATTTGACTAGTGTGGTAGTTTGAGGGCATGTATTGAGGACTTTGGTAGTAAGAGGTAACTTTTTGAATATGATTACCAAGGTCTATTGTTAGTTATAAGCACCTCTCTCTCTCTCTCTCTCTCTCTCTCCTACTTTAATTTTCTTTCTTCTTTTCATTTTTATTAAAAATATTAAAAATATTATAAATGTTATTACAAAAATTTCTAAATTAATGTAACAATGAATACGATTATACATCAGTAAGACAATATATAATTTTCTTAATTATTTTTTTGTTGTATGTTTAAAAATTGACATTTCATTTTATAAGAAATTTATAATGTCTTTAATGTCACTCATTTTTGTTAGCTTATAAACTACTAAACTGTGGTTATTAATTTGGCCACCCCGTATTTTTTGACATGCACCGGCACTGTTGTCATTTGCTTATTGCCTTGTTGGTTGAAATTTATATTTAACACTGAGATTATTTTTTTAACCCAATAATAATAACCAGTAATAACCTGTTACTTAGGATTTGTCGTAAAAATGTTGTGAACATGTTATTTCTCATTTTTTTGACTGGCTGGATGTGGCATAAATCAACTTTCTTAAGGTCTCTGTTTATACGAGGGGAGGAAGGAGGTGGGAGTCACACACTTCTTTTGCAGTGGTATCTCGAGGTTCCATTTTTATTTTCTTGAACTTTGGATGATGGGTTCAATTTGTTTGCTTCTTCAGAGTTGATTGCAGCTCTGTTTTCAGTATATGTTTGACATTGGTGGATCTTTAGCATATCTTTTTCCGTCTCTTTCAGATTTTCAGCTTTTTCGTATTGATAATATAGTGTTTAACTTAAGCTGTTGTAAAGTCAATGATACAGAGCCTCATTTTGCGTTTCATTTTATTTTATCTGTGTATGTGATTTGGGACTAGAGTATGGTTCCTTTTGTTTCAATTCCAAATCTGTATGCTTTGTCTTCATTGCTTGCTTGTTCTTGGTAATCACTTAACACTTATCCCTTATGATTTCCTCAAATCACTAGTCTCTTCCTATACTTGCTCACAGTGTAGATTATTGTAATAATCTTCTAGAGTCCCTCATCTTCATTTGTCTCCATTTTTGCATCAATTTACAATTGTAAATTGGTAATCTCCATAACAATGGCAGCTTTTTTTTTTCAACCAATACCTTGTTCTCTCTAATATATCCAATCTTGTTCCAATCAAACTTTATCGAGGAAACTATCTTCTTTGGCTATTTATCTTCCTACTATCAAGGGCCAAAATTAGTTGGAAATGGTGTACATTTTTCTAGCACTCACTGATTCTTCCAAATTACATGCTCTTCATACATCTTTCAAACTAAATAATATTCTTCTTGCCAAAAGCCTTGTAGCTCAATTAGCACCTCCTGTTGTTTTCAACATAGACATTTAGGATTCATATCCCTCATTCTCCATTATATCTATTGAATTATACAAAATAAATAATAAAAATATTCTTCTCTGCCCACGTGCTTCTACTAATCTTATCTCTGTTCATAAGTTAAATAAAGATAACAATCGTGTTTGTTGTATTGATTCTATTGAATTGGATGCTAATGAATCTATTGTGAAGGGAAAAAAAAAAAAAAAAACACTCGGGGACTACCGTTTTCGCCTTGGGAAGACCGAGAACGGATTGTATCCCTTTATTTTTTCCATATTTCAAATTAGCAAATTCTGTCATGTTGCATTCCCTGATAAATGTGTTTCGTTGTTAACATGGCATATTGGCATGCAAGGGTAGGTCACCCATCTCATCCTGTGTTGCAATCTCTTCTATTCAAATTTTCTCTTCCTTGCAACAGTTCTTCAAATTATAAAATTTTGTTCTTCATTCATTCCTCTTTTACCAGCAAATTAATTGCATAGAAATTGTTCTTAATGATGTATGGGGACCAGCTCTCAATTCATCAATAAGAGGTTTTGATTATTACATCAATTTTATTCATGATTACACTCACTACTGTTGGTTATATCTTCTTTCTTCTTGCTCTACTGTCTTCGAAACACCTTGTTTTGCTTCTCATTTTCTTTGTGATCATTAGTTTTAGTGCTCATTTTTCTTTCGCAATTTGTGACTGTCTATCTTGAAAAGCTTCTGTTTCTAGGCTGGTGAAGCAATTATGTGATTTAGAAGTAGTTTTTATGGTTGTAACATGTTTTTTTCTTTAATCAGAATGCATTTTCTCATTGTTCTAATGTTTGATACTGCAGATGCACACCTACAAAAACTGATGTGATTGTAATGCCAAGCAATGAAGTATGGAACAAATCTAGGAGAGTGTCAGAGAGCAGGTTTTAGTTCCTGATAAATCTGTTATGAAGTTTTAAGTGTTGTTTTTGCTCGTTTTCTGTTGGACTTAACAGACTGCTCAACTTCCCTTTTAAAAAAACGTCGTGGATGTGTTAAATTAAATAAATGAATTTACTATCTTCAAATAGCTTAAGTTTTTTGAAAAATCGGTAATTTAATAGTGAATAAAATAAATGCATTGCTAATTGTTATTACCTGCAAAGTAACCGGCCAAAGAATAACCAACGAATAAAGAAAATGAGAAAAAAAGAAAAAGAAAAAAAAAGCATAAATGGAAATGGTTAAACTGCTTTAATAGAGCAATATTGAAGCCTAAACATCCTTATATTCAAAACATTAAAAAGGAATAATTGTCATTTTTATTTTGGTTTATCAATTTTTTTTTCTTTTGTATTGATTTTAATAGAAAATTCACATAGATAACGATAAGAAATAATATCTCTTATGCTTGTCTATATTCGTTTAAAGTCAACAAAAACAATTTAATTATCTTTTATATGATACTTTATGTTTCCTCTTATTCCTACCTTGCAAATTTCAATCTACTTAAGTGCATTCTATTTTTAATTTAGAAGACTCGTCGGCAGTAATAGGCACAAGATGTATCACTAGTGGGTTGTACAATGACAGGCACTTTAGTAGACTTCATAATATGACCAATTCAAAGTACCTTGCTCATTAATCATTGTCTTAGTAATATATACATTACTTTTATGATTTCAAGAAAGCTATTTTAGTGCAAAGTTAAAAATATACCTCACATTTTAGGCACAAAATTGGGTGACAGTAGCTACATTTATTTATTTAAACTTTTTGTATCAAATTGAGCCTTATAAAGGCAAAATTATTACTTTTTTTTTCTTTGGGTATGTGTAACATTAATCTAAATTGCTTTGCCAGGGCTCCAATATGTCTCACTCCTTAGCAAGAGACTTTGATTCTTTCATGGGTAATGTCATTTGGGCACAAAAAAAGTATGAAGGAAAGAAATATATGGAAAAAATTCATTACATCAATGACTAGGAAGTATTTTTCTAGCAACTAGGTGTTGAAGAAATTTGAAAAAGCTGTGTGCCATGTTGCACAATTTGGATGGTTTAGTCAGTCTGAGGAAATTGAGAGAAATTTGTGAAGTGGTGGAATTCTATTGGTTGTTCAAATGATTTGTAAAGTAGTTTCACTCACATGATAAATGCTTATCTAGTTTTGGTGGTTCTCATTTTCTTTTTTTCTTTTTTTTTTGGGTATTACGTACTAGTACGACAGCGTTTCACTCTTCTTTGTGAAGCATCACACAGGGCTTGTATGAGATAGAGGCCATCCCTTCTTTTTTTAGCTCAATGGATCCATTGCAACAATGTTTAGATGAAGAGTCCAAATGAATGGGCCAAGCCCAACAGGAGAAAGATGGGAATAGTGGTTTGAATGGTTTAAAAAGGCTTTTAGGCAAACTTGCTTTAGGCCCCATGCAATTATGAGCTGAGACTTTAATGCTTGAACTAGTTGCATTAAGCCTTTAAGTCACTATTTAATGCTGATTTGGTGAACATTAAATACCTCCCTCATTGAGTCTCACTTTCCAACCTAAAGTCCTTTTCGCATTTTTGTGGAAACAAATCATGAAATCAAACCAAATTATGGTTAATCAAAAGTACTCGTATTTAACAGTTAGTTTGTTTTTCAAAAAGAAATAAAGTGGGTCATGTCCCATATCGTTAAAGTTACACTCAAGTGAGTGTAACTCTTTCTGATTGCTTAAAATCTCACTCTACTACTACTAAAATTAGGCCATTTTATAGTGGTATTTTGGATTAAGTACTGTGTTTGAGTTTGATAAGAGAGTGTAATTAATGTGTGTGTGTTTAGCCCAAGTATTCAGTTTGAGATCAGCAATTGCTCTCAAGTCTCAATAAGAGTTTAAAAAATGACTTTCAAATATCATCTATTAATTAAAAAAGGTTTAAAAAGGAAAAAAAAATTACTCCTAAAAGGTAAAGAAATTTTTTTTGTGTAAGAAATTAGGGGTAATTGCATCCCATACAATAACTAGGGTATTGCACAAATCCTAATCCCAAGTATTCATAAAACTCAATACCAAGAGTCAGGTCATGGTGATTTCTATTTTTTGAAATTAAAAAAAAAATTTACAATACTTTTTTTTATTTTTCCATAAAAAGTTTTTAAAAATATTTATTAAACCAATATTCTTAAGATATTCATTAACTTTTCCCTAAAAAAAAAAAAAAAATGCAACAGTATTATCTTGATGCCCCTTTTCTCTGTTCTCGCTTAATTCACATCTTTTCTCTTATTATAATTTGCTACGTACCACCATAGAGATTATTATTTCTATTACCATAAATTTTATTTAGTGAATATTTTGTTGCCAAGCTTGACTCCCTTGAATAATCTAACTGTTGAATATGATACTTTACGAAACTCACATTTATTGATAGGAATTATTAGACGAAAATCCTTACTCAGAAAATTTCTTTTCATTTATTCTCTTATTAATTAGCTATCAAATCATCACCGACATATTCAACAAAGTCCAAGTCTCATGTTTGATAAAACGTGAAAATTGAGATACTTGCATCATTGCTGGCATGTAATGTACCAACAAGATAATTTTCTCTCAATTTCTTATTTTCTTTCTTTATTTATTTCCGAATACTTTTTTCGAGTATTGTTAGATTTTTTGAAAGCCGAGTATTGTTAGATTAATTATTATTTTATATATATATAATTTTTTTTTTTACAGTTGAATACATTTATTTGGCCTTGTTGGATAAAAATTGCAAACTTTTATATATTGTTAAATGCTTAATTTAATAGTCTATTTTTTTATAAGAAAAAACCTACATCACTGACTTTCTTTTCTATACTATGTAGCATTTTAATTAATTCTCTTACTCATCTCACTATTCTATTGGCTAAGGAAAAGTATTTTCTCACCCTACATCATTTTCTTTTACTCATCACACTATTTTATTTTCTAAGGAAACACAATGGTAGCTTCCTTGGGTTTAATCTACCAACGAGAAAGTTTTGGACTTTACTACCAAAAATCATTGTTAACATATCCGAGCGCGACATGTGTCCAACCAAAAAAGAACACAACACAGCTTTGTTTAATTAGCTTATTTTTTTAAAGTAAGATAAAAAGTAACTTTAAACAAATAAGTTGACTTTTTTTAAAAAAAAGTGAGCTTATTTGCTTAAAACTATTTTGTTTCACCTTTAAATAAATAAATTAAAATGAAATAAGTTTAGTTCATTGGAAAAAATTTAATTACAAAATTGGCTATATCAAACCTTACTTAATATCATTAACATTATTGCATATGTAAAAAATCTAACTATTGGATTGCGTGTTCTGTACATTCTTAATAAACATGTCAAATTTTGTATAAATCAGATATTATTTACTATATGATCTATAATATTATATTTTATGCATAATTTTAAATTATAAAAATTTATAATTTAAACAATTTATTGATGGCATAATTATTGATCTTTAATTTTATAAAAATTGACATAGTTAATTGTTGAATTGCATATTATTTACGCTCTTAAACACATATCAAATTTTGTGCTAATTAGATATTATTTACTATATGATTTATAAGATTATATTTTATACATAATTTTAAATTACAAAAACTTGCAATTTAAACAATTTATTAATGACATAACTATTGATCTTTAATTTTATAGAAATTGATATAACTAACTGTTGGATTGCATGTTATTTACGCTCTTAATACACATGTCAAATTTTGTGTCAATTAAATATTATTTACTATATGATCTATAAGATTATATTTTATGCATAATTTTAAATTACAAAAACTTGTAATTTAAACAATTCGTTGATAACATAGTTATTGATCTTTAATTTTCTAGAAATTTTGCAAGCGGGGAGAATATAAAAAGAAAATGTAATCCAATAGTGAATTTTTCAAAATTCACCTCCAATAAAAAGATATTGAGTAAGGTTGTAGTCTTAGATTACAACAAATTTTGTAGTTAAAATTTATCCTAGTTAATTTTAGTATTTGGCTAAACCACTTATGAATGAATTTTGGCTTTTTCCTTAAGGTAGAAAATATTAAAATTTATTTTCCATTAGCTTAAGGAAAAAGTTAATAAATAAAAGCGTTATAAGAAAGTAAAGTAAAGAAAAAAAAATAGAGAAAAATTGGATTGTAGTTTTTTTTTTAATGAAATGGTTTTAAAGTAAAACAGCAATCACACTATAATATCTATTAAAAAAGAGTCTAGAAATATATTTTTTGTACCATAGTTTTTGTCACTTGATTTATTTAAGTGGTGTGGAAAAATTGGTGAGTTAATTTGAAAGTAATTATCTACCACCGATAACTAATTACTTTATCAAATTGTGACAATTCTCTAAAAAAAAGAGTTATGAAAAATGGAAAAAAGTTATGAAAAATGGTGTGGTAGTAGAAGAGCTTAATCATTTAAAAATATATATTACCATATGTAAGGTTGAATTTTATCAACCATTTTGTTGGCTTTATTCCGTGCCAAATTTGTTTGTATTTCAGCAATTAGTAACCTTGTATTTAGGTGGGATTCTTGTAAGGGTAGTGAGTGAGATAGTGTGAAGAAATGCTCAAGAGTATGCAAGAAAAACAGAGACTCGTGACTGGATCTCTGTGGTGACTCGCGGCTGCAAGCCGCTAGAAGCTGCTTACGTGCCAGGCATGCCAGAAGTTGAAGCGTCACGCCAGCTGGAGCACTACAGGACAAAATAGGACAACTGGCCGTTCAGTTACCTCACGGTTGGAACTTGCAACTCAGTCAAGCCGCAAGCCAGCCTTGTTTTGAAAAACCTGACTCTTCACATTCCATTCTCACCCTAATATAAATACTCCTTTTACCCACGAAAGAAAGTGAGCTTCCAGAGAGAATCTTGAGAGAGAAACCCTAGAGATAAACAAGATTGATTCATCCCCAATCTTCATTAAGAGACTCTTCATATTCCTCAACTCTCTTCCTCTCCATTGTTAAATTCCTGAGAGGCTTATTACCAAAACATTTTCTCACCATATCCATTTATGTGAAAGTGCTGTTTGGTGCTTTGGGAAGCAGGTAAGAAGAACCAATTTCACATTGGTTGATGCTATGGTCAAGTAGCGGAATCTGGGAAGTTAGAAAAGAAATAGGTTCGGCGCAACCTCGTTAGAGCAAGAAACTTAGAGGGCTTAGGTACATTGGGTAGATTAGGCTTGGAGGGTCTATTGCTGGTCATGTATTCCAACTACATTTTCTAGTGGATTACTTATCGCTTGGAGGTCAGCGGAGAGGTTTTACGCCAAGAGTTTCGGTTTCCTCTTCGATAACACATCGTGTGTTGTTCTTGTGTTTGCATCTCTCTTCCCTTAATCTTTGTCATTTAATTTCTGCTGTGAATGTGATTTTATTTGGTTTAGATTGTTTATCAATTCTGTGTTAAGCTTGTGTTTATATTCCGCACATTAATTGTTTGATATTAAGCTTGAATTCGTAATTTGTAAATTGGGGGTCTAAATGTTTAAGGGTGTGTTATACACATATTGAACTTTCACCATATGCTTTTAAGAAAACTATTTTAGTGCAAAGTTTGTAATGGCCTCTCACATTTTTCTGTTTAAAGATGAGTGAAAGCAGCTACGTTTCTTTCTTTTTTTAATTTCTTATTTTAGTTTTTTAAATCTCTATGTCGATAAAATGGAGCCTAATAAATTCAAAATGTTATAAATTATTTTTGCTATTTTTTGGATGAGTAACATTAATCTAAATTGCTTTGTCACTGCTTAAGTCCAATATGCCTCACTCTTTGGCAAGACATTTTGGTTCTTTCATGGGTAACGTCATTGGGCACAAAAAAGTAGGAAGGAAAGAAAATATATGGGAAAAATTCATTACATCAAGGACTAGGAAGTATTTTTCTAGCAACTAGGTATTGAAGAAATTTGGAAAAACATTGTCATATATTCTTAAACCTCCCACATGGGTTTTTCCATTGATGCTTGTTGCTGAAAGTGACTCAATCCCTGAATTCTTTGACCAATTCCTTCAAACCCCATTTCTTGTTGCTTTTGTTGCTGTAGTTCATAAAAATTCCCATGTCTTGCTCCTCCTCCTATCCCCAAGAAATCCAATGTCATCATATCCTCACTCCCATTAGACTCTTTTATGGAGCTACTTAACCCTGCTTTTGAATCTCCACCATGCAATACAGTACTATTACTGTTGCTATTGTCATGCTTTATGTTCTTTAATATTGCACTGTTTTGATCAAGTAGACCATTCAACATTCCCATGTTGGTCATTCCCAGGTTATCAGGCATGCCATTCTCATATGAATTTCCATGTTGGCCTTTTTGGATGAACTGGTTTATGAACGATTGATCATTTTGAGGCTGAATTGCACTAAATGATGGTGGTGCCATGCTTGTACCAAAGCTATTATTCTGCATTACTTGACAGTTCATGCCACTAGTACTCACAGTTGCACCCATTTGCGCTGCTTTCTGTAACAAAGCTGTGGCAGGCATGTGTGCAGCTAAGCCAGCCAATTGGTGTCCATTTCCTTCAAAAATGGAACTTGTGTTGAGTTGAAGTGAAGGAGAGGAAGAAGAAATGCTTCTTGGACCGCTAAAGAGGCTTCCTACCATGTTCAAGGGTTTATTTGTAGGGAAGGACATGATTTCTTGTGGCAAAGATATTGGTACTTTAGTATCAGATTGGTTGAATCCGGATGTTCCACTCGTTGTGTTGGAGTTGTTGTTGATGGGTATTGAGGACATGAGCTGGGGATGAACTTGGCCTTGTAAGTTTTGTCCCATGTTAGACAGTAGTCCTTGCTTTGCTTTGTTGTTTTCTTCAGATAGGGCATCACAGAAGGCTCTGTGTGTGATGAAGCTATCTCTCCTGAATAACAGTGGAGATGTACAGTCTAATAAGTTGGATGAGTAATAAGATGAGATCACCAATGAGAGAAAGTGAGATATGATAATTAATACTCTATTTAATTTATTTTTTACTTTCTGTGTGTAGGACTGAACATTATTGTTTTTTGGCTGACAAGGGTGTTCAGGGCTCGTAGAACACAGGCTTTAATCAAAGCTATGCAAGTTCTTATTATTTAAGGTTATTTATCTTATGGCATATAATAATCTATGACAATTAAATGAAAAGCAAGACTAGGACTAGATTAGGACTTTAGCCTAAAAAACAACTTTATTAGGTGTTTAGTCAAACTAAGACTTTAAGTAAAGGTAGCACTATCTAGAAGAAAAGCCCTTATCAAAAACAAAAACTAAATTTTCAAAACAACAATTCAGAACCATAGATTTCGTATTCTTAAGGTTCAACTTCGAGTTGTTCATGAATCATGCACACGCAATTCTATAAAAGAATAATTAAAGAGTTGATTTTTAAACTAGTTATATAGATTGAGAAGCAAACCTGGAGAAGATGGTGCCACAGTCACATTTATATTCCCTTGTACCACATGTCTTTGAATGAGCTTTCCAATCAGACTGCACTGCATACTTCTTGGAACATTTGTCACATTTCCATTTTTTCTCACCATGTTTTCTGCAAAAGTGTTTCTTAATGCCTGTAAGATCGCCCAATGCTCGAGCCGGGTTGTGATGGACACATGAAGATTCTGGACAAACATAGACCCTCTTCCTGATTTCAGTGGTTGTTCTTTGCTTGAGCTTCCATGGCAGATTATGGCCTCGACGATGTAATTGAAGGTTTTGGTCCCTTTGGAACCCCTTGTTGCAAATTTCACACACAAATCGGTTTGTGGCCATCAGGGTGGTTGGTGATAAAGCAATGACTTCAGCACTTGGGTCTGCATATGGATTTTAATACAAAATGATATATCAAATTCTTCTTCAAGTATAATTCTTGTGGCTTCAATTTTTTCATTGACAAAAGAAAAAAGAACCTAATAATTAATGTGAGTCCTTTCAATAATATCTATGCGTGGGTGTGTATGTTTATGAGAAGTGGAGAAAAGGTGATATTATGCACAAAGAAGTGGAATCAATTTAAGTAATGCTATGCGAAACTTGAAATATAAAGTTTTTTTTTTTATATATATATATTTTTTATGGGAAAATATAAAGTTTTTCTGTTTTTGGAAGAAAAACTTTTGGAATGGTTGGGTAGCTTGTTTCATGATAAATAGAACTATTTTTTGAAGTTATTATTTTTCCAACTTTTCTCAATTGACTTTTTAAAACACATTTCGATCCCAAATAAGACATTCAAAAACTCTGGACATGCATGTTAGAAAAAGAAAAAAGAAAAAAGAAAAAGAAAGATTAAAAACTCAAAAGCATTAAAAATTGAATAAACTGGCCAAAAAAGAAAAAGAAAAGGAAAAAAGGATTAATAAGTGGATCATTGATGTGTCAGAGAGATAGAGAGAGAGAGAGTGAGGGAAACTGCAAATATTCAATGGGTAAGAGTAAGATTATGTGATTCTTTACCTCAACCAGTCAAAAACAAAAATAAAGAAAAAGGAGAAGGGCGGCCAAGGTTAAGTTTAGTCTACAGTTCACTACAATGATTGTAATCTCAAACCAATAATTGAACCCCCTTCAACTACTTAGACATCAATAATTCAACATTCTGTAAGGCACTGAAAAAATAAAATTAGAAATCTTTCTTCATGGCTATCTTGAACATAATGATATCAATCTCCAAATACTTTGTTTTGGGTCCTTATTTTGATCTCAAAACATATGGGCTTGACCATGAAATACTAAGCACATGCTATCAAAGAACTAAATAGAATTCTAAGACTCATTTCATTATTTTTTGACCCTGTTTTTTTAAATTTTTATTTATTGTATCAAGTTGCTCAAGAACAGAGAAAAAAGTACTTAAATCACAAGCCAAAAAAAATACAAAAAGTAAGATAGGAGACAAAACAAATATTGAAAAATATTGAGTTATTATTATCATGCTTGACTAAGCATCTAAAAGCAAAAAAAACTCTCTTATATTTTCCCATTTCCATAGCCTATCTGATTCAACATGTCCAAAACTTCAAAACTTTAAAAACTATTAATCTGAATCAAATAGAAGTGATGATTCAAACAATAGTTGAAGCAAAAAAAGCTCAAAAGAGAGAGAGAGAGAGAGAGAGAGAGAGAGTATTGAAAATCAATATGGTATATGAGTTATGAAAGTTCATGAAATCAACCTGGTGTTCCTGGTAGGTTTCTTTTCTTCTTAGCAGGTGGAGCTTGCTGTTGTTGTTGGGTGGCGGAACCATTGATGGGGTCATAGTGATTGAGTTGCTCATCTTGTTGCTGAACTTCCTCTCCACCAGTGTTGCCAGAAGAGAAGCTCCCAGCCTCACCACCTGTGATATTTGACATTGAGCAAAGACAAAAGATAAAAAAAGGGGTATTATTGAAACTTTTTGTCTTTCTTTCTTTCTTTCTCCTTTCCACACTAGCTAGCTTGTTTCTTTCTCTCTTTTCCTTGTTCTTAGTGCTCTTTTATAAGAAGATAGTTTATAAAAATAGGAAAAAAAAAATTGATAAAAAAATGAGACAGAAAAGATGGGATTTGTTGCAACTAGAGGAAGACAAAAACCAGGAAATTCTCCTTCATTTCTGGTTGAGAAGAGAGTTCTTGTTGGCACAAGAAGAACACAAGAACCTGGTCTTCTTTGGCTTTGTATTGTAATGAATATATAATATGTTTTTTTTAAGGCACTGTTGGGTGTAACAATAGATATGCCCCTAACTTTGTTGGGTATTGATGGAATTGCCCTTCTGCTCTTTTTCCTTCATTCACATGTTTAAGATATTGTAGCCTAAGTTTCAAGTATCCCAAAAAAAATTATTCTTAACTAAAAAAAGTAAACTAAAAATTACCACTGGAGGACAGGAGAGATGTTGGACCTTTGCGTGCTTGAAAATAATTTTTTGAAACATTTAACTTCTATTAGTACACTAAAACTTGGCAAAAATCAAATAAACTCTTTGATTGGTTGTACAAATTTTGTTTAGTCAAGTTCTTATTAGGGTCAATTGATATTTTTTGGTGTTTTTAACAGAAACGTGTAGAATTCAAATTCTCATTTTTCAACTATTAAATTAAATTTTTTTTTAACTCTCAATAGGGTCATGTAGTTTTTGTTACTATGTCAACTGTCTTTATTTCCTTTTTACTCAGAGCCTCAATCACTGTTCTTTAAATTAGGCTTGAAGAAGATTATCCCTCAATACTAATAGATCCATTGGTTTTAATTTTTTTATGAAGTTCTTTTGTATTACTAGCACAGGTAACCCCTGAAATACACTTTTTATGTAAGCCTTGTGTTTAAATTTTAACTTGGCTATGTTTTTGGTAAAAGGTGTTTTGTTCATCCCAATGCTTAACACAGAATCATGCTTTCCATTACACTTTCAAAAAATAATAATATTAAAAATCATTTAAACACAGTATGTATGAGTAGTATTGCCATATATTTCTTTAGCCTTATTACATATTCAGGTAATTTTTATGCTTGCATATCATTACAACTCCTCTTATAAGTTATACTGCTACTATAAATCTCATTTATTCAAGTTAGAAACATTGACTATAATTATCCATTTCAAATGGAACAAACACTGTCAGCATAGATTCATTTAATTTATCTATTTTTAATTGCTACTGAGTATGCTAAGCATGGTTCTCTTTAAGTCCATTCATGAAATAACACCACCAATAACTAACCCACCGTCAAAGAACACATCCTTTTTCAAGCCTTGAAAATGTTGCTCATTAAATCCATCATTTCATTATCATATTGTCAAATATTCCGGTGTGATCTTATTATGATGCTTTTATACTCTAATATTCGACTGCAAAGAAAAAAAAGTTAAAAATTAGGAGTTTGAATCCCATAAGTAACTAATTTCAACACCATGATAATAAATTTGTTATTTGCAAAAAAAAAAAAGTTGCAATAAAAGCAAAATGAGAACAATAATGTCATTTGATATTTGGAGGAAATATAAAAGCATTGCCGTTTATATAGACACCTGTCTCTAATGCATGGTAGAAACTTAATTAGCTCTTTCTGGAGTTATGCAACATATAACTTCAATCAAATAAATTTTTTTCAAGTACAATTGCATTTTAAATCCAACATTTTATGGGTATAACAAATTAAAACTTTTAGTTCAAAGGTAACAATTCAAATCATGAAATTTCAAAAAGTAACAAATTTATCATATAATTTTAAGGGATTCATGTGCTAGTTTAGTGGTAATGACATCATTTATGTTGTCAATGTTTGTGGTTTCAATCTCACCTCGCCCTCCCTCTCCCCTCACACTATCAACCAATCTAAAAAAAATCAACTCATATAGTTCCAAAAGTAATAAATTAAACCATGAAAGTTTAAAATTAACAAATTAAATCCACATTCTATATTATACCCCAAACACAATTTCTTACTTTTAATTTGTTATTTTTTAAACTCCATAATTTAATTGGTTACTTTTGAAATTATAGAGTTTAATTTGATATACCCCTAAATTAAAGGATACAAAATAATGTTGTTTTCTCAATTTCTTAATATTGACTTCGTAGGTATCGGAATTACACTGATTTTCCTTAATGGAGACTAGAAATCAAATATTCCTAGATATTGGCTGTATATGTTTTTCAGCCTCAAGAAAATTGGCTTTACTTCTTGGAAGTACAAGAGCTATGCGTCCAATTCACATTTGAATGAGAAAAAACTATAATCAAATGAAACAAAACATAAATGGATATTCTTTTACGATTATGTTGCATGGCTTCCGATACTTTTTTTTTTTTTTTTAAAGAAGTGTAAATGGATATTCTTTTAGATTATGTTGCATGACTTTTTATATTACTTTTTTTTTTTTTAAGAGATGATAACAACATACTGTTAAATTCGCAGTTCGACACTTTTTCCCTAAAACCCAAAGCATTTTGTATATAAAAAAATGCTAATTAAACTACAAGCCCTTAGACTCCTATATTACTTGAAAGAAATGCCAAAGAGTCTACTACATACATTCCCAAACTTGTGGGTTATGAAAAGATGTACGAAACAAAAGCCTTTGATTTTCTAAATGGAAAATGCAAAATATGTCACCATCTGCCTAGAATTAATAGTCGTTTTTTTCGTCTACAAAATTTTCAAGTTCACACTCTTCCAAGAAGAGGATATTTTACTCATCATTTGAATCGAACATCCCTCTCATAGAACATGATTACTATATATATTTGTGAGATCTAAATATTTGCTGCAATAAATAATTCTCACTCCCAATAAGAGAGATCGTGGATGTACCATTCAAACCAAGGGATTCAATGTCCTATCCCTAATTATCTCGATACCAAAAATTGGACTATTTCACATAATTATTTCTTAATGATGGTTTTATTAATTTTTTCAAACACAAACTTTCTAGTTTCCTCTTTCTACTCAAGAAAAAATGAGAAAACAAAGAGTGGCAATTTGGTAATACTTTAGAACTCAGGGGCAAAATAGGTATTTCACTATTTTCTGGCCCCACAATTTAAATTATTTTAAACATTGCTGGCGGACGGGACCTTCAAGTTGAAAATTTGTCCTTATCTGGTGATATTTTCACAAAAGCAAAAATATTGTTCCCAAAATACCACTGTCTACAACCCATAAAACACCAAAACTGCCACTGCTACATATCACCAGCCGCCTTGAACATTTAAATGTCCAAAATACCCCTTATTGATCACGGGTGTGCACTGTTCATATCATTCTCGAAAAAGACCCGACAATAATACATAAATTCTCCCATTCACGTGAACTAGGGGTAACTTCCTAGATGGTCAGACTATGTAGGGGTGTTTTCGAATATTTGAGCTTAAACTAGGGGTATTTTGGTCTTTACAAACGATGGGATGATGCTGGCCGCTTAAAAATTGACGGACGATGTCGAGTCTTGTAATTCAACTAATATCTTCTTTATTTAACCGTCAAATTATAATAAAAAATGATGGACAAATTAAATTACAAATAAAAATATAATCAAATGAAGACAATAGTCTAATTTCATAAAAAATTTCACAATTTTATAATAATTGTTGACCTAGGACTTTATGATTTATATACAATAAAAGTAGAGTATAGGAGATGGTGCGTGCGAAAATGATATTGATCAATTAACAATTTACCACCTCAATATTTTCTAGAAAAAAAAATCATGAAATTTTTAGTAAAAAATGCAATTTAGACCCCACTAATTTAGATCAAAAATCATTTTAATCCTTTAAATTTGAAGTTGATTATTTTAATCCACTAACTTTGAACAAATATTATTTTAATTCTTTAAATTTGCAAACCCAAACCCCATTCTGAGTGAATATATATATATTTTTTGGTGGCAAAGTCATTGGGCTAAAATAACCAATTTCAAACTTAAAATGATTCTGACTAAAGTTAACGGATGTAAATTGCATGTTTGCCAATTTTTTTATCGCTAACCATCTAACGTTTCTCAAGTGAAAAAGACACGCGTTTTCTTAAAATGAGATAGACATAACATTTTATAATGAGATTGATAGGTTTAATTGGCTTGCAAGTTGCAACAGATACCAATAGGTGTCTGCATATTCATCAATTTTGCAGTAATTAACTAAATTCCTGTCATGTTGATATGCAGTCATTATTAATAGATCGATTTTGAATTTATGGATTTTGTTTAATGAAGATATTAAAATATATATTTTAAATCAGCACAATATTAAATTAATAGTTTAGGCACAAGTCATCCCAAAATTTGTCCTGAAACATGCTCTTGTTTGAGATACCTAACATAGACAAGGTCACAAGTGTAATATACTTAAATGTTGTCCTTATCTTCTATCCTATTTACTTTCTGAGCTTTCCAATCCAGCAATGCTAGGGATTAGAGAAAAGAAAAAAGAAAAAGAAAAGATTCCAGCAATGTTATTGCTAGCCATCTCACATTTTGCTCTGAAACATGCTCTTGTTTGCTACCGAACATGCCATGGTTACGTGGGTATGTACATGATTAAAAGTTATCCACTTCTCTCATCTTCTACCTACTTTATGAGCTTTCCAATCCAAATGCTTGAAGAGGGAGGAAAAAAAAAAAAAATGTCGAGCAATATTGCTTATCCAACATATTGATAGAACACTTAAAAAGTGTTTTCCGATCAATTTATTTTTATTTGTTTATTCTATATAAAAAATAGGGAAAAAAAATACAAAAACTCTTCTTTTTTTTTTTGAAAAATGTTAAAGGAGACCCTAAGAATATTGGTTTAGAAAATATTTGTAGAAAATTTTTATGTGAAAAAAAACAATTAATTGTTTTGACAATTTTTATTTTATTTTTTATTTTCCATAAAAGTGATATCAAAACAGAGAACTTGTTAAATTGAGTAATCTTTTTTTTTAACATAGAATCTCCTTAATGGCCTGTTTGGATGGAGGGGGGAAGGAGGGGGAGTGGAGGGGAGTAGAGTAGTGTAGGCTAAAAATAAGCTAATTTTGTACTAAATCTACTCTACTCTACTCTACTCCCCCTCAATCCAAACGGACCATAAAGTTTTGAGTGTGGCACCTAATCTCCATATGGTTGAAAATGGAAAAAATTTTCTATCTCGCTTAACCCATCCTGCTCTGCTTTGCTTTATGCGGTTTTCCTTGTCCCAAGAGATGAGGTACGGGGACATGTTTTTACTCGTTTGTCATTTTCTCTCTTGACCTTGTTATTGCCACCCCTCTCTTTTTTGCTCATTTGTAACTTATCAGTGACAAAGACACCTAATTAGGGATTGCCGGCAAAATGCCTCCACCCCTACATCTTGCCTTGAAGAGGGCACGCGGCACAGATGGGACACCCATGACTCAACCATGCACCATTACTATCCCTCTTTAAGTTATTATTTTATATGTAAATCATTAATTATGTAACCCTTAAGTACCATGGGGAGTTTGTGGGCTTTGAGTATAGAACAAAACCTCCCATGTGATATTGTTTTACGTGAAAATGAAGCTCTAAGTTTTACATAAAACAAACGATGGGGGGATTTTGTATTACACTTAAAGACTTCAGGGAGCTAAGTACGACACAATTAATTATTTTTACACATAAAACAATACCACATGGGGATTAAATGTTACACTCAAAGTTTCTTGAGGACCGTGTTTTACGGAGAAAAAACGTGATTTCAAAAGATTGTACTTATATTGAATGTGAAGATAACCTGCACTTTTAATTAACATAAACAATAAATCTCATGATACAAAAATTTTAACAACCTTTTATATCTACTAACATGTTTTATTGTAATTAGTGCATAATAAAATTAGCATCAATGATAGATTTATATAAAAGTGATTTACTCAAACTCACAAATTATGGAAAGAATTGTAAAATATTATTAGCTACAACCTTATTTAAACTAGATTAAAAAAAATAGCTAGAAGACTTGTAAAAAAAAAAAAAAAAAAGTTCTGACCTTATTTTAAATGTGTTGCAATATTATTTGTAGTATTATTCTATGCTTGTAGTTTGAACACCTTTCCCACTATCTACCTATGTATATTAAAAAAAAATTAATAACAATTAAACTAGTTTAATTAAAAGCAATGATATATACATAATAAATTTTATAAAAAAAATTTATAATTGTTTTTTATTTTGAGATTTCAACTTATGGTGTCTAGTAGGTCTTGATGATTACCTGTTATTATCATATATAATGACACTCAGTTAGTTTTTGGTATATGCGAGAATTAAAACTTAGATTTCTTATTTGACAACAAAAAAATTTACTAATTTTTTTTTTTACAAATATAGGTATCTAAATCTCTTTGAATATTTAATTATTCATCAAGTATATGCTAAAAATTTTATCAGTTAATCTAATCGGAATTTGCAATTTTTATTATTGGACTATTAAATTTTCATTCGGACCCACTTTGTTAAATAGTAGGTACTTCCTATCGTTAAGAATTCGACAACTCACTTCTTGTGCGGAAAACTTCATGAAAAAAAATTATTGGGTGTAGACTTATTGGCAATTTAATGCACATAGTACATACTGCCGCCTCTGTCTGTCTCTCTCTCTCTCTTTGTCTCTCTCTCTATCAGTCACAGACGAGTTATAGTGTACGTAATGTGCATGGTGATGGGACTTTGCATGGGTACATGTTATGAACAGCAATCATGTGAAGTCTTTATTGGTATTGTTATGTGCACGATATGTTTACAGAAATCGCAATCTTGCTTTTCATTTCTTTTCCATTTGGGTACGACGCTTGAATTTAAACCTGCAATTTTAGTACCCACTAGCCCCTCCTTCCGTGCTTTGCTTGCTACCTATTTTGTTTTTTTCTTCTTTTCCACAAAAGAGAATTTTGATATTATTTTTTTCCCTATTTTCTTGTTCTGGGGTCTTCTTAATTTTAAAGACGTTGGTATAAATATAATAATAAAAGTAACATCAGTAATGAAATTTATGTAAAAATAATGTTTTATTATTGTCACTGACATCCTTAACAAACTCATGAAACAGGTAGTCAAAAAAATTTTTGTACCAAACATTAGCCACACCAAATTAATGGACCATGAATTCATTAACTTGAAAGATTGGAATGGACCACTTACATTAATATACTCTTGACTTTTCTTTCCATTCTTTTGTTTTTGTTATCAATTAATTGTTAGTACTGTCAACTGTGTTATGTGTCCATGAGAGAGTGACAGAGACACAGAGAAAGAGAGAGAGAATAGACTCATTATGCAAGATGAAGATTACTTGAAGAAACATTTTTCATGAACTCTTTTTTAAATGGGCAGTTGTGAGAGAGAGAGAGAGAGAGCGAGAGGATAGATTCTGAACTTCTCAAATGAAAGCTTACGTTGGGATAGCCCAATCAATATGGCCATGAACTATCTTTTAATCAGTTAGTCTTGTCGTTTTGAGGAATATTTTGTAGTTCAGTAGGCAAGATGTCTACACCAAAAAATAAAAATAAAAATTTATATACCTGTACCCAATTAATTAACATTTTTCTTCCCATGTTAATTAAGAATCACTTAATAAAGGGCATGCTTTTTAACTAGCTTGTAGTTTCATTCTTAATTTGTTGTATTGTAATTTGTTTTTGGCTGTTGCAGCTTTTTGGTTAGCAATTAAGATAAAACTCTCTGTCTAGCAAAATAATAGTCTATTAGTTGTACATTTATGTTAATTTACAATTAGGGGGAGAGAGAGAGAGATTAACTGCAACACAACACAAGCACTTGTTAGAGGTTATTTCTCTATGATTTCCAAAATTTCCTCTAGCAAAATTTGTCTCCAATAGGCTTTTGATGCACCCAAATTCGTGGGAATTTTTCTTGTTTTAGTTTCCTTGTTGCTATCAGCACCTCTTATGGTCAAAAAGTATGATGTATCTTCAAATGAAACCAAATTTTTACTATTCTTTATATAATGCAAATTAAGGTGTTAATAAAACTATTCTTATATTATTATCTTTTTTTTTTCTTTTTTAACATTATATTGTACATATATACTTGTATTATTATCATTTTTTTTTTATCATAGCCAAATTTTTTGTATTTTATTTTATGTTTTGTAATAAAATGAATGAAATTCTAGCTTTGATATGCAGTACTTGTGTTAATCCGACAAAACATACATTATACATCTTCGCACTATACCTTCACATACGTATAATTTTTATTATTGTTGTAAGAGGTTGTTTAACCATGATATGATATAATAACAAATGTCATGATCATATATTGATTCCAACTATGTAGCACTTGAAAACCTTTTGATGTTGGCATTAGTGCCTATAAAATCTTTTATATAATTTCTATCTTAAGCCTTGGGTTTCTTAACTTCAAAACATCATTTCAACCACCCTATCAGTGCGTTGTTTTTTCATGCCATGCTAACAAAAACATCCATTACAAATTTGTCTTTAACCATTTAAAATTGAAGTTGAACTCGTTGTGTTGTACAGCACTTCATTTGTTACATATAGCTCACAGCGCAATTAATGGGTGTCTCTATCTCTTGCTTTAGAATTAAATCCTTTTAAGGAAATGAAGGTTCTGCTCGTTGTCTTAAGATTCCATCCAAAGTCGGTCATGCAATAAGAAGAGATTTATTTAAACACAATCTATCAATTTTTTTAGTCAATACAAAAAGGGTAAATTTCACTTTCTCGCTGTAAGTACCTATAGAACAGTTAAAATTTCCAATGTTTCCCCTTTAGTTTAAAACGTTGCAATGTCCCCTTTTATTTTTTCGTGATGAACACCTTACCCTTGTTGGTTTTAGACCCCTTTTAACCAAGTTTTAAAACCAAGTATTTACTTAATCAGATTATGAGTAGTCCTTAGTTATGCAAATAATCATCAATATTGTTCAAACAGTAAGTGCAACAGAAAATACAAAAACAAGAACACAACAATATAGTGACCTAGAGAAAATCAATGGTATATATAAAAATTTCATAGTTAAAACCACTGGAGGAGAGTTTTAACCTAGCAACCCCAGCCAAGGCAAAAAGAAGTCTACTGACTGAATGAAATTTTTACAAACCGAATACCCCTATTTCTAGTAAAAATTACTAACGTTGCACAACACGATTTCAAATCCAAGAACTTCTTTAGTTAAGGATATGTTGCATTTGAACATTTTTGGTCCATGACTTCAAGTACTCACTTGAATATTTTGGTCCAGTACTTTGAGAAATTGGAATTATATATATTACAGAAACTTCAACACCACCAGTTTTGAATATGCTTTAACTTGATCACTGAAAAAGGCTTTTGAGAGTAAGAGGCACAATACCTTCAAATTTACAATCAGTAGAGCTTTAAAAGTATTTTTCACGTGTATTAGGATACCTTTTTCTTGTATACATGGAACCCTAAGCAATCGATGGGCTGAACAGGCTAAAATCTCGAATTTGGAATTCCACAGTTCAATCGATCCAATTAAATTTCAATCTATTGAGAACTAGGCTTAATTGATTAAACAACTATCGAAAGCCGAAACTTGCCCACTAACTTGCGAAACCTAGGCAACAATCTTTAATATACAAAGGACTTTTAAAGCACCATACCAGACACTTTTGCTCATAATTTGCTAACCTATAGCTAAAACCTAACACCACATTTGTTAATAACTTTTGCCACATTAATGAAAAAATCAATTATTACTTTTTAAATGTGTACGGGGCTGGACTCACATGTCAATAACCTTAATATTTTCTTATAATAAACATATCACATGCACAATAATAATCTTATAACTGTTCAATAACAAACACATCATGTGCATAATAATAGCCCTTCAAATAAGCATGTGACGCATATGTTATTGAAAGGTATTAAGGATATTAACGTGAAGTTTCAGACACATTTCTCATAAAATTTGGATTTTTAATTAATTTGATAGAAAATAATAATGAAGGTGGTAAATTTTTCATTACAAAACTGTAAGGAGGGACATTGTCATATTTTAAATTAAATAGAGACATTATAACTGCTCTATACTTAAAGTAGGAAAAGAGAAATTCTCCCGTACAAAAATATCAATGACTGTGATTATAGCTACCTAGTTTGTAGCTAGGATTGGTTGACAAATTTATCCACAATATTATTTCAATATTGTCTTTTCTCTTTATGTCTTTTTCTTCATTACTTACCAAGAAAAATGTCTTCTTCATCTTTAATTTGGAATTGAGTTAAATGAAAAAGTATAAAAAAGAATTGAATATGAAAAAGTGGGTTTAGTGAAAAGATGTGTTACCTTGCCAAAATTTGGTAATTACGCATAACTCTCTGCAGATTTATAATTTTTCCTCAAAATGGTCAACTTGCAGTCTTTGAAACTTTTTCCATGCTACTTATGTTATGTATCGAAGATTGTACGAGTGATGATGCCATTGCGTGCCCCCATCAACTAATTGTTTATGTAAATGGATAAAAATTGTCCACTTGCAGCGATTCATATATAAATATTTGTGAATCTATGTGACCGACGTAGTTGTCCCTACATATATGAACTATATTTGTATAAACAATAATTAAGAGATAGAAGAATAAGACAATCAATGGGAAACAACAAGGGGACAGAAACTAGAATAATCAAACATGGGGTATGCTCTAAAGTTATTGTCAAGATATTACAAAGACTTACATTTTTGTAGCTTTGTTGCTTGGAGTAGCATACATGGACACATTATTTCTTCATTAAAGAATGGAGTTTTATAAGAATGGGAAAACTATGGCCTAATTAAGAACAATAATGTTTCTCCATTTGATATATTAGTCAAGCCAATTGCTTAACGACACAAAAGACAGCCATTGATTGATAGGTACCTTCTTTAAATTATTTGAGTGTTTGTTTTCTTTCTCTTCTAGCCTGCTGATATCATATTTTCACAATTCTTTGTGTATTTCGCTTTTATGTTCATTTGTATTTGTCATGACACCGAGAATGGTTAACTATATTTGCGCTACATCCAAAGAGCTAATTAAAGGCCAATTGGAACTCTTCCTAATCATTTGTAAAGGCCAATCCGATATTGTAAATACATGATTTGGGATTTAATAAAAATTCAAATAATACATATTTATCTAATCCTATTTATTATATAATCCGAGATATTACTGTATTAAACAGAAAAATGGAATAAATAACAGTCCATGCATAAAAATTTTGTAATCAATCCAATTTATATAATCCGAGATATTACTGTATTAAACAGAAATTAAATTGGAATAAATTAATAACTGTCCATGCATAAATATTTTGTAATCAATGAAAAAAAAGAAAAAAAGAGAGGCAATTATATTATTTAGGTATGCATAAGAAAAGAATATGGATGAGCTCCAATCAATGGAGCCAACTGCCAAATGCATTAAACTTAGAAAACATAAAGTTGGCATTTTTAATTATGATTAGAGAGTGGATCAGATTGGTGTTCTTCTTGTTCTGCATGGCAATCATGATGGTTACCTTTTCAATTAACAATTAAATTAGTTTATTGATAATTCCTCAACATTGCTGTCTCTATAGTGATCAACTAGCAAGTGGATGCTTAAAACTGTCCATCATAAAAAAGAGAACGTGTGGTTGGTGATTTTGTTTAGCCCTATTCTTTTGCTGTTACCCTAAAAAAATAGTGAGATCTAGAGAGAGAGGGAGAACCAATAGTTTTTTGTTTATACTGTTTCTTGATTCTTCTCTCTCTCGCTCTCTCTCACTAATCACTACACACACACTATTCTTCTTCTTTTTTTTTTCTTTTAAATTTTTATCAGAATAATCAGACTACACACACAATATTCAGCATAAAGTAAACGAAACATCATTATCAAAGACAATCATTTAGGTAAAAGTTTCAAATATTTTTTATTAAAAGCTGGACTATTTCTTTTGGCCGAAAAGTAAAAAAAATCATTCACCATGCATGAGTTCTCTGTCTAGGGGGGCTTGCATAAATAGTTGAATAGTACTGAACACAGTAAATGTGTAAAAAAGTAAACAAAAAATAGGATTTGATCCATACCTTGAATGTATACCATATATATAGGTTTTTGTCAGCTCATCCAGTATCGCCAATAATGAATGTGAGGGACACAATTTTTTCAGAATCTATTTCATGGTTTATAAGTGTAGTACTATTTTTATATTAAATTACTATTGACATCATTTTTATTGTACACTGATGTCAATAAAGAAGTAAAAAATTGTGAAAAAAATGGGCAAAATGGGATAATCTTCCTCCAGATGTATTACCATCCACCTTACAAAAGAAGTAAAAGGAGGGAAAAATAAAATAAAATAAAATAAAAGAAAGAGAACTTTATTTTAAGTGACTTGATACATTTCCTAGAAAGTTGGTAAGGACTTTTTGTATTGCCTCTTCTTTCCACATGTGAAAAAAGATTTTCTTTTATGAAGATCATTGCAAGACATTAAGAAAGCTACTTTCAAAAGAGATCCCTAGATTCTATTGTCTCATATTGGGGTGACTAAGGAAATGGGGTTTCCTTCATAAAGAAAAAACCTTAAAAGCAAATGATGGATTAACCAAAACTTTTTTTTTTTTTTTTTTTGCTAAAAAAAAAAAATTAACCAAAACTAGAATGTTTATAAAGCATCAATTTTGAGCAAATGTTTTTCATCCAACTATAGAGCAATGTAAATTCAAAGGAAAAAAAAAGAGGGAGATAGAGAAATTATTTTGGCAGTTTCATTAACTCATGCAACAAATTTCTTAGATTTGTAATACAATTCAATTTCCTAGTACAAATTCATTTAATTAGCTAGCATCCATATAGCCACAACACTACCTAAAAATGGAAAGGGTGCAGAAATATTTCACAAAGTAATAATCATGTCCTGCAAAAGGACTAGCTTGAGTATTTATCAATATGGACATGGAGCCATGAGGCTCCATCGTTCATAGGCTGTTTTTATTGTCATTATTGAGAGAAATGGGACCCAAATGAAGTTGCTTGATGGAGCAAGACAAAATTGTCAATCATCTGATTTACAAGCATAGGTAAAAAAAGAAAAAGAAAGAATTGAAGGGTGACAGGCCTTTTTCCTCTTTGAAATTTCGTCGAAATGTTGAAATATTTGTTCTTAAGGAAAAGGATAAGAGTTCTTGAGGTTTTTGATGTGGATTGACACTGAAAAGAAATCTGAAGATTTCCCAAATGTCCAGCAAATTCAAAATCTAAATTCTGATAATGACTTCCCCAAACACAAGGGAAGTGTTATTTTTTAATTTATTCTAATTTTACTTTTTGTTTTTAATCTTGGAAGGGAAATGGGGAGAGGTGGGGGGTTAATTTTTTTTTTTTTTTTTGGGTGTGTCAAATTAAGACATTTATCATAGCTTCATACCAAATTAAAGCAAGCATGTCACACATGCTTGCAACAAGTCAAGAAAACACAGTTCCCCACTTGTTACATCTTTAGAATTTTTTCTCTATGGTTTCTTTTGGGGGGAAGGGTGGGGAGGTGTTCAGCTACTCTCTTTTTTTGGGGTTTCGAGCTAAAACAATTTGTGGGCCAGAGCTATCTGAATTATAAATAAATATATAAAGGATTGGGTTTAAGTTACACATGTTATAACTCTAAGTAATGTTTAACCATTCAATATTTTGGAATCGGATGTGAATTTTAATAAATCCACTGTTGAGTTATATTATTTTCGTGTATTTTTTGTGCTTGTAAAATTTCAAAATGATCAAATATTAATAGTCATCTCATCAATCAATTGTTTAAATTTTAGTTCTTGTAATTTAAAATAATACATAAAAGATAATTTTATGGATCAAATAGTAAATAAAATCCAATTAGCATTGAAATTGGCATGCATGTTAATTAAGAATATATAATCCAACGGTAAGATTTCCAAAATACAAATTAAATAACAAGTTATTGAATAGTGTAATATTGTTTAGAGTTACATCAGATGTAACTTAAACCTCTCTCTCTCTCTCTCTCTCTCTCTCTCTCTCTCTCTCTCTCTCTCTCTCTCTCTATATATATATATATATATATATATAACTTCACTTAAAAAAAAAAAAAAACAATTAGGATTATATGGATTGATTTTTTTTTTTTTCCTTTCTTTCGAGGAAAAGGTTATATGGATGATTTGGCGTAATGCTTTTATTTTATATTTTTTTTAAAGAAATATTTGGCATAATTTTTAACAAAGATATTTTCTCATGGAGCAAAGTGGAGAGAGCGTATAAGTACACTTTGTAGGCCAACTCAAATAGGACTGCAAAAGTAGGCAAAGCCACATTAGTAAGTGGGCCAACTGAGATTGGATTGCAAAACCAGGAAAGGCCACGTTAGTAAGTCTGACCCGAATTGTATAGATAGTGGGTACAAGTGGATGTAGCCTAACCTGAATTGGCTTTCCAGCCCATGAAGGCTGGAAATTCAAAAAAGGCTGCTAAAGCTCGTGAAAGAAAAAGTGCCATTGAAAAAAAGAAAATTACTGAATGATGCTAGCGAAAAAAGAACATTGACAATTCCATATTTTAAAAAAAAAAAAAAAAAATGAAGAAATAACTGAATGATTATTGGTATGGGTTTTTGCCATCCAACGTCCTTATGGGCAAATACAAATTTCTTGTCACACTTGTTGTGTTCTATTTTATACTACACTAATCACAATTTGATAATATAACTAAAGTTTAAAATAAAAAAAAAGAAATGAATTACATGATATATTATGATTAGTGGAGTATAAAGTGGAATACAAAAAAAGGGGATAGAGAATTTATATTCCTCAATGCCATGTTTTTTAAAGGCCTCATGCAACAGCTTTCCTAAGGTAAAATTTTTTAGTGAAAGTAATGATTTACTTTCTTGTGCTTAGACATTATCACAATTTAATCTATATGAATGTTCAATTGTTATATTTGACTCCCCTTAGGATTTTATTTGACCCCCTTAATAAGATCATTAGAGTTCCATTCAAAATACATCTAACAATTTCATTTTCATCCAAAACTTAAGAAATTAAAATGTAACAATGAAGTAATTTGTCTATAAAAAAAAAGGCAAAATCTGTTAATTTGGATGAAATTTTTATTAATTTCATTTCAATCCAATTGTTAGTGAGTCAAATATAATACTTAAAGGTTTGTAGATTAAATTGTAATTGGCAAAACCATGAGGGGGGTAAAACATAATTTACTCAAAATTTTATGCATGCTTTTCATGCTATGCCTTTAAGAAAATACATAATGTTATATTACATGCAAAGTATAAAACTTACAATAGACTTGCAAGTATACTAATGAAGTTAGTTACACCTAAAAAGTAGGAACATCCCCAAACCTTTGCCATGTTGCGATGAAAAAATAAACGAAAATTTTCATTTAAAAAATTCTTTAATTTTAAATATATTTTTATAGATTTTGATAGTTATTATTTATTTTGAAAACTTAAAAAGAAGTATAAAATATGCCTCGAAACAAGTAAATTATAACTTAATATGTTAATTAATTGTTGCATCCCCACTGTATTGTGTCTTCATTTTCAGGAATTGTCATATTATTGAATCTCACATCATGTATGTGCGCATGTCCATGACTAGAACTAAAATACTCCTAGAGGAGGAGAAGGCTAAGTGGGACAAAAACGTTTTTCCATGAAAGGGATCCGTAATATTATGCAAAACAAAATTGTTGTGACGTTACATTTGAGTGCTATAGGACTGGGGACTGGTGCAGATGCAGCATAAGAATGGTGCTAAAGAGAAATTCTTTCAGTTGGCCTTTTTTTTTTCTTCTTCTTTCTAAACATGGAAACCTTATTCAACTTAGTATAAACATATTGAAAGTTCACCAATGGTGTAGAACATTGCTGAATGAGGAAGTATAGAGCAGATTCACATGCACCCTAAGTACATATCTTGAATCATTGCTTTCGAGTAAGCATGAGACCGGACAGAATGTGTCCAGGCAAAACAGCTAAATGGCAAAGAAAATTTGATTCATTACAAAGTGAACATCTTAAGAAACACTAAACTCTAGTGCACAGGAATTTGCTCAATTTAGCAGACAAAGAAACTAAGATTGGAAGATGATCCCTTGAAACAACCTTCTATAGCACATTAGAAATTGATATTTTGATGATTCAGCAGCTTTTCCCAGTAACTCTCTGTTTTGGCAAAGGTATCTACTAACAGCAACTGTGAAGGGTGCCATTAAACCTCTGCCTTGGGTACCACTACAATTATTACACTTCTAAGCAACTTGATCTTATCTAAATAGCCTGCCCCAGAGCACCCTAATTATCATTAAACTTTAGACAACTTATTTGAATTCCAAAAAATACCACCAATAATATATCTACCAATTGGTAGCCTACCAAACATTTTCATATACACTGCATAATATAATAACCTTCATAGTCGCCATAGCAAATAGCTATAAGAGCCCTCAGAATTTTTTATTAAATGGTGGTCTGCACTGTGATCTGGTGCACCATGATTAGTGACTGATTAGTTTTATATGAATGTAATGAGGCAACTAAACAGTTGAAGATGCACCCTCCTGTTAGCATGGTTGGCACAGCATTCAATAGACTCCAATTTCTCCAGATTGTGCCAGTCTCCTGTTAGCAAAAGTCCTTCCACAAAAGACAGTTGACTGCTCCAATGCTCCTTTAAGAAATTAAGCGCAATTGAGAACTCATTTTCAAGTAAAAATAGGAAACACGCCACCTCACCTGATTGTCCTCAAAACTTCAGGACAACGGGTAGTCAAATCCCTAGTATCTAGTGAGCCACTTCTCTCAATTTGATCAAGAGGTTGGCTAACCACATCTTTGTTAATACTACAGGCTTCTTTCACCTCCTTTTCTTCCATTTGCATGGTCTTGGTACTAGTGTTACCACGAGTTGAAGATACTTTGACTCTGCTTCGGGCCTTGCGGGTATGATTAGAGAATGGATTTTCTCGTGTCTGAACTTCTCCACTCTTTTGCTTCCTGGGGGTATTTAAGTAACCATGTGCAAGAGCTTCCAATACTCTAATGGTCGGCGGTCGGTTTCTTGTGCCTTGCCTCCTGGTGTTCATATCAGGCTGCTGTTCTGCAGTACCCATATCAATAGAGGTTTTCAATGTGTCAGGAACTGGCTCGATTTTCTTAGATGGAAAGCATGAAACATCTTCATTTACACGCTGCCTGTCTTTGACCTCCATTACTACTGCTTCGCCATTTTCAGACTCTTGTAAACCCTGGGGTAGATTCAGGTCAAATGATGGCAGGGATTGATGTGTCTCATTTTTCAGATAGGATGTTTTCATGCCAGTAAAATTTCCACTAAGGATGCCTCCACCACTCTCCTCTTCTGGACTGCTTTTAGCCGCACAAATAATTGAGGGCACTTTCTCTTGAGAACCTACTTGAGAACTGACATTCTTACCTGCATCTGGTGGGTTCAATGCCACAGAGAGTCCTGTTTTCTTTGAACCCAAGTCTTCTGATAAGTCCTCAACAATGCAGTTTTTCTTGGCATTAGCACAGGAAGTTAACTTCCGCCTTTTAATCACAGGTGCTACAAAATTTGAATGGCCAGATTTCACACGCCGACTAAATTGATGCTTGATAGTCCTCTTCAGTTGCCTGTCATCAGATGTAGTGGTCTTCTCATCCTGGTGGCTCTCCATAATTTTGTTTGCAGTAGTATCTGAGTTATTAATGATTGCCTTTGGTTTTGTGTTATCACTATCGGATATAATATTCTTATCACTGTTCAACAGAACGTTAGCAGCATCAAGGGCATGCCCATCCAGTGAATCTTCTGAGGTCCCTTCAGTTTCTCTCAAAAAAGTGGTCAGCTCAGAATTACTTTTGAGTTCAACTGGTGAATATCTAAGTTCTCTCACCTTGGATGATTTTTTTCCATGGAGCAAACTAGTATCAACAACAGTGAACTTCATGCCATTTGGACGTTTTTCACCAATTGTACCCTCAGTGTGGTTGGGCTTATTTATATTCATTTCAATGTTCAATGGCATATCTGTAGCAGAAACCTCATATCCATCCATAGAATTCTTAAAGAATTTCCCTTCATTATCATTCAAATGATTGAAGAGCTTGGAAGTCCTTTTGGATTCAACTGGTAAATATCTCAGTTCTCTCACATTGGATGATTTTCCTCCATGGACTGAACTGGTATCAACAACAGTGAACTTCATACCATTCTGATTGCAAATAGAAACTCGGGGTTTAAGGTAACAATGGCGCTGATAATTGGATGGATCATCTGGGTCTGATGTCACTTCTGGAACCCATCCATCCTCAGTGCTGCTCCTGACTGTAGCTTCTTCAGCTTCAAAGTCAAGAAGTTTTGGTTCAGATGCCACTTTGCTCAAAACATCACTAACAGAATCAAAGTAGTGGTCTCCCTTCACAAGTTTCCTCCTCGAGAACTTCTTAACACCAGGCATAAGAAAAACCAGGTAATGTCTGAGTGTCACATAACCCTGATCCTTAGGTTGCTCAGAATGCCATCCTTTAGCCAGCAAACGGGGCCAAACAGCTTCCCAGAAAATATCATTACACCGGGCTTTGCTCAACCGGAAACCTCCAGTCAGGAACTTCAGTATTTCACTGGATGAAAGAGAGGAGCAAGCTTTGCCGGTTGGTAGGTTAGGGCAAACTTGAAATATGTGATTGGTCTTTCCAGGCTCCATGGCAAGGCCCGTGAGATCTTCCTTCCCCTTACCAATGCCTATAGCTTCCACAAGAATGTGAATGCCAACAGTTGACTTCAAAGAGCAGACAAATTCTTCTAGTGAAGTTCTTCCCTCTGCAAATGACTTAGAGCCCTACAGATCACAAGCATAATGGATTATTCTTTTGCAACAAAGATACAATATTCTTTTCATGAAAGCCAATCAGATACAGATATAATGGATGGCTCATAATATTAATAGAAGCGGACATAAAACATTTAGGGGGAGCTTTTATTTTCTAGGAACCATTAGGTACAGAAAAGGTGAATCACCACTTCAGACCCAAACCACGGATGATTAAGATGGCCTCATAATATTTATAGAAGCAGACATAAACGGCCTATAATGGTTATAGAAGAGGATTCCTAAATGAACATTTAGGGGGAGCTTTTATTTTCTAGGAACCATTAGGTACAGAAAAGGTGAATCACCACTTCAGACCCAAACCACAGATTATTAAGATGTGATTAATATCTGACACATATCATGAGAATGCTATATCATCATTTCGTGGAATCCTTCCCTAACTTCACATATATAGAATTCTAAAGGGCAATAATCCTTCTACATAAAGGTTCTCCCACAAGTTGTGGATTTTAGATGCCCCTTAATTCTTAAACAATTGTTGAAGAGTCTAAGATCAACGCTGTCCTATATCAACTGATATATTTGAAACCCTCACTATATTTAAAAATATTACAGAACACTTTCCAAATCTAATTCTAAGCTATCAAAGTAAGAGCAATTTTTAAAGAACCAAAGCTTCCTTTAAGTATTTTACCTCATTCTGATAACTCTATTCTTAAAATCTTGATTCTAGCCATAACAATCTTCCTTTAATTCTCAAACTTAATTCATTAGTTTATAAACCATCATTGTCTCACCAACTCTTGATGGTTGACTTGTCTTCTATTCTTAATTCCAAATTAAAGAACTCTTTCCTTAGTAATTCATCAAATAATGATAAATGCTGGCAGCATTTTATCCTCATTAGTTTACTAGATTTAGATGGAACTGGTTTATTACAATTGTTCAGCTGTCAGTGAGTACACCCATCTTCTTGTTCCTCCCATAGCAAGATGATATTTCTGTGCAAAGGTTGAGTATGTAAGCATTCCTTTAGTCCCATAGCAAGAAGATATTTCGAATTAAGGGTAACTATTATCTTAATCTAGACCTCTTTTGAAAGGCAATTCAAGTCATGAGACTCTTTTGTGGCACATTGCAATCTGGATCCCTAAAATAGTGACCCAAAACTTTCTTACACAACTTCTATATCTAATTATAAGAAAATAAGATTTTATGCAGAAAGCTTATAATTTTTGGACGTGAAACATAAAAGTTATAGCCAAAGATTAGAAGAAGAGAAACTAATTACTAATTAGTATATGTATTCATCTATATTTTCTTTTATCTTATTTATTTTAAAATTTAGAACTTGTCATACTTTTGCATTGCTCTTATTTATTTCACCTTGTTCAATTATGTATTAAAAGTATTTGGACTGGTGAAACAAACTTCCAATGAAAAACAATTGCACTAAGTTATCCATAGCATTGTCATTTGCAGAAGAATAAATAAAGAAAACCAGTATGTAAATCTAGTGAATGAAAGTGAAACAGATGAGTACAAGATGGTATTATGCACACTTAGTACTAAATGAAAACAAAGACTTTTTTTTTTTTTTTCATATATTGCAGGGGGAGTGATGCTCTTTAAACTCATTGCCCAACGCAAAAGAAAAAGGATGTGAGTTCAGTTCCAATAAGAGATTACTAAGTTACTAACCATATTTTAAATTGTATGTCATTATGATTCAAACATAAAGGATTTATGACAAACATAGAAGAGAACTTGAAATACCTCCACCAAAGTACTTTGAAATTCCTCTGGGACTTGAGGAAGCAAGCGAGATAACAATTCCTGTAGCCTCCATCCTGTAAATATTTTCCGTCCGGTTATACATTTCCTATTTCTAACCTTCCGGGAGTCTGACCATCTACGGTAGCGATCAGACCTATAAAATTCCCCATAGTAGAATGAAAGCATTTCCCCCATCTCTTTGTTCTGTATAAATCTCTTGATCGATATAAAATTCTTCCCAAATATATATAAACCAAGGAGGAAACCATTGACTTCAGCATCACTCCAGGGGTCAGATTTTGAACCTGGAACTGGGTAATATCTTTTGCTTTTATGCACTCCAACTAAGCTTGTTTTGCCTGCCACCATGTTTCCAACATCTGCAGTTCTTGATTCCTTGTCATGGTCCAATCCAAGAACATTTGAGGGTTCGAGACTATTTACAGTACATCTCTTCTTCAACTTAAGATGAATCTTTTTTCTGTTTCTTGCTTTGACTTGCACATTCGGGTTACCTGACTCATCATGATTACTAACAAATTCCCACGTTCCATCTTCAATTTTATTCACTTCCTGAACCCACATGATTGGGATGGGTAAACCCATCAAAAAGGAGTGGGAAACATCAACTGTAACTCCAGAATCAGTAGGGTTCATTAGAAGCTGAGCATGCTCAAATTTTGTCATTAAGGAAGGTATTTCCACTTGATAATCATCGCCAACTCTGGTATTCACCTGTGGATCTCCAAATATATCCCTTTCCTCTGGAGATCCTGGAGGAAGTAACTGCTTATCTGATGCTTCTTCGAAGCAGTTACCATCATGATCCAGCTGAAGTGACTCCATCTGCTAAACATAAAGAAAAGAAAAATATACCAATAAACAAAAAACAAAACAGTAAGGACTACAAGCAGGCAAAGTTGAAAAATGAAGGATGTGCTCAAATACATATGATCCAGATGTACATTATAAATTGAACTTGGTATAACCAGTAGTACTGAAACCAGATAACAATCTAACAAATGACATACATGAATGGTTTAAAAACCAGGTTTTGAAAATGATGAAAGTTAAAAGAAGCAAAAATAGATAACCCTTTCTTGGCATTAGATGATATTTCTCTAATAATGCCATCTCTGAAATTGTTCAAACAGTGGAGATCAAATATGATCGCCTGTATGCACAGACATACAAACACAGGCACGCACATAATTGCAGTTCTTTAATTCTCATGTTATCCAGAAATAGTCAAGCACCCAACAAGTAGAAGGGAAACCCTCAAGAATGCAAACAACTGGAAAGCAATTAGAAAAATAGAAGCTTTCTTAATCAATGAAAATAAATTAAATCAAAGAAGAAAATCATCTCTCTTGGCCATCCAATTAGAGGAATGCTCCATCTATGACCATCAATATTGCAAATAAAGATCAATTTGTTGAGCATCCAATAAAATCCGGGTTTCAATTTTTAACACAAAGCCCCATTAATCATCTTTTCTAGAATGATCAACACAATAACCCTCTCCCTCTCTCTCTTCAGACTCCAACTTGCTCAATCTATAAACACACTATTGTACATAGACATACATATAGTGATCATGCAGCAAAGACCACATTCCAAATACGTGAACTAAACGCACAATAAACTTTTAATCACAAGAAGCAAACAAAAGAAAACAAACATAACAGAGAATCTAGAGGTCACCAACCCAGAACCAAAAAAAAATCAACCCCAGATCCATTGTCAAACATGATTTCAACACCAAGAACAATTGAACATGTTCACAAATTGAAATCAAACCAAACAAACAGAGTAAATGATCAAAACAAAAGAACTGAAACCAAACAAAGTTTATTCGTGCAAAGTTACCAAAACTCCAAACAATTACAAGTAAACTGAAAACATTAAAACCGACCATTGAGAACCCAAAGTTTATATCAACAATTCTCATTGATCTCACATAAAATTAACTCATATTTAAACACATTATGAACATAAACGACAATAACAATGCACATAGTGACATCACAAAAGATAAACAGTATGCAGTTGAAGTAAAGAGAAAGAGAGATTGAGTATTCACTAACCTCCATGGAAAAGCTTGAAAGTTCAAAAAACCCACGTGAGAAACAAAGCCTGGGCAAATGGGTTTTCATGTTATGCATTGATTCACAAGTATTATAAGAGTTTATTATAAAACAAACCCAAATAAGTACCAAACATAATATTGAAAAAGAACCAGAGAAAAAGAGTACCTTGTTGAAGGCAGAGCTAAGTTTTCATGGGTGTACTAGTGTGAATTTGCGAGACCAAAAGAGAGAGAGAGATAGAGAGAGGAGAGGGAATAATAAAGAAACGAAAGTTTCTCTATGTATAAGCGAAGAGGGAGAGTAAAAATAGTGTCTTTTCTTTATGTCTTAGTACAAGTTTTGAGAGAGAGAACAAAAGAGAGACTCTACATGAAAATTTGTCTATGTGCAAGACCCATATGATGGATTAGTGCCTCTAAGTTTGAATCTTTTTTTTAATTTCATAGTGAATTATGTACATAATTTATATTGAATTTTTATGGAGTTTTTGATACCCGAAATTGATAAAGAGAAAAAAAAAAATAATGGATTAGTAGTTCATTGACATTGAATGCTTATATAGTTTTCCATATTTGAAGAATTTGATTTCAACAAAGGAGAGTTAAAAAATTAATGGATTTGGAGAGCATGGGTCAGATTTCAAGTCTTTAAGAGAGAACTTCACACATATATATACTTAGATTAGGGTAAAAATATATATTTCTATATTGTATAAAAATAATAATGAGTTTGTAATTTAGCAATAGTGAATGATAAGAGAGTTCTCGATATCCAATAAAGAGAAAAAAAATATTAAGAGAATTCAATAGATTGGTAATCTCATGGTATGCAACTAATGAATATAAAATAAAACTACTCTCAAACATATGTATAGGGTCCAAAGATTTTTTTTTTTTTTTTCTTTCTAATTTCGGGTCCATAGTTGATTCTTAAGATAAATGTTTCATAATTTATATATTCGTTAAATAAGATGTATTTGTTTGATAGAATCATTCATATAATAACACATAGAAAGGAAAAAAAAAAACTAATGGATTAGTAGTTTAAAAATATCGAATGCTTACTGAGGTTCCCATATATTACAAATCTAATATATTACAAAGAAAATAAAAAGAATTAATGGATTAGTAGTTTAGTGATATGGGATGCTTATAAAAATTTCGAATTCCAATAATTTGAAGAAATTACACATAATGTAACTCTAAACAATATTCCACCTCCCAAAAACTTGTTATTGAGATCATTTTTAAAAAATTCCACCGTTGAATTATATGTTCTTAAAATTTATACCAATTTTCATGTCAATCAATTATTATTTACCATTCAATCCATAATCTCATATTTTAATTATTATTTTAAACTACAACAACTTGAATTTAAACAACTGATTGATAACATGACTATGGATATTTAATCATCTTGAAATTTTGCAAGCATGGAAAATGAATGAAGATAATGTAATCAATGGTGGATTTGTTAAAATTCGTATTCAGTTAAAGAAATATTGAGTGTTGTAACATTTTTTAAAATTACATTAGGTGTAACTTGAACCCAACTTTTATATATATATATATATATATATATAAAAGAAATTTGTTTGTTTAAAGGAGTCATTCATATGACAAACACACACATAAAAAACACACACATAGAAGTTTAGAGATATCAAATTATTCAAAAAAATCAATATTTGAAAAATGTGATATAGGACAAAGAAAAAATAATAATGGATTAGTACTTTAGTGAGATGGAATGCTTATAGAGTTTGCTATATCCAAAGAATCCATATTCTGATATAGTAGAAAATGAAAATAAATTAATGGATTTGTAATTTTGGCGGTATTGAATGTTCACAAAGTTCTCAATATTCAATAGAGAAAAAAAATGAGAAGAATGAGTATATTGATACTTTATTAGCATGCAACCGATGCTTGTGATATTCCTTTGGTACACATATGTTGGGTTTGTTGATGCAATTCTCTTTATATATATATATATATATAGAGAGAGAGAGAGAGAGAGAGAGAGAGAGAGAGAGATTTAGGTTCAATATTTAGGTGTTATTCCTTATATTTTTCTTTTAAGATTCTGACATGCGGATTTTTTCTCATAAATTGAAGTGCATTTTTTAGTTAAGTAACCATATGATTGAATTTTAAGAAGGGAACCTAAGGTATTGTACTTAAATTTTGTCCATATATATATATGGAAGATGAATGTTTTATATATTTCGTTACATAAGAAAATTTTTTGTTTAAAGAAATAATTCATATAAGATAAAGAAAAAAAAATTAATGGATTAGTAGTTTATTGACATTGAATGCTTATAGAAAGTTTCCAATATATGATAAAGAAAAAAAAAATTTGAACAAGATAGAGAGAAATTAATAAATCAGTAGTAGTTAAGTTTCTCTTGTATATGTATATGGGTTCAAAGATGTGATTCTCCTTTATACGGAGAGGAGAGATGTTATATATATAGAGGAGAGGGTAACTAGAAAGTTTTCTTACTTGAGTGTTACCATAATAGCATCATACCCATTTGGTTTGGGCTTGCTGGCAAGGGTTCCGGTGGAATTAGGATGTAGTTTAGTTATGCGACAAAGGAAGGAAAAAAAAAAAAAAAAAAAAGGACATTATGGGTTAGCACTTAGCAGTTTAGTGGCATCTAAATGTTACAAAATTTCCGATATCCAATAAAGAGGAAAAAAATAAATAAAGATGAATTAATAGATTGGTAGTTTAGTGGAATGTAACTAACGTATATATAAAGTTCATCTTTTATATATATGAAAGGTTTTTGGACGTGATCGTCCTATAAATTGTGAGATGAATGTTTCTATTTATCTATTAAATAGCATAATTCATTTCATTTAATCGGTGTCAAAATATTTTGTTTCTTATGATCAAACTAAAACACTTTTTTTGGTAGATATTGATTCTCTTGGTTTTATTACATGTGTGCCAACATACATAAATATAACCAAAATAGATTTGACCCAACACTCATGTACAAATTTTGTTTACGCTAATCATGGTTCTTTGGTTAAAGAGACTCCTTTCTCTTGTCTTGATGTAGAAACACATGAATTCAAAAGGAATGGATAGCTAGAGAAGTATGATTTTATTCATCATAATTCTAATAGAGAAATGAAAAGATGCTACAACTTTTTACAAGTGCTTCTAACGAAAACAATCTAGGTTCAAATTTGTCCCTCCTCCAAGTCTCCAACAATTGAATTCTTAAAAACATAAAATAAAACAAATCCTCTTTTTTTAGAGAACTAGTATAAAGAATTCCCTAGAAATTAAGGAGAGATTGAAGTTTCTTGAGATTAATTTGATGAACAAATATAAGGTCCTTTTAGAAACACAGAAAAACTCCACAACAATTTTATTACATTATCAAATTTGCCCACCACTTATATCACGAACTTTTAAAAAAAATTGCAGATTTTAGCAAACAGAAGTAGATATATATTGAACTCCACAAATTATTGTCAACAACAGTCACTTAGGAGGAATGGGATACAAAAGCAACATTATGTCGTAAGTGAATTTTTCCACCTTATTATTTCTTTCGGCAAATTGTGGCATGCCACTTTTACGACAGAGAAAGGCGGCTTCATTGGCATAACCAACTTTCCTAGATGCATCACCATATAACCCTTTATCGAAGAGATCGAAAGCTTGAGAGATTTCAAAGACTGCAAAGTCGTAATTATCATGACATTCTTTCATGTTAATGCAGGAAATATACACAAAATTCTCAGTTCTTTGAGATGCAAAAATAGAGAAAAAAAAAAAAAAAAACAATTAGACAAGATAATATTTAACTTCCTTTCTATAGACTAGAGATCCGTTTGGATACCTCTTATTTTACTGAAAATTGAAAACACTGTAACAAAATAAGGTTACGTTTGGTAACAGTTTTTGTTTTCTATTTTCAAAAACTTGTTTTTGGGAATATAAAGAAAAAACAATTTTCTTGTATTTTTTAAATCAAAAACATGTTTGGTTAGTTGAAATTAAAAATATAGTTTTTTGAAGAAAAAAATAGAAAATACTAAAATATGTTGTAACTAGGATTTAAAATTTAATGTTAACTCATTAAATAAGAAAGATTCATTAAATTAAATGCATGTTTTCATTAACTTTTGAAAATTAGAAACTGAAAACAGCCTTTTGCATGTTTTCAATTTCCTTCACAAATTGAATTTTGAAAACAGTTTTTATTTTTTGCCCATTTTGAGTTGCCAAACAAGTTTTTTAGTCTTAAAAATAGAAAATTGTTTTTGAAAACAGAAAATAAGGGGAAAAAACAATTACCAAACATACTCTAAATTTTAAATGTGCGAATAGTACCGTGAGGCCCATTTTTAATGAAAGTTATGTTGAAAAAAGAGATTTGTGAGTCTCATGAACAGTGCACGAGACTTACTGAAAAACCACCACAACCACAGAAAGTCAGAAACCCACTTAAAAAAAAAAAAAATGCAGACGCAGACGCAGACATGGGAAAAGCTGTATCCAAACGGGTACTAAATCTCAGGAAAAATCTCATTTAAAACAGTAGCACTTTTATTTCGAGTCGGATCATAATTCGGATCAAATACAACTAGACTCGACAAAGCCCAATAGTTCAACCACAATGTATGGTTAGTGGTCTCGCTAGTGTTGTCAAACACCTTAGACACATATGAAAGTGTGTCATTTGTTAAACTCAAACATCGATATGCAAATTTTCTCATATATAGAACGATTGCAAGTTTTTCTAATCAAAGCGACTCCCTTCTCTTCTAATGTAGCAACAAAGGAATTCATTAGTAAGAAAGGAATAAGAACGGAAAGGATTGTGAGAGGGAGTGAAATGAGACCCTGATTTACCATAGTTTCAGTAGAGGAGGTTTTTTACTTTTATTTTTCTATTATTTTTTAAAGTAACCTAAAAGGCAAGTCTTAATTAAATTAATTTCCACAAATATTTCACCTTTAGGTGTAACTAAAAAAATATGTATATTATACCTATATATATCTTCCACCTAATTGGAAAAAAAATGTATGTATGTGTGTATATATATATATACATGCATACAGTCATTTGTTCTCCCTTTATATATGGGTTGGTTACGTCTAATATAAATATATAAACACATACATACATTTTTCCCCCTTTATATATGGGTTGGTTACACCTAGTGTAAATTCAAGCAATATTGCACCCCTTAATATTTTTTTCAATTATTTATGTTTTTTGAGAGATTTTATGGCTTTTAAAAGAACACAATTTTTTGCCCACCATAAGAAATAAATTCACAAGATTCTTCAAGATAGTTACATGTAGAATCTAGACTTTGTTGTATTCCTAAGTTGATTTACTTGGAATCAATTACCAAACTCAATTGAGTAGGGAAAATATCATCTTAAAGAAAATGATTGATTTGTGCCCTTAAACCTACTTCAAATTTTTGGTTTTTCCATTAATTTCCCCTAAAATTCCCAACAAGCTTATTATATTTATGAAGAATTGGAAATAATGATTTGTAGAGGCTTTCAAAGTAATGTTCAAGACTTTTAAAGTTCGATAAATTTGAAGAAACGAACATCAATGGATCATGATTCAAAGGTGCAGAGGTTGTTTGTTGGCAAGAAAAATGTTATGCTTCTTTCGCATTGTAGATGCATTGAAACAAGGTTTATGATTGAACATTAAAGGTAATAAATTTTGTGACTCGAGCAATTTGAGTTCAAATTGGTAAATAATGTTTCTATGTTAGTAAGTATTTTTGGGTCTAGTCACTAAACTGAAAAGGCTTGTGGGTTTCGGAATAAGACCAAGTCGTACAAATAGTGATGCTTTTCTTTTGAATCTAGCTTGGAAAAGTATGGTAGACATTAAAATTGTGTTATTTCCCCTCATACTTTTCCTTCAAGTCATAAGCCACAATTTGTTCCCACATTTGGAGGGCTATCCCTATCCTTTCCTATGAGGAAGAGAGTTACTTAAGCTAGGCCTCCTGTGGCCTATAGGAGATAGCCAGGCCATTCTTTTTTTGATGTACTATTGGCTACCTTGCAAACCACTCCACAACATAGTTCAAGGGCCCCTAAAGGAATTTGATCTTTCTTTGTTGCTAATTGATTTAATCTTTTGATAAATTACCGATTGTCTAAAAAATTTAAGCTGTTTAAAAATAATAAATTTAATTATAATTCTAACCATCTTATTTTTCCCTTGTCTTTTGAGCTTGCCGATCATATTGAACAAATTTTACTTGCATATCCCATGCCATTGACATGCCAAAGTTTTGAATTATGGGCCCTTAAATTGGGGTTACTATTAGCTTGAAACAGGGGTTTAAAAGAGTCTTAGTTGAGACCCATTCTTTGCTTATTATGAAATTGCTAGTTACCACTAAACATTTCCCCAATTCTGATTCTAGCTTGAGTTTCACAATGGCAAGTAAGAATTAAGCACGTCTACAATAGAAGAGGGATTGCTTTGAAAAAAAAAAAAAGTATAGGAAAATACTTAATGATAATCGTCCCAGATTTTTTGCTTGAATTGTTTTCATTGGGACTACATTGGAATTCCTATTATAGGTGTATCTTTGAAGTCCCATTGTTTCTTATATTTTTTTTTGAGAAAGTTTTAACTTATGGCATCTACTTCAGATGATAGTTCTTTATCATCATACTAATACACCAATCGATTTTTGGTGTAGATAAGGATTGAATTTCAAATTTCTTATTCAATCATAAAAAAATTTACCAGTTGAGCTAACTGAAACCCTACTCGTTGTTTCGTACTTAAACTTTTTCTTGTTTTTTAATATATCCCTAATTTTAATGAGGGAAAAAAAGAAGTATTTCTTGCTATTAAACTCACAAAAGCAAAAATGATTATACGAGAGAGATCTAAGTAGAAAAAGAAAATCATGGAATCCTTACTTTACACACACGTAGTCATACAATTAAAAAAAAAATCGTCTACATTTAGTATGATTAATTTTACCAACTTATTTTATTATTTAGCTTATTTTTGTTACTATTTATGACTCTCACTGCACTTTTTAGTACTATTTATGGATTTCATTATACTATTTTAATTAAGTTTTATCTTTATCTACAATACTTCTAATAAAAAATTTTTAATTTTAACAAAATAAGCGAATTTCAAACAGACTCATATAACAAGTATATGCGGACTTGAAAGGTAAAAATAAAAATAAAAATACACTGTGGACCCCACATGACGTGGTGGATGTACAGTTTCGAGTGTCAAAGGAGGATGAGGCCCACATATGACACAGGTTCTAATTTACTAACTTGCACTTGGAAATTAACAACAGTACATTAGTACTTTGCACTCCTTGTTTGTTTGATTTGATATTGAATTGTTTCTCAAATTTGTTTGGTTGCAAGAAAAAGGGTGGGGCGGAAAACGAAAGAAAAGAAATGTGAGCAATTTTATTTAGAATATTATATTTTATTTTATTATTTTGTGAATGAATGTTTTAGTTAATGTGTTTTTCATTGCAAGTATGTGCCGACTTGAAAGGCAAAAAAAAAAAAAAAGATACACTGTGGACCCCCACATGACGTGGTGGATGTACAATTTCGAGTGTCAAAGGAGGATGAAAGTGGGGCGGAAAATGAAAGAAAAGAAATGTGAGCAATTTTATTTAGAATATTTTATTTTATTATTTTGTGAATGAATGTTTTAGTTAATGTGTTTTTCATTGCAAGCATAATTAGCTGTTGATATATGTTTTTATTGCAATTAAGATATTTAAGGTAACATGTAAGCATTATGTAATATTTAAAATAAAAAAATATACTTTAACAATTTTTGTTAATTAGAGTAATATTACAGTCATAAACTATTTTACAATATTTTTACAAACTATTGATGTAGCTAGCTTCTTATTGGTTTTCATCTAGACCCACCATTAATATTACTTTTTTATTTACTAATAACCACTCATCTTATAGTCATTTGTAAAAAATTTTATGAAAATATTTATATTTCTAGCAGTACTCATTTCTGTTAATCAAATAATAGTAAGAGTAGCATTCTAACGTTTATAAAAATAATACTAAATAAATGTATACATTTTTGTAATACCAAAATTGACTTTAAAAAGTGAGGATCAAATCTATATTCAAACCATTATTTATTATTAAAATAGTTACAATATGCTACTAACCCACAACTCAAACCATTTTTTCCCCTAGACTTTCAATCACTTTTTTTTTTTTTTTTTTAAATACTAAGTATTTTAACACACACATATATAATGGCTTGTGTGTGTGTGTGTTAAAATATGACTTCTAATCACTTTGTACATGAGAAATGCCAATTAAATTATAAGGATTTTGACAAATAATTATTTAATTGAGTGTAAAAAACAGATAAAGTGTCTTAAAGATGTGAATTTTTTTAATTTCTTTAAAGAGATTTACATTATACTTGTAATATAAATTTACATTATAGATACACAAAAAATGATAAATGTAATGCTTACAATATACCATGTAAGTTTACATAAAAAAGTACAATATAAACTAAAAAAATTTCTTTAAAAAAAATTATATCTTATAAAGTAGCTTTATGAATAACTTGCATAGTAGAATTCATAGCCAAGCCAAAACATCAATGGCCTAGTCGATCGCCCATACTGTACTACAGTCTACAGGAATCTGGAAAATTCAACTAGGGTCACTATATTCACTTTGAAATTTTGTGCATTCGCTATATAATTACGTGAAAGCGATAATATCATGTCGAGGCCAGGCCTGCACATAGGACAAAGTTATGTTTTGATTTTGACGGCAGTACAAATTTAAGTTCAGATCCATTCGAACTTTCCAGAGTACATTCACTACGTATCATGTTGCGACTTAGGATAACTTCTATATTCAACTCTATAAATTATTTTGTTTTCTTGCTCTTTTCAACTTGAGTAATTAATATACTTGGAATGAATGAAAAGAATTAATACTTTTAAAAAAAATTAAAGATTATTTTTATTAAGTAAACACAACTCACATTCATTATAGTATTGTATTGATGAGTGAAAGCCCTTTGTAGATAAAAACATGATCAGACCTCTAAAAGATAAAACCTAGTACTATTTGTTGCATTTGAAGATGCCAAAACAGATCACGTACCCTATACGAGATGGGTGTCTAATAAAATAAATGGATAAATGCTGGGATAAGTGAAGCTCGGCTGTTACGGGTCCGTTTGGATATAGCTGAAAACTGAAAATTGAAAAACTCTGTAGTAAAATAATTTTTAAATGTGTGAATAGTACCGTAGAACCTATTTTTAATGAGAAAATTGTTGAAAAGTAAAATTTGTGAGTCTGTGAACAGTGCACACCGTGCACTGTTCACGGGAAAAGTCAAACATTTCAGCTCAAAAAAAAAAAAAAAAAAACCCAGCTAAAATGCAAACGTGCGTCTGGGAAGCGCAAAACGCGCTTCCCAAATGCACACTAAATGTATAAGTAGCATATAACATCTCTCTCACATGAATTTAAGTCCTATCATTTGTGAGGCCCGAACTATTGGGTCAAACCTAATTAAGCTTGCTCTTTGGGAGAAATTGGGAAGCAAACACCATAAAATCAAGACAATAAAAAACCAACAAATGAATAGGAATGAGTACATACATAATTCGTAACCTTATACCTATTTTCTAGGTGTTACGAATAATATAATTGCACCAAGAAGAAAAATATACTACAAAATGCTTCACTTACCCTATATCCTAAGCCTCTAAATAGAGAGCATGAGGGATACCCTTATAATGCAAATATGAGATGTTACTATTCATTTATATTATCATTTAGGGTAATTTATCATTTTGGCCCATAACGTTTGTTTTATATATGAAAATGAACCCTAATGTTTAAATCTGTCAATTTAATCTTTAACTTTTTAATATTATGTCAAAATAGGCTCTCTTGTTAAGTGGTCGATGGAAAAAGTTAATGTAACTAACTATGATATTTAAATATTAATATTAATGCTAGCTAGGATGCCATGTAAACTGCCAAATCACATTAAATAATAAACTCAATTTCAATCAAGAACAATGCTACAGACACAACAATTTTTAAAATTCTTGAGTTGACAAATTTTTACTACTTTTCAACTTGACCTACTATTAACATCATTTTTTTTAGTTACCATTAATAACTTGCCATCTAAGCACATACAACTTTTTTTGTCAAAATTATTTGGTTACTTAAACTTATTGTTTAATGAAAGTAAGCTAAAAAATGCAAAGTAAAGAAAATTAATCTAATTTTTACAAATCCAGGTTTTGGATTTTAGACTATAAAGTATAAACCCATCATAAACTCAACCACAAAAAAAAGTAGGCCTACATTTCAAATGTAGCAAACAAAACAATATGAAAACCAAAAAAAGTGAGAGAAAGGAACGATTTATATTCATTTACCATTGAAGCTCCTCCTCATGCCGTTCATCTCCGGTGGGGTCGTGGAAGTTTTTTAGGTATTGTGGGTGACTCAACCACAACACATGGTGGTCGGGATGAAGATAAGATTTGTGGATTTTTGGAGAATCGATTTTGGTGATTTCTTAGGATTTGGGTTGCTTTTGTGATTTGTTAGGTTTTATTTTATCATTATGGCTGTTTTGAGTTGATTTTGTGGTTTCTTGGGCTAGGTCGATTATTGGGATTTGATTTGAGCTAATGTTTTCTATGATTTCAAAGGTAAGGTTTGATTTTGGAATAAAGGTTGTAGGGTTGGTTTTTTTTTTTTTTTTTTTCTTAGCAAGATGCTTGAAAATATTTTTTGAAACATTTTTTGGAGTTCAAAGGCTTGGAAATATTTTATTTATAGAATTTTTTTTTTACCTGAAAATTAGGTTGAAACAAATGTAGCCCTTTTGTGTAAATAGCAAGGTGATCGATACCATACTGGTACCGGCCTGTATGTACCGTACTAGTACGTATACCTATATCGAAACGCTAACGTTTATTACCAATTTAAATACTGGCCATACCGGCCGATTTCAGGCAATACTGGCCGGTGCCCAAAGCTTTTGTAATTTTTGAATTTTTGTAAGGGCAAAATGGTAACTTATTTGCATAAACTTATTAGTATTATTTGTTTTCTTAGTATGCAATGAACAATTAAACTTTTTTTTTTCTTTCTTTCTTTTTATTGATTATAAAGTTTAAAATCATGAATAATTTGTTTTGAATTGAGATAATATTTTATGGTAAACTTTTATCTTTATTATAATACACACACACACACACACATATATATATATATATATATAATAACGGTAAACCTAAAATGATACACCAGTATTGACCGATACTGAAATATATCATTTTACTGGTTAAACCGGTACAGCCTCCAGTACGAAATTGACTCTCTTAGTAAATAGTATTAATGTTTTTTTTATAATTCTAAATACTTTTAATTAATATTTATAATTCAAAGCATTGAACGATGGAAAGGGCATTTGTTTTGAGAATCATCGGGCTATTGGGGCAACGTATGAATGATTAAAGGTTAATATATATCTTTCGCAACGAATTTAGAAATCATTAGGATAACTTTTTTAAGGTGAAAGTTAGGCTTTCAAGGCCATCCTAGGTCGAGCTAATCTATACTCTATAGTGTATTTTTATTATTATATAAAGGATTTGGTGGTCTCAACTCTCAAGTTTGGATTTGTCAAATAAACCCTTACTAAACAGTTAAAAACAAAATGCTAGAATATTAATCATAAAATATTATGAGGATAATTTTTTTTTTTCTTTTTAGTAGAACCGACAGGAGTATATAATTGTTTAAAAATTAAAAAAGAAGCAATTAATCCTTAAATCTGGAAAAATGAGAGAGAAAACAAGAATAAAAAGTTGGTATGAGTAGCAGTTTCATATGCAGAAAAAGTTAAGATGTTGAGAACTAAATATAATATAAATGAGCCTACGTCTATAAGAGATTTGGTTGAATAAGAGATCTAGGATTCGATCTCTGCCTACACCAAAAACTGATTAATGTCTTGGTCTAATGACAAAGAGCTATTATTAGGAGCGGATGCCATAGGTTGAAACTCTCTTAAAAAAAAAAAAAACTTTTTTTTATTAAGTGATGTTCTTATATATTATATTAAAACTTGAATTAAAGTCCACTACAAGAAATATAATGAGAATAAAATTTTTAAAATTAAAAATTTAGACCCTCAGTCTGAGTATATATATATATATATATATATTTTTATGAGAGAGAGATAGAGAAGAAATCTCCAAACAAACGTGACAATATTTGTGAAATAAAAAATATTTAGGTCCCATCCAAAAATTTTAAAAAAAAGTTTAGGTAGCCAATTTTTATTTATTTTTTCTTTCTTCCCTTCGTGGGGAGAGATATCTAAGATCATCATCATCTCACAAAATTGTGGGACCTATGCTATGAAGAGGTCTTGTAAAATATTAGAAAAAAACTAGTGCACAATGGGCTTTACACATGTTGCAAAAATACACGTTTTTAGTGTATTTAGACGATGTGTATATTTTCCTCAAAAAATAAAGACGGTGTGTATATTTGCACACACAATAAATACTGCCAAATATTTTTACCCTCACAATTAGGTTGGACTAAGATTTACATTTTAAAATCTAATTGAAAAAAAAAAAAAAAAAAAGGACTTATCCCACACGTATTAAAGTGGCCGCAGTTTGAGCTGACCAATCTTCATCTACAAAATGCATGGCACTCACTCTCATATGGTCAACGCAGTTCATTGATTATATGTTATAATAAATCTTCTCAATTTACTACAATAAAATATAATTGATTTTCGCGAAAGTCGTGCATTTACATGGCCTCTTGACCAATAAGCAATCTGTTTTCTTCAATTAATTAAACCCACAAATTGTTGTATATATTTAAATTTATTAGGCTTGGTTTTCACGATTTTCCAGCTCTAAAGCACAATGGAAAAACAGTCCAAGCTAGATTTAGATCTGCATCATGGTGAACTCTGGAGTATTTTTGAAGTTCTATAAGTTAAAGAAAAGTTTTTTAATTATATTATTAATTTTATCACTGCTTACACAAACATAGAGAAAGAGTTTATAATGAGAAATTCTAGTGAGAGATTCTAAAAAAAGTATGTGAAGCATTGGTGAGGGAAATTTTGGAGTGCATTTTGATGTTTCAATTAGAGAAGTTGCTGTTTGGAAAGTTTTGGTAAGAAAAAAATGTGTGATCTTTATCAACTTAACAGGTTGAAGATGCAAAGAAAGAGTGATTCAGCTTCAGTTTGATTCATGTTCCTGCAAATCCTTATCTGGGTATGTTTGAAATTTGATAATGAAACTTTCAGTTTTTTTTTTTTTTTTTTAATATCAGTAATTTAGTTTAAAACTCAGTTGCATTTTCTTTGCTCTTGTATTTGCATTTTCTTTGATTGCTGGGAAAATAGAAGGAAAATTAAAAATATAAAACCTTTGAACATTATGTTTTATGTAATAAGTCAACTAGCTAGCAGAATTAGTCTCAAATTGAGTGAGGTTTTAGTTTCAAGTGTCACAATGTATATTGAAGATTTTATTGTTCAATTCAGTTACTTTCATGAATACTAAGTATTGGTTTTTTATTAGGTTGAAATTCTGAACAAGAGGTGGTAAAATTAGCTCTTGGTGAGAAGAAATTCCCCTGCATTGTTCTTTATTAAGGATGGGGAGGTTATGCTTTCGAAAATGTAGGGTGGGCAGAATAATGGGTTCACTTCAGATTGTATTGGGAGGGCTTGTTATAATAGTAAGCTTGTTAAGTCTCATAAGGTTCTACTCAGCTGGATTTTTCACGCGCAATGAAGATATATGCCGCCAATTCTATGGTCAGAAGGATGATTATGATGGTTTTGACATAAAAGCATTGTCTGATCGAGTTGGGGAAGTACTAGATAGGATGGAAAGCTTGCAAGAAAAACTTGAGTTGAAAGTTAAAGAAATGGAGAAACACAAAGAGGTCATTGATAGAAATAATATCACAAGATTGGAGTATAAGAAGTATTTGGAAGAGGAGGTAATTAGGCCTCTTTATGGCGCCCACATTGCTCTTAGACAGATTCGGCTACCTAAGGTTGAAGGGATTAGGAACTCAACAATGAAGGAGGAGCCTTTGATTAACACTTTTGTGATTGAGGAAATTAGGAAGTACATAACCCCAAAAGAGAATAGGACTGGGAAGATTAATATATATGGGACAGAGAGGATACACAACACAATTGGGCATGCATGTGTGTTATATAAGAAAGAATTGGAAGAGTACATGGGTTATGACATTGGTTCTTATTGTAATGATGACTGGAACCTAGCTCAGAAGCTTATGGTTAATGGTTGTGATCCTTTGCCCCGAAGACGGTGCTTGGCAAGGGCCTCCAAGGTTCACCAGAAGCCATATCCAATCAATGAATCTCTATGGAGATTACCGGATGGCAGAAATGTAAGGTGGAGCAATTACCAGTGCAGGAACTTTGAATGCTTATCGAGCAAGAATCCTAAGCGAGGTTATTCTAAGTGTGTAGGGTGTTTTGAGATGGAGAAAGAAAAGTTAAAATGGGTGACTAATAGCTCACTTCCTGTGGATTTACTGATAAATGATGTTTTGACAATCAAGCCTGGGGAGATAAGGATAGGTCTGGACTTTGGGGTTGGTACAGGGACTTTTGCTGCAAGAATGAGAGAACATAATGTTACAATTGTCTCAACTGCTTTGAACCTTGGGGCTCCTTTCAATGAGATGATTGCACTAAGAGGTTTGATCCCTCTGTATGTGACATTGAATCAACGCCTTCCATTCTTTGACAACACTATGGATCTAATTCATACATCTGGGTTTATGGATGGCTGGATTGACCTGCTGCTGCTGGATTTTATTTTGTATGATTGGGATCGGGTTTTAAGGCCGGGAGGATTGCTATGGATTGACCGGTTCTTTTGCAGTAGAAGAGATCTGGATGACTATATGTACATGTTTCTGCAGTTCAGATACAAGAAGCACAAGTGGGCTATTGCTCCTAAATCAAAGGATGAGGTCTATCTCTCTGCATTATTAGAGAAACCTTCAAGAGCTATATAATCATATAATGTTTCTTGCTTTTTGTTTGTAATATTGATTTTATGTCATTAACATACATATTCATAACCCAATCATTTTGTGGTACTTGATATACTGAGAGAAAAAGAAACTACTTAAATGTGATATACAGTCTTTGTATGCCAAACTTCAATGTTGTTTTATTTTGACCAGTAATTGGAATAAGGACTTGTCCAATTAAGTGACAAAACTTGTGTACATTTACTGTGACCGTGTTGCTAGTTGATCTGTTTGAAGGGTCTTGAGTATTGGCATTTTTGCATCCTATCCCATGCATCTTGATACACTACTTCAAGTTACTAAATATGCACCTTGACCCATGACATGGGATTGCTCATGAATTTTCTGTCTTCACACACCAAATACGAGTATAAAATCATACAGGTACTACTAAATTCTTATGTAGGCTAAGAGATATTAGAAACTTGAGTTAGGTACATAGACAAACTGGTTGAGAGGATGATATTATCTCTGACTTAGGGGTCTCTACCTTGTCACCAAAGAGGGTTGTTTCATCCATGTTTAGTGAGAATTTTAATTTGTGAGATTGGATGCCAGATAAATGAAGAAGTTTAGCATAGAAGCTCATGATTGGCCATTTTAATTTTCCACTTAGCAAGAAACTGTATTAATTTATTGACTCTATAGAGAAATCTATATAATATCTAAAAACTAAAACATAGCATTTATTGTTGCTATGCTCCAATTAAGCTACATTAACATAACATTTCGGTATACTTTGGTCCAATTTAGACCATTTATTCCAGTTCAGTCCATTTTGGCCTACTATGGTCTATTTCAGTTAACTTTTGTCCATTCAGTCCATTTTGGACTAATTGAACCTTAAATTGGTTCATTTTGTAGGTTGCCTTTTCAGTTTTTGGTTCATAATTTTATTTTTTTTCCCCATAATTTTTGGGTTGAAAAGTATGATATTTTATTTTATTTTAGCCAAATTTTTTAGTTTTGGGTTAAAAAATACAAACAAAATAGGCATTAGAAATTAGAGATATGGGCCCTAAAAAAGCAATAAAAATGATAAATATTCACAAGATTACCTCACATATCAAGTTTCAATAATAGAAGCATTATACTTATAATTGAAAAGGAAAAAAAAAATGCTACAATTCAAAATTTATATAATAATTTAAACTTAGTGTAACATGTTACATATGTTCCTTGGAATAAAGGTGTACATTTTTTTTTTTTTTTTTTTGAAATATTACTGGATATGTTCAAATTAGTCAACCAATTATGGTATATTTAAAAAAAATTCTTTTTACATCTTCTCCATTTATATAAAACAATATTATAGTTATGTAATATAAATCTTGTTATTAAATTACATTTTTCAAAATATAATAAAAGTTCAATTACTTAAAGTTTATAAAAATGGAAAATACTTTTAAATTAACACATGTACTATTTAACACATGTACTATTTAACTTATATTTTTATAAAATAATTATACTACATTTTTCACGCATGGCGTGAGTTTGAGAGTACTAGCTTTTATAATCACTAAACTAGATGCTTAGAAGCTAGGAGGTTAGAGAGAGTTAAAACTTAAAGCCACCTCATCTCTTTGATAATTTCTGTATTCAATGAAATGCAGAATTGCCTAGCTGCTTGATTGTATGACATGTAGTATGATCAAGCCAGTGAGTGATCATGTCATATGGGCCAGATTGTCCTACTTGTTGAACCCAGCCATATCATCTGGGCCAGTACATGCAACAAATCATCTGACAAGATAGTATGAAAATGTAGTTCGGGCACAAGTCAATTTTATTTCTATTTTTTGGGCTAAAGGCAACTCAATGTCAGTACTCAGAAGAGCCCAACTGAATGTCTTTTAACTCATTTGCAGCCTCATTTAAAGTACCCAAATGAATATCTTCGTTGTTTGAGTTGGCCCACTAGGAAAATTATTTAATATTGATTCATCCTCTCACATATATTGTGAATCAAATAATTAAAGGAAGATCCACTATTATGGAATGGGAGAGAAAAGAATGTTATTCCCATAGTACTGGTATCGGTCCATTTTATACAAGAACCTTGTTGATTACTATAATAAATTTCAATGCTTTGAACAATGGAGACATAATTCTGCTTTGGATCATCTACTAAAAGATATATAGTCGCTCGTAAGTTCACTTCAAATTTGGTCTTTTTCTTATATTTTTAGACAGAGTAATTCTGTTGCGGATGTCTTGACTAGAAGATCTAAGTTGTCTTTTTCGCTATTCATTTAGATGAAGTTTGTTCTTCCAGACATTGTCAATTTTATTAATGCTAATTTACCAGCTTCTTGATTAATATAATGATGGATGATGGATCTTATATATATATATGTGTGTGTGTGTGTGTGTGTGTGTGTGAGGGGGGGGGGTGAAATAATATGTTGGGCCATGGGCCTTTTCAAGGACAATAAAATGTCCGAGGAGATTGCCAGTAAATAGCAAAGGCCCAGCATAGGACCCCGTAGGTAAAAAGCACGTGGAGGAATGTTCAATGAGGAAAATCCTCTCAGACATGGCTAGCATACCTCAAATTTGTATCCCAATAGTTGGAGAAACCTTCCAAGAAGTTCAAGAGAGGAGGACGTGTCCTATGGATTTGAAAGAAAGGAGGGAAAGCCCAAAAGATCTAAGGAAAAGTTGCTGTCACCGCATTAAATGCATTGTAACCACTTTCTTAGTTGCATTTATGTGGAAAAGACATCTAAACAGTGAAACTCTGATAATTACAACTTACAGAGAACCAGAGGAGATGTCTGATGGGACAGATACTCAAGTGAAGTCTCAAATAAGTAACAAGTGTAGGGTTAAGATGATCCAAAGAGAGCTATATAATGTAAAGAATATTTTATGAAAAAGGGATCGGGAAAAATCCTAGTAAAGGAGGATAACCAGCTTATCGACAATTGTATGTAAAAAGATCAATTGACAGAAAAATAAAGCTTCTTGGATTGAGAATCTTTTCCCATTTGTTTCTTCAATTTCATTCAAACTGTCTTTAAACTTGTGATAATTGTAGCCCGAATCCACTAAAGCCCAGTTTCCCAACCCACTCTCTACAAATTTATTGTCTTGGGCTCATTGGGCCATTACACTAAAAGTTTGGACCACAAACTGAGACCTTACAATATATATATATATATATATATTAAAAAAAAAAAAGGTCCTAAGTGGGAATCATTTTTGGCAATGCATTCCTTAAGAGAGTCACAGTAATAAGTAAGCCTACTTTTTTCCCTTCAAAATAAGTGAATCCACTTTGTTATAGCAAATGATTTTTCTAAGGTTGATTTGGCATGTCCAACTCTATTATTTTAGGTTCAAAAGCGGTTAGGGGTAAAGTCCTTCCTTTACATAGAAAAAATTATAAACCTTATGTTTAAGCTGTAATTTCAAATTAAGCTTATAGTTTCTGTGGGAGCAATTTTTGCTTAGACCAAGTGTTGCACTTGTAGTCATTTTTGGACTGGAGAGTCCCACATTGGAAAGATACCTTTCCTCTTTCTACCTTATAAGGCATGAGCCAATGGAGTTAGAGTACCACTAGTTTGGTAACCAAACTAGTGGTACTCTAACTCCATTGGCTCATGCCTTATAAGGTAGAAAGAGGAAACCAAACTAGTGGTACTCTAACTCCATTGGCTCATGCCTTATAAGGTAGAAAGAGGACATGTATCTTTCCAATGTGGGACTCTAAGCCAAAAAAGATTACAAGTGCAACATTTGGTCTTGAGGCAAAAATTGCTCCCACAGTTTCAGTAATTTCAAATTGAATATTAAACTTTTAAAATTGCATTAAATAAAACCCTGAATCAAACTAATTCAAACCCCCAAATCAAATTCAAATTTATAAGATTTATTAAATATATATATATATATATATATATATATATGATTTTAAAAGTTTATGATTCAATTTGAAATTAATGAAACTCTTTTTTGGTGCTTGTTAAAAAATATTGCCTTAAATAATGTTTAGGGACCAGAATCTAGGAAACTAAAGAAACTTTAATTTTTAATTTGTAACAATTTTAACTTTATGAATTTATTTTAAACTTTTGAAACTTTTAGGTTTAATTTGAAACAAAACATAATATAAAATATTTATAATAAAGTTTGTGGGGGTCAAAACTTGAGCTTTTGCGTTGGGCTTAAAGTCCCATTCACTAATAATAACGCGTCCGAAGAGAAGAAAGCATTGGGAAAGGCCCCATAGTAGGTAGTAGAGCAGATAAATATCCAAGGGCGTTAGTCCGAGAGGGTCATCCTCCTCGGACCTGACGAATGTCAGTAAAGTGAACTTCGTCTTAACTTGGGTAACCTTCCACGAAGCTCCAGCAGTGAAGATAGACTTTAAATGTACAGGGAAGGGATAAGAACACAAAAATATCTAAGGGAAAAGCTGCCACCACCGCATTAAATGCACTACAGCAGCTTTCCTAGCCGCATTAATGTGGAAAAGACCTCTGAACAGTACTTTCAACTATTACCGCCCATAGAAGACTAGAAAAGTCTGCTTAACAGGATATATACGGGGGCGAAGGTTGGATGAAGGACAAGTGGACGATGGAAATGGATCAGAGGGGACTATATAATGGGGGAAAACCTCCATAAGGAGGGGATCAAAAAATATTACAGGGAGAGATTAGAGAAGATTTACTGTAGCACTAGAAAGAATATACCATCTGAGATTGCCTATCCATTCAAAAACTTACTCCTTGGACGTAAATTCAACCTCAGATTATATGCGTATTCCTCCTCGGACAGGCTTAGAATCCTGATTAACTGTTAGGAAACCCATTATCAGCCCAATTCCCACTCTCTTACAAATTTATTGTATTGAGCTTATTGGGCCCATTTCCTATTCCTTTTGGGTTTGGGCCATAATTTGTGACCTTACAATTGGCACCATCTGTGGGAAGAATTAGTGCTAGTAAGGTTTATAACGGTTATGACGGGTTCAGGACCACAGCAGATCAGTCCACCCCATGCAGAATCAGCTAACATTCATCAGCAAGGTGAGCTCCATAACCTTAAGCACGGAAATCATGTGGATAACCAGCAGGAAGGCAGCTCACAAATTCTCCATGCCGGTGGAAGTGGTTATCGACGAAAGAATCATTTGGTACATGAATAAGCTGACGAAAAGGATTTGCAACGAGAAATTGATGATCTAAAAAAGAGACTTCGCCGTGCACAACGAAAACAAACCCCTTCTAGCTCTGATGTTTCTTCCAATGATGATGGAGATGTTAGCTACAGGGAACGTTCACAAACCTCACCTAGTGAATCCTATTCCTATGAAGAAGAACGTTCTCGCAAGAGGAGGCAAAGGAGTCCATCTGGGAGGGGGGTAGGAACTAATGTCATGAAGAAAGCTCTGAGCCAAATTTCTAAGTCCCCCTTTACTCGGGAAATAGAAAAGGCAGAGCTCCCCAGACGTTTCCATCAACCCGCGTTCACCATGTATAACGGACGTACCGATCCTGTGGAGCACGTAAGCCAGTTCAAACAGAAGATGGCAGTCCATTCTCAGGACGAAGCCTTACTGTGCAGAGTGTTTCCCTCTAGCTTAGGACCGATGCCGATGAGGTGGTTTGATGGGTTAAGGACTAATTCAATCAGTTCTTTCAAGAAGCTTACCCAATCATTCTGCTCCCGGTTCATTACGTGCAGCAGGGTCCCTCAGCCCTGAGACTCTCTGCTGTCTATGACAATGAGGGAAGGAGAATCAGTGAAGGCATATGCTGAGAGGTATTGGGAGATGTTCAATGAGATTGATGGAGACTTTGATGAAGTAGCTATTAGAACTTTCAAGGTCGGCCTCCCATTCGAACATGGTTTGAGAAAATCCTTGACAGGTAAACCTGTCACCAGTTTGCGACAGATAATGGATAGAGTGGACAAATATAAAAGGATAGAAGACGATCAGCAGCAGGGAAAAGGGAAGGCTAAGGCTCTCCCCCAGGAAAGAAGGGATTTTAGGTCGAACAGATACAATAATAATCGGCCAAGAAGGGATTATGCAGAGCAGACAGGGTCAAATAGCAATCAAGTGGTCGGAGCTGTATTCCGAGAACCAGTGCATCAAGTATTGGAAAAAATCAAGAACGAGTCTTTCTTCAAATGGCCCAATAAGATGATGGGAAACCCCGAAAAAAGAAATCGAAACCTCTATTGTCAATACCATTAAGATCATGGTCATACGACTGAGAATTGTAGAAGTTTATGGGACCATCTGGACCAACTAGTCCGAGAAGGCAAGTTAAAGCAATTGTTGCATCATTCCAGCGGGCTAGGAGGACAGACCAATTCTCGGTCTGAAAGGGAGGTTCCTTCAAGACCCCCTCTGGGAACTATCAACGTTATTTTTGCAGCACCCGGTAGGACAGGATCATGCCCGTCTAGGGTAATGACCATGGCTTGTCTGCTTCCTAATGATACCTGCCATAAACCGAAGAAAGCCAGACTTAAGCGGCCCTTGGTCATGGGGTTCTCGGACGAGGACAAGATTGGAACTATTCAGCCTCATGATGACGCCTTAGTGATCATCCTCCGAATTGGGAGTTATGATGTGAAGAGGGTGATGGTGGACCAATGTAGTGCGGCCGAGATAATGTATCCTGACTTTTACAAGGGGCTGAGTTTAAGAGCTTAAGATCTGACGCCTTACAGTTCTCCCTTAATAAGTTTTGAGGGGAAGGTTATTGTCCCGAAGGGACAGATTAGGTTGCCTGTGCAGACTGGTTCGGAGACGGTGGAAGTAGACTTTATCGTGGTGGATGCATATTCTCCTTACACCGCAATTGTTGCCAGACCTTGGCTTCATACTTTAGGAGCAGTTTCCTCCACTCTGCATCGGAAGATCAAGTATCCATCCGGAGGACAGATTGAGGAGATTTTGGGCGATCAAACTATGGCAAGGCAATGAATGGTTGCAGCCATCCAGCATAGGCCTGAACCTGAACCAGTGACTTTCGGGGAGAAAGAATTATAGCAGTTAAAACCCCCAATGTTACCTATTGGTGGGACATCCGATGAGGCAGAATGTGAGGATCTTGTGAAGGTTACAATAGGGGATGATCCAGAGAAGTTTTTTCAAATCGGATCAAAGCTACCCCAGCGGGAGAAAGAAGAGCTGATAGAGTTCCTTAAGCAGAACATTGATGTCTTTGCCTGGAGTACTTACGAGGCCCCAGGGGTAGACCCAGAATTCATCTGCCACCATTTAAACGTTAACCCATTAGTAGTCCCC